>JBBBDQ010000714.1:360000-1022500 GCA_037127315.1 Ascarosepion bandense
GATTCTGAAATTGTCCAGAGACCATGGCAATTTTATTGAATAAATTGACTCTTTAATATTTCGAGATATTTTTGTGTCATTTTGGAAAATATATTTGTTAAAATGAGATGTCAGTGTTATTTCAGTTTTTACATCATTCAGAAATCAGTTCATCCATCACATCCTGTATATATGTACAAATTAATAAATTTATTTTTAATCCGACACTTATATTACACTAAACATTATTTTTTAGTGAATACTCCTGTTTAAAATAAACAACCCATTTTTATTTATTAAACAGTGTGTATTATCTTGGGCCTGCCCTGTGCATTCCATTTAAGCAATTTTACTAAAGAAAATGTCTTCTCAGACAAGAATTATATCAGAACCCTCCCACCTTTGCTGGGAAACCATCATTTGATCCAGCAACCTTTTAGAACCTTGAATATTGAATAAATATGTTTGAATCTAATGTTTGTACATTTGTAAGTTTAAATTGAATATATTTTTTCTTCATTCTTGGAATTACATAAATGACAGTTTCTATCCTAATGTTTTTGTTCACTATCATCCTCAAACGATTGCTTGTGTCTTGTCTATTTGGCTGCTCAACAACTTCAGGTATTTTTATTTTAATTCCAGGGTCAAGAATTCTCGTTTGCTTTAGTAAAAAATAAAAAGTTTGGAATTGAGACAATTTTCTGTTTATTTCAAAACATTTAAATCTGTTATTAGCTTTTAATGCCCAAGTCCTTTTCAACTCCCCTTTCCTTTAAATCTCAAGAACTAATAGTACAGTCATGGGCAAATTGCAGCCAGTTTAGCCTTCTGAATGGCACTCCTAATTTAATGAGGAAAATAACATTTATTAAAATGATTTTTTCATTCTCACTTGTTCGCTCACATTCTATGACATCAAGTGATTGAAAGAAGCTTGTGTCAAAGGGAAATAACTGTTTAATTCTGGGTTCGCCTCACTTTGGGTTCAGTCAGTCAGTTAAGTGCCATACATGATACACACTTTGGGCGATCATGTCTCAAAACTGGGCAGAAGATTATCTCACAGTGGGTTGCCATTGCTTTCTGTGGTGGACTGGTTGCCAGTCAAGGCTATAGAATCTAATCTGTCCTGTTATTTAATCCATAACTGGAGGGAAGAGATGGATTCAACTCGGCACCTTGATTTGTGATTTCAAATCAATATCCACTGCACCACAATGCACATCCTGGGTTCACCCTTTCACAGTTAAACAAATAAGATGTAACCGTAAATTCTACTCCAACAGCTTCTTTTCTCGCGCTTCCCGCCTGTGGAACTCCCTTCCACAAGTCTGCTTTCCTGACAGTTACAATCTCCAGGTGTTTAAATGTAGGGTCAATAGACACCTCCTATCACACTAACTCCCAACTATTCTCAGAACACTCTCATCTACCCAACCCTCATTCTCGGTATCCTTACCCGCCTATCACCCACCCTCTGACATTTCCTATATTTAATCATCCTTTCTCCACTCTACGTAGCCCCCTGCGCAGTAGTGGCAGTAACATGCCTTGCTCGGGGTGAAATGCTTATAAAAAAAAAAAACTTGAGCTAAACTTCGTGTATAACAATGATAAAGTGGTTTCCCTGACAAAAGGGGGTGCAGCTTTGATTTCTGATGGAGAACACGTTTTCTATACGAAAATTTCTGTGCAACAAGCAGGCCAACCAGATTGACATAATACACACAGTTTAGTAATTAAAAATGGGTCATCTATCACAAATATATAGTTTTAGTACTGCTCATTTATTGCTCACCTTGTTTCTATAGGCTTATGGCCATATCATGTTGAATACACCGGTTCTCGCTTGATCACCGAAGTTAAACAACGTTGAGCCTGGTCAGTACTTAGATGTGTGACCACTTGGGAATACCAGGTGCTGTAAGCGTTTAGTGATGGATGTGCATTGTGGTGCAGTGGATATCGACTCAGAAAGTGAAATTGATGAGCCGAGTTTGAATTCCAGTTGCATATGGTTGTCAGCTTTTGGCTCACATGATCATGTGAGCCAAAAGCTTAGAACCAACTTAATAAAAAACTATCCAAATGTTGGAGAATTTTTGTCTTTATTTTCACCTGAAATTAAAGCCAAAATACGATGTTTAGAATGGCTCATGATTAAACATAATAGACATTCATTGTCTCTTATATTTATCTTCTATTTGTATATCCCTTTTATCATTTTATGTAGTGAACATAAGTTATTTGTACAGAAAATGAAAAATGCAAGCCAAGTTCAAATTCCAGTTTAATTTGTTTGCACTCAATTTCGCACAAAGATATAAATTTTTTTTCTTTTTCTAGAGGTTGAAAGAAGGATAAACTAGCATTTGTAACATTGGTTGGCAGTCAGTTTATGAGAAAGACAACAAACTCTGGAAAGGCCAATAGGAAGCCACTCTTTCGCAAAAGGTTAATTCAAAGATAATACAAGAAAATAACCTGTGGAGAGTTATAACCAATTAGCAAATGCTGTACAATTTCAGCAAAGATGAAGGAAAGACTTGAAGCAACCGAAATGTGGTTATACAGAAGGATGCTGAGGATACCACAGATGGAGCACATGAGTAATGACAAGGTTTTGGAGAGGATGGCCACAAAAAGAAAACTGATATTTAACATCAGGAAAAGACAGCTGAAGTTATTGGGATGTGTAATTAAGAAAGAAAGGCTTGGAGAACCAGATACTCATAGGACGGATAGAGAGGAAGAGGGAGGGGGTAAGGAAAAGTAGTGCATGACATACCTGATGGACTTGAACAGATAGAGTGGGGACAGAGTGGAATAACAGGAGAATGGGTGTTAAGAGCGATGAGGGATAGGAAGATGTGGAGGGCCATGATTTCCTACATTCTGAAGGGACACAGCACAAAGATGATGATGATGGTTATGCCCTGAAGAATTATGGCATTTAAAAAAAAAGATTATTTCTCTGTTTCTTTGAAATTTATTTTAATTCTGTTTTTAAAACTACAAATTTATTGTCAGATGTAGCAACTGTAAAATTCAATCTATGATTATAACAATTATTTATACAACTTTGTTTCTAGACAAAACTTTACAAGGTTGTCGTATCCGTACATGAAACCCCATTTGTCAAAACTGTCAGTTTACTAATAAATAGCTAATTCTCATGATAAATTTTGGTGGATATCGTATTTTCTCAATGTAATGTACATATGTTTTCTTTTATGAAGAGTGATAACATTTTAATAGTCAATTATCATAAAATTGATGCAAGATTTTGCATACAGAATGTTTTATTTAGTAGTTTTGTGTAACCAGAGAAATCATTGCGACTAAAGAATAACAATAAAGAGCCTTCATTAAATAACAAATGGAAGTGGCCAAGCATAAAAGTGATTGCTTGAGGTGATGAAGTTTTCTTAATATCCATTAAACTCCTGTTTTTTTTTTTCCTTAAGAAGAAATAAAATATAATCAATTGGAAGTAATTAGTAAAGTGCAGTTTTTGACGGTGCAATAAACAGTACAATTTTATTTGATAAAAATACCACATGCTCTTTATTGAAATTCAGACTAAATGCCTTCTACAAGAAATTTGGTTACCTTTTGTTAGTGCCATAATAATTATTTTGCTTTACTAATGTTCACCTAATACAAGACTCAAGAGCCACTCAAGGTAGAGGGTTACTAAATAGCGTATGTAGCATAGCTGTAAGAAGAAAATGTAAGAAGCAAAAATTATAAGGATCAGCTGCACTAATGTTGATTGATCCTGAACTGTTGTGTTCAAGTGAGCACCCAATATGGGAGTCTGTTCCACAAAGTAGTTGTTCTTTGGAGGAAGCTGACCGAAATGTACTTCTTCATACAAATAGAATATGGAGAGAATGAAGATGATTCAACCCTGTGGATGTGACATGGTGAGTCTTAGCTGTAAAGGTCTGAACTAGTGGAACTGAAGAATGAAACATTTGCTATGGATATAGCAATAAATTAAGAATAGGCTTGTGATGTTTTATCTGTAGGGAAAAAACATACCCACAGGATGGAAAATAAGTCATTTTCCACAAAGCCATATAAACACTTCCAAATGCTGGCAAGGCTAGAAAGTGATGATTGAACAGCTCCGTCCAAGATATAACAACAATATGCTATTTTTGGTCTGATCTAATTCTCACAATAAATCATGGCAGGAGAAGTCAAGTACTTCCTGGACCAATTCAAAGAACTGACCATTTATCCAGCAGCTTTAACAGTAGATCATATGCTGCAGATTTGTATCAACTCACTTTGGATAAAAAGACAAAAAATGTGTTTAAATATAAAAAATATAAGATATTTTTATTTTTCTGTTTTTATTACTAACTTTTTTTCTCAATGTGTACAAGTTTTAAACTTACATTCCTTATTTGTTGTTGCTTGTTAAGATAAAAGTAAATTTGATTTCTTCACATCTGTGTGAGGAAGAAAAATCAAGGGGGAAAGTGAGGAGGGAAAAGTGTCATGTAGCTTGGTGAGGAAAATTGGTAAATAAGTAAGTGAATTTCTTTTAAGCCAATACATCATGATACTAGCTGTCTCTGCTTCTTTTTTGTCTAGTCTAGAAACTTTGCTTAAATAACCTTGAAAGGGATCACAAAGCATGTTTTATTGTTGGCAGGAACATGACCTATTGATTGGAAAACATTAAATATTTATTTTCAAATTTTCAAAGCATTAATTAATTGACTGAAAAAAATGTGCAATCCACGAACACAGAAAGCATTTTTGTTTTATCATTTGGTATTGAACTGTCATGGTGCTTATTTCTGCTTTTGCTTCATCCATATCTATAAATTCCCCTTGAGGTCTGAAGTGAACATGAATCCAAATAGACACTCTCAGTAAAAACCTTCTTCTAATTCTGTTTTTTTTTTAGAAACTTTAGAATTCATTTGAATTTTATTAATTTTGTTTTTATTAATTTTGTTTTTATTTTTGTCTAGAAAATTAAAAAATATAATCAGAAAGATTTTTCTCTAGCCTCACAAAAACTCAATCATTTGGGAAAAAAACTTAAAAATTCAGTCAATTTAATTCAGTATCCATATGCATGATACTGAGTTCAGTGATTGTCTGATTCTAAGGTGGTGGAGATTATAAATGGTGGAATTTCTTGATAATTCAGGCTAGTAGATATAAATAAATATATTGTTTGATTATAAAAACAGAGTATCCACTCAAATACAAGTTTTCATTAAAAATAATGTTTTACCAAATATATATATATATATATATATATATATATAGAGAGAGAGAGAGAGAGAGAGAGAGAGAAAGTAAAAGAAAGATAGGATTAAGCCAAATATGACATTTATTCATGAAACTGATTTGTGTTATATTCAGCAACTATGCCCTATCTCCAAAGTTTTGTAGATAAACATTTTAGTCATCAATGTCCACTCTTCAGGAAGCATGATATGCATCTATCTAGCTATCTATCTATCTATTCATATATAGATAGATGTGTGAATGGTGGAGGTTGTAAATAAAAATACAGATGATAGGGATTGTAAGTCTAAATGTGTGGAAACTGTAAACATAAATAAGTGAAGAGTGAAGGTTATAAATAAAAAACATATGAAGTGTGGAGACTATAAATATGTGAAGGGTGGAGATTGTAAACATAAATATGTGAAGGGAGGAGACTATAAAATGTGAAGGAAGGAAACTATAAATATGTGAAGGGTGGAGATTGTAGATATAAATACATGAAGGGTGGAGATTGTAGATATAAATATGTGAAGGGTGGAGATTGTAAACATAAATATGTGAAGGGAGGAGACTATAAAATGTGAAGGAAGGAAACTATAAATATGTGAAGGGTGGAGATTGTAGATATAAATACATGAAGGGTGGAGATTGTAGATATAAATATGTGAAGTATGAAGATTGTAAACATAAATATGTGAAGGGAGGAGACTATAAAATGTGAAGGAAGGAAACTATAAATATGTGAAGGGTGGAGATTGTAGATATAAATACATGAAGGGTGGAGATTGTAGATATAAATATGTGAAGTATGAAGATTGTAAACATAAATATGTGAAGGGAGGAGACTATAAAATGTGAAGGAAGGAAACTATAAATACGTGAAGGGTGGAGATTGTAGATATAAATACATGAAGGGTGGAGATTGTAGATATAAATATGTGAAGGGTGGAGATTGTAAACATAAATATGTGAAGGGAGGAGACTATAAAATGTGAAGGAAGGAAACTATAAATATGTGAAGGGTGGAGATTGTAGATATAAATACATGAAGGGTGGAGATTGTAGATATAAATATGTGAAGGGTGGAGATTGTAAACATAAATATGTGAAGGGGGGAGACTATAAATATGTGAAGGGTGGAGATTATAATTAGTCACCTCTTGACAAGAACATTAAATTGTTTATCTTCAGTTTGTGAGATTTCTTATTATCAGGTATCTATATTATCATTATTATTTTTTATCACTTATATATTGTTCACATTTTCATCTATTTATTGTTCCTAAAGCATTAATGAGATATTATCGATTAATCTTCTTCAGATATTCATAAAATGTTTGATTTAAATTTGCATGATGTTTAGAAAAGATACATTTACCCCCCCCCCTAAAAAATGGCATTCATGCACAGGCCACAAATAAAATCTCAGGTAAACTCATTCTGTCGTTTATAAAAGAAAACGGTGAATGAAATAGGCCACATGTTCTATCTGTAGGTTTGGTGGAACAACCCAGATGTTCTGACTACAAGTTAACTTTAAATACATATAGCATTGGTAGCAGTCAGCAAGTGAGTTAACCTGACAAAGTTGCAGTTATTTGAACTTACAGCACTGCGATATTTGGGACAGTTTGCAAGAGATGATAATAGATAAGACAATTTGGAAACCTCTTATTTGGACATGTTTCTCCTTGATCAATCAGAAAATTGATTTTATTTCAACCGAATCTGAATTGTCAAAACAGAACAAAACTTTATTGATCAAGAAATTAGGAGTAACAGACTTTAATAATTAAGATGTACTAGCAGTGTAACCCGATGTTGCTCGGGTGTAATGAAAGCTTTTATATATATATTATCGATTTTCTGCACTATTGTAAGAACTGCAACCTTGAAACTTCTGAATATCGTTTCTTATGTCTTTGTCTATGAGTGCATCAAATTTGATCAAAATCTGACCACTCCTTCTATAACCTGATTTTTTCGATTATCGATTTTTGATATTTATCCAGAGTACCTTGACACAAAACCTAGCTAAGAACACTCGCAGACGCTTATTGTACAACTGTGTAAATTTTCAAGAAAATCGGTTCAGCCATTCCTGAGTAACGGACACAGATACACACACAAAGTTCCATTTATAAATAAGTTTTGATTTATGAATGTTTAAAAAAAATTTCATTTTTATTTAGTAACATGGTTCATAATTCATAGTTTTAAAAGGTTTTCATATTGTTTATAAGGGTTGTTTGATAATAGCTATAAAAGGTTTTCTTAATATTTATAAAAAATAGTCTAATAATTGTTTTAAGGTTTTCATAATTTTTGTAAAGGTTGTCTGCTAATTGTTATAAAAGGTTCAATGTTTATAAAAGCTGTCTCAAAGGGTTACAAAGAAAGCTCATGATAAACATTGTCATACACACAATAGCTACAAAAGATTATTTGTTCAAGTATATAAAGTATAGGATCATATGCAAATTAATAGACTCATATAAATAGAAAATAACTGGAGAGGTAAAGGGGAGAAAACCCTGTCATCACAAAAGACATGGAGGGCTGTGCTATGACTACCACTACACACAAAGAAATGGGAAACATAAAAATGGCATCACCAATAGGATTCTTAAATTTGCTGGATGACCCAGAACAGATAAAAGCATGGATAGGAAATTTTGCTGCATTAACAAAATATTAAAATATTAAGAGACATAAAAAGCAATGGAGGAGAAAATGAGACAACAACTGATTTATTTCTTGCTATAGTTAAGTGTGAAACTGAGGAAAAGTTTGGCAATATGTGACCCAAGCAAATAAGAAGAAATGACCTTTGAAGTAACTGTTGAAATTATAAAATAAGAACATATGACCAAAAAAGATTGGTAATCGCTGAAAGAATCAAACTTTTAGAAACAAGAAAAGCACCAAAGGAAGTCTATTATGCAATACTTACTTAGATTGAAAGAATGAGCTAAGTATTGTGAAGTTGAAAAATTGGGAGCATAGGAAATGGCTATAGAAGATGAATTGATTCTTTTTTGGTTAATTGCAAGACCAAAACCACAAGTAAAAAATACTATAATGTCTCCAGAGTAGCAGAATGATTTTGGAAGCTAGCATTGACTTTTTGCAACAGTTAGAGTTGATTAGAGAATTTAATCAACCAAAAAAAGAATTTAAGATATATAAGACAAGCACTACAAAATCTGTATTTTAATGTAAATATTGTGGAAAAAGGCATATGAGAGACAAGTATAAATGTTCAATTTTGAGAAAAATATGCTCAAATAGCAAAAAAAAAAATGATCATTTTCAGAACATTTATGAATATGAAAAAAATAATAAAATAAAAATTGTTCAAACCCTCTCCAAAGAAGCTGACATATTTACAATGAATACACAAAAAAGAGGTAGAGAAAAAAATGAGGATAAATGGCCAAGTCTTTAACATGCAAGTTAATACAGACAGTGAAGTTACATTGATACCGAAAAATTCATTTCAAGGCAATTTTGAAACAGACAAGCATTTTGAAATAATTCTCTTTACAGTTGTAGCACTGAAAAAAGATAACTGATTATTTGGGATTGAAGTATTAAAAGTAGATACGGTGAGACTAATCAATTCCATGGAAGCAGAAGAAAATGAAATAAGATTATTGAAAGGCTATAAAGCAAGCATTTGACTAAAGAAAAATTATCACCTAAAATATAGAGAGGCAAGAAAAGTTCCAGTTCATATCCTATCTTTGGTAATTGCCAAATTAAGCAAAATGATACAATAAGGCATATTAGAAAAAGTAACACTAGGTGGTAGTAATTGGGCATCACCAACAGCAGCAAAAATTAATTAAACCCTGTGAGAATTTAGAGATTTGCAGTGATTATAAGATATGGATAATTTGCCAGATGTGTTCAGGCTCATTTCTTTTACCAAATATCAAAACTGTGAGCCTCTAGTTAGTAAAATAGAATACTTTACAAAAAACTGATCTCAAGTCAGCATACAATCAAGTAGAAATTGATGAGAAATTTAAGGAGATAACCACGATAAACACCCCCATAGGCTTATTAAGAAGGAATCTGCCATTTGGAATAAAGACTTCTCGCGATATTTTAAAAAAGCAAATGAAAGAGTAATCTTAGGAAAAATAAAAATATGACAATGAGATGTAGGGGCAAGAACTAAAAAAGAATTAAAATATAAAACAGCAAATTTTAGTGAGATTAAAAAAGACAAGTTTTACCATAAACAAAGATAAATGTAATTTTGACTGTAAGAAGATATCATATTTAGGATATCAAATATCAAAAGAAGGCATATCACCTGATGATAGAAAGAAAGAAAATAACAGAATTAGCTGCTCCAACAAATAAAAAAGAGTTAGAATCCTTTTTGGAGCTGATAAATTTTTATAGTATATATATATATATATACCAAAATACAGCGACATAATAGAATTATTTTCAAAATTAGACAAAAAAAACAATGAATTTGAGTGGAAACAAAAGCAAAATATCAATTTTGAAACACTAAAAAATATTCTGTATATTGTTGCAGGTTAACGGAATTTGGCCTTGTGGTAGATAGCCCACTATAAGTTATAAAATGATTATAAAATCAAGAAAAGCAAATTGAGTTGAAAATAACATTTTTATATATACACATATCAATTAATGTTTTTACAATTAAAGTAATAAATTGAATATAGGTCCAATGGAGGTTAAAATGTTCATTGCAATTAATAAGCTGAAAGAGATTTAAGTCTTAGGAATGTGGGGAGCATGTAAATGAGAAATGTCTTTGATGCATTCACTCCTTAGGTCAGTAAGTAGTTTTGAGACAGGGAAGAAGGAAAGAGAGGTGAAGGGACGAGCATAGTAGTCACTTGACTTGGTCAAGGGAGATATTAATTACTCTCTCCTGTCACCGTCTGTCTGTTGGGTGCTTTCTGTCTCGGCTTTTTTTTTTTGGCTTTTTGGATTGCAGGTGATAATTTGGGATTTCATACTTGGATTTGATTCTAGGCTTCCCATTGGCTGATAAATAAAATTTGCATAGGCTTGCGAAATGGAAATTTAATATTTGATTAATTTTTATTTTTCAACCGGAACATCTGCGCAAACCCAGATGTGCAATGATGACTTTTGGTCATTTGCCTTTTTGTCGTGAGAAAGCAAACATCTGGTTCATAGCTTTTGCTTGGTATCACCACAGCAGCTCCAAAAATACTGAGAAGGAACAGATTAAAGGGAGTACATGATGACATAACAGAAACATTAAAGGAAGACTAAAGTTACATCCTTGATGGCCAGGATATTCAAAAATGTCGAGGAATATGTTAAGAGATGCCCAAAAAGTATGGAAATAAAAAAATTCAAGCAAGCAAAAATTCACTCATGACTCAAGGAAGCAGAATCATGGGGGGGGTTAGGGCCTCCTCCATATAGATCATGCACGTATCAGCGATCAGAGATTATTCTTAATATTAGTTGACTCATATTCAGGATGCTCAGAAGTTGTCAGAGTAAAAGACAGAAAAGCTGCTACTATGAAGCAAATACTAGGAACTGTATTCTCAAGGAATGGTGTGCCCCAGACAATAGTCACTGACAATGCAACTGAATTTTGTGATGAGAGTTTACATGCATGTTTAAAACAAATTGGATGAATCCCATACAAGACAGTGCCATATCTCCCACAATCTTTAATGGTATTGCAGAAAGAATGGTACAAATCATGAAAATAGGATTGAAAGCATTCGCACTATTTAATAGAAACATAGAAGCATATTTACCAAAATTTTTCTTGCTTACAGATCCATTCCAGATGCAGGAAGGAAACTAAGCCCTTCAGCATGAATGGGAAGACATATCAGAGACTCTATAACTTTGTTCTTTGCAACAAAAAAGATATGGTATAAAAAGAATAAAGAGACAAATTCATAAAAAGCAAATTTTCTGATACAAAAGGGACTCAACACGGCTTTACTTGAGAAAAGAGGACAACATATACTGGTACATGCATGTCAGGTTAGAAGCAGAAACAAGTTGAATGATGTGTAAATTGAAGGTCAGAAACAAAGACAACATATACTGGCATATACAGATCAGTTTAGATGCAGAAACGAGATGGATGAAATGTAAATGGAAAGTCAGAAAAAAAGAGGCAGATAGTTACAAAAGTGGACCAGAGCAGGAAATGGAATAAAGTGAAAATGAAAGACAGATGAATATGAAGAAGAAAATGAAGAGAGACCAAAATCAACATTAAAGAGAAAACAAGAAAGACAAGAGGAATGATGACACAATAGGAAAATAATCAGGAGTAATAAAAAAAAAAAACAAGGATGTATGACCTCTTTTTTTATATTAATCTTTACTATTTTTAGTAATAATTTCTAGAAAATCTGACAATAAATAATTTATTTTTAATCAAGTGCTGGTTGATGAAGAAATCTTAAATGAAGAGTGTATACTAAGCACCTTGTCTAAAACAATTGGTGAAATGATCAAGTTGTATTCTTTGGAATGGATGGCTAAATATCGGCTACTTTCCAATTGATTTAATATTTATGAAATGGTAAACAAGCATTACACATAGTTTTATAATTTAGCAAATTTGCATAAATTTATAAATAAAAAATTGTTTTCATATTTATTTTTTGATAAATTGGTAAATGATAAACTTTGCATTGTATTAGTTGGTTCCTTTTCTTTTAGGATGTTGTAAATATAAAATCAGAATGATTTTTACAAAAAATCTAAAAAAAATAGGGTTTCATATATATCTTTGGTAAATTCTTGAAGAACAAAGAAAATGTTTAATCATTGTCTTTAAAAACTATAAATATTACCAATTGCAAAAGGTAGTTAAAATAATATAATAAAATAATAACCATCCTTTTGATACACTTTATTTTTCTTCTTTTTTTCAGACATAAAGGTTGTCTCATAATTATTAGCTATAAAGGGAGTGTTATCATAATGAGTTATATATACTGTCTCATTATGCTTATAAGGGCATTCCATAATTAATGCTTGACCCCCATAAGGTGAGTGGAGGTGATAGAATCCCAATCATTGTACTTAAGAAATATACCCCTGAACTCTCCTCTGTCCTCTCCAAACTCTACAACTACTGCCTCTCTGCTTTCTTCCTTCCCTGCCTGCTGGAAGTTCTCATCTGTGGCTTTTGTATTTAAGAACACTGGAGAAACCTCAGGCCTTTTTTTCAACAAAATGTTTGAGTCTATTATCAATGCTGAAGTGGTTCAACATCTCATAGCCTCTTTTCTTATAAACAGTACGGTTTCCACTTGATCAGGTCTACTACTGATATGTCAACAACCATCACAGAGTATATATACCAGGCTCTCAATAAAAACAGCAAAACCTAAGCTGTTGCACTAGATATCTCTAAATCATTTCTGGCCTTCTATACAAGCTACAGGACTATGGTATAACTGGACCCTTGTTTGACCTAATCCAGACATTCCTTTAAAATTGTGTAGTGTAATAAAGGTAGTATTGAATGGGCATGCTTCCAGATACTATCATATGAATGAAGGTGTCCATCAAGGCTTTATTCTAGGCCCTATGCTTTTTCTGATCTTCTTCAACAGTCTCCCTGAAGTAATCAGTTCTCAAATAGGCATCTATGCTGACAAAACCAACATTTACTCCCGCCTTGATAAGAAATCTGCTGTGGCTGACAAAGCAAGCCTTGCTGTTATCTTTAAAAGAACCTCCAATCTGTGGTGGACTGGGGTAAGAAATGGCTTTTAAATTTTAATGCTTCCAAAATGAAGCTGCTATCCTTTAACCACCATAGACAATCACTCCTACACCTCCATCAGCATGGATCAGACTAGTCTCCCTAAAAGCAAAACACTGTGCCTCTTTTGTCTAACTCTATTAGCCAACCTCAACTGGAATGACTACATTGAATCCATAGCTAAACCTAGGAAGGTTGGTCCATTGTGTAGGGCCTGAAAGTTTTTCTCATTTGAATCCATTTTGCACAAATATAAATCTACCAACAGACGGGGCAATGAATACTGCTGTCACATCTGGTCGGGTTCCGCTGCTATTCATCTCAGGGTTCTTGACAAAAACCAATGGAGAATCTGCAATGTAATTGATCCTGGCCTGGTAGCTCAACTCCAGTCACTTTGTCATTAATGTAATGTGGCTTCCCTCTGTCTCATCTACAAATACTTTCACGGCTTTTGCTCTGATGGGCTTAGCTCCCTGGTGCGCTTTCTGCATGAATTTAGTTAAGCTACTAGACTAGTGGCTAGGTCCCATTCTTTTACAGTGAAACCAATCAAATGTAACACCAACATCTTTCTATCAGCTTCTTTTCTCTCATTTCCCGCATTCTGTATTCCTGCTTCTTTGACAGCTACAATTTCCAAGAATTTAAATGCAATGTCAATTGCCATCTCTTATCTTTTAGACTTGCATCCTTTCCCTGACAACCCTTATATAATGTTCTTGCTCCTTTCCACTTTACTCTCATGCAGCCCCCTTCACACCAGTGTTCTCATTCCTTCTCTTACCCATTCTCTGACATCCTTTGTAAATTGTTTCTCTTTCTCATCACTCATTTCTTATGTAAACCGACCCCCGTGCACCAGTAGCAGTTATGCCTTGCTTGAAATGAAATGATAAAAAAAAAACTTTTCAAAATTTTCTTCATATTTTAATCACTTCTCCCTACACAGAAAATAATTGAAACACACTGAAATTAGACAAGCAAATTTATTTCAGTCTTGGGTAGGACCACCTTTGGCAGTAATTACACCTAGAATTCTGCATGCAATGGATTTGTACAAAATTGTTTCAAGAATAATTTTATCCATTCTACAGCTAAAACAGTTTCCAATTCTTTCACTTGTTTTCTAAAATGAACCGTAAATGTTCAATGATATTGAGATTTGGGGACTGTGGTGGCTAAATAAGATGTTCTACTTTACTAGAATGTTCCTCATGCCATTCAGCAACAAATTTAGCAGTATGAATGGGTGCATAATGCTCCTGAAAGATAGCATTTCTCTTTGGAAACAGTTTTTGAACCATAGGATTAAGCTGATGACTTAAAATTCTTAAATAGTCCTGACTGTTGATTTTAATAAATTTATTTAAATAATATCTGTAAAAAGTAAACAACAATTTTAGCAAAAAAAAAAAAAAAAAAATGAAGTACTTCTAATATCAAATTAACTAATATAAAAATAGACAAACCTTTGACGGTTTAATCAAATTTTCCAAATTATGCTATTACGGTACTAAATGTTTCCGTTATTTTGTCTCCCCAATGTATATAAGATTCCACCATTAAAAAGTTAGTTATTCTGAAGAAGTCCTTTAAAGGAATGAAACGCAGTACAGAGAAGTTTTATATACCATCAGTTTTAACTTCATGAAAAGATCAAAGAAGATGTAAAGAAAACAATCTAAAAATAATCAGAAATAACTCATGATGAGCAGTAGCCTGAACCAGTTGGACACTGAAAGTGCATCAGTCATCTACAATAAGACTATTGCAACTGCAGATCCTAAAATGAAATATTCAAAATAAATTGCTTTCCAGATCAAATAGCTAAGAAGATCAAAATATTTGTACAAAATGTAGCAATTACAGATCAAAAGAGCAGAGCTAATAAATTACCTCCCTTTGTGTTTGGGGAAAACTCTGCTTTATCACCACTAGATGGCAGACTGACATTGAATGGTCTTGCTAAAACAGATCAATGATGAATAGAGTTTGGGAAAGCTTTTGGCACTTAAATGAGCCCGTGGGGAGCTGGTGGTTGAAGAAAATCATAGGACAGGAGTGAAATCTAAACTCTGCAGTAAAGAAGAAGAATAAAAAGAACTATTATTAGCTTTTCCTTTTTATTTTTGTGTGCAAAAAGAGGTGAAAGATGAAGTGCAAGGCATTCTTGAAATATCTAGCAACCATTTCGTCAAGAGAGTGAAATACATCTAAATGGATTGTGATCTTGGTGATGACATGTGGTTGGTCCAGACTAGCATACTTGTATAGCGATAGATAAATTTCATCCAATAAGAAGTGTCAATATAGCTATTGAGTTCAAAATATCTGGTGACATGTCAATATCTTTCGTTGTAAAGGTGAGTGACTTTGGAGAGATTCGATTGATTAACTATTTTGTTCACATATGTAGAATCAATGCTCGTCTTTTATGCCATGTTCTGTACAATTCTGTGTAAGATACTTTCTCAATAACCTTCGATATTAAGGCTGGGCTATTTATCTTTCTTATCACAGGAAATGAAAATGGTATAATTACTGCGAGGCAAATATCTAACTCTATATAAACAAACACATATTTATAGATATAGACAGTCTGAATATAGGAATAAACACCATCAATTTCACACCTCAGTGCAATCTTCAGACTAATTGCCATAACTTCTTTAGTCTCTCTCTCTCATATATATATATATATATATATATATATATATATATATATACTAGCAGTATAGCCCTGCGTTGCTTGGGTGTAATGAAAGCTTTAAAACTAATCCATGGTCCTGGAGCTCAGACTCTTTGGATGTTGGCACGAAAGACTAAAAAGCAATAGTTGTTTCCAGTTAAAGCGAAACCGTAGACAGAAAGAAAAATGAATGGATGTAAGTCAAATTTTGATTTCCTGGTATTGATATCAAATAAGTTTTTTCATCGTAAACTGAATTTTGAAGGCTAAATAAGTCCTCTGAGTAAATGGAATCATGGCTGATACTAAGAACTACAATTATACCAACTTAGAGCCAAACCCAAAGCAAAAACTAAAATAAAAGGGCTGAAGAACTGATTTTGATCAGACCCAATAGGCTATAGGATAGAGGTATCGATTTCTAATATCAGAGTCTAATAAGTCATCCAAGGATAGAACTGCAACCTTGAAACTTCTAAATATCGTTTCTTATGTCTTTGTCTATGAGTGTATCAAATTTGATTAAAATCGGACCACTCCTTCTGTAACCCAATTTTTTTGATTATCGATTTTCAATATATATTGGTGGTACCTCGACACAAAACCTAGCTAAAAACACTTGCAGATGCTTATAGTATAACTGTAAATTTTCAAGAAAATCGATTCAACCATTTCGGAGTCTATAGGTAATGGACACACACACAAAGTTCTATTTACAAATAAGTTTAGATTATTTGTTTATCATTTGTTTTTTGAAGTTTCTTAAGTGGTATAGGATTTGTTGGTGATTAACTGCATTTTATTGTACAGTATTTACATTATTAGAACTATTGTCCTCATTTTTGTTGCCATTTGTACAAATGGCAACAAAGATGAGGACAATAGTCTGAATAATATAAATACTGTAAATACTACCTCCTCTCAGAAATATAAACAAATGCATTTTATTGTGTTCACCATTTTAAGCATGCTTATGTATATCACTGATTAATTCCTTTATACTGGGTTGACCTCTTTTTACCATTTTGGGATGACCTCTTTTTACTGTGGGTTGACATATTTTTAACATGTCTGTATATATGGCTGCCTAAATTTTTTTTAAGTCATGATTAAATGTTTTTGTTTGTGTGCATATATGTGTTGGCGTTTCCTTTTTTTTGCATGTCTATCTTTTTGTGAACTTGGTTTGTGATTCCCCCCACTTTGATAATTGTTGTATTATTTGTTTGTTCATTTTATTTTTCCACTTTCTTTCTTTGTCATCTGTTTATTTTTTCTTGGCTGTGATTGAGTGTTTATATATATATATATATATATATTTTTTTTTTTTTTTTTTATAAGCGTTTCACTCCGAGCAAGGCATGTCACTGCCACTACTGCGCAGGGGGCTACGTAGAGTGGAGAAAGGCTGATTAAATATAGGAAATGTCAGAGGGTGGGTGGGTGATAGGTGGGTAAGGATACTGAGAATGAGGGTTGGGTAGATGAGAGTGTTCTGAGAATAGTTGGGAGTTAGTGTGATAGGAGGTGTCTATTGACCCTACATTTAAACACCTGGAGATTGTAACTGTCGGGAAAGCAGACTTGTGGAAGGGAGTTCCACAGGCGGGAAGCACGAGAAAAGAAGCTGTTGGAGTAGAATTTACGGTTACATGTTATTTGTTTAACTGTAAAAGGGTGGGACCTAGTTGCTAATCTAGTATCTCGTGTAAATTCCGTGCTTAGGCGGCACCAGTGATCTAAGCCCATTGGAGCAGAAGCCATGAAAGTACTTGTAGAAGAGGCACAGGGAAGCCACATCACGCCGGTGAGAGAGCGGCTGCAGCCGGTCTGCCAAGTCAGTATCAACCACATTACAGATCCTCCTTTGTATTTTGTCAAGAAGCCCAAGGAGAGCAGCAGGGGCACCTGACCAGATATGGCAGCAATATTCAATACACAGGCGGATGGTAGATTTGTATATGTGCAGAATAGATTCAGGTGGGAAAAATTTCCGGGCCCTGCACAGGGAGCCGACTTTCATAGAAGCAGATTTGGCAATGGATTCAATATAATCATTCCATTTGAGGTCCGCCGAGAGTGTAAGGCCAAGGAGGCGTAGTATTTTACTCTCTGGGAGGCTAGCCTGTCCCATGCTAATGGGAGGTAGATGCGATTGTCTATATATATATATTTTAGGTATGCTATATTTATGGGTTAAAGTGATCAATGTCAGTGGTAGAGCATATGTAAATACAAAGTTAGACATTGATGTCATCACTGGGTGATGACAGTCTGTTTGAGGCCATTTGTATTGTATTTTTGCTTGACGATATATACAGGTCAGCGATGCATTGTGTGTAGTTTATTGTAGTGTTATATTGCTTATTTTGGGAGGGTGTTAAGTTATGTTTAGAATTTTTCTAGGGTCTACTGGGTGGAAATAATTGTTGATCCAGTTTTCGGGGCCAACAATTTTTCTTTTATAATATTGCTTGTTAATGTTTTTATGTATTAGTGATTATTTTATTGTTGGCTGTTATTATTACATTTGCATACATTCATGATTTCTTAATTTGTTTATTATTTACTTATTTATTGTTTTGGATTAAATAATTTAATTTATTTTTGTTTATTTTATTTGGTTTATTTTTGTTCATTTTTAGTTTTAGATTTTTCAGTAATGTAGTAAAAATTGTTTTCATGTCTGCCTTTTTAGTTTGTGTTGGTTTTTCCAGAAGTCATTCAAGTTGAATTTCTTTCACTTACATTCACACAAATACCCTTGAGAATGGTATGCATCTATCTTTTCTCTCACCAGCTAAAGGATAAATAGTAGGGACAGACTATTCAGCACTGACTGGCAAAAAGTCTAGTCATATATATATATAGTCATCCACAGACAGATCTATTTTGCTGTATCACAGCTCATCAGTACGGTTAGACATCCGATTGCTTTTTACCCAGGATTGAAATCCCAACTGAATTGGCGTCAGTCGGTGATTCTACCTCTGAGCTATGGGTGCTCGGTAGAAGGAGGCAGACGTATATTATCATTATACACGCCCAATAGTCAGATTGCTCTAATTCGTTACTGAATGAGTGATACGTATATATATATTGCTTATTTAATTACTTAATTTTTGGTCATAATAAAATCAGACCAGTACACAGTCGTATTAAAAAGTGTTCAATACAATTATATTGTAGAACTTTTGAATATTTTTCATTTGTAAAGGAGTTATTATGCAACCTTATTGCAAATCACCTGAAGACATGGTAGAAACCTAGGTCACGTAATAACTCATTTACAAATGAATAATATATATATTTAAAAATTTAAAAATCTTAATTTAAAAGTAACAATTAAAACAAGGATAAAAAAATAGATTTCCTCGATGTAGCCTTAGATTTAGAGAAAAATATACACCAACCATACAAAAAACAAAATTTCAATCCTTTAGACATCCACCTAAATCTAACCACCTTCAATCTCTTATCAAACATGTAAACACCCACTTTCAAACAAATGACTGTTAGTAAATTGGGTAAAAAATTTCTTACATTAATTAGGAAACACTTTCCAGAAAAAAATCCATTAAGTAAGATCTTTAATAAAAATATTATTAAATTAAGTTACAGCTGTATGAACAATCTAGAAAAAAATCATAAAAAATCACATCAATAATATATTTAAAAAACTTGAACAAAATGAATAAAAACAACCGGATAAGAGAAAATAACAATTTAGACAAGAAAAAAATGTAATTGTAGAACCCCTATAGATTGCTCGTTAGAAAATAGGTGCCTAACGGAATGAGTCATCTATCAATGTGAAATATCTTCAAATGAAAAACCAAATAATATAAAAGTTTATATAGGAAGTACTAAGAATACTTTAAAATGGCAGATTTACCAGCACACCTCTTTATTTGATAATAACAAATAGAACATCAAAATATCACTGGCATCTAAAGGAAACAAAAAAACACCCACAATAAAGTGGAAAATTTTAAAAGAAGTTAAAACATGTAAGTCCTTAAATGAACCATGTTCATTATGTTTATAGAAAAAACTATATATTATTAAATCACTTAAGAATAAAAATCTATTAAATAAATACAATGAGATAAATGTCATATGTAGACATTGCAAAATGTTCATATTAGAAAATGGATAAAATCTAAATGAAATGACATGCGTATAACCAACAAGTGCTCAAGGAAAATAATTACTGACAAACTATCAAAATGAAGTAAATTGAAGCATAAAATTATTTATATAAAAAATTTCTTTTTATAAAAAATTCTTGACAATGAATAAATAGATATTAGAAAGATGGTATAAGGATAGCAGGAATTAAATTAGAAAAAAGAAAGAGCAAAAATTTTACTTATAAATCAAAGATTTTGAGAAAATTACAACTAGGAGACCAAAAATGATAAGAAAATGAAAACGACAGCCTTGGTACTAAATGGGCATATTACATCAAAGACATTAAAACTAAACGGGAGTGGGGAAGAAAAATCATAAGGTTAAGTTAAAGGCAGGTTGACATCTTAACCGTTAAGGAGGGGAAAGAAGAAAAAAAAAGAAAAAGTTAGTATGTATTCTTTGGGGCCAAATTTCAAAATGAATCTTTGCTCTGATTAGTTGAAAGAAATACAGATGTAAATTTTATATCTTCCCACATACATACACAGCAAATTGAAAGTTTTTGTATTTAAATGTAAATTATCTGTACAACTAACATCCAACATTGTCTGAAAAAGAGAATCTATCTCGAAACAGAAATTTCCGTGTCGCACTGTACAATTAATTCTTAACTATATATATATATGCACATGCATGCATGTATATATACGTGCCTGTATTAGTGTGTGTGTGTGTATATATATATATATATATATATATATTTAAAGTACGTATATTTTGGCAGCATCTTTTCTTTTAAACAAGTTGTGTTAAACAATAGAGACAACACAGTCTTATATATTTTCATTTGAATTTTTTTATATTTTCTGATTACGCTTTTTATTTTCAAATTATATTTGTATAAAAATTGTCTAAAATTTGTCCTAGTACTTACAAACGTCACCATTTATCATCAGTGACTTATATTACAGTTTAAAAATCAAATATTGCCTTGAAGCAGGAGAAGTGTTACAACATTTTAAAAGAAAATAAATAAACATCATGAAAATTTTTTTAAATTCAAAGGCAGTAATAATGTAAACAACATGCACACGTGAAGATATGTGCTCGTATAGATGCGTGAATTATATAGAATACTCTCAAAAGCCTAATAATGGAATATTAGCTCCCCTTTACATGGAAAGTCTATTTACTAATATCCCTATCATTGAAACTATAGGTATAATTATTAATTACATTTATAATAACCCTCATATGCAACCTCTTAAAATGAATCCTAAAATACTCAAAAAAATCCTTTTAATATGCACCACCGAAGTTCCTTTCTATGATCATCTCAATAACATTTATTTACAGATTGATGGAGTATCTATGGGCTCTGTCCTAGGTCCAATGTTTAGTAACTTTTATATGTCGCACCATGAAATTAAAGTTTTTAGCATCATAGAAACACATAACATATACCTCCATTTTGTTGATGATATCCTAATACTTGCTAAAAACGTTGATGAATTA
This sequence comes from Ascarosepion bandense, assembly GCA_037127315.1. Taxonomy (NCBI): domain Eukaryota; kingdom Metazoa; phylum Mollusca; class Cephalopoda; order Sepiida; family Sepiidae; genus Ascarosepion; species Ascarosepion bandense. Next base: position 381,360 of record JBBBDQ010000714.1, read on the forward strand.
ACCTCATTGCAACAATCCTTAAAAAATAATACTGTCCTTAATTTCACACATGAACTATCTAAAGATAATACGATTCCTAAATATAAACGAACATATTTCCAACCTGGTTTCTAGAGCTATATTCATTTCTTCTACCAAAAAAATATTTTATAAGCAATTGACAAACATCAAACAATTAACAATAATGGTTTTCCTAACTATTTGTTGATAATGAAATTAACAGATATTCTTCAGACCTAACATGTGACACACCTAGAAAATCACACTCAGTTAACCTTTTTACAGAGGACAAATGCACAGACAATACAGCATAAATGAGAAGGCCCTTAAGTCTATAATAAACCATAATGTGGTTCCAGTTGGTTCTAATAAAACCTTAAAACTTATTATATACTATAGTAAATTCAAAACCTCTACCCTGGGAATGAGCAACAACCCTTCTTCACCTGCTATCGGTGTTGATAGAACGAATGTTGTGTATGAATTCAAATGTCCTTTTGAAGAATGCTCTTCTAATCCACATACATACATTGGATTTACGACTACCTGGCTCTCTAGACGATTAACTATGCATTTAAATGATTCCAGTGCTATTACACATCTTAAGTCACATACTATTTCCCTTCAGTATTCTGACATTCGTAAAATTCTTGTAGACAATACTAAAATTACTGATCAACACACAGACATTAGACGCCTAAAAATTTTAGAGGCACTACATAGCAGAAGTAAAAAACCTCTTATCAATCGCACAGCTTACCAAGTTTCTGGACATATACTGAGTTGTTTTTAGAGGGTTTATTGGAAATATAATTAAGGTAAATAATTATTTGCCTCTGAGTAATTTGATAATTTACATAATTAGTTCCTTCGAAGTTCAAATTCTCTAACATATATTTACGGCATTTAAAATCTTTAACAACCAAGTATTCCTATATAATTCATGCATCTACGTGAGCACATATCTTCACATGTGCATGTTGTTTACATTATTACTACCTTTGAATTTAAAAAAAAAATTTCCTAACGTTTATTTATTTTCTTTTAAAATGTTGTAACACTTTTCCTGCTACAAGGCAATATTTGATTTTTAAACTGTAATATAGTCCCTGATGATAAATGGTGACGTTTGTAAGTACTAGGACAAATTTTAGACAATTTTTATACAAATATAATTTGAAAATAAAAAGCGTAATCAGAAAATATGAAAAAAATTTTAAAAAAAAAACAATATAAGACTATGTTGTCTCTATTGTTTAACCCAACATGTTTAAAACATATACATATACATATATATATATATATATATATATATATATATATAGGGAGAGAGAGACAGAGAGAGAGTAATATTTTCATTAAAAATGTTTATAATAAAAACAATTTACTACAGCACAAGATCTGTTATATTTCAGTGCTAACTCACTGGTTTTTTATCTTTATTTTCAACTGAAATTAAAGCCAAAATACGACATTTAGAATGGCACATATTTAAACATAATAGACATTCATTGTCTCTTATATTTAACAGTATATGTTTAGAAAATTATTTGCTGCCTCGATAAAATATATATATATATATATATATATATATATATATATATATAGTTTCCGGTTTGTAGACTATATATATATATATATATATATATATATATATTGTAATGTGAATTAATAAATATACATATGAGAGTGCTCAATGCATAAACAGAACTGTATCATACATATGTTAATAAATGTAGATATTATCCTACATCTATGATACGACTCAGAGTTTCATGCATTTTGCAATCATCTGGTGCATATTTCAAACTGAAAGTTTAATAAATTTGAATTTAAATTCACTTGATATTCATGGGAATTAAATCTTACAAATTTAAGTTCGTGCTTTTTTCATAACAAGATTAAAAATTCACATATTCTGAGGTTACATATACATACAAATTTAAAATTTTAATTTAAAATATAAAATTAAGATAAAAATATTAAAAATTATAAAATGAAGGGAGAAGAAATGAACATATAACATAAAAATTTAAATATTCAAATATTGCATTTAGATAAAAAATTATAATTTTAAATATATATATATATATTTTTATCTGGAAATGCATTATTTTGCAATCTAGGATTCTACCTTTTGGTATCTTCAGGTGATTTACAATAACTGATTTTACCATTTTTCAAACACTCACATAGCAAAAATAAATGCTCCCCTAATGAACTTTGTAATACAAAAGGGATTATTTACAAAGCAAAAGTACATGACATAAATGATACAAGTAAAACATATTTAGGATCCACCAAAGACAGTTTTAAAATTAGAGGGAGTAATCATAAGTCTAGGATGTGTGTTGTAGTGCAATGGATATCAACTCGGAATGACAAATCGGGGAGCCGAGTTTGAATTTCAGTTGGATTCCTTGCATTCACTTACGTACAAATAACCTTGAGAGAGGTATTTCATCCATCTCTTCCTTCCAGTTATGGGTTAAATAATAGGACAGATTGGGTTCTATAACCTTGGTCAGCAACCAGTCTACTGCAGAAAGCAATGGCAACCTACTGCGGGATAATCTTCTCTCCAGTCAGTCATGTCTCTTTCGAGACATGATTGCCCAAAGCGTGTATCTCGTGTGGCACTTAACTGACTGACTGAATCATAAGTCTACATTTAAATTGGAAATCCTCAAAAATTGTACAAAACTGGCTATTCACATGAGGAAATTGAAATTAAAATATGGCAAAAACCTCGATATAACTTGGAACATAGTAAAAATAGCCAAACTATGAACAATGGCAAAGTATGCAGATTAGACCAGGAGGAAAAATTGGCTATTATGTTGTTTCCAGATAGAAATAAATTATTAAATGAAAGAACAGAAATTATGTTCCAAGTGTATATATTTATTTATACCAATAAATACTTACTAGGATCATGCAATCATGAAGGAAAATGTTCTAAGACTTTTAAGTAACTTTTCCTAATCTTGAAAATTGCACATTCATTAAAGATTCTTGTAACATGAGTGTTTAAAAAATGGTAAAATTAGTTATTGTAAATCGCCTGGAGACAACAAAAAAGTAGAAATCTACATCATGAAATAATGCATTTCAAATGAAAAATATTCAATAGTTCTACAATATAATTGTATTGAACACTTTTTAATACAACTGTGTATTGGTCTACTTTAATTATGACCAAAAAATAACTTATTATATATATATATAAAATGTGTATATATGTGTATGTGTTTACATATATATATATATATATATATATATATATATATATATATATGTGTGTGTGTGTGTGTGTGTATTTAAATGTGACCGTGTAGATATTTTTTTTTTTTTTTATAAGCGTTTCACCCCGAGCAAGGCATGTCGCTGCCACTACTGCGCAGGGGGCTACGTAGAGTGGAGAAAGGCTGATTAAATATAGGAAATGTCAGAGGGTGGGTGATAGGCGGGTAAGGATACCGAGAATGAGGGTTGGGTAGATGAGAGTGTTCTGAGAATAGTTGGGAGTTAGTGTGATAGGAGGTGTCTATTGACCCTACATTTAAACACCTGGAGATTGTAACTGTCGGGAAAGCAGACTTGTGGAAGGGAGTTCCACAGGCGGAAAGCGAGAAAAGAAGCTGTTGGAGTAGAATTTACGGTTACATCTTATTTGTTTAACTGTAAAAGGGTGGGACCTAGTTGCTAATCTAGTATCTCGTGTAAATTCGTGCTTAGGCGGCACCAGTGATCTAAGCTCATCGGAGCAGAAGCCATGAAAGTACTTGTAGAAGAGGCACAGGGAAGCCACATCACGCCGGTGAGAAAGCGGCTGCAGCCGGTCTGCCAAGTCAGTATCAACCACGTTACAGATCCTCCTTTGTATTTTGTCAAGAAGCCCAAGGAGAGCAGCAGGGGCACCCGACCAGATATGGCAGCAATATTCAATACACAGGCGGATGGTAGATTTGTATATGTGCAGAATAGATTCAGGTGGGAATAATTTCCGGGCCCTGCACAGGGAGCCGACTTTCATAGCAGCAGATTTGGCAATGGATTCAATATAGTCATTCCATTTGAGGTCCACCGAGAGTGTAAGGCCAAGTAGGCGTAGTATTTTACTCTCTGGGAGGCTAGACTGTCCCATCTTTTATCCTTTCTTCGTGTTGTAGCAGCTTTGTTTTAGAGGCATTGAAATTTACCAACCATTTCCTACCCCAGGCTACTACGGATTGGAGGTCCCTTTCAAGTACAGCAGCGAGGTTCACTTTGTCGTCCAGACCTGGTTTCTGATCGATGCGAGAGTAGATTGTTGTGTCATCGGAATACATGCCAACTTGGGATCTAATGGTGTCGGGGAGATCATTAATGTAGATCAGAAAGAGCGTGGGACCTAGGATGGAACCTTGAGGGACGCCCGTGTTCGTATGGTAGTTTTGGGAGGCATGCCCATTTAATACCACCTTCAACGTGCGGTTAGAGAGGAAAGACTGGATGAGGTCAAACAGATGTCGAGTTATCCCATAGCTCCGCAGTTTGCACAAGAGGCCAGCATGCCAGACCCTGTCGAATGCTTTGGAGATATCCAAGGCAACGGTTCGGGCTTCACCATTCTTGTCGAGTGCCTGGTATATGTACTCGGTAATGGTCGTTAGCATATCAGCAGTAGACCTGGTGAAGCGAAACCTGTACTGTTTGTCAGAGAGAAGCCCGTTGGCCATAAGATGCTGAATCACCTCGGCGTTGATAATGGCTTCGAAAACTTTGCCAAAGATTGGAAGGAGACTAATAGGACGGTAATTGGCGGGGTCTGAGGGTTCACCAGAATTTTTAAATAAAGGAACTACACAGGAGGACTTCCAACAGGCAGGAAAGCAGGAAGCAGATAGGCAGAGGTTATAGAGTTTAGAGAGGACAGAGGAGAGTTCAGGGGCACATTTCTTCAGTACTATGACTGGGATTCCGTCACCGCCGCTCGCTTTGTGTGGGTCAAGTTGTGCAATTATCTTGGCGACCAGTGAGGGTGTAATGTTGACGTTATTTAGTTGAGCCTTAGTTCTGGGTGGGAAGTCTGGTGTAGGTTTTCCTAACGAGTCCAGTGTCGAATTGGTTGAGAATCTACAGGCAAAGCATTCAGCCTTGTTGGCTGGGGAGGTGAGAACTTCAAATTCATTGATTAGTGGGGGTATTGAAGTAACTTTTTTCTGTCAGTCAGCCTGCAACTGGTAAACTATGTTTGTGTAAATCGTTTTTAATTATCAAATTTAGGTTTGGTATATTAGGGTTTTGGTTATATGTAGGAATTCTAAGACCGGCCATGTTTGTTTTTCTTTATTTTATTGTTCCCTCTTCCTCCCTTGCTAACTGGACACATGGCTTTGAGGTGATCCCCCCTCACACTACTGTCTGTTACTGCTTACTTAAAGGTAACTTAAACTTTCCAGAACTGAATAGAAGAAACAAAATGGAGATAATTTTTGAAATTTTCTTAACTTTTTTCCGTCAACCAAACCTAAATTTGATAATTAAAAACGATTTACACAAACATAGTCGCAGTGCATTACAAGAGCGACAAGTAGGGAACTTAGGTTAGTAACAAAACAGGAACAAAAATTAGGCAGAAAAGATAAGAACCAAAATTTAAAAAAATAAAATAAAATAAAATAAAATAAATAAATAAAAAATTCAAACAATAAGATCACACTGGCTAAAACTTACCAGTTGCAGGCTGACTGACAGAAAAAAGTTAAGAAAATTTCAAAAATTATCTATATATATATATATATATATATATTTATCTCTGTGTAGATGTGTGTGTGTGTATATATATATATATATATATATATATATATATATATTTATCTCTGTGTAGATGTGTGTGTATATATATATATATATATATATATATATATTCAGTGTATAGAGGCAGCAAATAATTTTCCAAGCATATACTGTTAAATATAAGAGACAATGAATGTCTATTATGTTTAATCATGAGCCGTTCTAAATGTTGTATTTTGGCTTCAATTTCAGTTGAAAATAAAGACAAAAATTCTCCAACACTTGGATAATTTTTGATATAGTTGGTTCTAAGCTTCTGGCTCACATGAGCCATCTTCAGAGAGATTACAAGGATGTTAACACAAAAACATCCACCATCAGTGATGATTTTATCTTGTGTTGACATAAAACTCTGCTAAGCAATGGCAATAGTTACCAAAAATATCAAACGCAGTTCGCAAATTTGCAATGCAGTTCTATGACATCACACCGTGTGAAAGCACAAAATGACAACAGAACTATGTATTCAAATGCAATGTAATGTGTTATGACCAAATTTAAACGTTATTTTATTAAGTGTGGGTTGTTTGGATTTAATATAGATAACCTTCAATATCTGAAGTTTTTATTTTCAACTGAAATTAAAGCCAAAATATGATGTTTAGAACGGCTCATATTTAAACATAATAGACATTCATTGTCTCTTATATTTAGCAGTATATGTTTAGAAAAATAAGAAATATATATATATATATATATATATATATGTGTGTGTGTGTGTGTGTGTGTGTGTGTGTATATCGTGTAGATGTAGATATATAAATATATATATATAATATATATATGTCTGTGCAGATATATATATATATATGTCTGTGCAGATATATATATATATATATATATATATATATGTTGTGTAGATGTGCATACGTATATGTATGTCTTGTAGATGTGTGAGTGTTTCTGTGTGGATATATATATATATATATATATATATATATATATATATATATATATGCCTGTGTGGATGTATATATATATATATATATATATTTAAGTATTATTGTATATTTATATATATCTTCGTGTATGTATATATTTATGTGCATGCTTGTATATACATATATATATTAATATACATATATAAATTAATGTTTCTACAGTGCATCTTTAATAACTCCTCAATATATTCATATTTACTTGTCTGCAGACACACACTGATATGTATGCAAATAAATATATACCTACTGTAGCCTATGTCTATATTTATACAAACTCCATTAAAGGCATTTGTTTTCTTGCATTGGCGCATTTAGTCTTCTATTCTTCTTGCAAATCAGCCATTTTTCTTGATGTGCTTTTTATTAATTTGTCTACAGGACATATCTTGCAATGCTTTATGCCATTTGTATTATTCGTAATTATAAATAATGATTCATCATTATGATCTGTTCCATTAGACATTGAGCAATTCCATTAAGAAGACCTGATTTTGAAAAACTAACATTGCAACAAGCAGGACAGAAAAACCTGCCAGCAAGAAGCAAAAATAAATTTAAGTTAATCTCTCAGTTAAACTAGTCTTCCTTTTAAGGTTATATATTCCACTCAAATTAGTCATTGCATAAATATGTATTTTCTCATGAGTAGAAATTCAGAAATTCTAACACACACACATCTATATGGTGAAGATAATGTGGCAAATTGGAAAACCTATAAATGATGTCTTTTACCAAGAAAGTTTGCTCCCTCTGGCTTCTTCAGGTTAGAATGAAAATAAGACAAAATTGTATGGAAGGAAAAATGCATTGGTATCTTTACAGATAAGTGGAGACCATAAATTCAATTACTCTAGCACAATTAATGACCAGATTCCAGAGTGTGTTTGTCTTACACACACACACACACACACACACACACACATTTATATATTAGTGCTGTTTGGCATCTTTTTTTTTTAATCATATCATCTCGAGCGAGTAATGCCACTGATGTGCAGGGGGCTACGTAAGAGTGAAAAGATTGGAAAAGATAAAACCGGAAACCACATCCTAAGCAGGGAACAAGGGATGAGACAAGTAATCCGACAACCAGAGAAATTTTGCCAATTAAAAAAAAAAACGTTCAATTGGGCATGGAGAGTTGAAAAGTTTTAAAATTAAGCAAAAGAAAAGCAGTTGATAGTAGGTACATTCTATTCCAATTCAAAAAAAAAAGGCAAATAAGAAATTTACTAAGTTTTAGTATAAGTTGAAATCAAACCAAAATACTTTACAATAGTAACTTGCAAAATATTAGCAATGGCAAAAACATTTAAAACTAAAACATTTCAAAAATTAAAACAGATAAATAAATAAATAACAAGGACAAGCAAAAGACGTTCAAGCCTATCAGATTTTAAATAAAAAGATCTTGTCTTTTTTTAATTCTAACCTGAAGAAGCCAGAGTGAGAAGGTGGTCTTGCCTTCTATAGATTTTCTACATTGTCCCATTGGATATGCATTGTGAGGTGGTAAATATCATCTCAAAATCGGAAAATGGATAGCCTGGTTTGAATTTCAGTTGAATTAGTTACATTCACTTAGACACAAATGCCCTTTGGAAAGATGTTAACCAATATCTTCTCTCTCTAGCTCTGCACTAATAAGCAGGACAGATTGGATTCTATAACCTTGGTTGGCAACCATTCTACTGCAGGAAGTAATGGCAAACTAATGTGGAAAAATCATCTGCCTAGTCACTTATGTCACTTTTGAAATTTGATTGCCCAAGCATGTATCACATGTGGCACTTAATTGACTGACATTGTCTCATGATCTTAACCTTTGTTTCAAATATTATTAAACATTCTACAAATACAAGCACACAAATGCATATATATATATATATATATATATATATATATATATATTGTCATCCGCAGTCAGATCTGTTTCGTTGTATCACAGCTCATCAGTACGGTTAGACTCCGATTGCTTTTTTACCCAGGATTGAAACCCAACCAAAATGGCGTCAGTCAGCGACTCTACCCCTGGGCTATGGGCATTCAGTAGGCAGACTTTTTAGCACATATCATTATACGTGCCCAATAGCTAGAGCACTCTAATTCATTTCACTGAATGAGTGATGTGTACATGCCAGAGTAGCTACTGTTTATCAAAGATTGATTGTTTAATACTTAGTTTTTAGTCATAATAGGGTTAGACAAGAACATTGCGATTAAAAAGTGTTCGATACAATTATATTGTAGAACTTTTGAATATTTTCCATTTTTAAACAAGTTATTTTGCTAAACTAATAGAAAGATAATAAATAGGACAAATATAGTTGCACTAATAATTTAGATAGTTTCATAAAAAAACAAAATGCCAGAAACTTAAATAGCATCGTACAAAACAAAACCACTAACAAAGAATGCAACTGCAGGGACAAAAATAAATGTCCACTTCAAGGTCTCTTCAACACAAAAGAAATAATTTACAAGGCAGAGGCACATGACCCAGATGGCCAAAACAAAATATATTTGGGCTCAACCAAAGACACCTTTAAGACCAGGTGGTTCAATCACAGATCTACATTTAAAAGTAGAAAAATTAAAAACAATACAAAATTCACATCCGGAAATTGAAATCAAAATATGGAAAAGACCCAGACATAACGTGGAGCATTGTAAAAATAGCCAAGCCTTACAACGGTGGACAAATATGTAGACTGTGCCAAGAAGAAAAATTAGAAATTAAGATATTCCCAAATAAAGACGAACTGTTAAATGAAAGAACAGAAATTCTGACTAAATGCATCCACACTAAGAAATACCTCTTAGGTTCATACAACCAGGGATGAAACCCATTTTAATTTAAAAATAGCACATTCATAAATTCCCTGTTACGTGAACATTCAAATAAAACACTGTTACAAGAGCGTTCTTAAAAAGAAAAACAGTAAACAGTAAAAATCAGTTATTAAAAATTGTCTGAAGACACCACTCATGGTAGAAACCTAGGTAGTGAAATAAGTCATTTAAGAATGTAATATATATATATATATATATGATAAAAATATAGTTTTAAGGTATACTATATTTATAGATGAAAGTGCTCAATATCATTGATAGAGGACATGTATATATAAAAGCGAACATTGAAGTCAACACCATATGATAACAGTTTGTTGCATGCTTAACCACAAACTTTAAGCCATGTGTATTGTGCGGTGGCTAGACTACATATTCTGCCTAATGGAGCATTATCAGAAGCAGTGTCAAGCATTTCCCGTTGATTATATTATCGGGTAAGTGTCAGTGGGTTATATTTCAAATTATTCTAAAGGTTATTGAGTGGAAATAATTGAGGGTCAGAAAGCATTTATATGGAGCTATTGTGTTTTTTCATTAACATTCTTTTTAATAATTTCACCCAAAGCAAGGAACTAAAGCCACTAAAATGCAAGGTGTTACTGAGTGTAAAATAAGAAAAAAAGAGTAACATTATTAAAGTAAAATAGAAGAAGAGTAATCAATAAAACAATTATTATTTACTAGCAGGATAGCCCGGCATTGCTCAGGTGTAATGAAAGCTTTAAAACTAATCCATGGTCCTGAAGCTCAGACTCTTTGGACATTGGCACGAAAGACTAAAAAGCAACAGTTGTTTCCAGTTAAAGCCACTAAAATGCAAGGTGTTACTGAGTGTAAAATAAGAAAAAAAAAGAGTAACATTATTAAAGTAAAATAGAAGAAGAGTAATCAATAAAACAATTATTATTTACTAGCAGGATAGCCCGGCATTGCTCAGGTGTAATGAAAGCTTTAAAACTAATCCATGGTCCTGAAGCTCAGACTCTTTGGACATTGGCACGAAAGACTAAAAAGCAACAGTTGTTTCCAGTTAAAGCGAAACTGTAAACTGAAAAAAAATGAATGGATGTAAGTCAAATTTTGATTTCCTGGTATCGATATCAAATAAGTTTTTTTATTGTAAACTTAATTTTGAAGGCTAAATAAGTCCTTTGAGTAAATGGTATCATGGCTGAGACTAAGAACTACAATTATACCTACTTAGAGCCAAACCTGAAGCAAAAACTAAAATAAAAGGGCTGAAAAACTGATTTTGATCAAACCTGGTAGGATATCAATTTCTAATATTGGACTTAAATAAGTCATCCAAGGATAAACTAACCTAAGTAAGTCCATGAAAACTTATTGTACCCATCAGGAGTAAAATGGAAGAAAATGAGCCATATTGATGGTCGAATATCGGTTTTTAATCAGATTCGATAGAATATCGGGGGTATTGACATGACCTTCTCTATAAAGAAGGTCATGGTATTGATTTTCAATATCAAGGAAAATGAGTCATTTGAGCAGATCTACTAATGTTTAAGTCTAAAAACTGTAATTTTATCAAGTTAGAGCAGATTCTGCAGCAAGAACCATGACAAAAGGGCTGAAATCCTGATCTTTATCAGACCTGATTGGATATCGGGATAGTGTGTTCCAATATAGGGGAGAAATTGGAAAAAATAAATCACCCATGACCTGACCAGAAGCCTAAAGAATACTTGTGTGAAGTTTGGTATGAATTGGATAAAAATTGTGGATTTGTATAAAGGACATACAAACAGATAAACAGACACACACACAAACATCTTGCCTTTTTAGACTAAACTATCGCCAGGTTTACACTCCACCCACATCTATTGAACGAGTGAAGAGGCTCATCCCTTGTTTCCTGTTTTGGATGTGGTTTCCGGCTTTCTCTTTTTAAATCTTTTCACTCTTACATAGCCCCCTGCACATCAGTGGTGTTACCGCCTTGCTTGGGGTGATACAATAAAAAAAAAAATATATATATATATATATATATTATCGATTTTCTGCCCTGTTGTAAGAACTGCAACCTTGAAACTCCTGAATATCGTTTCTTATGTCTTTGTCTATAAGTGCATCAAATTTGATTAAAATTGGACCACTCCTATGACTAAATTTTTTCAATTATCGATTTTCAATATTTATCAGGAGTATTTCGACACAAAACATAGCTAAGAACACTCGCAGACACTTATAGTACAACTGTGTAAATTTTCAAGAAAATCGGTTCAGCCTTTTCGGAGTCTATAGGTAACAGACACAGACACACACACACACACACACACACAGACAAAGTTCCATTTATAAATAAGTTTAGATTTAGATAGATTAGTTTAGATTTAGATTTAGATAGATTTAGATTTGATTAGATTAGATAGATTATTGATTACAGAGGGTATTTTTTACTTGTTGATGCTTATTATTATTAAATTTACTTATATATGTTAATGCTATTATTCAGAATTTGTTAATTTATCATATTTGTTTTCATAGGTAAGTTATATTATTGGCTTTGTCTCAAGTATGTTGGATGTGCGTGGTGGTGCAGTGGATATCGGATCGGAACGAGAAATCAAAGAGCTGAGTTTGAATTTTTAGTTGAATTCATTGCATTCACTTATGCACAAATACCCTTGGGAAAGGTATTAATTCATCTCTTCCCTCCAGTTATGGATTAAATAAGAGGACAGATTGGGTTCTATAGCTTTGACTGGCAAACAGTCTACCGCAGAAAGCAATGACAACCTACTGTGGGATAATCTTCTGCCCAGTCAGTCATGTCTCTTTTGAGACATGATCACCCAAGCATGTATCATGTATGGCACTTAACTGAAGAAATGATGTTGCTGGATTTGAATTGTATATCATGCAGATATTTGCATTTTTCTGGGTTTTTTTTTTTATTTATATAATTTAAAATATTGGATTTATCTAAATTATGTTACATGATCTGCATTGTATAGAGTGCATATACTTGCATTTCTCTTGTTTTACGAGTTATTTTTTTCTGAGGAGTTTTCTCATAGGCATGGGCTAAAATGTGTTACATGATCTGCATTGTATTGAGTGCATATATTTGCATTTCTCTTGTTTTACGAGTTATTTTTTTCTGAGGAGTTTTCTCATAGGCATAGGCTAAAATGTGTTACATGATCTGCATTGCATATATGTATTTTCATTTTTCTATGTGTTATATTATTTGATTAATTTAAAATATTGTCTTTGTCTAAAGTATGTTAAATGATAAGCATTGTATAAAGTGCGCATGTTTGAATTTTTTGGGGTTTGCAAGTTATTTTAACTTGGGGTTTATTGTATTTGTTTAGTTTGAAATATTGGCCTTGTCTAAACTATATTACATGATCTGCATTGTATAGAGTTTAGACATTTGCTTTTTTTCTGTTTTACAATTTATTTTTGGGGTGATATCTTATTTGTTTAGCTCAAAATATCGTTACTTGATCTGCATTGTATAGAATGCATATATTTGCATTTTTCTTGTTTTACAACTTATTTTTTCTGAGGAATTTTTTTAAAGGCATGGGCTAAAATGTGTTAAAGGATGGACTTTTCCAAAATTATGTTACATGATCTACATTGTATATCCTGAATATATTTGCATTTTTCTGGGTGTTATCTTATTTGTTTAGTTTAAAATATGAGCTTTGTCTAAATTATGATATATGATCTGCAGTTTATATACTGCATAAATTTGCATTTTTCTTGTTCTAAAGTTTCTTTGTTTTGTATTTAATTGTTTTCATGCCTGCATTTTGAAGTACATCATTCAATTAGCAATTTGTATTGGTCTTGGTAGGGGATTAAAGCTATTTTCTTTTCCTGATAAAGTTCAAAATTTTTTACTTTTGCTAGATGATGAATATTTGTGAACATCAGTACATTAATTTAAGTTAACAAATTGGATTTTAATCAGCTTACGAAAACCAAACTTTCATTTCTTTTAATTTGGACTCCAATTAGTTGTTGAATAAATAACAAATTATCCCTTTTAATTTTTAATCATTTCACCTGCAAGCAAGGCAATAAAGCCACCTAGACACAAGATGTTACTGAGTGTTATAGAATATGGGAAAGCGGACAATAAATGAATAAGAATTAACAAGAGAGAAGATAGCAGGACTGAGTGAACTCTTTAGATATTGTTGATGACAAGTCGAGAAGAAGGACAACTCTGGCTTGAAAATTCATCCACCTGAAGTTGTACAAAGAGGGTTAGACGTGAGACGCAGATATTATGCCTCTAAAAGCAAAACACCATATATCATAACAACTATCTCTCGAGTACCCAGAATGTTGTTGATACCATTGACCCCAAGGAAGGTGGTATGCTTATCTGATAACTAGCAGTATAGCCCGGCGTTGCTCGGGTGTAATGAAAGCTTTAAAACTAATCCATGGTCCTGGAGCTCACACTCTTTGGACGTTGGCACAAAAGACTAAAAAAGCAATAGTTGTTTCCAGTTAAAGCGAAATTGTAGACTGAAAGAAAAATGAATGGATGTAAGTCAAATTTTGATTTTCTTGGTATCGATATCAAATAAGTTTTTTTGGCCGTAAACTGAATTTTGAAGGTTAAATAAGTCCTCTGAGTAAATGGTATCATGGCTGAGGCTAAGAACTACAAATATACCTACTTAGAGCCAAACTCGAAGCAAAAACTAAAATAAAAGGGCTGAAAAAAATACAGACATGCAGGCAGATAAACAGACACACACACAAACATCTTGCCTTATATATATATATATATTATCAATTTTTTGCACTATTGTAAGAACTGCAACCTTGAAACTTCTGAATATCATTTCTTATGTCTTTGTCTATGAGTGTATCAAATTTGATTAAAATCGGAACACTTATTCTATAATTGGATTTTTTTGATTATCAATTTTCGATATTTATCAGGAGTACCTCAACACAAAACCTAGCTAAAATCACTCGCAGATGCTTATCGTAAAACTGTGTAAATTTTCAAGAAAATCAGTTCAGCCATTTCTGAGTCTATAAGTAACAGTCACACACACACACACATAGACACACATGCACACACACACACACACGCACACACACACACACAAAGTTCCATTTATAAATAAGTTTAGATTAGATCAGGTGATAAGTGTATTCATGTCTTTCCAAAAGGTATTAGTACAAAGTGAATACAAACTGCCCCTGCTAGGTTTTGAACTCAGCAAGCTTAGCTCATTAGTAGATTAAAACAGCAGTTCATGAATTTGGTTATATTATAATTGTACATATATACTACTCTGGGCTAGGTAGTGCAGACTTAAGCTTGGTGGAAGCAAGTAAACAATAACTAAGCAAGAAGAAAACAAGAACTACACTGCTCTATAGATTAAATAAAGTGTTTAGTTCAAAATTCACTGAAAGTTACCCAAATTGTCAAGCAGATCAGCACTGTGGCTGAAACTCTGTGATAATAACAAAAAAAGATGAGGACATTAATCTAAATGTAAATAAGTGTAAGCTATTTGTTATGTTGGAAAAAAGTGTCAATACCAACACGTGTGGTCATACATGAATCTCCAGGCAACAAATGTATCTGTTGAATGGATTATACTACTAGGCTTACATAACCATAAATATTAATACATAAAGCACTCAGACAAAAATCTGAGTGTGTTCTGGTGTATTCTGGATATTCAATATTCAGGTGTTTTACAGCATTATCATGTATTATTATTTTTTTTTAAATAATCATTTCACCCCAAGCATGGCAGTACTGCCACTGGTGTTTAGGGGATTACATACAAAGTAAGTGATGAGAGAGAGGAAAAAGTTACAGTGGGTGTCAGAGAATGGGTAAGAGAAGGATGAGAACACTAATGTGAAGAGAGCTGCCTGAGAATAGAGTAGAAAGAAAGGAGAACATGATACAAAGGTTGTCAGTGGAAGGGTGCAAGTCAAGGAGGTAAGAAAAGATGGCAATTGACATTGCATTTAAATTCTTGGTGATTGTAGCTGTCAGGGAAGCAAGAATGTGGAAGGGAATTCCATAGGTAGCAAGTGTGAGAAAAGAAGCTAAGAGAATAGAAGTGGTGGATACATCTGATTGATTTTACTGTAAAAGTGTGGGACCTAGTTGCTGGTCCAGTAGCTTGACTGAATCATGCAGAGGAGGCACTAGGGGGCAGAAAACAGGAAAATATTTGTAGAAGAGACAGAGGGAAGCCACATTACATTGATGAGAAAGTGACTGGAGTTGAGCTACCAGGTCAGGGTCAATTACATTGTATTATTTGAAGGATTCGTTAATATATTTTCTTTATGCAAATATACTAATATTATAACTCGAAAATGGAGAGTTACCAAAAGTTCCCTTCAGAGTAATATTATGAAAACAGTATGATAGAAATGGCAACAAAAATAACATTCACACAAACATAATAACACTATTTGAACTAACAAATGTTATAACAGCTTAATGATTCTCAGAGATATTTTGGTCTTTCCAAAATGAGACATATAGAACTACAAACTGCACAAATTCCTCTCATCTACTGTTGATAGGTTGCACAATAAAATTGGATCCTGAGAATATGAATTCTTTGAGACTTTCTAAGTTTGTTTACTTAGTCATCTCACAAACTTTTTTTACCGAATCTTATGATTGTTTTTAAAGAGCCCGTTCTGAAAATTTATCTTTATTATCTAAAGATTGTTTACCAAGATAATCAATGTACTTCTTTAATTTCATAGAATGTGTGATAAACAAAACAATTATGAAAGAAATTATATTCTTATAGATAAATTAGATTGATCAGTTTACTGATTAGGAAGCTATAACAAAAGAGTATCATTTTTTCCTAAACAAGATTTAGACTCTTTCAAATTTTATTATGTAATTTAAAGTTTTCATAATGACAGAAGTTCCTGAACAAAACATCAATTTCAGTTGTCATTTTTTACAGCTTGTCTAAACTAGTATCTGTGTCAATAAAATTGGTATTAATCAGTTAACATTGGTAACATTTTCACAATATAACTGAGTTCCTTGTTTTCCATTTACTACAGTGATTAGTTAATCCCTGTTACAGATACCTGCTCATTTGTTAACCATCTTCAGAGCCCACCTGTGCTTTATACTGGAACTATGCTGACCAAACTACAATTACAGTTTCTGGGAGATTTTTTTTAATCATTTCACCCCAAGCAAGGCATTTCACTGCCACTGTTGCACAGGGGGTTACGTAGGGGAAAATGATGTGAAAGAGTGGTTAGGAGGTTACAAAGGGGAAAATGATGAGAAAGAGTGGTTAGGGGGTTACATCGGGGAAAGTGATGTGAAAGATTGGTTAGGGGTTACAAAGAGGAGAGTAATGAGAAAGAGTGATTAGGGGGTTACATAGGGGAAAGTGATGTGAAAGAGTGGTTAGGGGGTTACATAGAGGAAAGTGATGTGAAAGAGTGGTTAAGGGGTTACAAAGGGGAAAGTGATGAGAAAGAGTAATTGGGGGTTACATAGGGGAAAGTGATGTGGAAGAGTGGTTAGATATAGAAAATGTCAGAAGGAGGGTGATAGATGGGCAAGGATACCAAGGATGAGGGTTGCGTAGATGGGAAGAGTGTTTGAGAGAATGGGTGCAAGTTAGTGTGTTAGGAGATGTCTATTGACCTTACATTTAAACTCCTGGAGATTGTAGCTGTCAGGGAAGCGAGTATACGGAAGGAAATTCCACAGGCTTGAAGTGCGAGAAATGAAGCTTGTGTATAAGAGTGGTTAGGGGGTTACATAGGGGAAAGAGATGAGAAAGAGTGGTTGGGGGTTACACAGAGGAAAGTTATGAGAAAGACTGGTTAGGGGGTTACACAGAGGAAAGTTATGAGAAGTGCCTACCTGACAAATTCTCAAAATTTAGTGCAGAAGTTAAGGCAATAGACTTAGCCTTGGATATTATCGCACTGATTCAGCCAGATTCATTATATACTCAGACTCTCTATTTTTTCTTACATCATTGAAGTATAAAAATCTTACCAATCCTCTAATAACTAAACTTTTAAATGAAATCAATATGCTTTATAACCAAAAATATATCCTCATCTGCTGAATCCCTAACCATATAGGCATCCATGGAAATGGTAAAGTAGATAAGGCGGCGGAAGAATCACTAAAAAGTAATATATCAAAAACAAAAATTCCTCGTGCAGATTTCAAAACTGTAATTAATACATATATCTTAAATAAAAGACAAGAGTTATGGAATACTCATCCAAATAATAAATTGAGCAAAATCAAACCTACACTTGGGATAAGATACTATAGCACAAGGCTTCCTTGAAGAGAAGTCATCATTGTCTTAGCAAGAATCAGAATTGGTCATACCATCATCAAACATGCATTTCTTTTAAAAGACTAGGATCCACCTAAATGCATTGAATGCCAGGAGACATACACAGTGAAACGTTTTGTGATGGACTGTGCAAAATTTGCCTTAGTCTGCAGGTAAATAGCCTAAAAGAACTTTGCAAAAACATTAACGTAAAAACCATTTTGACCAACTTGAGGAAAAGTAAATTATACACCAGAATTTAATCCAGATAAGTTCAGCTATAGATAAACTATACAACTAGTCTTCAATCATATTTCACAAATTTGAAGACTTAAAACTTACTAAGATAAACTTAGATCACTGGTGCCCTGTAGGTATGAATTTACACGAGCTACTAGATTAGCAACTAGATCCCACTCGTTTACAGTGAAATTGATAAAGTGTAACTGCAATTTCTACTCTAACAGCTTCTTTTCATGCACTTCCCACCTGTGGAACTCCCTTCGGTATACTTGCTTCCCCGACAGTTACAATCTCCAGGAATTTAAATGTAAGATCAATAGACATCTCCTCTCACGCTAACTCGCATCCATTCTCACAAGCTCTTTTTTCCATCTACCCCAGCCACATTCTTCGGTATCCTCATGTGTCCATTATCCTCCTCCTGACATTTCCTATAGTTAACGCCTCTTTCTCATCACATTCCCCTATGTAATCCCCTGCACAACAGTGATAATAGAATGCCTTTCTTGGGGTAAGAGGATTAAAAAAAAAAGATTATATTAAATAAAAATTTGATTTTCATTATTAAATGATCTACGAAGATTGATATGCTGGTAAAACAAACAAAACAAACCAAATGAAACTTAATGTAACCCTTTCCCATGATTGACCCATCGGCTTTGTAAAGGGTGAACCTTACTGTCTATAAAAAAAGAAATTTGATCTGTTACACAGGGTAGAAGTTCTTAGGAAGAAGCTGTCCAAATGGTACTTTCTTCTTACAAATTGAATACAAAAAGAATAAAGATGATTCAATCCTGTGTAGGTAAAATAGTGTTATGGTGAAAAACACCTATTTCTCAGATAATGGACTCTCCCTCCTATATTAATAAGAGTTAACAGGAAGTTAACTCGAAAAAATTCTTAGAAGTTCTAGAGAGTTCTTTAGAGTTCTATAAGAGTTCAATAGAGCTACTAGACAGTTGATATTAGTCAGCAGTTAGCTGAATACCTACGCTTATAGTGGAAGGAACTTTATTTTATTTTAAACAGTTTTTATTATCCTCACCATTAAGACACCAACAATCATGACTCTCCATTATTTCCTGTCTTTGTAGTCTTTGATAAATGTTGTCCTTTCATTATCTCTCTGTTATGGTGAAACACACCTATTCCTCAGATAATGGACTCTCCCTCCTATATTAATAAGAGTTAACAGAAAGTTTGTTTTTTTTTTTAATCATATCACCCTGAGCAAGGCGGTAAAGGCCACTGGTGCAGGAGGCTACGTAAGAGTGAATAGATTGGAAAAGAGAAAGTCGGAAACCACATCCTAAACAGAGAACAAGGGATGAGCCTCTACACCCGTTCAATAGATGTGGGTGAAGTGTGAACCGGGCAATAGTCGAGAAATTCTTAGGAGTTCTTAGAAGTTCTAGAGAGTTCTTTAGAGTTCTGTTGGAGTATAGTAGAACTACTAGGCAGTTGATATTAGTCAGCAGTTAGCTGAATACTAAGCTTACAGTGGAAGATTACCAAGTTTAATAATGTCAAAGGAACTTTATTTTATTTTAAACAGTTCTTATTATCCTCACCATAAAAACACCAACAATTATGACTCTCCATTATTTCCTGTCTTTTTAGTCTTTGATAAATGTTGTCCTTTCATTATCTCTCTGTAATGGTGAAACACACCTATTCTTCAGATAATGGACTCTCCCTCCTATATTAATAAGAGTTAACAGGAAGTTAACTCGAAAAATTCTTAGAAGTTCTAGAGAGTTCTTTAGAGTTCTGTTGGAGTATAGTATTACAAGGCAGTTGATATTAGTCAGCAGTTAGCCGAATACAAAGGAGTAAGCTTACAGTGGAAGATTACCAAGTTCCTAACATTTTGGGTGCGTTGAGTCAATTAGCAACCGACATAGCATGATTATAGCCTTCAGTGCAAAAACTACTCCACAACAAATAGCAAGTCTTAGTTGTAAAGGTTTGAACCAATGGAACCAAGTAATGTCAGTCAGTTGAGTGCCATACATGATACACACTTGAACGATCATGTCTCAAAAGAGATATGACTGGTTGGACAGAAGATTATCCATACAGTAGGTTGCCATTGCTTTCTGTGGTAGACTGGTTGCCAGTCAAAGCTATAGAACCCAATTTGTCCTATTATTTAACCCATCACTAGAGGGAAGAGAGAGATTAATACCTTTTCCAAAGGTATTTGTGCATAAGTGAATGCAAGAAATTCAACTGGAATTCAAACTCAGCTCTCCGATATGTCATTTTAGGTCAATATCCACTGCACCACAATGAATATCATCATGGTTTTCAACTCTGCTTCATGGTGGAAGCATCATTATAGTCACAGTCATCGTCAGCTGTTTTTTTTTGTTTTTTTTTTAATTGTATCACCCCGAGCAAGGTGGTAATGCCACTGATGTGCAGGGGGCTACATCAATAGTGAAAAGATTGGAAAAGAGAAAGCTGGAAACCATATCCTAAACAGGGAACAAGGGATGAGCCTCTTAACCTGTTCAATAGACGTGGGTGGAGTGTAAAATGGGTGATAGATAGATTTACCTACTCCAATTGGAAAAAAAAACAAAGGTGGCAATGATAAAATGGCGGACGATGTGCAGCAGCAGCAAACCACGGAAGCCAGTGACGGTGCGTTATTTTAGACGGACAAGACGTAAAGCACACAGCAGGCTGCTGATTATCATTATATTTGCTGATAAGGTATAATTACTACTCTGAGTCTGGCGCTTAGACTGCTTGGCCATAAACTTAATCTTAACATTTGGTATTGAAATAGAAATAGTGTATTTATAGGCTTGTACCATTTGTGAGGAGAGTGTCAGGGTTGTAAATAACTGATCAATCACAAGGCCACATAGATGCTTCTGAACTCTGTCAAGACTGTAAAGTAATTGTTGGGCATTCCAGAAATATCTTATAAAAATGTAACTTGAATAAAGAAGTACATGAAAACTGATTTCCTAACAGTAACTTCTTTTGAAGAATGTGGAACTAAACTGGATCAACTCGATGGCTTTGCTCATAGTTGAGTCTTTCACAGAAATAATCATCTAACACAATTTAGAAGGTAATGTTTTGGTTTGTATACAGGCAATAAAAATTATTGGTTCATTTTTTTTTTAAAGTGGTAATTTATCAACTTATTCCGTTTCATACCAAAGTTGCATATTTAAATCGGGTATGCATTATCCTGTAGTAATTTTTGTTTTTAATTAGATTGATAGGAGTTTCGAGGGCTGTCTAATTTAGAGTTGTTTATGTTCTTGTAATATCCGTGATTTAATTGATAACCCTTCGATATTGAGCATCAAGGCATTTTTCTCCTTTACATGAATTTTTTTCTTTAAAGAAAAAATATTTGAGAGTGAGCATATGAGTGTGAGTGTGTGTTTATAAATGAGTAGAGCATTTTTATTTTTAGAATGAAGAAACTTACCAATCATTGATCATTCTTTGCAATTTGTAGGTTGGTGTGGGGCTGGATTTTTTTTATAGGATATTATATGGATTAATGTCATGAAAAAGAATTAATTAATGTTGGCTGGTTAGATGATTCTGTTCAATGGTATATCAACCTCTGTGGGTTATTTTATGTCAAATCTGTATATTTTGAACAATTTTATGGCTTCAACTAAATATATTTGGAATGCAATTGTATGCCTTCTGCTATAGATAAAATGTTTTGTTGGTCATTTTGCTGTAAATATATATTGTTAGTAATCTTTTCATATAAAAATGAATTGCTGGTATTTTTACGATATAAATGGATTTTTTCTTTACATAGTTTTGTTTGGGATTCACTATTTGCCTATAGCTGGGACCCTGAAAGATGCTGTCACCCTGAGAACAACAGCAATTAAAAAGTGGTTCCACACTCCTCAAAACATCTAATTGCCTAATCAGAGGCCTTCCTGCCAGATGTAGTTTATCATCACACCTAGGACTACCAAAAGATTTTAAACTAAATAGTTTAATCAGGAAGTGCATTGTGGTGCAGTGGATATTGACGCAGAACGACAAATCAGGGAGCCGAGTTTGAATTCCAGTTGAATTTGTTGCATTTACTTATGCACTAATACCCTTGGGAAAGGTATTAATCTGTCTCTTCCCTCCAGTCATGGGTGAAATAAGAGGACATATTGGGTTCTATAGCCTCAGCTGACTACCAGTCTACCACAGAAAGCAATGGCGACCTACTGCAGGATAATCTTCTGCCCTGTCAGTCATGTCTCTTTCAAGTGTGTATCACTTATGGCACTTCACTGAATTTAATCATGCAGGATAATACACATTCATATTTTGCAAACTGAATATCATCTATCTTCCCCACCCCTAAAATTTTCAAAGACGCTAAATTAAAAAAATATTTTTAATGAATTTCTGCTTGTGAGGATGTAAGAGAAAACCAAGCCTTACCTTGGATAAGAATTCGTGTTCCTTGTGCTCTCTCTTGAAAAAGAAAATCCATATCAAGATGTTGTGGAGTTATTTTCGCAGTGGAGGCTAGTATTTGTGCTAAAATCGGTCCTAATAAGTTTGACGTACAAAACGTTAGGAACTTGATATAATATGTATTATGCAGTGTAATGTTGCCAGGTTACTGACTACTTTCATATTCAACTGTTGACTAAATGACGCCAAACGGTTGTTTGCTGAGAGAATGTGACAGCGCAAATCTGACCACAAGTTCGGCTCCAAGGACTATTGGAGGATTTGTAAACAAGTGCTCAACTATAGGAAATCCTCAATACCTCCTTTAATCCATGAATTTGAGGTTCTCACGTCATCTGCGGATAAAGCTGAGTGCTTTGCCCACAGATTCTCATCCAACTCCACATTTGACTCATCCGGAGTACACCCACCCAACTTCCCTATTAGAACTGAGGCCAAACTGCACGATGTATATATTACCCCGACAGTAGTATCCCGAGTAATTTCAAAACTCGACCCCCATAAGGCGTATGGAGACGATGGAATCCCGGTGATAGTCCTTAAGAGGTGTGCTCCTGAACTTTCCCCTGTCCTCTCTAAACTGTTTAACTACTGCCTTTCTGCTTCCTGCTTTCCTGCATGCTGGAAGTTCTCTTCAGTCGTTCCTGTATTTAAGAATTGTGGTGAACCCTCGGACCCATCCAACTATTGCCCTATCAGTCTTCTACCGATATTCGGGAAAGTATTCGAGGCCATAATCTATGCTGAAATAGTTCATCATCTCACTGCCCACAAACTCTTTTCTGACAGGCAATATGGCTTCCGCTTTGCCAGGTCCACGGCCGACCTGCTAACAACCGTAACAGAGTACATGCTACAGGCCCTTGATGAGTCTGATGAGGATCGCACTGTTGCTCTGGACATCTCCAAGGCTTTCGACAGGGTTTGGCACTCTGGCCTCCTATGCAAACTACGGGGTTACGGTATTATTGGTCGCCTGCTTGACCTCATCCAATCTTTTCTAAATAACCGCAAAATGAAGGTCGTTTTGAATGGGCGTGCCTCTTCATCCCACAGCATGAATGCTGGTGTCCCACAGGGCTCTATCCTGGGCCCAACACTCTTCCAGATGAGATCAAGTCCCAAGTAGGCATCTACACAGATGACACTACAATATACTCTCGCACCAGTAAGAAACCTGTCATGGTGGACAGACATAATCTTGCTGCTGACCTTGAATGGGATCTACACTCTGTGGTGAACTGGGGCAAGAAGTGGCTTGTCAACTTCAATTCATCTAAGACCAAGCTGTTGTCTGTCAACCGTTACAGGCAACCTCTCCTGCCTCCCATAAGCATGGACCAGGTGATTCTCCCGGAGAGCAATACACTATGCCTCCTCAGACTTACCCTGTCCTCAGACCTCAAATGGAACCACTATATTGAATCCATAGCTAAATCTACTGCTAAGAAGGTTTGGTCACAATGTCGATCCAGGATGTTTTTTCCGCCTGAATCCATTCTGCATATATACAAGTCAACCATCCATCTGTGCATGGAGTACTGCTGCCATTTATGGTCAGGTGCCCCTGCCGTTCTCCTCAGTGTTTTTGACAGGCTCCAAAGGAGAGTCTGTAATGTGATAGGTACTGATCTGGCAGATCGACTGCAGCCACTTCCCCACCGTCAAAATGTGGCCTCCCTTTGTCTCTTCTATAAATACTTTCATGGCTTCTGCTCGGATGAACTTAAGTCACTGGTGCCTCCTCAACAGGTGTTTACTCATGCAACCAGACTGGCAACTGGGTCCCACCCGTTCACAGTCAGGTTAGCCAAATGCAGACGACAATTCTACTCCTGCAGCTTCTTCTCTCGCACTTCCTGCCTGTGGAACTTGCTCCCATATTCTTGCTTTCCTGACGGCTACAACCTCCAGAAATTTAAATGCAAAGTCAATACTCATCTACTAACCACTGGACTCTAGCTCTCTCCCCACCCCCATATAACCTTCTCTTTCTCTCCACCTATGTATCTGTCATTGCACCTGCTTTCTCAGCCTTTCTATTGCTCCTTTCTAACTAGTTTGTACTCCTCACTCTTTCCTAATTAATCTTTTTACAGTTATGTAGCCCCCTGCACATCAGTGGCATTTCCGCCTTGCTCAGGGTGAAATGATTAAAAAAAAAAAAACTTAAATTAGGTGGGGAAAGTCTATTCACTATAGAATAGGTGTGTTTCACCATAATACAAGATCAGCTTCTTTTTCAAATAAATATGATAATTGTTTACACTTCTCTGCCATTCTAAACCAATCACAAGGTTTCTTGTCCCTGTAAAAGAACTCTACTTTATGTGCATTTTGGTTTAATGGATATTGACTTGGAATGAGAAATCAGATAGCCAAGTTCAAATTCCAGTTGTGACATTCACTGATGCAAAAATAACCTTAGGAAAGGTATAAATCTACCTACTTCTTTTCCCCCCAGCCATGAATTTAAAATAGCAAAACAGACTGGTTTCTTTAGCCTTGTTTGGTAACCAGTCTACTGCAGAAAGAAATACCTACTGTAGGAAAAATCTAGCTTGTCATATATTGAAAGATACATGATTGCCCAAATGAACCACAAGATGTATTTTAGTTTTTGGTGGGTGAAGACATAGTTGTGCATTAGGAGCAGTGATGTGAACGTTTTTCCCTTTTGATTACACACAGTATTTTGTGAGTTTGGACTTGAAGGTTAATTTTTGATCATTGGAAGTACAACATCAAACCTAAAATTTTTGGTGTCAACATCCCGAATGCTATTTAATTCACACAACATATTGGTTTTCATAAAAATAAATTTATCCTGAAAATTTTTCCAACATTGGTTAGTTTTTGGTATAAGTTAAGACAAATTTTAAAGGGTAAACATTTGAGTGAAACGTGAAAAGATCTTGCTTCATGTAAATATTACTGTAAGACTTTTCTTAGTATGTTTTGTGAATCTGTTGTTCAAACCACTTCACAGCCACCCTGGTTGAGTGCTTGAACCACTAAAGAAAGAAATAATTACAGGATCATTTTACAAGGGTTTAATCCCACTGTGGATTAATTAATTTAGCAATAATTAAACTGCTTTCAAGTATGAACATTAATTTCCAAAATACCAACTTATTGAAGAATTATTTATGTGTTTCTCTGATACAAAATCTCAAGCAAAAAGCTTTTCGTTTTTCCTTTTTTCACCCTTTACAAGATTCAGGGGCCACTCACAGGAGAGGGTTACATTAAGATTTAAAGATATAGATGATATCTTGTACTGAATTATTAAGCACTGATTAATTCATCTTGGTTGGTACTGCCACAACATTTTGGATAGTGTACCACTGAGACAGATGTGCGTTGTGGTGCAATGGCTCCGAACGAGAAATCAGGGAGCTGAGTTTGAATTCCAGTTAAATTCATTGCATTCACTTAGTCACAAATACACTTGGAAAGCTATTAATCCATCTCTTCCCTCCAGTTATGGGTTAAATAAAAGAACAGATTGGGTTCTATAACCTTGGCTGGCAACCAGTCTACCGCAGCAACCTACTGTGAAATAATCTTCTGTCCAGTCAGTCTTTTCTCTTTTGAGACATGATTACCCAAGCATGTTTCACGTATGGCACTTAACTGACTGAACACTGAACTAGGGAATGTAGTTTGTCCAAGCACTTACCATGGAAGTAACAAAAGAGCAGCATGAGACTTGCCACATCCCGCCTGTGAGAGAGAGAGGTTGTAGTGTAGAAAATAATTTGCCACTTACCAGGGCACTTTTGAAATGGCAGATTTATACTGGGTAGCTCTTATCTTTACCTTTCTATTGTCATATGACATAATGTTTTCACTTTCCACACTATTTGAAACAAAAAGTTAGGAAGAAATCCCCCATCAATAGTGGAAAGAGTGATAACAGGTAGTGGACTTGAGGACATTATTTTCCTGAAAAATTCTTTAAAAAAAATAAATATTTTCTAAATATCAACTAACAGTGAATTTGGTGATACAGTTAATGAATTCCAAATGTTTCCTTAAAAGGAAAATGCAAATATTATTATTAAAGATGGGAAAAGATATTACACTTTGATCCCAGCCTGATGGCCAGGACATGGAGAAAAGCTCAAGTAACACTGGCTACTGTATTTATTTGTTTTTACAGAAAATATGGCACAAGGCAAAAAATATTTTTTATTTCCGAAACATGGTCAGAACATTATGGCCATATTAAGAGTTGATATTATTGAATGTTGGCTGTTTTTTTTTTATTATTAATGGTTCCATTACTTTTAATTGTTTATTACATATAGGTGAGACTACTGTAGTTATAATTTCCACAAATATATTGCAGACAGTTTGCTAAGCTTTCCTGCATGTTTATATTGAGTTCTTATTGATCTGTGATCTGAAAGATATAGCGTGTGTCTTGTTAATATGCATGTAGTTGTATATCCAATATAATTATTCATGAATTTGGTTTGATCAGGAAAGCAGTTCCTTAAGGGATGTGTAAATTCGTAAATAATATTGGTCCTTGCAAGCAAAATGTGGTTGACAATAAGATAACTTATTTTATTTACATATATATATTTAAATCCAAAAGAAAGTGGCTTGATGGTAAAATTTGAAAGGAGAGCCTATTAATATTAATTATCAAAAATGATCTAATCAGAGAGCTCAATGTAATTAGAATTATTTATTTATAGAAGCCATTATACATTGTACATTAAAAAAAAATTAAAATTTTCCAGAACTGTATGGCCATTTTAACACACGAAACTAAATTTGCATCATCGGCAGTCATAATCATCATGGTAAAAAACAATTGTTTAAGTGTGTGTATGTGCGTTGTGCTCCAGTGGATATCGGCTCGGAGCAAGAAATCGGGGAGCCAAGTTTGAATTTCCAGCTGAATTCATTGCCTTCACTTACGCACAAATACCCTTGGGAAAGGTATTAATCCATCTGTTCCTCCCAGTTATGGGTTAAATAACAGGATAGATTGGGTTCTATAGCCTTGGTCAGCAACCAGTCTACCGCAGAAAGGAATGGCAACCTACTGCGGGATAATCTTCTACCCAGTCAGTCATGTCTCTTTTGAGACATGATCGCCCAAGCGTGTATCACGTATGGCACTTAACTGATTGACTGACTGAATATAATAGTTGAAATCATGATTAAGGCTTCTACTGGGCATAAAGTGGGGGATCAGTTTTATATCGCTATGAAGTAATAAACTGATCCCCCACTAATTACTACTTAATAATATAATACATCTCTTCTGCCTCTAGCTATGAGTCAAACAATAGGACAGATTGGGTTCTATAGCCTTGGTCGGCAACCAGTCTACCACAGAAAGCAATGGCAACCTACTGCGGGATAATCTTCTGCCCAGTCAGTCATGTCTCTTTCGAGACATGATCGCCCAAACATGTATCACGTATGGCAATTAACTGACTGACTGTGTGCATATGTAAAGACAATGGAAGTAAGAGTAGTAAAAAGAAAAGGAAAAGGAAGAAGGAAAAAGAGGAAGAGGAAAGGAAGAAAGATGAAGGAAAAATTATGTCAGATTGGCAGACAGAAGGAAATGTTGACAAGGAGAGGCGGGAAAAGTTAAGATTGATGGATTAAAAAAATTTAAAAACTATAAACTATAATGAATAAAAAGAGAGGTGTTAAGCTTTGCTCAACCTTTTCAAATTTTTTTCTATTTCAATCCAAAACAGGGTTGAAATAATGTTAAGATCAAAATAATTTGCTAAACATTTACCTCATGAATGAAAATAAAATAAAAAAGGAAGCTAATCAATAATATAAATAAAATATATGGCTAATGAAAAGAAAAACATTGATTATAAGGAATATTAAAATTTCAATTAATTATAGGAAATTAAATCTGAAATAAATCAAAGATGGCATCAATACTTCAGATATAAATAAATTTATTTAAAATCAGACAAAATAAAATGTTAGGGTCCCAGCTATGCGCAAATAGCTAACCCCCAAACTAGGGTCAAAACACTATGAAAATATAAAAATAGACTTTTTTGGAAATATATATATAACAATATACTTTTATAAAAAAAAAATACATTTTTTAAGGAAAAAATATTACCAACAATACATTTAAAAAAAAAAATTATTGCCATAATACATTTTCAAGTAAAATATTTATTACCATCAATACATTTTTGAATAGAAAACTAGAAGGCGTCTTCATTTTTTCTAAAATAAAAAAAAGTTTTTTTTTAAATTTTCATCAAAATCTGACTAAATCAACCTTCTCACTATTGCCAGACATTAAAAAAATATCTTAAAACCACACCTTTTTGGCATTAAATAACCCACAGAGGTTAATATGCCATTAAACAAAACTCAAACTCCTTCCTTCCTTATTAGATGTCTCAAGAACTTTAGCTTTCTTTTCCTGATGTTAAATATTAGTTTTCTTTTTGCTTCCATCCTCTTCAAAATCTTCTGTAGAATCATATTTCACTTGCTTCAAGGGTTTCCTTCATATTAGATGAGATTGTTCAGCATTCACTGTTATATTGAAGGACAGGCATCACATAGCAATCCAATACTCATTTCTAGCAAAAGTTTCCTGTCCGTCAATAATCTACTCAGCTCTTGAAATGCATCCTTGTGCTTTTGGATCTCAGGAATATAAATGTATAGAAACTGCTGTGATCGCAAAGTGATCAGTTTATATATTGAGTGTAACATGGAACTGATCCCCCACTTTATAACCATTATGCTTCTCTAGAACCACATTTCAGTTGTTTCAAGTTTTTCCTTCATCTTTGATGAGATTGTTCAGCATTCACTTGCCATATTGAAGAACTGACATCACATAGCAATCCAGTAGTCTTTTCTTTGTTTCTAGCACAATTTTCCTGTTTCTTAATACTTTACTCAACTTCTGGAATGCATCCTTGCCATGCCAATTCACCTTCAGATCTCAGTGTTGCACTTTTTTGTTTTCTGTTAGAATACTTCCCAAGTATTTAAATCTGTATATATGCTTGATTTTAATATCCCCCACCTGTAGTTGGCATTTTGGGCTCCTTATTTTTACTGATGATCATGGATTTGGTTTTCTTATAGATCATTTGTAGTCCTTTCTTCCTGCTTTCTTCAGCTAGCTTCTGTAGGAGGTCTTTTAGTTTCTTTTCTGTGTCTGCTATCAGCACTGTATCATCTGCATGTCTTATATTGTTCATATTGTGACTGCCAATATTGAATCCTGGCATGACTTCTAGGGCTCTCAGAATAGTCTCACTGTACAAGTTGAATAGATCCAGTAAAAAAACACATCCTTGTCTTACACCGCTTTCTATCTTTGTATATATCTCTAGCTCTCTCCCCTCCCCTGTATAACCTTCCCTTTCTCTCCTCCTATGTATCTGTCATCGCACCTGCTTTCTCAGCTTTCTATTGTTCCTTTCTAATTAGCTTGTACTCCTCACTCTTTTCTAATTAATCTTTTTACATTTATGTAACCCCCTGCACATTAGTGGTGTTTCCGCCTTGCTCGGGGTGAAATGATTAAAAAAAAAAAAAAATATATGCGGAAGTCATTTCCTGTCTGTATGCAGGGGGTTTGCTTCCAGTAAAAGTTCTTGATTACTTTAATGTCTTTCATAAATATGTCTAGATTGCTGAGCATTTCTATCAGGTCTTTGTGGCGTACTTTGTGAAATGCCTTTGCATAGTCTATAAAACACAGGTACACATACTTCTTTATTTGCATTGCCCTTTCTAATAGCATTCTAAGCATAAATATTGTGTTATTTGTTCTAGTATCATTGACAAAACTGCTCTGTTCTGGTCCTATCTCTGGTCTGATTCTGCTGCATGCCCTATTGATCAACATTCAAATGATGAATTTTGTTATGTGACTCACTGAGCTTATTGTTTGGTAGAGTTCACATTCATTTACACCTGGCTTCTTAGGCAGTGCTATGAAAATCAATTTACTTAGGCCTTTTGGTTATAGATTTCATTTATTATTTCTGTAATTTTCTCTATACCAAAATCATCTTAAGCTATCAGCATCTCTATTACAATTCTGTCTGGTCCTGCTGTTTTGTTTCTATTCAGTTTGGTTATTGCAGCTTCCACTTCAGATTTGAATATTTCTGATTCGTCAGTAAATTTGCATATTGTCGCTCACTTTCTCTTCTCATGGAAGAGATCTTTTATGTATTCTTCCCATTGCTAGATTTTTTCTTTCTCTAATATGAGTATTCAATCCTCGGATTTTATACATCCTGTTGAGGAGCATGTAATTTGTCCTGTTCGTTCTCTTATTTTTCTATGTATGTCTCCTTTATTAGTGGTGCTCAGTCTCTCTATTTCTGCACATTTGTTGCTGAGCCATTTCTCTTTAGCCTGTCTTGAATGTCTCCTTATTTCCTTGTGTAGTTTTCTGTATTTCAGTCCATGTCTTGGTGTTGTTTTCTGTCTTCCTTGCATCATGTTGAGAATCTCCTCAGTCATCCACTTGTTTCTTTTCTTCTATGTCTGATTTCCTTTGGGACAGTGTTGTTTGCTGATGTCACAAGCACTTCTTTTAGCATGTCCCATTTTGGGTTTTTATTTTCAATTTGTTTTTTATATTTGTTTTTTAAACTGTTCTGGAATTTTTCCTGTAAGTTGAGGTCATTCCCAAGTCTGTTGTATTGCAGTCTGAATGCTGCACTAGGCTTCTTCAGTCTCCGAAGTTTCATTTTTACTTTACATATGACTGGGAGGTAGTTGCTTCTACAGTCAGCATTTGGATAGGTTTTGCATTAAATCACTGCATTTTCAAATCTCCTGTTTATGGTTATACATGATGCAAAGGAAACAGAAAATTATGTCAAGAAATGAAATAGTATACAGGAAACTACACAAGGAAATAAGGAGAAATTACAGATAGGCTAAAGAGGAATGGCTCAACAACAAACGTGCAGAAGTAGAGAGATTAAATAAAACTAATAAAGCAGACATGCATAAAGAAATGGCAACCAGTCAACTGTGGAAAGAAATAGCAACCAGTCTACCACTGAAACACTGTATTATCTTTCAAGTTTAATTGTTTAAGCTCATTTTTTACAGATTATTTCTATCACAAATACAATTAACTTATAATTTTTTCAAAGTACACACGGATTTTATGGACACCCTGTATATTAATAAATATACATATTATTCTACATTTTAAACATGAATCATTGCAATCATCAAGTGTATACTGAACTAGGCTTTTCTTAATTTGAACATATAATAAAGTTAGGATAACACTAAAACCTAAAAATAAAATAGAATACTAAAATCATGGTAGGAGAAAAAAAGAGACAAAGAAACAACACCAGGAGAGATTTATAATTTAGGGTTTCGTTAATGGAGTACTGAGAACTACACAAGGAAATAAACAGAAAATGCAGACAGGCTAAAGAGGAATGGCTCAATAACAAATGTGAAGAAGTAGAGAGATTGAGCAGGAATAATAAAGTAGACATGCATAAGGAAATAAAAGAACTGACAGGAAAAAAAACCTGCTCTTCAACAGGATGTATAAAATCTAAGGATGGAACAATCATATTGGACAAAGGGGAAATACTCCAACGATGGGAAGAACATAAAAAAGGTCTTTTCCATGAGAAGAGAGAGCAACTGATAAAACACAAAGATGAGGACGGACTGGAAATATTAAAATTTGAAGTGGAAGCTGCAATAACCAAACTGAATAGAAACAAAGCACCTGGACCAGAGGGCATAGTCATAGAGCTGCTGATAGCCCTGGAAGAATTTGGTAGAGAGAAACTTACAGAAATAATAAATGAAATTTATAATAGTGGTGTGATACCAAATGACCTCAGCAAGTCGATCTTCACAGCACTGCCTAAGAAGCCAGGAGCAAACGAGTGCGAACTCCACAGAACGTTTAAAAAACAAAAAAAAACAAAAAACATGTAACAAAACTGATCGTCTGAATCCTGATGAATAGAGTGAGAAGCAGAATCAGGCCAGAGATAGGACAAGAAAAGTGCAGTTTTGTCAAAGACACTGGAACAAGGAACGCCATATTTATGATTAGGATGCTCTCTGAAAGGGCTATACAAATTAAGAAGGACTTACATCAGTGCTTTATTGATTATCTGAAAACATTTGAAAAATGTTTTCACATAATCAATAATAACTTGATTTAAATAAAACTTGATTTAAATAAAACTTGATTTTCAAAATTTTAAAGATTGCATCGAAACCAATCTCAAAGCCTTTGAGATATCATTTAGTACCTGGGAACTGGAGGCTGAATGTCAACTTTTGTGAAGACCTCATTTCACCAAAGTTATAACAAGTTTGAAAAGTGCAAGGTGGGACACGATAAGGTTAAGCACAATCTTTGCAAGGGTAATTTTGAAGTGCTACATTTCACTCTAACCTTACAGCCTGTGTGTAGTTTATGTGGCATGTTTACTTTTTTAGGGGCAGGTTTTCAAAGTCACGTTGGGTCTCATCAGGCTCGCTCCATTGAAAGAAGCCTTCTTGTACAGACTGCTATAAAGTGTGCAAGTCAGCTTCTGGATTAAAAAGACTCCCATGAATATTCATGTTGCTGTGCCTACTTTAGAAATGCATTGAAAATTAAGAAACAAAGGATTGTCAGTGGTCAGGAATGAATTTGTTGATAGTGTGCGGTTGTTATAATAGAATTATATTGTTAATAATTCTGTTATAAAAAGGCACTGAAAATCAGAAGAAAGAGATTGTCAGTAGTCGGGAATTAATCCATGCCATAATGATAAAATGTGGCTATTATATGTTTAATAGAATTATATTCTTAATAATTCTATTCTAGAAATGCATTGAAAATTAGGAAGAAAGAGATTGTTAGTGATTTGGAATGAAGGGAATCATTATTAACACAATGATTTCATATCAAATGTAAATGACTTTATTATCAAATTGTATCGTTAATAATTATACTGTGAACATAAACTACTAAAATGAATTTAATAAAGAAATGTATTGAAAATTAATAAAAATATATTGTCAGGGGGTCAGGAAATACTGCAAGATTTATCAATAGATTAAAGCAACGATATACACAGTGTAATATTTTAAGTGTTTGTTTATGCATATTCATTCAGAAAAATGTAATGCATAAGATAACTATTTTTTATATTTTAAAAAAATTCAATGAACAACTTTATTGAATTGAATTTTCCAAAGATAGATTTTTTAAAAATTCAATATAAGCCAATAAAAATTCTGAATCAGTGCATAGCACCTTTATTGTTTTTTATTATATTTTACCGTCACA
This sequence comes from Ascarosepion bandense, assembly GCA_037127315.1. NCBI lineage: Eukaryota > Metazoa > Mollusca > Cephalopoda > Sepiida > Sepiidae > Ascarosepion > Ascarosepion bandense. Next base: position 415,358 of record JBBBDQ010000714.1, read on the forward strand.
TTTACATATTGGTGTCTCTTCATCTTGGATTAATAATAAATGATGTAAAGAATTAAATAAAATAAAAAAAAGCCTTGATTAAAAAATATTTCTTTTACACTTTTACCCTTCCTTAAATTAGCTGAGTTCACCAAGTATTCCAATTGACCAACACACATGAAACATCCGCATCCCAAATGGACTCTTTTGATCATTCAGAAAACATGCAAAGATGATACAAATGCTTGGCTTAATTCAATAAAGTTGTCAATGGATATTTTTGAAATACAAACAACTGTATACGAGGCTTTATTTTGTTTGATCTGAGAAAGGTCATGTGGTACCTCCTGCAAGATTAAAAACTGTAGACCTAAAATCAATCTGGATATTGATTGGCACTCTTACCACAAGAACTTAATGGCACAAAAAGGTCTTGAACAGTTAGTGATTGATTATTTTAAAGAGAAGACAATGAAGATAATGCCTGAAGATTACTTTTTTTTCAGAATGGAGGCATCTAAACAGAAAAAAGATTTCTTCTCTTTGTTTTTATCTCTACTGTTTTCTGACTGCATACTTGTTTTAAATGATTTTTATTACAACAAAGATTTTTTTAATTCTCTAGTTTTTACTTTTGTATGTAAATCGAAAAATTAAATATTTTTTTGAAATTTTTATAAATACATATTTTGGAATAGAAAAAAATCAAATTTTTATTCAAATTATTTTTTCTCGCATAAAAATTAACTTTTTTATTTCATTTAATATTGATATGATTTATTAACTAAATAATTTTTTTGCCTTTTAATTAATTTTAAAGAAATAAATTTAATTTCTGTTTTATTTCTTTTATTGGTTGCTAATTCCTTAAATTCTAAAATATTAAACCTCTTGCCTGTTTTCATATTTGGTTTCCAAAATTTAAGAAAAATGTATAAAAAATTTAAAAACATAATCAGTCATTACATATTGAACTCACAACTCTTTAAGTCAAGTCACTGGAATTAACCAATGCATTGTCCTTGAGGATGCAAAGTCAATTTTCTCTACCCTTTTGCTAGAAACATCGTTATAAAGTGTAGACCTTTTACTTGAGACTGTTGTCAGCTAGAGTATATTAGGGTCTCAGGCTGTTCTCAGTGACTGTCACTATCTTTTCAGTATTTTCTTTGTTCTACTAACATTTATAAACATCACAAATTAAACTAAGTACAACTGACTATTAAAAGATAAAAGCTTTCACAGATTTTGTCATCATTTTGAGGTCTTTTTTTTTGTCTAAATCTGCAAATTTCTTTTGTTCATGTTAAGTCTTGAAAAAAAAACACTACAAAATTCACTAATTTTATGTAAAATGTTGAATGTGTTCAATTGTTAAACATTTTAACAAAAAAAATCTCAAATTGATGTTAAAAATTACTGCAAAAGATTGCTGATTTATTTAAGACAAAACGATCTATTATAATATGCCTCTAATTTGAATGTTAGTTGGTTGGTTGTTTTGTTTTTATGGCATATTAACCTCAGCAGGTCATTTATTGCCAACTAAATTTTTATTTATTTGTTGCTGGTAAATACCTTTTTCTTTCAACAATTTTTTGTTGTTTTTATAAGTTTTTGTGTCTACTAATACATTTTGCTTTTCGAGTATCAAGATTCATTGGGATTTGTTTTTAAGGGCAGGGTCCCCAAGTCCTACTCTTGTTTAACCCATAACTGGAGGAAAGGGACGGATTAATACCTTTCCCTAGGGTACCAGTGCTTAAGTGAATGCAGGGTATTCAACTGGAATTTGAACTCGGCTCACCGATTTCTCTTTCCGAGCCAATATCCACTGCACCACAAAGCACATCCGTCACTAAACGCTTACATCATCTGGTATTCCCAAGCGGTCACCCATCTAAGTACTGACCAGGCTCAACGTTGCTTAACTTTGGTGATCAAGCGAGAACCGGTGTATTCAATGTGATATGGCTGTAGGTACGCATATCCATCACTAAATGCTTACAGTATCTGGTATTCCCAAGCGGTCACCCATCTAAGTACTGACCAGGCTCAACGTTGCTTAACTTTGGTGATCAAGCGAGAACCGGTGTATTTAATGTGATATGGCTGTAGGTACGCATATCCATCACTAAACGCTTACAGCACCTGGTATTCCCAAGCGGTCACCCATCTAAATACTGACCAGGCTCAACGTTGCTTAACTTTGGTAATCGAGCAAGAACCGGTGTATTCAACATGATAGGCTGTAAGTCCTTAATTTGAATGTAGATACATAGTTTTATTTTCAGTTTTTTTAATTGAATAAACTATAAACTTCATTAATTTTTTAGTACATCTCTACACCCTCCATCAAAACTCAGGAACAGCCTCTTGGGAATTTTTATGATCATATCTCTCTAACATTTGACTGTCTTTTCTATTTTCCTTTGAATCTTTTCATTTGCTGTGTGTAGCTGAGTCTAGGAATTAAGGTCCACTCTTCATTCTGATATTATCCTTTAATTTAGAAAATCTACTGTGAAAACAAACTAGAAATGAATAAATATATCTCACAAAAGAAGAATTGAACAAACAAAACACATTTCAAAGAAATACACTAAGAAGGAAAACACTTTTCAAACAGAATGGCTACAATTTGGAACGAACTCAATAATAAAAGTGGATGTATCCTAGACTTATTAGTAAGGAGTACAATTACCTTGTTGCCTCTTTGACTAGGAGTAGACAAAGAACATTTATTCTTTTCCTTACTCCTAGTGGATCACACAGTAGCAGACTTACAGAAACACATATACGTATATATGTATGTGATAAATATCTACCTTTATATTTTGATAGAATATTTAAAATTATTTTAACCCAATTACTACTGCTTCTATGCTACTAATAAGTACCAACATTTCCAAGTCTAGTAATGCACATACTGGTCTCTTCAGTGACTGTTACATCTATGGATAAAAGCTCATCACTTTCTAAAAATCTTTTGTTTTTTGAACTGATCTCCTGTCAAGGGAGCTAATGAACAACATAAAAGGGATATAGGTATTCCCTGAAGAAGGTACCTGTCTCCTGAAGAACTCACAGCTTCATTTGAGGCTGCTTTTCTCATGATTCCTGCCTATGGGGCTTCCGGCCTATCATGTTGAATACACTGGTTCTCGCTCGATCACCGAAGTTAAGCAACGTTGAGCCTGGTCAGTACTTAGATGGGTGACCGCTTGGGAATACCAGGTGCTGTAAAGTGTATAGTGACGGATGTGCATTGTGGTGCAGTGGATATTGGCTTGGAAAGAGAAATCGGTGAGCCAAGTTCAAATTCCAGTTGAATACCCTGCATTCACTTAAGCACTGGTACCCTTGGGAAAAGTATTAATCTGTCCCTTCCCTCCAGTTATGGGTTAAATAACAAAGGTAGGATTTGGGGACCCTGCCTTTAAAAAAAATATAAATCCCAATGAATCTTGATACTCAAAAAGAAAAATGTATTACTAGACACAAAACTTATATAAAAACAACAATAAATTGTTGAAAGAAAAAAGTATTACCAGCAATAAATAAATAAAATTTAGTTGGCAATAAATGACCCACCGAGGTTGATTTGCCATAAAAACAAAACAACCACCCAACCTGCCTATGGAACTCCCTTCCATTTACTTTCTTCCCTCATAGCTACAATCTCCAAAAATTTAAATGCAATGTCAGTTGTTATCTTCTATCTTCTTGAATCCCATTCATCTTTTATCTTTTTTCAGTACCCCTTTACACAGTCTTTTTTTTCACTGTAACCCTCTCCACATTAGTGGCAGTCCCACCTTGCTTGGGGATGATACAATGAAAAGAAAAACTAATTTGAAAGAATCAATATGAAAACTCAGGGAGAAGGAAAAGAGGTATCACTATAAACTTGGTTCTTACCCTAATCCTGCTACAGATTGTCTTTCTTGTGCAAGTCTCACCAATTGTTTGTGTCTACAATAGATATAGAACCACCCTGTATATTCTCATTCTTGCAGAAAAATCACTTGCATGATGACAGCTACCACTCATTTTCTGGTACATGGTTCGGGAGTATATAATTGGATATTTTTTTTTTGTTTTTTGTATAGAGAGCCCTGCAGAATGAGAACAAATTGTTCAACAAATATTTAGAAAGTGCACAATAATATTCAAACAAAGGGTAAATACATCAAAGAAGATAATGGGCAGTTCCAAAAAGATAGGAAAGGACTATGAACTGCTCCCTGCAGAGGTATGAAGCGACTCAACCCTAAGACCAACTTAAAGACAGCAAAACGTGTTGCATATCAGCCCATGTCATACCGAGATGAATAAGCAATACTTACAAATTTAAAAATTCAAGTAATTTTTCATGCCATAAACGTTTTATAAAATTGTAACATTAAATTTCCAAGGGGAACAATTTTATTCAGAATGTATCAAAATCCGCTCATCCAATTCTGCATTTATTGTCCTTTTATCCATAAGATGGTATTTTGTCACAGAAGAACAATGTCTGCATATTTTTGTTGTGGACCCAAGAAAAATATTGTCGTTTCTCAATAATTTATTGAGTGCAATGTCTGTATCTGCATAATATTAATAGAATCTCATCTAAAATTCAGAATTATCTTTGACTAGTATCTTTGCTGTTGAAACAAGCTGATAATTCAAGATCACACTGTTGATTTATATTATATTCACTTCAGGTAGCATCTCCTTGAACTTTCTTAGATATTCTTCATAGTGTATTCAGATGAGCTAATATCAAATTTACTATCTTATTGGAAAGATATCATTTATACTATACTTGGATGACATGATATTATAATTCTGCTTTTAGACTCTTAACTATCATGATTGATTCATTTAACAGAACAACGACTCCATATGGGTCATTTCATGCAGAATTTTTTTTTGTGAGCTTTGAAATAATAAAAATATATCAAAAGAGAGAGTGCCTGGATTCCAAATTGTTAGCTAAATTCCCCGAAATTCTGCATCTAAATTAATGTTTCAGACGAGCTCATGTGCGGTTCATCTCTAAATGGAAAGTGGCTCTGATTATCGCCAATCGGAAGCATTGGCAGGGTTTCGTACCGGGCCTAAACATAATTTTCCAGTGTCTGAAAGCGCTTATCAAGGGTGGGCTGGAGGCTGATCATCTCTGGTCGGGAGGGGGGTATGATGTTGAAAGACCCGAAACCCCCTAGTGATCCTCGCGATGACATCACAGACAACACCCTCTAGCGCCCCCATTACGGTGCATATGTTTGAAATGATATATGTTATTCTGCCTTCACAATTAAATACATGGTAGATCATATTCAGTTTTTATGGATATATATATTTGTGTAGACAAAATTACAAGAGGTGGTGATATGTGTTTGTTTTATGTTGTAGATTTGTTTAAGTTATATTTTTGAATATAATTTGATTTTTTTCAATAAATTGTGAGATATTACATGGACTAATGCCATGAAAGACAATTAAGTCATGTTGGTTGGTTAAACAATTTTGTTTAGTGGTATATCAATCTTTACTTCTATTTACTTCACTGTATTTTGTTTGTTTGTTCCTGTTTAATGGCCTATCAACATCTGAAGGGTCATTTAAGACCAGAAACATATTTTTATTTTAAATCACAGTTGTTGGTAACATTTTTCATTCAAAAACGTTTTGTTGGTAATATTTTTCGTTCAAAAACATTTTGTTGGTAAATACTTTCATAGCATTTTGACCCCGGTTTGGGGGTTAACTATTTACCCATAGCTTTTTTTTTTAATCATATCACCCCGAGCAAGGCGGTAATGCCACTGATGTGCAGGGGGCTACGTAATAGCGAAAAGATAGGAAAAGAGAAAGCCGGAAACCACATCCTAAACAGGGAACAAGGGATGAGCCTCTTACCTGTTCAATAGACGTGGGTGGAGTGTGAACCGGGCGATAGATGGATCTACCTACTCCAATTTGGGACCATAACAAGGTGCTACCTGGGAACAACAGCTATTAAGAAGGTGGTTCCACGCTCCTCACAACCTCCCAATCAGAGGGCTTGCTGCCAGATGCAGTTTACGGTTATACTCATGACCAACTGTATTTTGAAGAATTTTATAACTTCAACTAAATATATTTGGAATGCAATTGTAGATCTTCAACAAATGGGTTGAATACCTGAGCAATGATGAAGTGTCAGAGAGAATGCAGGTGAGAGGAAAACTCATACTTAACATCAGGAAGAGAATGTTCAGGTTTCTGGGACATGTAATGAGGAAAGAAGGGGCTAGAGAATCTAACACTCACAGGATAGATAAAAAGAAAACAGCAGGAAGACATATTTGAGAGGCTTGAGAAAATGGATAGTTGAGCAGGTCTGGAAAGATACCACAATGAAAAATAATGAGACAAGGCGAAGTAGAAGTCTTTAAGGGACACAGTACATGAAGAAAAATGTGCGCATAGGTGGAACCCTGACAAATGCTACGAATCACTTCAAATTCCACGAGTTCGTTGCATTTACTTATGAACAAATATGTATGTGTCTTATATTGGAGTTTTGTTGAAGTTATATTTTAGAATACAATTCAATTGAAGAAATTGTAGGATATTATATAGATTAATGTCATGAAAAAACAAAATTCATTCATTTTGGTTGGTTAGTCTCTTTGCTGTATATCAACCTCTATGGATTATTTATTGCCAAAATCTAAATATTTTAAACAATTTTTCATAGCTTCAACTAAATATATTTTGAATGCAATTGTATACCTACAACTACAGATAATGTAGGATTGGTCATTTTTCTATAAAATATAGTATTGGTAAAGAGACAGGAAACTTTCACTAGAAACAAAGAAGGAGAGTACTGGATTGCTATGTGATGTCAGTTCTTCAATATGGCAGTGAATGCTGGACAATCTCATCAAAGATGAAGGAAAAACTTGAAGCAACTGAAATATGGTTCTATTGAAGGATGCTGCAAATACCATGGATCGAGCATGTGAGTAATGATGAGGTTTTGGAAATGATGGAAATGAAAAGGAAATTGTTAAGGAATATCAGGAAAATACAGCTGAAGTTCCTCGGACATGCAATAAGGAAGAAGGGCTTGGAGAACCTGATACTAACAAGCCAGACAGAAGGAAAAAGAGATGGGGAAAAACAGCAGATAACATATTTGAAGGGATGACAGGAGAAAGTGTGCTAAGAGCCACCAGGGATAGGGAGACATGGAAAGCCATGATTGCCTATGTTCTGAAAGAACAAGGCACATAGAAGAAGAAGATGTTAAATATGTATTGTGGCCAATTTTTTTTTACATAAAAATGAATTGCTGGTATTGTTAATACAAAAATGTATTTCTATATTTCATGGTAATTTATTATTTGTTTGAGACTTCACCATTTGCCCATAGCAATTGGTGCTATCACTCTGGGTCAGGCTGGATCTTAGAGCAATAACTATTAAGAGGGAGTGCTTTTCAAAAACCTCTTATCACCCAATCAGAGGTCTTGCTGCCAGATGCAGTTTACCGTCATACCCAGAACATCCTAATCAGAAGCCTTACTGCTAGATTATCATACACAGTACTATAAGGTGCATGGCTATTACACCTTGCCAATACTTCATGAATAATGAGCTATTCCATTTTGATCATGCTACTTGGTTTCAGTGAGAAAAATGAATGGAAAAAAAAGTGGGGGGGGGAAGATAGAAGAGTTTAATGTCTGTTTCAGTGGAATAGAAAAAATTGTCACTTTCAAATCTTTTCATTTGTATCCCCTTATTTCCAAAAATAACCACCAGCATTCATTTTTGTGGATTTTGTTATTGTTGTAGAGGAACATCCTATCCTACCCCGGAATGGATATGGTCTAGTCTATAAAAGACTGTGACTGTGGACTATACATCAGCATACATCACTAGACGGATGCATACGTCATAGCCGGAGACATTTGCTACTTGATCATTATTCCTGTTACTATTTCGTTGATTGTTCTTGTACGTCTATTGGTGTATTGTACTGCTGTATAATAAATCTCTTCTAATCTATCATCAGTGTTAAGTTTCATTCTTACACCATTCTTTTCCCTGATATTCCTTCCTGGCATATATCAGTTATCAAATTCGAATATTTAATGATGTGATAGGAGAAATTCTACAGATATTTTAATGCCGTAGAATTTGCCACGAGCTTATTTAGCAATTAATTTAAGAATTAAGATTCATCACAAAATTCAAAGAAGAAAAATATGAAATTTTCGTGTGTATTTCTAGTTCTGCTGAACACTCTTCAATAAAGTTAGAAGTACATCTCATGTATATTTATGTGTGTGTGTGTGTGTGTGTGTGTGTGCTGTTAGTGTAATTTCTTAATGGCATAAAAATTGTTTATTCTGGTTCTATTTAGACAACTTTTTTCCAAGAACTGTTACTTTGTGGAACAGATGCTTGCATGGAGACTTTCCAAAACATAACAATCCCAACTTCATCAAATCGAAGCTTATCTTTCTTCTTTCATTCATCATAATCATTTTAAGAGTACACTTCTACCTTGAGTGACTCTCAAACCTTGCATTGGGTGAAACAGGAAATGGAATCATCAAGCTGATTTCAAATTCTGGTTAATTCTCCTTTGTTTATTTTTTGATAACGCGCTTATAAAAGGCATGAATCCACTGTCCTGCAGTTATGATTTAAATAACAGAGCATATTAGGTTCTCTTGTTTTTGGTGGAAACCTCTCTATGAGAAAGAATTTACTTGTGCAATCAGACTGGCAACAAGGTCCCACCCGTTTACACTTAAATCAACCAAATGCAGGCAACCATTCTACTCCATCAGCTTCTTTTCTCACACTTCCTGCCTGTGGAACACATTTCCATATACTTGTGTTCCCATCCGTCTCTTGCCCTTTCTCTGACACCCATGTAATTGGTTCATCTTTCTCTTCACTTTCCTCCTGATTAAACTTTTACTCTTATGTAGCCCCCTGCACATCAGTGGCAGTGCCTCTTTGCTTAGAATGAAGCAATTAAAAAAAAATTGACATTATTGTAAAGATTACAGTGTTTATTAGAAATTTTTTATATTGTATTCTGATATGATAATATTAAATGTACTTTATTATTGAGATTTCATTTACACTATGTTTAGATATTATCCAAAAGTGGGATAATCTTCATATTATAATTAGATGAAATATCATCTTATTCCAAATGTTAGTTATTCATAAGATATCTTTTATGTTGATATTCAAATGTCCCCCAAGTGGTCAACCATCCAGCCTCTGACCTGTCTCAACATAGCTTAATTGTACAGTGAACTACTGTATCAACCATTGTATTGCCATAAGCTTAGATAATAGCTAAACTTAAAAGCAAAACCAATTCATAGTTAGCCCTCAATTGTTATATAAAATAGATTCTTTACTTTTCTGACAGTGCATATATGTAACTGATATCTATATTATATGCACACATATTGTATTGTCATTGTGATATTATATTAAAAAAATACACTGTACTTTGGGAAATTTTTCAGTTCTTGACAGCAAAAGAGTCACCAGACTTGAATTTAAAATCATGTTTAATATTGTCTTGTCTTTGTGAATAAATTGTTGGTTACAAGCTGACAGTATACACTCTCAGAGCTAAATCATTTTCTGTCTCTGAACAAAAGATATTCAACAAAAATGGACCTTCGTGTACACAAAAAATGATGTTTCAAAAGATAGTTTTTCCATTGACAAGGCTGTTATTTTTACTATGCTCATCCCCTCAAAAAAGTTTATTTTTAAAATTATAAAAAAATTATTTAACTTTTTGTAAAGATTTATTATAAATCATGTTATGTTGAAAGAAATGTGAAAAGAAATCTTTAAAACTAAAAATATAAAAGAAATTACAAAATTATAAAAATATGTAAATAATCTACAATGAGATATTTATAATTATCATTTTCATAAATAACTGTTATGATAAAATATCCTATACCTACTTTTCCCTATGTGGACTTACTAATACAGAGAACTATATATAGTGAGTACCGCATTCACTAGTGTCTTGCTTTAGAGATTACTAATGTCTGACTAATCTCTGTCTATCCACTTATTGTATTCTCTATTGCAATAACCATTTCTTTTTTTTCCATCTACGATCGTGTTGGTTGTTCTTTCCCCTCGAGTAACAACCTTGGATACTTTAACCCTTTCTCAAGGATGCAACAAAGAACAACAAGAGATAGGAAGCTGTCGGGAGCCACGATCTTTTACATCCTGAATGGATGTAGCACATAGAAGATGAAGTTACTTTTCGATTAAAAAAAGATTATTGATAAACTAATATGAAATACATATCAAAATTTTGGTAAAAACTGGGTGACTAACACAACTTCCTGTTTTTTTGTAATTCTCAGTAAGGTTTGTCATTTTGCTATCTGTCCTAAACCCTGTCTTGCTGAACATTTAGACAAGATTATTAAGGGCATATTGTTGGTTTCTTCTATCCGTCTTACCTTTAATATGTTCTGTGAGTGTTAAACTCTCCAGGCCTCTTTCTTTATTGTTTAACAGAATTTCAATCATCTTCTTGTGATTTGATGTATAAGGGCAATTTGATTTTAAATGAATTTACATCCATTTTCAAAAACAAGTAACGCTGTTTATATTTTATTTCAATACTTTTTAATCAGATTTACCATAATAATAGCTAAAATAATAAGTCTGTAGCCTAATAATGAAAAAAAAGCGTCCATTTTATACAACAAGTCTGTCTTTTTCAATATAACATTCTTTTTAGTCAATGACCTTAGTGGGATAAAAATGTCGCAATAAAATATCCTACCCACCTTTTGTCTCTATATAAATTTACTAATACAGAGAAGTATATATAGTGAGTACCGCATTCACTAGTGTCTTGCTTTAGAGATTACTAATGTCTGACTAATCTCTGTCTATCCACTTATTGTATTCTCTATTGCAATAACCATTTCTTTTTTCCATCTACGATCGTGTTGGTTGTTCTTTCCCCTCGAGTAACAACCCTGGATATTGTAACTCTTTCTCAAAGACACAACAATAACTATGAAAATAAGGTTTTCATCCATAATTTGGCAATTAGGTGATGTTTTAAAAACTTATTTTATTGTAGATGGTTTACACATTTTGAGATTTTATTGTATTAATAATGTTGTTAGTATATATAGATAGATATAGATATATTAAGATTCTGATTCTGTTCAAATTCTGTATTATTCTACTAACACACACACACACATATGTATATATATATATATATATATATTTCAGTATGTGTGTGTGTGTGTGTCTGTTATGGTAATTTACCCATGCACACAAGAATTTTTTCAACAATAAATAAGCAGCAGTTTCAGCTTTGTGGCAGAGGTCTATTCCAGCAGACAGCTCTGAGCGCCAAACCAAACAGTCATGCTGGTGACCTTCTCATTTGGTATATGTTTTGTACTACTGTTCTTTGTAAATATATTTAAATCTATTCCTTCTTTATGTTTTTATTTCTTGCTCCTAACAAAGCCACAACAGTGTGTGTGTGTGTGTATGTATGTATATATATATAAATCTAAATATAAACTTACTTATAAATGAACTTTGTCTGTGTGTGTGTGTGTGTGTCCATTACCTATAGACTCCAAAACGCCTGAACCGATTTTCTTGAAAATTTACACTGTTGTACTATTAGCGTCTGCAAGTGTTCTTAGCTAGGTTTTGTGTTGAGGTACCACCGATAAATATTGAAAATCGATAATAAAAAAAAATCGGGTTATAGAAGGAGTGGTCCGATTTTAATCAAATTTGATACACTAATAGACAAAGACATAAGAAACAATATTCAGAAGTTTCAAGGTCACAGTTCTTACAATTGTGCAGAAAATCGATAATATATATAAAAGGCAAGATGTTTGTGTGTGTGTGTCTGTTTATCTGCCTGTATGTCTGTATTTTTTTCAGCCATTTTATTTTAGTTTTTGCTTTGGGTTTGGCTCTAAGTAGGTATATTTGTAGTTCTTAGTCTCAGCAATGATACCATTTACTCAAAGGACTTATTTAGCCTTCAAAATTTAGTTTACGATGAAAAAAACTTATTTGATATTTGTACCAGGAAATCAAAATTTGACTTACATCCATTCATTTTTCTTTCAGTCTACAGTTTCGCTTTAACTGAAAACAACTATTGCTTTTTAGTCTTTCGTGTCAACATCCAAAGAGTCTGTGCTCCAAGACATTGGATCAGTTTTAAAGCTTTCATTACACCCGAGCAACGCTGGGCTATACTGCTAGTATATATATTCAAAAGGAAATGCTATGTAGGTAAAATCATAAAGGAGATCCTATTAATATTGTTGAAAATTATATATTAAAACTGATCCAGCCTGAGGATTCAATGCAATTAAATTATTTATTTACTGAGCCAAATATGTATATGGGTTTTACATATAAAACTTCAAAAATTACAAATACTGAATAATCATTTCACCAAAATAAATTTGCTTCATCAGTGATCTTTTTATTAATAAAAAAGACGGCTGACGATGTGAATTTATTTTGCTGAAATAATCATTCAATATATGTAATTTTCAAAGTTTTGCACATTATATATATATATATATATATATATATATATATATATCAGCATGCAGTGTGGGTATAGAAGAATCCAAAGGAGTATCCTGTACATACAGCATACAGTGGTAGGATAACTCTCTAAGAGAGCTCTAGACATATAAGCATATAAATACATATAGAGCAAATATAAGAAGAATTAAGGCAGACACGTTATTTCATGGTAAATTGGAAATATAGGCCTATTTCAGGTGAACCATCATCAGCTTCTGTCTTTATTTTACAAAGGATTTTACACGAAGATGGAAGCTGAGGATGGTTCACCTGAAATAGGCCTAAACTTCCGATTCACCATGAAATAATGTGTCTGCCTTAATTTTTCTTATATATATTAGTCATCCATATACAAGCCTGTTTCACTGTATCACAGCTCATCAGTGTGACTAGACGCATCTACTTGCTTCTGGCCGGGATCGAAACTCGACCGATTTGTTATCAGTTGGAGTTGCTACCCACTAAAACATAGGCGCATGGAATCAGAGAAAGAAAATTTTAATGTGTTGTATACAAGCAACGGAAACACACGTCAGTCATCAAAAGACCCACCTGAATCCATCCTGCATATATACAAGTCAACCATCCGTCCGTGCATGGAGTACTGCTGCCATTTATGGTCAGGTGCCCCTGCCGTTCTCCTCAGTGTTCTTGACAAGCTCCAAAGGAGAGTCTGTAATGTGATAGGTACTGATCTGGAGGCTCGACTGCAGCCACTTCCCCATCGTCGAAATGTGGCCTCCCTTTGTCTGTTCTATAAATACGTTCATGGCTTCTGCTCAGACGAACTTAAGTCACTGATGCCTCCTCAACAGGTGTTTACTCATGCAATCAGACTGGCAACTGGGTCCCACCCATTCACAGTCAGGTTAGCCAAATGCAGACGACAGTTGTACTCCTGCAGCTTCTTCTCTCGCACTTCCCGCCTGTGGAACTCGCTCCCGTATTCTTGCTTTCCTGATGGCTACAACCTCCAGAAATTTAAATGCAAAGTCAATACTCATCTATTAACCACTGGACTCTAGCTCTCTCTCCACCCCCGTATAACCTTCCCTTTCTCTCCACCTATGTATCTGTCATCGCACCTGCATTCTCAGCTTTCTATTGCTCCTTTCTAACTAGTTTGTACTCCTCACTCTTTTCTAATTAATCTTTTTACATTTATGTAGCCCCCTGCACATCAGTGGCGTTTCCGCCTTGCTCGGGGTGAAATGATTAAAAAAAAAATATTTCTAAAGAGTAATGTATATATATATATAGCAGAAGTGGAAACTGTTTTTTTGTAAATCTTCTTTTCTAAAGAGCTCAATCGTAATGAGAGCATAATATATTAGTTATCCAGATACAAGCCTATTTTGCTGTATCACAGCTCATCAGTGTTGCTAGACACATTCACTTGTTTCTGGCTGTATCGAAACTTAACCGATCGGTGTCAGTCGAAGTCACTATCCCCTACGCTATAGATGCATGTAATTAGAGAAGGGAAATTTTAGCATGTTGTATATAAGCAGTGTGTATACATGCCAGTCCCTGAAAGAACTCAATTCATTACTGAAGAGTATATATATATATATATATATATATATATACATATATATATTGCATATTTGGGCTGAAGTATTCATTGGAAATCACAGACAAGGTGTTATTATTAAGTTTTTATATATTCTTTTAGGTATTGCATGTCTGTCTTTTGAAATAGGATTTTGGTGAGCTTAAAGTACTAATGCCCTATTTTAAATGAAAGAATAGAACTGAAACTCATTAGTACTGGAAAGAGCAATAACAGTTAGTGGACTTGAGAAATTTATTTTCTTTATTATTATCTTTTTGCCAATCCATGTTATTTTGTTGTCCAACCAATGTTGGGTCTCATCCGGGAAGAATGTTCTACTTCCTCATCATATTAGTTTAGTAATTTACCATTGCAGATGTCAACATAAGGCAGACTATATCGGTAGAACAGGTTATCGGTTGGAAGCATGGATCAATCAACCAATATCTGTATGATAAACAATTTGCATAGCTGTGTGAATACAACTGGTTTGGCGATAACTGAACATTTGCTAAAAAGACATCAATCTTACAATTAATATCTTATTATGATAGGACTTGTTTGGCTCATGTTTTTAGTTATTAAAATATACATATATGCATTATAACAATGAAATAACACATTGATACATATGTATATAGAAGGATTTGGTTGTACTAGTTTAGTATGTATGTGAAAGTTCTTGTGATTTTTAAATGTTCCTGTTTTGTGAATGAATAACTTGTTCACAATTAATAAGTCTGTTATTAAAAGGTATTAAACACAAGGAAGTTATATTTGTGTAAAACTTTGCTTTGGTTATCATTCCTAGAGCTGCTTAAATCCACGTGCTCTCTCAGTGAGAGGTCAATAAAAAGAGAAAAACTAAATTTCCTGCCAGTAGGGTAGTTTCTTTTTTTTATCAGAAATCATGAGAAATTAGTTTTTTTTTTCTCATAATTGCAAGATCACTACATGTAAAAAAATACAAAGAGAAAGAGAATATCACTGCCACTTTATTAGTAAAGAAGAAAAGGTATATACACTTCAGTAAACTTTACTACTACTTATCTACTCATCATATGTCTCTTCTT
Source organism: Ascarosepion bandense (assembly GCA_037127315.1). NCBI lineage: Eukaryota > Metazoa > Mollusca > Cephalopoda > Sepiida > Sepiidae > Ascarosepion > Ascarosepion bandense. Next base: position 430,619 of record JBBBDQ010000714.1, read on the forward strand.
TGTTATGAGTTTGTCTTATTGTTTTAATGTGTTTTTATTTCTTTAAAGGAATTTCATATATTTGCAAGCAAGACAGTGTATTTGTGAACCTTCAAGTTGGAAAATTATTTGTTGTTTATTATTATATTACATTTCCTTTTCTTCTGTGTGCATTGTGGTGCAGTGGATATCAACTCGAAATGACAAATCAGGGTGCTGAGTTCAAATTCCAGTTGAATTCTTTGCATTCATTTACACAAACACCCTTTAGAAAGGTATTAATCTGTTTCTTCCATCCAGTTATGGGTTAAATAGCAGGACAGATTGGGCTCTATAGCCTTGTTGGCAACCAGTTTATCTCAGAAAGCAATGGTAGTCTACTGCGGGATAATCTTCTGCCCAGTCAGTCATGTCTCTTTTGAGACATGACTGCAAAGTGTATATCATGCATGGCACTTAACTGACTGACTGTAAAATAACTACAAATGGCCACATTTATATTCACAATTACTTCTACTCAATAGCCTCTAGAATGATTTGAAACATAACAGTTACTACCCATAAAATAACCATTAGGATAATACCATAAACCTTGCTAACCACAATGCACCATCTACTAGCATATATAAATAGTTGTAAAAAACAGCACTTATGACCTAAAGATTGTGTTTAAGCAGGAAAAAGATTGTTGCCCCTTGGTATTGACTTCAGTGTCCACTTTTATATTTATATAAGCTGTATTGCTGATATTGAGCACTTTTGGTTATAAATATAGCATATCTTCAAACTATATTATCATCACATATATATAAATTTACACATAAGGGAATGTTGAAAATGTATCGACTCAAACAAGAATACCTTTTTTCTCCAAAACTAAGATGTTTAATCACTTACGAAAAGTGCGACACAGAGATCCGAAGGCGAATTGGCATGGCGAAGGAAGCATTCCAGACGTTGAATAAAGTATTAAGAAAGAGGACAATTTTGCCAGAAACTAGGAAGAGAGTACTGGATTGCTACATGATGTCCGTCCTTCAATATGGCAGAGAATGCTGGACAATATCATCAAAGATGAAGAAAAAACTTGAAGCAAATGAAATGTGGTTCTACAGAAGGATGCTGCGAATATCATGGATTGAGCATGTGAGCAATGATGTGGTTTTGGAAATGATAGAAACAAAAAGGAAATTAATACTGAGCATCAGGAAGAGACAGCTGAAGTTCCTGGGACACGCAATCAGGAAGGAGGGCTTGGAGAACCTGATACTAATAGGCAAGATAGAGGGAAAAAAGACAGGGGAAAGCAACGGATAACATATTTGAAGGACCTGATCAGGTGGATGACAGAACGAGGTTTGCACGATGTAACAGGAGAAGGTGTGCTCAGAGCCACCAGAAATAGGGAAATGTGGAAAACCATGATTGTCTACGTCCTGAAGGGACAGGGCACATAGAAGAATCACTTGTTCAGATTTTGGAAATTTGGTCAGGCAGAGAATTTTTTAGCATACCTGTACAAAAAATGCATGCATGCATGCCTATATAAAAATTTGCTTTTGAATATTTTTTTATAGATATGTCAGCATCCTTCGATCTACTCATGACCTGAATCACATTTACTGAACTCTAACTAAAGAAAATCTTTTTGTATTCCATTCACTGTCTCAAATAAAATTAAATATTTTTCTCCAACTATTTCTCCTTGGCAAAGAATTGTTTGAGAAAAAAATCTGAAAAACAATTCTCTTCCCCTATTTGTGAAGTCTGCTGTGTTGAAATCAAATCAAGATAGTGGACACTTTTTAATATTCCAAAACATGATAAGAAATACCTGTCGCTTGTTTGATGGAGGTCTTGAATAATTGGGTATGTACAGCTAACAGCAGGTTCTGACACTTACATTCAGAATGGTCCTGATATATAGGTATATATTGACATGAATAAGTTCAAAGTTTATTGAAATCCTGGGACGAAATATTTTGAGACATTGTAGAAAGTCAATTATTTGCCAAGTGGTGACATCTTAGAATAGAAATTTACAAGTTTTACTGTAATTCAAATGGTAAATATATATATATGTATACATTAAGCTCAGCCTAAAACATAGTTTAACTCTTTACACTAAAGATCTGTTTATATATTTAATGAATCATCTATGATTGATTTGTGTTTTATGACTTATCAATCAATTTTTTTTTTGTAATCATATCACCCCAAGCAAGACATTTTACTGCCACTGTTTTGCAGGGGTTTACATCAGAGGAAAGTTATGAGAAAGAGTGACAGGTTATAGGGGGTGTAAGAAAGTGGATAAGAGAAGGAAGAGAATACTAATGAGAGTGGAGTGGACAGAGAAAGGAGCATGAGAGAAAGGATACAGTTTAGTGAGATAGGAGATGACTATTGACTTTACATTTAAATTCTTGGAGATTGTAGCTGTCATGAAAACAAGTAAATGGAAAGGAATTCCACAGGTGGGAAGTGCGAGAAAAGAAGCTGATGGAAGGAGAATTTGCATTTACAATTGATTGGTTTCACAGTAAAAGGGTGGGACCTAGTTGCTAATCTTGTGGCTCGAGTAAATTTATATATAGGGGGCACCAGTGAGCTAAGTTCATCAGAGCAGAAGGTTATTTAAAGCCAGAAAATTAGTTTGTAAAATATTCTTGGTGATGATAATTATTTACTGATACAATGTCCTACCAATTAACTGGGGTATTTGTTCGTAAGTGAATATAACAAAACCGACTGGAATTGAAACTCAGCTCTCCAATTTTCAATTGTGAACTACTATTCATTAGACCAGTCATACATTCAAGCTTGTTCATTTTAAACCACCAAAAAAAATTTTCATCAGTCACCTGAAAGACCCTTCCTGCCTCAATCAGCATTGGGGATCTCTTAGAGCTGCTCAGCAAACTTAGCATATTCAGAAAATATGTTAGAATAATCAAGAATCTATATTGACTGTGTGTAAGACAAGGATGTATCTTCTCACCAGATCTATTCAACCTATACAGTGAGACAAGTCTTAACAGTATTCATTATTAATGGCCACAATCTCAACAATATAAGATATGCAGAATAACACAGTGCTGATAGCAGACTATAAAAAATAACAAAACCTCCTCCAGAAAGTAGCAAAGAAAAGCAAGAAGAAAGGAATACACATAAACTACAAGAAGACAAAATTCATGATTATCAGCAAAAGGATAAGCCCAAAACAGGTCAGGGATACTAAAATCGAGCAGGTACAAAAATTTAAATATCTAAGAAGTGTTCTGACATTGAGATCTGAACATACAAAGGAGCAAAAGATGCATTCCCAAAGCTAAGCAGAGTATTAAGAGACAGAAAAATAATGGTTGGAAACAAAGAAAAGGTGACTGAACTGTTACATGATATCTGTCCTGCTGTATGGTAACGAATGCTCGACAGTCTCTTCAAAGATGTGAAAGACACTTGAAACAACAGAAATATTGTTCTACAGAAAGATGCTGAGGATTTCTTAGGCCAAACACGTGAGCAACAATGAGTTTTTGGAGAGAATGGAAACAAAATGGAAACTTATGCTTGACATCAGGAAGAGACAGTTGAAATTTTTGAGGCATGTAATGAGCAAAAAAGGCTTGGAAAATCTGATACTCACATGAGATTGAGGGAAAGAGGGGCAGGGGAAAGTGGTGAATAATACACTTGATGGGCTTGAGCAAATGGATGGCAGAACAGGGTTTGGGAGAAATAACAAAAAGGCAAAACTTATCAAGAACTACAAAGACCAGGAAGATGTGGAGAGTTATAATTGCCTATGTTCTGAAGAGACATAGCACATAAAAGAAGATACTAAACTCCATGAGAATCACCTGTTGCACCTTCTTAGACAAACATTCTTCGCTGACATGAAATGGAAAAATTACATTGAATCCATTGCGAGGTCTGCTATGAAGAAAGTTGGTTCACTTTGTTATGCAAGACAATTTCTCTCCCCAGAATCTATCTTATATATTTATAAGTCAAACATTTGTCTATGCTTAGAATATTGCTACCACATATGGTTCGATGCCTCTGTTATTTACCTAGATAAAATCCAAAGAAGAATCAGCAATATTATTGGTCCTGACATAGCATCTCAGCTTCAGTCATTTCCCACCACTCTGATGTAATTCCACTGTACCTTTTTTATGAATACTTTCATGGTAATTATTTGCATGAACTCTTTGCGATTGTACATAGATGTTATGAATTTAAGCACAGTTATAGATTGGTTTCCAGTTGATTCCTTGCATTCACTTATGCACAAATACCCTTGCAAAAGGTATTAATCTGTTTCTTCCCTCCAGTTATGGGTTAAATAATAAGACAGATTGGGTTCTGTAGCCTTGGCTAGTAACCAGTCTACCGCAGAAAGCAATGGCAACCTACTGAGGCATAATCTTCTGCCCAGTCAGTCATGTATGGTACTTAAATGATTGACTGAATAGATTGGTGGCAAGGTTTCATTAATTCACGGATGTAACTGTAAGTTCCATGCTAAGATTTTTTTTTCTTGCAATTATCACTTGTGAAAAATTTTATCTTCAAAAAATTAAATGCATGGTCAAACATTATCTACAGTCTTCTTGATTACTATTCTATTGTTCTCTCTCCTTAATAATGTTTGTCTTTTTTCTATTCTTTCACACTCAGTAACCCCTTGCATCTTGTGGCTCTACTCACTTACATGGAGCATGGAGTAATATGATTACTACACACATGTGTATATATATATATATATATATATATATATATATATATAAGGTAATCTTCTTCTTTTTCTATGTGCCCTGTCCTTTCAGGACATAGGTGATCATGGCTTTCTACATCTCCCTATTCCTTTTAGCATGCTTCCTCCCGTTACACCACGCAACTCTCATTCTGTCATTCACTTTATCAGGTCCTTCAAATATGTTATCCATTGCTTTCCCCTGTCTCTTTTCCCCTCTATCTGGCCTGTTAGTATCAAATTCTCCAGGCTCTCCTTCTTCATTGCATGTCCCAGGAACTTCAGCTGTCTCTTCCTGATGCTCAGTATTAATTTCCTTTTCATTTCCATCCTTTCCAAAACCTCATCATTGCTCACATGTTCGATTCATGATATTTGCAGCTTCCTTTTGTAGAACCGAATTTCAGTTGCTTCAAGTTTTTTCTTCATCTTTGATGCTATTGTCCAGCATTCCAGCTATATATTTTAAGATTTTTGTTTTAAATTCAGTTTTTAAATATACATATATTCATATTTTTTCGCCCCCGTGATTTCTGTTCCCTACCATGTTTTTTAGTTTTTAGTTCCAGTTTAAACCTAACTGTATTTTACTTTACCATGACCAGTTTAATAATTATGTATTAATACTGTAGTGTAGTAACACTTTAGTAATACCTTAATATATTTCAAACTGAAAAACCGTCAGTTCTTAAGTTGTGTTGAGTCCTTAAATTGTTGACTCTGTGATCACATGCATATGTATGTGTGCATAAATCTGTGCATATTCTTAATTCCCATTCTTTTCCACTAATTCTTTAATTGTTTTTGTTTCTTAAAAAAAGTAAATGTAAACAAATTACTTATGTCTCTTGCACCATGAGTTCAATATTATTATTCTTTTTCTTTTTATGTGCTTTGTCCCATCAGGATGTAGACAATCATGGCTTTCCACGTTTCCCTATCCCTGGTGGCTCTTAGCACACCTTCTCCTGTTACGCCATGCAAACCTCATTCCATCATTCACCTGATTAGGTCCTTCAAATATGTTATCCACTGCTTTCCCCTGTCTCTTTTCTCCTCTATCTGACCTGTTAGTATCAGGTTCTCCAAGCCCTCCTTCCTCATTGTATGTCCCAGGAACTTCAACTATCTCCACCTGATGCTCAGTAATAATTTCCTTTTCCTTTTCATCATTTCAAAAACCTCATCATTGCTCACAGGCTTGACCCATGATATCCGCAACATCCTTCTGTAGAACCACATTTCAGTTGCTTCAAGTCTCTCCTTCATCTTCGATGATATTGTCCAGCATTCACTGCCATATTGAAGAACTGACATCACATAGTAATCCAGGACTCTCTTCTTTGTTTCTAGCGAAATTGTCTGGTTTCTTAAAACTTTACTCAACTTCTGGAATGCCCCCTTCGCCATACCTATTCACCTTCAGATCTTTGTGTTGCACTTTCCATCTTCTGTTAGAACTCTTCCCAGATATTTAAACTTCTGTACCTGCTTGATTTTAGTATTCCTGATTTGTATTTGGCATAATGGTCTGCCCTTTTTACTGATGACCATGCATTCATTTTTCTTGCAGTTTATTTGTAGTACTTTCTTGTCACTCTCTTCAGCTACCTTCTGTAGGAGGTCTTGTAGTTTCCTTTCTGTGTCTGCTGTTAGCACTGTATCTTCTGCCTACCTTAGATTGTTTAAATTGTGGCCTCCAATGATGAATTCAGGCGTAACTTCTAGGGTCCTCAAAATATTCTCGCTGTACATGTTGAACAGATCCGGTGAAAATGCCCCTTTCTATCTTTGTATATCTGCTGAATTCATTAAATGTCCGTATACAAGCAATTTGTAAAGATTTTTGATTACTCTTAATTTTTTTCCAAATATGTCAAGGCTGCAGAGCATCTCCATCAATTCTTTGTGGCATATTTTGTCAAACGCCTTCACATAATTAATTAAGCACAGGTATAAGTCCTTCTTAATTTGTATAGCCCTTTCAGAGAGCATCCTGATCATAAATATGGAATTCCTTGTTCCAGTGTCTTTGACAAAACCGCACTTTTCTTGTCCTATCTCTGGCCTGATTCTGCTTCTTGCTCTATTCATCAAGATTTGGACGATCAGTTTTGTTATATGGCTCATTAAACTGATGGTTCTGTGGAGTTCGCACTCATTTGCTCCTGGCTTCTTAGGCAGTCCTATGAAGATCGACTTGCTGAGGTCATCTGGTATTACACCATTATTATAAATTTCATTTATTATTTCTGTAATTTTCTCTATGCCAAATTCTTCTAGGGTTATCAGCAGCTCTATGACTATGCCGTCTGGTCCAGCTGCTTTGTTTCTATTCAGTTTGGCTATTGCAAATTCCACTTCAGACTTTAATATTTCCGGTTTGTCTTCATCTTTGCATATTATTGGTTGCTCTCTCTTGTCATGGAAAAGATCTTTTATATATTCTTCCCATCGTTGGAGTATTTCCTCTTTCTCCAAAATGATTGTTCCATCCTTAGATTTTATACATCCTGTTAAAGAGCAGGTTTTTTGTCCTGTCAGTTCTTTTATTTCTTTATGCATGTCTGCTTTAATATTCCTGCTCAATCTCTCTACTTCTGCACATTTGTCAATGAACCATTCCTCTTTAGCCTATCTGCATTTTTTCCTATTTCCTTGTGTAGTTCTCAGTACTCCATTAACGAACCCTAAATTATAAATCTCTTCTGGTGTTGTTTTTTGTCTTTTTTTTTCTTGTACCATGATTTTAGTATCCTATTTTATTTTTAGGTTTTAGTGTTATCCTAACTTTATTATATATTAAAATTAAGAAAAGCCTAGTTCAGTATGCACTTGATGATTGCAATGATTCATGTTTAAAATGTAGAATAATATGTATATTTATTAATATACAGGGTGTCCATAAAATCCGTGGGCACTTTGAAAAAATTATAAGTTAATTGTATTTGTGATAGAAATAATGTGTAAAAAATGAGTTTGAACAATTTTTTTTTAATCATATCACCCCGAGCAAGGCGGTAATGCCACTGATGTGTAGGGGGCTATGTAAGAGTGAAAAGATTGGAAAAGAGAAAGCCGGAAACCACATCCTAAACAGGGAACAAGGGATGAGCCTCTTCACCTGTTCAATAGACGTGGGTGGAGTGTGAACCAGGCAATAGTTTAGTCCATCTACTCCAAGTGAAAAAGATAAAAAAAAGAAAAGAGTGAAAAGATTGGAAAAGAGAAAGCCGGAAATCATACCCTAAACAGGGAACAAGGGATGAGTCTCTTCATATATTCAATAGATGAGGGCGGAGTGTGAACCGGGCGATGGTTTAGTCTATCTACTCCAATTGAAAAAGATAAAAAAAAGAAAAGAGTGAAAAGATTGGAAAAGAGAAAGCCAGAAACCACATCCTAAACAGAGAACAAGAGATAAAGATTATACAGTGTTTCAGTGGTAGACTGGTTGCCATTTCTTTCCACGGTAGACTGGTTGTCAACCAGTGCTGTTGAACCCTATCTGTTCTGCTATTCTACCCATATCTGGAGGTAGAAGAGATGAATTAATACCTTTTTCAAGTGTATTTGCGTGTAAGTGAATGCAACAAATTCTACTGGAATTTGAACTCTGCTCTCTGATTTCTTATTCCGAGCCGATATCCATGACACCACAGTACACATCCTGTTCACCTTATATTGAACCATTTCATTCAAATTTCCTACCTTAAATTACCTTATGTTACTACATCAGAAACATCTGTCTTTTTTTCTTCCTCATTTCATAACCAGTCTTGTCAGTGCTATAATTAAAATTCTTTCAACCAGCAGACAGAATATTTATGAAGAAAGAGAGCTTTTATATAAAGTCATTTAATATTAATTAAAAAAGCACCCTACCTTGGGAGATTGTGCCTGAGTCCCTTTTCAAATTACTCTTTTTCAGACCTCTCGTATTTATTCCAGTCTTTCTTCGATTTTTTAAAACTCATCTTCAATATTTTCCTTTGGGATGACCATTAGCTGATGTAAAGAAAAACCTCAAGACAACTTAATGCATGATCATTGGCAAAACAAGGTCTCTTCTTTAATTCGGGTGAGGTTGTCCAGTATTCACTCTAATATAGAAGGACTGATATCACATAAAATAGTTCAGTATTCTGCTCCATTTCATAATACTCTGCTTAGCTTTTGTAAGATACCTTTGGCTATCTCAGCGTACCTTTGAATTTCAGTGTCAAACTTTCTGTCTTTCATTAAAACACTTCCCAGATATTTAAATTTTTATACTTGTTTGATTTTGGTATTTCCAATTTGTAATTTGCATATTTGACAGTTCTTTTTGCTGACAACCATGAATTCTTTCTTCTTGCAATTGATTTTTAGTTCTTTCATCTTACTGACCTTCACTAACTTCTGTAGGATTTCTTGTAGTTTTCTTTCTTGTTCTGCCTTGAACACTGTGTTGTCTGTATATCTTATGTCGTTAAGACTGTGGCCACCAGTAACGAATTTTTACAGGACTTCTAACTTTCTCAGAATTGCTTCACTGTACAGGTTGAATAAATCTCGTGAGAAGACACATCCTTGTCTTATCACCCTTTCTATTTTTGTATATGGACTTAATATACAATACACAGTTTAACAAACACAAATGAGATCTATAATTAATGTTTATATATTATTATTATATTATTATGGATTCTCCTGTCGATTTTGACGTATGAGCATCTAACTTAGACTACCATACAAAGAATTGTTTTGAGTGGTGAAGGCTTGTGTAGTACCATCCACACTTTTTGGAACAGCTGATAACAAACAATCGGTGCAGAAGTTTGTGATGGATCACATGAACAGCAGACCTCAGATATTTAACCCATAATTGGAGGGAAGGGATGGACTAATACCTTTCCCAAGGGTACCACTGGTACCAGTGCATAAGTGAATGCAGAGTGTTTGACTGGAAATCAAACTCGGCTCACCAATTTCTCTTTCTGAGCCGATATCCAATGCACCACAACACACATCCATTATAATATATATATATATATATATATATATATATATATATAGTGTATCGAGGCAGCAAATAATTTTCTAAACATATACTGTTAAATATAAGAGACAATGAATGTCTATTATGTTTAATCATGAGCCGTTCTAAACGTTGTATTTTGGCTTTAATTTCAGTTGAAAATAAAGACAAAAATTCTCCAACATTTGGATAACTTTTTATTAATTTGCTTCTAATCTTTCGGCTCAAATAAGCCATCTTCAGAGAGGTTATTTAGATGGTAATACAATAGCATCCACCATCAACGATGATTTTATTTTGTGTTGACATAAAACTCCGCTAAGCAACGGCATTAGTTACCTAAAATAACAAATGCAGTGCTCAAATTTGCAATGCAGTTCTATGACGTCACACCGCGTGATAGCTGCAATGTAACATGTTATGTCCAAATTTAAAGGTGATTTTATTAAGTGTTGGTTGTTTAGATTTGATGTACATGGCCTCCAATATCTGAAGGTTCCTCTTACTATGTGTATAAGTGAAGTATATATTACTTCAAACATTAATATATTTATATCCATTTTTACTTACGACTCCCTCAGGCACCTATTCAAGAGCATATATTAAAAAAAGAAATATATATATATATATATATATATATATATATATGAGTTTTGATGATGATTAATGCCAAGATTATTGTTTTTTTAGTGGTTTACTGATAAGATATTCTGGCAAGCAGGCTTTTTGTTGTAAAGCACTCAATATTGAGATTTGAGATAGAACATTAATAGGATTAATGTGGAAAAGTTTGTCACTTAGCTGAACAGAGCCCTATATATATACTAGCAGTATGGACCAGCGTTGCTCGGGTATAATGAAAGCTTTAAAACTAATCCATGGTCCTGGAGCTCAGACTTTTTGGACGTTGGCACAAAAAACTAAAAAACAATAGTTGTTTCCAGTTAAAGTGAAACCGTAGACTGAAAGAAAAATGAATGGATGTAAGTCAAATTTTGATTTCCTAATATCAATATCAAATAAGTTTTTTTCATCATAAACTGAATTTTGAAGGCTAAATAAGTCCTCTGAGTAAATGGTATCATTGCTGAGACTAAGAACTACAACTATACCTACTTAGAGCCAAACTCAAAGCAAAAACTAAAATAAAAGGGCTGAAAAAATACATACATACAGGCAGATAAACAGACACACACAAAAACATCTTGCCTTTTATATAAATATATTATCGATTTTCTGCACTATTGTAAGAACTGCAACCTTGAAACTTCTGAATATTGTTTCTTATGTTTTTGTCTATGAGTGTATACAGGCAGATAAACAGACACACACAAAAACATCTTGCCTTTTATATAAATATATTATCGATTTTCTGCACTATTGTAAGAACTGCAACCTTGAAACTTCTGAATATTGTTTCTTATGTTTTTGTCTATGAGTGTATCAAATTTGATTAAAATCGGACCACTCCTTCTATAACCCGATTTTTTCGATTATCGATTTTTGATATTTATCGACACAAAACCTAGCTAAGAACATTCGCAGCCACTTATAGTACAACTGTGTAAATTTTCAAGAAAATTGGTTCAGCCATTTTGGAATCTATAGGGAACGGACACACACACAGACAAAGTTCCATTTATAAATAAGTATATATATATATATATATATATATATATATATATATATATATATATATATATAAAACCAAAATCCCTCCAGATGGAGTAAAATGAAGACAGACTTTAAATGGTGTATACTTAATGGCAGAGCTATTATACTAATTTCAAAACAGTGTAATTATAATCGTCATCAGTGTAACTATCAGCTAAATGCGCTGTCAACCAAGAATATGTGTAATAATATTTTGGGTTGGCCTGGGAGTATTAAATGCAGGTAACACCAGGAAATCATCCGTGGCAGCCAAGTGATTACATCTTTAGGGGCAGAAGAAGCTTGATAATCAAATGGCTTACCATTATGATGGCACTATTTCAAAATAATCTATAATCTGCTTAGCACTGGGAAAGGACATGGGATCTGGTGAGATCGATGATGATAACAAAGATTATATTTCACCAAAATAAAGTGTTGATAGTGAGTGGGTTTTTTTTCCAGATGATAACATTTTTAAGGCAAGCAGTCTTTGTCATCATAATGTGTGATCTCAGGATAGAGGAGTATTTTTATTATTATTGTTGTTGTTGTTGTTATTAATAATAGTAATTTATTTATTTATTATCATTAATAATGATGATTAAATTAAATGTTCACTCACCTTATCTCTTCAGGAGACGGGATTGCAAAATTTTACAATCATATCTCCTGAAGAGCAGATGTAATAGCACGAAAGATAAGTAAATGGTTAATTTTATTTTATCTTTTAGTAATACTAGTACTAATACGAATACTAGTATTAATACGAGTAAATAAAACAAACATGTCAGATTTTGTTTTAGCCATGATAAAATACACCACAAAGAACTGATAGAGATGCTAGGCAGCCTGGATTGCTCCATGCTGTTCGTTTTTCAGTATGGCAGTGAATGCTGGATAATATCATCAAAGATGAAGGAAAAACTTGAAGCAACTGAAATGTGGTTCTACAGAAGGATGCTGTGAATATCATGGATCGAGCATGTGAGCAATGATGAGATTTTGGAAATGATGGAAACAAAAAGGAACTTAATACTGAGCATCAGGAAGAGAGAGCTGAAGTTCCTGGGACATGCAATGAAGAAAGAGGGCTTGGAGAACCTGATACTAACAGGCCAGATAGAGGGAAAGAGACAGGGAAAAGCATCAGATAATATTTGAAGGACCTAATCAGATGGATGACGAAACGAGGATTACATGGTGTAACAGGGGAAGGCGTGCTCAGAGCCACCAGAGATAGGGAAACGTAGAAGGCCATGATCGCCCACGTCCTGAAGGGACAGAGCCCATAGAAGAATAGAAGATATTAAATAGTTGAAGACATTTTACTTTGTTTCTAATTAAATTTTTCTGGTGTGGTATCATCAAAGATGAAGGAAAAACTTGAAGCAACTGAAATGTGGTTCTACAGAAGGATGCTGTGAATATCGTGGATCGAGCATGTGAGCAATGATGAGGTCTTGTAAATGATGTAAACGAAAAGGAAATAATTACTGAGCATCAGGAAGAGACAGTTGAAGTTTCTGGGAGATGCAATGAGGAAAGAGGGCTTGGAAAATCTGATACTAACAGGCCAGATAGAGGGAAAAAGAGACAGGGGAAAGCAACGGATAAAATATTTGAAGGACCTAATCAGGTGGATGACGGATTGAGGTTTGCATGGTGTAACAGGAGAAGGCGTGCTCAGAGCCACCAGAGATAGGGAAACGTGGAAAGCCATTATCACCTACATTCTGAAGAGACAGGGCACATAGAAGAAGAAGAAGAATGCCAATTATAATAATAATGATAATGCCAGAAAGTCCCTCCAGGAAGTTCTTTAAAAAATGGTCAAAATTATTCACAAATATCTTTCATTTATAGTTAATGAAAGATGTTGAGGATAGCGAACAAATGTAAAAATAAAAAAACAAATGGAAAGAAAATACAAAAAAGAACATCTTTATTGTTTATTTTTTCCTAATCTTTTTTAATTTATTTTATTTTTTTTTTATAATCCTATCACCCCAAGGAAGGCATTTTACTGCCAATGTTGTGCAGGGGGTGACATAGGAGGAATGTTGAGGAGTGAGAGGTTGCAGGGAGTGTCAGGAAGAGAGTAGGAGAGGGAAGAGAGTACTGATGAGAGTGGGGTGGACAAGGAGGAATGTTATGAGAAGTGAGAGCTTGCAGGGAGTGTCAGGAAGAGAGTAGGAGAGGGAAGAGAGTACTGATGAGAGTGGGGTGGACAAGGAGGAATGTTATGAGAAGTGAGAGCTTGCAGGGAGTGTCAGGAAGAGAGTAGGAGAGGGAAGAGAGTACTGATGAGAGTGGGGTGGACAAGGAGGAATGTTATGAGAAGTGAGAGCTTGCAGGGAGTGTCAGGAAGAGAGTAGGAGAGGGAAGAGAGTACTGATGAGAGTGGGGTGGACAAGGAGGAATGTTATGAGAAGTGATAGCTTGCAGGGAGTGTCAGGAAGAGAGTAGGAGAGGGAAGAGAGTACTGATGAGAGTGGGGTGGACAAGAAGGAATGTTATGAGAAGTGAGAGCTTGCAGGGAGTGTCAGGAAGAGAGTAGGAGAGGGAAGAGAGTACTGATGAGAGTGGGGTGGACAAGGAGGAATGTTATGAGAAGTGAGAGCTTGCAGGGAGTGTCAGGAAGAGAGTAGGAGAGGGAAGAGAGTACTGATGAGAGTAGGGTGGACAAGGAGGAATGTTATGAGAAGTGAGCTTGCAGGGAGTGTCAGGAAGAAGAGAGTAGGAGAGGGAAGAGAGTACTGATGAGAGTGGGGTGGACAAGGAGGAATGTTATGAGAAGTGAGAGCTTGCAGGGAGTGTCAGGAAGAGAGTAGGAGAGGGAAGAGAGTACTGATGAGAGTGGGGTGGACAGAGGAGGAATGTTATGAAATTGAAGCTGGGAGTGTGGAAAGAGAGTAGGAGAGGGAAGAGAGTACTGATGAGAGTGGGGTGGACAAGGAGGAATGTTATGAAGTGATAGCTTGCAGGGAGTGTCAGGAAGAGAGTAGGAGAGGAAGAGAGTACTGATGAGAGTGGGGTGGACAAGAAGGAATGTTATGAGAAGTGAGAGCTTGCAGGGAGTGTCAGGAAGAGAGTAGGAGAGGGAAGAGAGTACTGATGAGAGTGGGGTGGACAGGAGGGAATGTTATGAGAAGTGATAGCTTGCAGGGAGTGTCAGGAAGAGAGTAGGAGAGGGAAGAGAGTACTGATGAGAGTGGGGTGGACAAGAAGGAATGTTATGAGAAGTGAGAGCTTGCAGGGTGTCAGGAAGAGAGTAGGAGAGGGAAGAGAGTACTGATGAGAGTGGGGTGGACAAGGAGGAATGTTATAGAAGTGAGAGCTTGCAGGGAGTGTCAGGAAGAGAGTAGGAGAGAAGAGAGTACTGATGAGAGTGGGGTGGACAAGGAGGAATGTTATGAGAAGTGATAGCTTGCGAGGTATCAGGAAGAGAGTAGGAGAGGGAAGAAGTACTGATGAGAGTGGGGTGGACAAGAAGGAATGTTATGAGAAGTGAGCTTGCAGGGAGTGTCAGGAAGAGAGAGTAGGAGAGGAAAGTACTGATCCAGGTGGGGTGGACAAGGAGGAATGTTATGAGAAGTGAGAGCTTGCGGGAGTGTCAGGAAGAGAGTAGGAGAGGGAAGAGTACTGATGAGAGTGGGGTGGACAAGGAGGAATGTTATGAGAAGTGATGGCTTTGCAGGGAGTGTCAGGAAGAGAGTAGGAGAGGGAAGAGAGTACTGATGAGAGTGGGGTGGACAAGGAGGAATGTTATGAAGTGAGAGCTTGCAGGGAGTGTCAGGAAGAGAGTAGGAGAGGAAGAGAGTACTGATGAGAGTGGGGTGGACAAGGAGGAATGTTATGAGAAGTGAGAGCTTGCAGGGAGTGTCAGGAAGAGTAGGAGAGGGAAGAGAGTACTGATGAGAGTGGGGTGGACAAGGAGGAATGTTATGAGAAGTGATAGCTTGCAGGGAGTGTCAGGGAAGAGAGTAGGAGAGGAAAGAGAGTACTGATGAGAGTGGGGTGGACAAGGAGGAATGTTATGAGAAGTGATAGCTTGCAGGGAGTGTCAGGAAGAGAGTAGGAGAGGAAGAGAGTACTGATGAGAGTGGGGTGGACAAGGAGGAATGTTATGAGAAGTGAAAGGCTTTGAGGTGTCACTGGGAAGAGAGTAGGAGAGGGAAGAGAGTACTGATGAGAGTGGGGTGGACAAGGAGGAATGTTATGAGAAGTGATAGCTTGCAGGGAGTGTCAGGAAGAGAGTAGGAGAGGGAAGAGAGTACTTTGGGCTGAGAGTGGGGTGGACAAGAAGAGGAATGTTATGAGAAGTGAGAGCTTGCAGAGAGTGTCAGGAAGAGAGTAGGAGAGGGAAGAGAAGTACTGATGAGAGTGGGGTGGACAAGGAGAGATGTTGTAAGAAGTGAGAGCTTGCAGGGAGTGTCAGGAAGAGAGTAGGAGGGGGAAGAGAATGCTGATGAAAGTGGGGTGGACAAGGAGGAATGTTATGAGAAGTGAGAGCTTGCAGGGAGTGTCAGGAAGAAAGTAGGAGAGGAAGAGAGTACTGATAAGTGGGGTGGACAGAGAAGGAATATTTATGAGAAGTGAGAGCTTGCAGGGAGTGTCAGAAAGAGAGTAGGAGAGGGAAGAGAGTACTGATGAGAGTGGGGTGGACAAGGAGGAATGTTATGAGAAGTGATAGCTTGCAGGGAGTGTCAGGAAGAAGTAGGAGAGGAAGAGAGTACTGATGAGTGGGGTGGACAAGAAGGAATGTCATGAGAAGTGAGAGCTTGCAGGGAGTGTCAGGAAGAGAGTAGGAGAGGGAAGAGAGTACTGATGAGAGTGGGGTGGACAAGGAGGAATGTTATGAGAAGTGAGAGCTTGCAGGGAGTGTCAGGAAGAGAGTAGGAGAGGGAAGAGAGTACTGATGAGAGTGGGGTGGACAAGGAGGAATGTTATGAGAAGTGATAGCTTGCAGGGAGTGTCAGGAAGAGAGTAGGAGAGGGAAGAGAGTACTGATGAGAGTGGGGTGGACAAGGAGGAATGTTATGAGAAGTGAGAGCTTGCAGGGAGTGTCAGGAAGAGAGTAGGAGAGGGAAGAGAGTACTGATGAGAGTGGGGTGGACAAGAAGGAATGTTATGAGAAGTGAGAGCTTGCAGGGAGTGTCAGGAAGAGAGTAGGAGAGGGAAGAGAGTACTGATGAGAGTGGGGTGGACAAGGAGGAATGTTATGAGAAGTGAGAGCTTGCAGGGAGTGTCAGGAAGAGAGTAGGAGAGGGAAGAGAGTACTGATGAGAGTGGGGTGGACAAGGAGGAATGTTATGAGAAGTGATAGCTTGCAGGGAGTGTCAGGAAGAGAGTAGGAGAGGGAAGAGAGTACTGATGAGAGTGGGGTGGACAAGAAGGAATGTTATGAGAAGTGAGAGCTTGCAGGGAGTGTCAGGAAGAGAGTAGGAGAGGGAAGAGAGTACTGATGAGAGTGGGGTGGACAAGGAGGAATGTTATGAGAAGTGAGAGCTTGCAGGGAGTGTCAGGAAGAGAGTAGGAGAGGGAAGAGAGTACTGATGAGAGTGGGGTGGACAAGGAGGAATGTTATGAGAAGTGATAGCTTGCAGGGAGTGTCAGGAAGAGAGTAGGAGAGGGAAGAGAGTACTGATGAGAGTGGGGTGGACAAGAAGGAATGTTATGAGAAGTGAGAGCTTGCAGGGAGTGTCAGAAAGAGAGTAGGAGAGGGAAGAGAGTACTGATGAGAGTGGGGTGGACAAGGAGGAATGTTATGAGAAGTGATAGCTTGCAGGGAGTGTCAGGAAGAGAGTAGGAGAGGGAAGAGAGTACTGATGAGAGTGGGGTGGACAAGGAGGAATGTTATGAGAAGTGAGAGCTTGCAGGGAGTGTCAGGAAGAGAGTAGGAGAGGGAAGAGAGTACTGATGAGAGTGGGGTGGACAAGGAGGAATGTTATGAGAAGTGAGAGCTTGCAGGGAGTGTCAGGAAGAGAGTAGGAGAGGGAAGAGAGTACTGATGAGAGTGGGGTGGCCAAGGAGGAATGTTATGAGAAGTGATAGCTTGCAGGGAGTGTGTCAGGAAGAGAGTAGGAGAGGGAAGAGAGTACTGAGATGAGAGTGGGGTGGACAAGGAGGAATGTTATGTGAGAAGTGATAGCTTGCAGGGAGTGCTTTCAGGAAGAGAGCAGGGAGAGGAAGAGAGTACTGTCAGAAGGAGAGTGGGGTGGACAAGGAGGAATGTTATGAGAAGTGAGAGCTTGCAGGGAGGTCAGGAAGAGAGTAGGAGAGGGAAGAGAGTACTGATGAGAGTGGGGTGGACAAGGAGGAATGTTATGAGAAGTGATAGCTTGCAGGGAGTGTCAGGAAGAGAGTAGGGAGAGGAAGAGAGTACTGATGAGAGTGGGGTGGACAAGAAGGAATGTTATGAGAAGTGAGAGTTTGCAGGGAGTGTCAGGAAGAGAGTAGGAGAGGGAAGAGAGTACTGATGAGAGTGGGGTGGACAAGGAGGAATGTTATGAGAAGTGAGAGTTTGCAGGGAGTGTGTCAGGAAGAGAGTAGGAGAGGGAAGAGAGTACTGATGAGAGTGGGGTGGACAAGGAGGAATGTTATGAGAAGTGAGAGCTTGCAGGGAGTGTCAGGAAGAGAGTAGGAGAGGGAAGAGAGTACTGAGGAGAGGGTGGACAAGGAGGAATGTTATGAGAAGTGAGAGCTTGCAGGGAGGTCAGGAAGAGAGTAGGAGAGGGAAGAGAGTACTGATGAGAGTGTAAGGGACAAGGAGGAATGTTATGAGAAGTGAGAGCTTGCAGGAGTGTCAGGAAGAGAGTAGGAGAGGGAAGAGAGTACTGATGAGAGTGGGGTGGACAAGAAGGAATGTTATGAGAAGTGAGAGCTTGCAGGGAGTGTCAGAAGAGTAGAGGGAAGAGAGTACTAGAGAGTGGGGTGGACAAGGAGGAATGTTATGAGAAGTGGTGGCGCTGGTAGGAGGTCAGGAAGAGAGTAGGAGAGGGAAGAGAGTACTGATGAGAGTGGGGTGGACAAGGAGGAATGTTATGCAGAAGTGATAGCTTGCAGGGAGTGTCAGAAGAGAGTAGAGAGGGAAGAGAGTACTGGATGTAGGAGTGGGGTGGACAAGAAGGAATGTTATGAGAAGTGAGAGCTTGCAGGGAGTGTCAGGAAGAGAGTAGGAGAGGGAAGAGAGTACTGGATGAGAGTGGGTGGACAAGGAGGAATGTTATGAGAAGTGAGAGCTAGAGGGAGTGTCAGGAAGAGAGTAGAGAGGGAAGAGAGTACTGATGAGAGTGGGGGTAGACAAGGAGGAATGTTATGAGAAGTGATAGCTTGCAGGAGTGTCAGGAAGAGAGTAGGGAGAGGGAAGAGAGTACTGATGAGAGTGGGGTGGACAAGAAGGAATGTTATGAGAAGTGAGAGCTTGCAGGGAGTGTCAGAAAGAGAGGAGAGGGAAGAGAGTAATGAGGAGAGTGGGGGTGGACAAGGAGGAATGTTATGAGAAGTGATAGCTTGCAGGGAGTGTCAGGAAGAGAGTAGGAGAGTGGAAGAGAGTACTGATGAGAGTGGGGTGGACAAGGAGGAATGTTATGAGAAGTGAGAGCTTGCAGGGAGTGTCAGGAAGAGAGTAGGAGGAGGAAGAGAGTACTGATGAGAGTGGGTGACAAGGAGGAATGTTATGAGAAGTGAGAGCTTGCAGGGAGTGTCAGGAAGAGAGTAGGAGAGGGAAGAGAGTACTGATGAGAGTGGGGTGGCCAAGGAGGAATGTTATGAGAAGTGATAGCTTGCAGGGAGTGTCAGGAAGAGAGTAGGAGAGGGAAGAGAGTACTGATGAGAGTGGGGTGGACAAGGAGGAATGTTATGAGAAGTGATAGCTTGCAGGGAGTGTCAGGAAGAGAGTAGGAGAGGGAAGAGAGTACTGATGAGAGTGGGGTGGACAAGGAGGAATGTTATGAGAAGTGAGAGCTTGCAGGGAGTGTCAGGAAGAGAGTAGGAGAGGGAAGAGAGTACTGATGAGAGTGGGGTGGACAAGGAGGAATGTTATGAGAAGTGATAGCTTGCAGGGAGTGTCAGGAAGAGAGTAGGAGAGGGAAGAGAGTACTGATGAGAGTGGGGTGGACAAGAAGGAATGTTATGAGAAGTGAGAGCTTGCAGGGAGTGTCAGGAAGAGAGTAGGAGAGGGAAGAGAGTACTGATGAGAGTGGGGTGGACAAGGAGGAATGTTATGAGAAGTGAGAGCTTGCAGGGAGTGTCAGGAAGAGAGTAGGAGAGGGAAGAGAGTACTGATGAGAGTGGGGTGGACAAGGAGGAATGTTATGAGAAGTGAGAGCTTGCAGGGAGTGTCAGGAAGAGAGTAGGAGAGGGAAGAGAGTACTGATGAGAGTGGGGTGGACAAGAAGGAATGTTATGAGAAGTGAGAGCTTGCAGGGAGTGTCAGGAAGAGAGTAGGAGAGGGAAGAGAGTACTGATGAGAGTGGGGTGGACAAGGAGGAATGTTATGAGAAGTGATAGCTTGCAGGGAGTGTCAGGAAGAGAGTAGGAGAGGGAAGAGAGTACTGATGAGAGTGGGGTGGACAAGAAGGAATGTCATGAGAAGTGAGAGCTTGCAGGGAGTGTCAGGAAGAGAGTAGGAGAGGGAAGAGAGTACTGATGAGAGTGGGGTGGACAAGGAGGAATGTTATGAGAAGTGAGAGCTTGCAGGTAGTGTCAGGAAGAGAGTAGGAGAGGGAAGAGAGTACTGATGAGAGTGGGGTGGACAAGGAGGAATGTTATGAGAAGTGATATCTTGCAGGGAGTGTCAGGAAGAGAGTAGGAGAGGGAAGAGAGTACTGATGAGAGTGGGGTGGACGAGAAGGAATGTTATGTGAAGTGAGAGCTTGCAGGGAGTGTCAGGAAGAGAGCTAGGAGAGGGAAAGAGAGTACTGATGAAAGTGGGGTGGACAAGGAGGAATGTTATGAGAAGTGAGAGCTTGCAGGAGTGTCAGGAAGGAAGTAGGAGAGGGAAGAGAGTACTGATGAGAGTGGGGTGGACAAGGAGGAATGTTATGAGAAGTGAGAGCTTGCAGAGAGTGTCAGGAAGAGAGTAGGAGAGGGAAGAGAGTACTGATGAGAGTGGGGTGGACAAGGAGGAATGTTATGAGAAGTGATAGCTTGCAGGGAGTGTCAGGAAGAGAGTAGGAGAGGGAAGAGAGTACTGATGAGAGTGGGGTGGACAAGAAGGAATGTTATGAGAAGTGAGAGCTTGCAGGAGTGTCAGGAAGAGAGTAGGAGAGGGAAGAGAGTACTGATGAGAGTGGGGTGGACAAGGAGGAATGTTATGAGAAGTGAGAGCTTGCAGGGGAGTGTCAGGAAGAGAGAGTAGGAGAGGGAAGAGAGTACTGATGAGAGTGGGGGTAGGACAAGGAGGAATGTTATGAGAAGTGATAGCTTGCAGGGAGTGTCAGGAAGAAGTAGAGGAGAGGGAAGAGAGTACTGATGAGAGTGGGGTGGACAAGGAGGAATGTTATGAGAAGTGAGAGCTTGCAGGGAGTGTCAGGAAGAGAGTAGGAGAGGGAAGAGTACTGATGAGAGTGGGGTGGACAAGGAGGAATGTTATGAGAAGTGAGAGCTTGCAGGGAGTGTCAGGAAGAGAGTAGGAGAGGAAGAGAGTACTGATGAGGAGTGGGGTGGACAAGGAGGAATGTTATGAAGTGAGAGGCTTGCAGGGAGTGTCAGGAAGAGAGTAGGAGAGGGAAGAGAGTACTGATGAGAGTGGGGTGGACAAGAAGGAATGTTATGAGAAGTGAGAGCTTGCAGGGAGTGTCAGGAAGAGAGTAGGAGAGGAAGAGAGTACTGATGAGAGTGGGGTGGACAAGGAGGAATGTTATGAGAAGTGAGAGCTTGCAGGGAGTGTCAGGAAGAGAGTAGGAGAGGGGAAGAGAGTACTGATGAGAGTGGGGTGGACAAGGAGGAATGTTATGAGAAGTGATAGCTTGCAGGGAGTGTCAGGAAGAGAGTAGGAGAGGGAAGAGAGTACTGATGAGAGTGGGGTGGACAAGAAGAGAATGTTATGAGAAGTGAGAGCTTGCAGGGAGTCAGGAAGAAGTGAGGAGAGGAAGAGAGTACTGATGAGAGTGGGGTGGACAAGGAGGAATGTTATGAGAAGTGAGAGCTTGCAGGGAGTGTCAGGAAGGGAAATGGGGAGAGGGAAGAGAGTACTGATGAGTGGGGTGGACAAGGAGGAATGTTATGAGAAGTGATAGCTTGCAGGGAGTGTCAGGAAGAGAGTAGGAGAGGGAAAGAGAGTACTGATGAGAGTGGGGTGGACAAGAAGGAATGTTATGAGAAGTGAGAGCTTGCAGGGAGTGTCAGAAAGAGAGTAGGAGAGGGAGAGAAGTACTGATGAGAGTGGGGTGGACAAGGAGGAATGTTATGAGGAAGTGAGAGCTTGCAGGGAGTGTCAGGGAAGAGAGTAGGAGAGGAAGAGAGTACTGATGAGAGTGGGGTGGACAAGGAGGAATGTTATGAGAAGTGATAGCTTGCTGGGAGTGTCAGGAAGGGAGTAGGAGAGGGAAGAAGTACTGATGAGAGTGGGGTGGACAAGGAGGAATGTTATGAGAAGTGAGAGCTTGCAGGGAGTGTCCAGGAAGAGAGTAGGAGAGGGAAGAGAGTACTGATGAGAGTGGGGTGGACAAGGAGGAATGTTATGAGAAGTGAGAGCTTGCAGGGAGTGTCAGGAAGAGAGTAGGAGAGGGAAAGAGAGTACTGATGAGAGTGGGGTGGACAAGGAGGAATGTTATGAGAAGTGAGAGCTTGCAGGGAGTGTCAGGAAGAGAGTAGGAGAGGGAAGAGAGAGTACTGATGAGAGTGGGGTGGACAAGAAGGAATGTTATGAGAAGTGAGAGCTTGCAGGGAGTGTCAGGAAGAGGTAGGAGGAGAGAGAGTACTGATGAGGTGGGGTGGACAAGGAGGAATGTTATGAGAAGTGAGAGCTTGCAGGGAGTGTCAGGAAGAGAGAGTAGGAGAGGAAGAGTACTGATGAAGTGGGGTGGACGAGAAGGAATGTTATGAGAAGTGAGAGCTTGTGCAGGGGAGTGTCAGGAAGAGAGTAGGAGAGGGAAGAGAGTACTGATTGTTGGGTGGACAAGGAGGAATGTTATGAGAAGTGAGAGCTTGCAGGGAGTGTCAGGAAGAGAGTAGGAGAGGGTGAGAGTACTGATGAGAGTGGGGGTGGACAAGGAGGAATGCCAGGAGAAGTGATAGCTTGCAGGGAGTGTCAGGAAGAGAGTAGGGAGAGGAAGAGAGTACTGATGAGAGTGGGGTGGACAAGGGGAGGAATGTTATGAGAAGTGATAGTTTGCAGGGAGTGTCAGGAAGAGAGTAGGAGAGGGAAGAGAGTACTGATGAGAGTGGGGTGGACAAGGAGGAATGTTATGAGAAGTGAGAGCTTGCAGGGAGAAGGAAGAGAGTAGGAGAGGGAAGAGAGTACTGATGAGAGTGGGGTGGGATGTGGGGTGAGGAATGTTATGAGAAGTGAGAGCTGCAGGAAAAGGAAGAGAGTAGGAGAGGAAGAGAGTACTGATGAGAGTGGGGTGGACAAGGAGGAATGTTATGAGAAGTGATAGCTTGCAGGGAGGCTGCAAGAGAGTAGGAGAGGGAAGAGAGTATTGATGAGAGTGGGGTGGACAAGGAGGAATGTTATGAGAAGTGAGAGCTTGCAGGGAGTGTCAGGAAGAGAGTAGGAGAGGGAAGAGAGTACTGATGAGAGTGGGGTGGACAAGGAGGAATGTTATGAGAAGTGAGAGCTTGCAGGAGTGTCAGAAGGAGAGTAGGAGAGGGAAGAGAGTACTGATGAGAGTGGGGTGGACAAGGAGGAATGTTATGAGAAGTGAGAGCTAGGGCAGGGAGTGTCAGGAAGAGAGTAGGAGAGGGAAGAGAGTACTGATGAGAGTGGGTAGCAAGGAGGAAATGTTATGAGAAGTGAGAGCTTGCAGGGAGTGGTTGGTGGGAAGAGAGAGTAGGAGGAGGGAAGAGAGTACTGATGAGTGGGGTGGACAAGGAGGAATGTTATGAGAAGTGATAGCTGGCAGGGAGTGTCAGGAAGAGAGTAGGAGAGGGAAGAGAGTACTGGATGAGAGTGGGGTGGACAAGAAGGAATGTTATGAGAAGTGAGAGCTTGCAGGGAGTGTCAGAAAGGAGAGTAGGAGAGGGAAGAGAGTACTGATGAGAGTGGGGTGGACAAGGAGGAATGTTATGAGAAGTGAGAGCTTGCAGGGAGTGTCAGGAAGAGAGTAGGAGAGGGAAGAGAGTACTGATGAGAGTGGGGTGGACATGAGGAATGTTATGAGAAGTGATAGCTTGCTGGGAGTGTCAGGAAGTGAGCAGGGGAGAGGGAAGAGAGTACTGATGAGAGTGGGGTGGACAAGGAGGAATGTTATGGAGAAGTGAGAGCTTGCAGGGAGTGTCAGGAAGAGAGTAGGAGAGGGAAGAGAGTACTGATGAGAGTGGGGTGGACAAGGAGGAATGTTATGAGGAAGAGCTGCAGGGAGTGCTGGTAAGAGAGTAGGAGAGGGAAGAGAGTACTGATGAGAGTGGGGTGGACAAGGAGGAATGTTACAGGGGCGAGAGCTGGCAGGGAGTGTCAGGAAGAGAGTAGGAGAGGGAAGAGAGTACTGATGAGAGTGGGGGACAAGAAGGAATGTTATGAGAAGTGAGAGAGCTTGCAGGGAGTGTCAGGAAGAGAGAGAGAGGGAAGAGAGTACTGATGAGAGGGTGGACAAGGAGGAATGTTATGAGAAGTGAGAGCTTGCAGGGAGTGTCAGGAAGAGAGTAGGAGAGGGAAGAGAGTACTGATGAGAGTGGGGTGGACAAGGAGGAATGTTATGAGAAGTGATAGCTTGGTAGGGAGGTTATCAGAAGAGAGGCAGAGAGAGGGCAGAGTAATGAGAGAGTGGGTGGACAAGAAAGGTAACGTTAGGAGGAAGGAGAGTCATGTGAGTGCTTAGAAAGAGAGTAGGAGAGGAAGAGAGTAATTGAGAGAGTGGGTGGACAAGGAGGAATGTTATGAGAAGTGAGAGCTTGCAGAGTGTCAGGAAGAGAGTAGGAGAGGGAAGAGAGTACTGATGAGAGTGGGGTGGACAAGGAGGAATGTTATGAGAAGTGATAGCTTGCTGGGAGTGTCAGGAAGGGAGGAGAGGAAGAGAGGCCGGTGGATGGAGAGTGGGGTGGACAAGGAGGGAATGTTATGAGAAGTGAGAGCTTGCAGGGAGTAGCTAGAAGAGAGTAGGCGAGGGAAGATAGTACTGATGAGAGTGGGGTGGACAAGGAGGAATGTTATGAGAAGTGAGAGCTTGCAGGGAGTGTCAGGAAGAGAGTAGGAGAGGGAAGAGAGTACTGATGAGAGTGGGGTGGACAAGGAGGAATGTTATGAGAAGTGAGAGCTTGCAGGGAGTGTCAGGAAGAGAGTAGGAGAGGGAAGAGAGTACTGATGAGAGTGGGGTGGACAAGAAGGAATGTTATGAGAAGTGAGAGCTTGCAGGGAGTGTCAGGAAGAGAGTAGGAGAGGGAAGAGAGTACTGATGAGAGTGGGGTGGACAAGGAGGAATGTTATGAGAAGTGAGAGCTTGCAGGGAGTGTCAGGAAGAGAGTAGGAGAGGGAAGAGAGTACTGATGAGAGTGGGGTGGACAAGGAGGAATGTTATGAGAAGTGATAGCTTGCAGGGAGTGTCAGGAAGAGAGTAGGAGAGGGAAGAGAGTACTGATGAGAGTGGGGTGGACAAGGAGGAATGTTATGAGAAGTGAGAGCTTGCAGGGAGTGTCAGGAAGAGAGTAGGAGAGGGAAGAGAGTACTGATGAGAGTGGGGTGGACAAGGAGGAATGTTATGAGAAGTGAGAGCTTGCAGGGAGTGTCAGGAAGAGAGTAGGAGAGGGAAGAGAGTACTGATGAGAGTGGGGTGGACAAGGAGGAATGTTATGAGAAGTGATAGCTTGCAGGGAGTGTCAGGAAGAGAGTAGGAGAGGGAAGAGAGTACTGATGAGAGTGGGGTGGACAAGGAGGAATGTTATGAGAAGTGAGAGCTTGCAGGGAGTGTCAGGAAGAGAGTAGGAGAGGGAAGAGAGTACTGATGAGAGTGGGGTGGACAAGGAGGAATGTTATGAGAAGTGAGAGCTTGCAGGGAGTGTCAGGAAGAGAGTAGGAGAGGGAAGAGAGTACTGATAAGAGTGGGGTGGCATCAGGAATGTTACTTTGATGCATGAATGAAGAAAGTTGGGTACAAAGAAATTAATAGAATAATTCACTGGGCACAAGAAGAGGTCAGTCAGTTCAGTGTCATATGTGGGCAGATTATCCTGCAGTAAGTTGCTAGTACTGTGGTAGAGAACTTAATCTCTCCTGTTATTTAACCCATAACTGGAGGGAAGAGATGGATTAATACCTTTCTAAAAAGTATTTGCGCATATGTGAATGCAACCAATTCAAATGAAATTCGACCTCGGCTCCCGGATTTCTCATTCCATTCCAATATCCACTGCACCACAACACATAAGAGGAGATACAGATATCAAAAAGATTAGTAACTAAAATAAAGTGATATATAGATAGATATGAAAAGAGATTATAATAGGAATATAAGATAGGTAGATGAATACAAAGAGATATAGTCTTAGATAAACAAATGGCAAATTCTGTCTGTCCATCCATGTTTCTGAAACCCCTCTAACTTAGGCCACACTTGCTCTGCATAAACATATTATACCTTTTCTGAATCAGGATGATCCCGGGATTAGAAATATGATCTTCATTTGGTGCTTGAACATCCAGCATTGGGATTTATGTCCACATGAGGAGGAAATAGTTAAAAATTCAAATTTTAAAATAACAGAAAAGCATTAGTGCTTTTAAAAGTTTTTAATTTATATTGCGTTTAATTTAGCACGAAAACTTTGTGAATTTTAAAATTTTTGTTTTAAATTCAGTTTAAAATATCTCCAAAACATTGTGAATTGAGGAAATCAATTTTATTTCTTTATTTTGACCCAAATCAGGGTTTTGGCTCAAATCAGACTTTCATCCCAATTTGGTCTTTTGGCCAGAATTGGACTTATAGCTCAAATCAGAGTTAAAGTGATGTTTTAAAGTTTCATGAAGTGAATTGAGGAATTCAAAGTTATTTCTTCAAGTGCCATACATGATACACGCTTTGGGCAATCTGACTGGACAGAAGATTATCCTGCAGTAGGTTGCCATTGCTTTCTGCAGTAGACTGGTTGACATCCAAAGCTATAGAACCCAATCTGTTTTATTATTTAACCCATAACTGGAGGGAAATGATGGATTAATACCTTTCCCAAAGGTATTTGTGTGTAAGTGAATGCAAGGAATTCAACTGGAATTTCAACTCAGCTCCCTAATTTGTCATTCTGTGTCAATATCCACTGCACCACAAAAGTCCGTACAGTGCTTTTAAGCTTGTATTAATATAAGATAGATATGAAGAGATATATAAACAGACATATAATATGAACACAAGATAGGTATAAACTGAAACATTATATGAGATGAATAGATATGTAAAGAACAGATATATAACAGAAATATAATATAGATACATGTAATATAAAAAACGAGATTGATATAACATAAATATGTGCATTGTGGTAGAACAAGAAATCAGGGAGCTGAGTTCAAATTCCAGTTGAATTTGTTGAATTCAGTTATGTGTGAAAACCCTTATGAAAAGTATTAACCTGCCTCTTCTCCCTCCAGCTTTGGGTTAAATAACACATCATTCAAGAAATCCCAGTCCTAACTAATAAAACGATAACTCTTAGACAAAATTCTACTTTATTCATCAACAAAGCCTCCTTCTAGAATCATACACTGATTCAAAATTCCCTACCGCATGCTTGCTTTCCCGACGGCTACAACCTCCAGGAGTTTAAATGTAAGGTCAATAGACACCTCCTAACATACTAACTCACACCCACTCTCTCCAACTCTCTCGCTATGTACATCCTAAGTCGTCTATCACTCTCTTTCTGACATTTCCTATACCCAATCCCTCTATGTAACCCCCTGCGCTATAGTGGCAGTGGAATGCCTTGCTTGGGGTGACACGATTAAAAAAAAAAATGCTTCTCTAATAATTCGATGCTTTTTTTGTAAAATGATTTGTCTTTGGCCTCAAAATATGCCTCATTTTCTGATATCACTTCTTTATTGGAGCCAAATCTCTTTTGCTGGAACATTCTTTTGAGGTCTGCAAACAGCCAGTAGTTGCTGGGGGCCAGATCTGGAGAATAGTGTAGATGCGGAAGCAATTCAAAGTGCAAGTCATGTAGTTTTGTCATCGTTGCAATCGACTCGTGATACGGTACATTGTCCTAGTAAGAGATCACTTTTTTCTTCTTCATTTGTGGCCACTTATTAGTGATTTTTTTTCTTTAAACACATCAAAAATGCTATATAATATTCACTATTGATGGTTCTTCCTTTCTCAAAGTAATCAATGAACAAAATACTTTGCATATACCAAAATGCAGAGGCCAAAACTTTGCCTGCTGATGCTTGTATCTTTGGTCATTTTGGTCAGCTTTAGCCTGCTGCTCTCCACTCATCTAACTGTCAATTTGACTCCAGAGTGAAGTGGTGGATCCATGTTTTATCATTTGTCACATATTTATGCAAAAAGTTCTTCTTGTTGAGTTAAAGAGTTACAAACAATACTCTGAACAGACGGCATGTTGTTATTTTTTATCAACTGTAAGCAAATGTGGCACCCACTTCGAACACAGCGTTCTCATTGACAAATGTTCATGCAAAATGGTGAATACACTGTCTTCTATTATATTCAACTCCTCTGCTATCTCATGCAACTTCAATTTACAATCAACCGAAACGATTTTATGAATTTTTTATTGTTTTCCGTGACAACTGCTGATTTTGGATAACCTGAGTGTTCAGTATCATTTGTGTTTGTATGACTATGTTTAAAGTCAGCATACACCTCTTCACATTTGTTTCTGACAGAGTAGAGTCTGAATAACACTTATTATTATCAAGCCATTGCTTTGCTTGAACAGTATTTTTCCCATCAGATAGCAAATTCATATTTTTCCATTGTTTTGAAAATCTGCAACAATAGTTTCACTTAACTGTAATTTGTAAACTAATAATCCGATTGGACCCAAATTTTGTCGCGTGCCACTTGAAGGTTAGTACTTCATAAGAATTACATTAATTTTTATTAATGGTGCCATCTGTATGTCAGGCCCAGGACATATTGAGTGATGTGTTAGCAGGACTAATTTCCTTCTACAGGATTGGTCGGTAACCAGTCCCTTGCAGAAAGTAATGGCAATCTATTGTGAGAAAATCTTATGCCCGGTCAGTCATGTCTCAAAATAGATATGATTGCCTAAGAATGTATCATATATGACATTTAACTAACTGATAGCATGAATATGTGATGCTTATAATATGAATGTAAGATGAATGTAAATATTATAGAGGATAGATTTGAACAGAGATATATTAATATGAGATAGATATTAACAGAAGCATAATCTGAATAGGAGATGGATACATATATAGATGATTGGTATAATATGAATATAGGTGAGATATAATATGATATATCATATGAATATAAGATAGATATTAACTGATATACAATATGAATATATGATAGAAGAAACTAGCTTCTGAACAAACTGAAATTTAGAGGTACTGTCATGGACCCAGTTAAAGCTGCAGTAAGAATAATGCAAAAACAACCAAATTGGCAAATACGAATATATATTAAATACAGGAAAAATACAATACTTGGAACTTAGAACTAGGACTCGTAATGGTTGTTAAGGTAGCAGTGTTCGTAGACTGACTTTGGCTGATTTCAGGTTGTTCTGAGGGCGCTCTCCTCAGGCTACTCCCGCCTCTCACCTCTTGTGAGGAGAGGTATAAGTAATGGTTGGAAGAATTCATTCTGTCTGTCAGTGATGTCGCCATGACAGGGACCAAAGATAAAGACAAGAAGATTAAGAGAAATATAAACTGAGTGAAGCAGATAAATCCAGACATGAAGCATCTTTGTTGGTTTGTTTGTTCCTGTTTAATGGCCTATCAACATCTAAAGTGTTATTTAAGGCCGGAAATGTATTTTTATTTTAAATCACAGTTATTTTTCATTCAAAAAAAGGGTTTTGTTGGTAACGTTTTTCATTCAAAAAAGGCTTTGCTGGTTACGTTTTTCATTCAAAAAAGGTTTTGCTGGTTATGTTTTTCATTCAAACAAGTTTTGTTGGTAATGTTTTTCATTCAAGAAAGGTTTTGTTGGTCACGTTTTTCATTCAAAAACGGTTTTGTTGGTCACGTTTTTCATTCAAAAAAGGTTTTGTTGGTTATGTTTTTCATTCAAACAAGTTTTGTTGGTAATGTTTTTCATTCAAAAAAGGTTTTGCTGGTAACATTTTCCATTTAAAAAAGGTTTTGCTGGTCACGTTTTTCATTCAAAAACGGTTTTGTTGGTAACGTTTTCATTCAAAAAAGGTTTTGTTGGTTATGTTTTTCATTCAAACAAGTTTTGATGGTAATGTTTTTCATTCAAAAAAGCTTTTGTTGGTAACATTTTATACTTTCATTATGTTTTGACCCCAGTTTGGGGTTAACTATTTGCCCATAGCTGGGACCCTAACAGGTGCTACCACTCCGGGTCAGAGTGGACCTGGGAACAATAGCAATTAAGAGGTGGTTCCATGCTCCTCACAACCTCCCAATCGGAGGCCTTGCTGCTGGATGCAGTTTAATGTTATGCCCTGGACCAATGAAGCATCTGAAATGTGGTTCGACAGAATGAGGTTGAGTATACCATGGACCAAAAATGTTAACAATGATGTCATTTTGGAGGGAATGGAAACAAAGATTTATACCTAACATAAAGAACTGAAGTTTCTAGGACATGTAATGAGGAAGGAGGGCTTGGAGAATCTGGTATAGGACAAAGCAAAAGAGAGACATGGGAAAGCAATATGTGACATATGTGATGGGCTTAAACAGGGCATGGTTTGGGAGAAATACAAAGAAAAAAGTTGTTAGGAACTACAAGAAATAGGGGGTATGTGGAGGTCCATGATTGCCTACATCCTGAAGGAACGTGGCATATAGAAAAAGAAGATATGAATAGCTTGAGATTAATAACAAGCTAGCTGAATTAAAAAGGACCAAACTGAGATAGATATATAGATAGACAGATATAAACTGATTAAGATAAATAGAGAAAATAGACAGAGTTCATGTGCGAGAGTGAATGAATAGACATACAGATTTCTTTCAGTACCGACTTACATAAATATACACATTTATGCATAAAAATCTTTTTATACATATCAAAAAACACACATCTGTTTGAGATGAGGTGTTGTAACTATTTACACTAATTACATCAATCAGGCTGCTGTCTTCATCTTTAGTTCCATATTTGCAATGTTTCAGCTATTGTATACATTGGCCTTCTTCAGGAAATATGTTTTGGAATTTCAAACTGAAATTTAGTCTACAGAATTGGATTGTTCCCATTTCATGTGAAATATCTGAAAGTGAGATACCCCCCCCACACCAAAAAAAAAGGCATGGCACATGGAATTCGAACAAGCTAGTCCCATGGACTAAATGAAGAGTCAATCAGTTAAGTGCCATACATGATACATGCTAAGGCAATCATGTCTCTTAGGAGACATGACTGACTGGACAGAAGATTATCCCATGGTAGGTTGCCATTGCTTTCTGCAGTAAACTGCTTGCCAACCAAGACTAGAGAACCCAATCTGTTTTGTTATTTAACCCATAACTGGAGGAAAGAGACAGATTAATACATTTATTTGTGTGTAACTGAGTGCGGGTAGTTCAACTGGAATTCAAACTTGGCTCCCCAAATTCTTGCTCTGGACCGATATCCACTTCACCACAAAATGATGATCAAAATGTTGCAAATGTGACAGCAAAAATGAAGAAAAAAGCCCAAACAATGCAAATAAAGTAAATATGTACATATATATTTCTATTTGCATATATTTAAGTAGTTATATACAGAGATAGGGATATGTACACTACCGGACATAATTGTTAGGCCACCCCATTGTTCTAAAAAAATGATGTATTTCATACTATTTTTTAGTATTTATTGCCAAGTGAATAATTGTAAATTAAAATAGAATGTTTCTTTTGTTAATACTGCACAATAACATGTGCATCAAGTGAATTTATAAATATTTAAGAATTAACTATATTGGAGTTTTTATCAATGGCAGAATAAAAACATTTAGGGTGATTTGGATGAGTTCATCTTTGCTTCCTTGCCTTGTAAAATTTTGCAAAGTAGTAATAACAAAAGAACCATTCTATTTTCATTTAGAATTATCCACATAAACATAGTATGAAATACATCATTTCTTTTAAAAAACTGTGGTGGCCTAATAATTATGGCTGGAAGTGTGTGTATGTAGATGTATATATTAAAATGAAGAAGACCAACCACTTATGCTATCAGGGTTTTAACCTCCCGGTATTGCAATTGGCTGATCTTCCTAATTTGTTCATGTACTTAGCTCTTTTTTTAAAAACTATTTTTTCCCTTCCTCATAGATCCATGGAAGGTTTTACGACATGAGTAAAGTTATAATCTCTTTTATATATATATATATATATATATATATATATATATATATATATATATATTGTGTGTTAAAATGTTTTTTGTATCCTTTCATTCCAAGCAAAGCAGCAAAGCCCCTGAGATGCAAGGGGGTTACTGAGTATTAAAAATATGAGAAAATAAAACAATATTAAGGAGAGAGAACAAAAAGAATGACAAATATGAAGACAGAAGATAAAGATTGACATTGCATTTAAATTTTTGAAGATCAAAATGAATGCACAAAGCTAGAAAAGAGTTCCACAAGGGAGATGTACAAGAAAAGAAACTCTCAACATAGAATTTGCAATTACATTTCAAGATTTCAAATGTAAAATGAAGAGACTTTACTGCCAATCTAGTACTGTATTTAAATTCATGAAGTTTAGGTACCGAAAAGGCAAGTTCATCAGAATAGATTATCCTGAAGGTATTTATAGAGAAGTCACAGGAACGCTCTATTACAGCAATGGGAATCTGGCTGAAGGTGAGATGCCAGGTCAGGACCAATAACATTGCAGATTTTTTTTTAGATTTTGTCAAGAATCTTTAAATTGTTTTTTTTTTTTAATCATATCACCCTGAGCAAGGTGGTAACACCACTGATGTGCAGGGGTCTATGTAAGAGTGAAAAGACTGGAAATGAGAAAGTCGGAAACCACATTCTAAACAGGGAACAAGGGATGAGCCTATATAACGAGCCAGATGTAGCAGGAATATTCACAGCAACAATGAATGGTAGACTTGTAAACATGCAAGGGGGTTTCTGGTGAGAAATATTGATTAGCATTGTTGAATATTGGTTAATTGTAGTTGATTTGACATGCAAGTAGATTGGTGTAATCACTCTACATGGGGAAAAAAACCTACTGAGTGATTTAATGGAGAGATAAATTAAGTGAATAGAATCCACTCATGAAAATGTGTTGGGCAGGTTCATTATAGTAAAGTGGACAAACGCACATGCTGCATTAGGTACTCTCCTATAAACGAGGTAGATCAGCTGACCTGCCTTCAGACATGGTGACAGGAGGTGGCATCTATGTTAGAATTTAAGTTATTTCACTTCTACAAGCATGACAATGTCAACCAACTCTCTGAGTAACATTCCAAGCAATTGATTTAATATAATCTTTCCATTTCATATCAGAGGAAAATATTAGACCCAGATAATGCAGTGTGTCTTTACTGGAGGTTAGCATCAGCCATGATGATGGAAGGCAGAAAGTGTTCTTTCTGATGATTACAAGAGAACAGTTTTGTTTTTTTGTTTTTAGAAACCATTAATGGCTCCAGTTCATAACAGAATGTAGATAGTTTTGAGAAGGCTAAATGTGAGTACATATCAATGTATAAAAGTACATGTTTGCTTTTTAACATACAAATATATGTAAATATTCTCAGATATAATCTATAGAGAGAAACAGAAACTAAAAAAGAGACAAGAGGAAAACTGTATTTTGTTTTTGTCTTGATAAAATCCATCATTGGACAAAATGTGTCAGCGAAAACAAAATATAGTTTTCTTCTTGTTTCTTCTCTAGCCAGACAAATATTTGATTAATGAACATGTTTTCATAAAGACATACTTCATATTCGGATACACAGACATGCTATATATATATATATATATATATATAATTTTGAGAAGTTTGTCACTAAGATCAGCAGAAAGAGAAGCCCTGAAAAGTGAAGAAATTACAAATAATGCCTTGACAAAACTTCAGTCAGCATAACTGTACTCAGTTAAGTGACAAACTTCTACACATTAAATCTACTAATGCTTTATCTTTATCTTGATATCAAGCACTTCATGACAAAAAACCTACTTGCCAAAAATGCCTTTCTACCAGTAAACCACTGGAAAAAATACCATCTTGGCACTAAACATCATCACAACACTATATATATATATATATTTATATTTATTATTACTTTAAAACATGTATGAACTACAAACTACTACAAAATTGTACATTTTGTTTCAACATTAAAAGAAAAATGTCTCATCAGGTAGTTAATAATGATGGTAATAAACGTTTTATTGAAAAAAGTTTTAAAAAATCACCACTTTCTTTTATTTTTGTAAAGTTTTTTTGTACGAGGTAAAAATATTAAAAAAGAGCTGGATAAAAAGAAAGAGGGTAGAAAAGATGAGAATATAAGATGAGAAATCAAGAAAAAAAAAAGAAAGGAAAAGATGCTTGGCTTGTAAATTTTAATGCTTCTAAAATGAAGCTACTATCAATTAATCATCATAGACAATTGCACCTACCTCCTATTAGCATGGACCAGGCTTGCCTCCCAGAGAGTAAAACACAACGCCTCCTTGGTCTCACACTTTCAGTGGACCTCAAGTGGAATGACTATATCGAATCCATTACTAAATCCGCTGCTATGAAAGTCAGTTCTCTGTGCAAGGCCCGGAGGTTTTTTCCATCCGAATCTATCCTGCACATTTATAAATCTACCATCTGCCCATGCATTGAATACTGTTGTCATATCTGGTCGGGTGCCCCTGCTATTCTCCTTGGGCTTCTTGACAAGGTACAGCGGAGGGTCTGTAATGTGATTGATACTGACTTAGCAGACCGCCTGCAGTCTCTTTCTCTCACCAGCACGACGTGGCTTCCCTGTGTCTCTTCTATAAATACTTTCACGGCTTCTGCTCCGATGAACTTAGATCACTGGTACCCCCTAGGTTCAAATTTGCACGAGATACTAGATTAGCAACTAGATCCCACCCTTTTACAGTGAAACCAATAAAATGCAACCGCAACTTCTACTCCAATAGTTTCTTTTCTCGCACTTCCCGACTGTGGAATTCCCTTCCACAAGACTGCTTCCCCGACAGCTACAATCTCCAGGAGTTTAAATGTAAGGTCAGTAGACACCTCCTAACACACTAACTCGCTTCCATCTTTCAAACACACTTCCCATCCTTCAAACTATCTATCATCCAGCTTCTGACATTTCCTATATCTAACCACTCTTTCTATTTACCTTCCTCTATGTAGCCCCAAGCGCAATAGTGGCAGTGGAATGCCTTGCTTGGGGTGAAATGATTAAAAAAAAAAAAAGAAAAGAAAAAGAAAAGAAAAGATAGAGAGAAAATAGAAAGTAAAGAGAAAAATATGTGAGAAAGCCTGTAAAGGATTTCTCATCATCTTCTCTAACCTCCTTCCTTTTGCCCCTCTTTTTTAATATCTTTTTACCTCCTACAAAAATTTTCCAAAAATAAAAGGAAGTGGTCTTTCTTCAAAACTTTTTTCAATGAAATGTTTATTACCATCATTATTAACTACCTGATGAGATAATGTTCTTTCAGTGTCACAACAAAATGTACAATTTTGTAGTAGATTGTAGTTTGCACATGTTCTAAAGTAATAATTAATAATAAATGTTCATTGCTCTATTTTTATATTGAGCACTGTTTTGAACGTTGCAATTATTTTATTTGTTTCTCATTCATTTGGATATATTAGCCACACAGATGAGCTGTGATACAGCGAAACAGGCTTGTATGTGAATGACTAATATATATATATATATATATATATATATATATATATATATATATATAATGTTTGTCTTTGAATATATAAATATATGACTTAATGTATATGTTTTTAAAGTGGCATATTTTTTATTCATATACACATACATGCTATATATATATATATATATATATATATGTGTGTGTGTGTGTGTGTATTGATACTTTAATATATATTGCAATTATTTTCTTTGTTTCTTATTCATTTTGACATATAAAATGTTTGTCTTTTAATATACAAACATGACTTAATGAATATGTTTTTTTAAAGTGGCATATTTTTTATTCATATACACATACATGCTATATATATATATATATATATATATATTAATTGTTTATTACTTAGTTTTTGGTCATAATAAAATTAGACCAGTGCACATTTGTATTAAAAACTGTTCAATACAATTATATTGTAGAACTTTTGAATATTTTCCACTTATAAACGAGTTATTACACGACCCAGGTTTCTACCATGAGTGATGTCTTCAGGCAATTTTCAATATGTATATATATATATTTTCTAGTAGGATATATGTGAGTACATATCAACATATAAAAGTAAGAAAAAAAAATTTTCATAAAATAACCTGACAACCTGGTGTATATTATTTAATAAAACCTGCATCAATATATATATATATATATATATATATATATATATATAGACTAAACTATCGCCCGGTTCACACTCCACCCACATCTATTGTACAGGTGTAGAGGCTCATCCCTTGTTCCCTGTTTAGGATGTGGTTTTCGGTTTTCTCTTTCCAATCTTTTACTCTTTTCCATTCTTTTACTCTTTTTTTTACTTTTTTCTCAATTGGAGTCGATAGACTAAACTATCGCCTGGTTCACACTCCACCCACGTCTATTGTACAGGTGTAGAGGCTCATCCCTTGTTCCCTGTTTAGGATGTGGTTTCCGGTTTTCTCTTTTCTAATCTTACTCTTACGTAGCCCCCTGCACATCAGTGGTGTTACCGCCTTGCTTGGGGTGATATGATTAAAAATATATATATATATATATATATATATATATATATATATATATAATGTCTGTGTATATGAAGAGAAGGAATAAATGCTTTCATAAAGAGGCATACTTTCTAATCATGTGCACAGACATGCTATGCATACACTCATATACATACATTTGCATGTATATCTGCATCTCTCTAAATGTTTGCAATTTATTCAGTCTTAATTATTATTTATCTTGCAGGCAAACTGATTTTATAAATGTACGTCCGGCCTTTTCTGTTATTTTTACTTCTTTGTTTTTCTCTCAATTACATTCCTCTTTACTCGGTTACACTTTCTAAGACATTTCATCTTCGATAGTCTTCAGTCATTTTTGCTGAGATGATCTTTCTTGGGATTTAATTTTTCTTGTGTTTTGTTTTTGGCGATTTTCACTTATTTAATGAGTCTTCGCTTGAATAACAAAACATGTTGTAGGGACAAGATAAAATCTTTCTTCGTAATTTATCTCCAGGGTTAGAACAAAAAACAAAAAATAAAAACAACTTCAGCACTATAAATAGGGATTAAATGCAAATTTTGATTTTGTGAATCTGATAAATTGGGTGTGACTGTTAATATAACAGAAATAAGCAGTTTCTTTTTGGATTGTTTTTTAATGTTTGTTTATTTGAATCCATGTTTTTAATCGGATGAATGATAACTTGCAAATCTGAAATATTTGCTGCAGAAGCCAGGAGCTGTTGTTTTAGTATGCATTTCTAAAACTAATGTATATCTGGGTATGTCTGGGTATGTCTGGGTTTGTCTGGGTATGTCTGGGTATGTCTGGGTTTGTCTGGGTATGTCTGGGTATGTCTGGGTTTGTCTGGGTATGTCTGGGTATGTCTGGGTATGTCTGGGTTTGTCTGGGTATGTCTGGGTATGTCTGGGTTTGTCTGGGTATGTCTGGGTATGTCTGGGTTTGTCTGGGTATGTCTGGGTATGTCTGGGTTTGTCTGGGTTTGTCTGGGTATGTCTGGGTATGTCTGGGTTTGTCTGGGTATGTCTGGGTTTGTCTGGGTATGTCTGGGTATGTCTGGGTATGTCTGGGTATGTGTACACAGGCATCATATGTATGCATGACTGAATGATTAGAATGTTCGATTTCTAATCATGACGCCCAGGTTTGGTTTGAAGGAGTCAATTGTTATCTTGTCTTCTGGATTATTCTTTTATTGCTATTGCTTCATAATAATGTGGGTCTACTTTCTAATTCTTTCACTCCCAATAATCCACTTGTGTCTTAGTAACTTTATTGCTTTGCTTTGGATAAATATGATTAATATATATATTATAAAAT
Source organism: Ascarosepion bandense (assembly GCA_037127315.1). Lineage (NCBI taxonomy): Eukaryota > Metazoa > Mollusca > Cephalopoda > Sepiida > Sepiidae > Ascarosepion > Ascarosepion bandense. The sequence goes on from JBBBDQ010000714.1 coordinate 468,586, forward strand.
ATTATAAATATGTATATATATTATAAAATATTATAAAATCCACCATCACAGTCGGTGATGATGGATTTTATAATATTTCAGTTTAAACTACCTCTCTGAAGATGGCTCATGTGAGCCGAAAGCTTAGAAGAAAACCAATAAATAATTATCCAAATGTTGGAGAATTTTTGTCTTTATTTTCAACTGAAATTAAAGCAAAAATACGCCATTTAGAACGGCTCATGATTAAACATAATAGACATTCATTGTCTCTTATATTTAATAGAATATGTTTAGAAAATATATATATATATATATATTCTTCATTTGTAAACGAGTTCTTATGCTACCTAGGTTTCTACCATGTGCTGTCTTCAGAAAATTTGCAATAACTGATTTTACCATTTTTTTTTTTTGTTTTTTTTAAGAACACTCATGTAACAGGGAATTTTGGAATTCATGATTTTTAAAATTAAAATAAATTATCCATGGTTGTATGAACCTAATACCACATCATAATACAACCATGGATAAAATCATTATAATTTCATGTAATTTTAAAAATTGTGCATTCAAAAATTCCTTATTACGTGAGCATTCAAAAAAATTTCTGTTATGTGAGCGTTCTTAAAAAAAAAAACAGTCATATCATATATTGCAAATTGCCTGAAGATACCACATGAAAGAAACCGAAGTCACATAATAGCTCGTTTACAAATGAAGAATATTCAAAAGTTCTATAATATAATTGTATTGAACACTTTTTAATACAACTGTGTACTGGTCTAATTTATTCTGACCAAAAACTAAGTCATTAAACAATATATATATATATATATATATATATATATATATATATATATATGAGATATTTATAGAATTTATGAATTTAACCATTTGCTTTTCATTTTTTAACAATATATCATCATCTATGTTGGCTTAGAAAAGCAGGAATTCTTTCAGGAATGGAATTTTTTTTTAAAAATCCAAGGTGCAGATTCTTATTTGGCATCTTTCATAGCTTGCCTGATTTTTAAGCTAATCTGAAGAATATTTATGGACATTATTAAATTTTAAAATTTTGAAAAACCAATAACATTTTTGTTCTTGCATATAAATCAGTCAGTCAGTTAAATGCCATACGTGATACACGCTTGGGCAATCATGTCTTGAAAGAGACATGACTGACTGGGCAGAAGATTATCCCGCAGTAGATAGCCATTGCTTTCTGCGGGAGACTGGTTGCCGACCAAGGCTATAGAACTCAATCTGTCCTGCTATTTAACCCATAACTGGAAGGAAGAGACAGATTAATACCTTTCCCAAGGTATTTGCGCATAAGTGAATACAATGGATTCAACTGGAATTCGAACTTGGCTCGCCGGCTTCTCGTTCCGAGCCGATATCCACTGTACCACAACGCATATCCACTGTATATAAATACTTGTTTTAAAATAAAATCCTTGCAATTGCCTTGAAAAAGTCTACAGAGGACAAAATGTGCCAGCTAAGATAAGTTTTTCATTTGTTTTTATTCATATTGTGTTTTTTTAAAGATATACTCTATCTGAAATTTTTACATATACACATACATGAAAATATATATATATATATTGAGTTCTTTCGGAGACTGGTGTGTTTATACACTGCTTATATACAACATGTTAAAACTTACCTTCTCTGATTCCATGCACCTATGGTGTAGGGGGTAGCGACATCAACTCAGTCGAGTTTCCATCCTGGCCAGAAGCAAGTGGATGTGTCTAGTCACACTGATGAGCTGTGAGACAGCAAAACAGGCTTGTATGTGGATGACTAATATATTATGCTCTCATTACGATTAAGCTCTCTAGAGAAGAAAATTTTAAAAACAGTTTCCACTTCTGCGATATATGTGGGACTCTTCAGGAATGAATTGAGTTCTTTGAAAGTCTGGCATGTGTATAGACTTTTTATATACAGCACATTAAAATTTCCATTCTCTGATTTCATGCACCTATGGCGTAGTGGGTAGTGACTCCGACTGACACCAAATTAGTCGAGTTTTCATTCCCGGCCAGAAGCAAGTGGATGCCTAGCCACACTGATGAGCTGTGATACAGTGAAACAGGTTTGTATGTGGATGACTAATAATATATATATATATATATATATATATATATATAGATATCAAACTTGTACATTATAACATATAAATAACTACTACAAAATTGTACATTTTGTTTTGACATTGAAAAAACAAATTACCATCATTTTCAACTACCTGATGAGACATTGTGTATTCAATGTCAAAACAAAATGTACAATTTTGTAGTAGTTGTTTACATGTTCTAATGTAAAAAGTTGAATAATAAATATTTATTGCTCTATTTTTATATAGAGCCCTGTTTTCAATTAATGTTTTAAACATTGCAATTTTACTCTTTGTTTTACGTTTGGATATATATATATATATATATTTAGTGTATCAAGGCAGCAGATAATTTGCTAAACATACACTGTTAAATATAAGAGACCATGAATGTCTATTATGTTTAATCATGAGCCATTCTAAACATCGTATTTTGGCTGTAACTTCAGGTGAAAATAAAGACAAAAATTCTCCAACATTTGGATAATTTTTTTTTAAGTTGATTCTAAGCTTTCGGTTCACATGAGCCATCTTCAGAGAGGTTACAAGGACATTAACATAAAAATATCCACCATCAGTGACAATTTTATCTTGTGTTGACATAAAACTTTGCTAGGCAATGATAACAGTTACCAAAAATAGCAATTAAATTAAATTAAAGACAAAACATGATGTTTAGAATGGCTCATGATTAAACATAATAGACATTCATTGTCTCTTATATTTAAGAGTATATGTTTAGAAAATATACATATATATAATTGCAAAATGTCTAAAGAACTGGTTACTAGAGTCACTTAAGATTTATTATTAGTTTTTTTATGTTTTAATCAGCAACAATTTCTGCTATTAATCCAAGAACATTAAAATCATGAAAACAATAATGTCACAGCACAAAGACAAAAGACTAAGAAAAGTAAAAATTTTGTGAAATTTGAAATGGAAATAAGCCGAGGTGCACAAAACATTCAAAATAAATTTAAATAACTTTGCACACACCACAAAAATTATTACATTTTACAACTTTTATCTTTAAAAAATTAAAAGAAAAACTCAAATCTTCATGTTATTTAAAATATATAACACAAACTAATCCCAAATTAAAATAATTTAAATACTAATTTAGATTAATTTTAAAAAATCCATGAAATAAATATTATTTCCTCAAATTGATTTATTAGACATTGTGTAACCTGACATCCTTCATAACTTACCTAGACTTTTCCGCTAATGTGATAAATATTTTTTTTTTAATCATATCACCCCAAGCAAGGCAGTGATGCCACTGATGTGCAGGGGTCTATGTATGAGTGAAAAGATTGGAAAAGAGAAAGCCGGAAACCAGATCCTAAACAGGGAACAAGAGATGAGCCTCTTCACTTGTTCAATAGACGTGGGTGTTGTGTGAACCGGGCGATAGTTTAGTCTATCTACTCCAATTGAAAAAAAAAATAAAGAAAAAGAAAAAAGTGAGAAGATTGGAAAAGAGAAAGCTGGAAACCACATCCTAACCAGGGAACAAGGGATGAGCCTCTTCACCTGTTCAATAGACGTGGGTGTAGTGTGAACTGGGCGATAGTTTAGTCTATCTACTCCAATTGAAAAAAAAATAAAGAAAAAGAAAAAAGTGAGAAGATTGGAAAAGAGAAAGCTGGAAACCACATCCTAAACAGGGAACAAGGGATGAGCCTCTTCACCTGTTCAATAGACATGGGTGGAGTGTGAATCGGGCGATAGTTATATCTATCTACTCCAATTAATTGTTGAATTTAAAAAATTAAAAAAAAAACAATAACATTTTTGCTTTTTGCCTATAAATACTCGCTACAAAATAAAATCCTTTTGTATATGCTTGATAAAGCCCCTCAGTAGATGATACATGTTGGTAAAGGTAAGATTATCTTTCGTTTTTTTGTTTTTTACAGATATACTCCATCTTAAATTTTATACAATTCTGAATATATTTCAGAACACTCAAAATCAGGTATTAAAATTGATATAATTGGACTACAGTAAATGATCATGTATATCCAGATCAATATTTTTATCATACATATATATATATATTTATATATCTATTTACATCTAAAATAAAGCAGGTTGATGGTAAAATCTCAAGAAAAATTCAATAAATATTATTTGTTAAAATTAAATATTAAAAATGGGCCATCCAAGAGGGCTCAATGTCAATAAAATAATTTATTAACAGTGTCAATATGTATCTTTTGATATATGAAATAAATTCAAAATTGATGATCGAATAATCATTTCTGTGAATTGAATTCACTTCTTCAACAATCTTTATAGATATAATAAAATATAGTTTTAAGGTATGCTATATTTATGGGTTAAAGTGCTCAATGTCAGGGATAGAGCATATTTAAATATAAAAGTGGACATGGACATCAACACCAAGTGGCGACAGTCTGTCTCATATTTGAATGCAATCTTTAAATGCACTGAATTGACCTCAATGTCTACAAACACACACACACATATATAGATAGATAGATTTCACTTTAATGGGTTTTTTTTAGTGGATACCCATATTTGAGAAGATAGTATGTTTATTTAGCAGTATAATTATTTTCATGAAAAGAAGTGCCCTCCAGCTGGAAGGCACATCTTTTCTGTAATAAAATTTCTCAAGTATTCAGACCAGTAAATGAAGATAAGTATTCTGTTTAATACATAAATAGTGTATCTACTCAAACATGGATTTTCACTAAAAATGGTATTAATACTAAAAGAGCCTGGTGGGTTAATAAATATATATATATATATATATATATACACACACACACACACACACACACGCACATATATATATATATATATAGTCATCTGCGGACAGATCAGTTTTGCTGTATCACAGCTCATCAGTACAGTTAGACTCCGATTGCTTTTAACCCAGGATTGAAACCCAACCGAATTGGCGTCAGTCGGCGATTCTACCACTGGGCTATGGGCATTCGGTAGAAGAAGGCAGATTTTTTAGCGTGTATATTGTAATTATACACATCCAATAGCCAGAGTGTTCTAATCCATTACTGAATGAGTGATGCGTACATGCCAGAGTAGCTACAGTTTTTCAAAGTCTACCATTCTTCCAGAGTGCTCAATCATAGTGTGAGAACATAAATAATCATCCACAGACAGATCTGTTTCGCTGTAACACTGCTTATCAGTATGGTTAGACATCCGCTTGCTTTTAGCCAGGATTGAAACCTGACATCAGTCGTTGATTCTACCTCTGAGCTATGGGTGCTCAGTAGAAGGAAGCAGACTTTTAACATGTGATATACCATGTGAACATACGCCAGTAGCTATAAGAGAGAGAGAGAGAGAGAGAAATTGTAAACAATTTTTTTAATTTCATGCATTCACATTATTTGTTTTGTATTTTTTTGACTGCACAGTATAGTAGAGTCAGTTAGGCACCACCTGTGAGAAAAAGAGCACCATGCTGCAATTTGCTCTGCCAAAGATTTGGAAACAGCATGCTGTACAGCTTGGCATTTGTGCTGGAAGCTCCAATAGAAACATTTCAGAGTGTTTGGATGTCAATCTGAAGACAATGCAGAGGATTCAGAAAGAGTTGGATGAGTTTAATGGTGATTAAGAAGATATGGAAGTGCAGTTAACTTGGATCATTCTGAACTCCCAGATTTGTCACTAAGATCCAGGCCATGATTGTTAAAGATCTATTCAAATCAATCCGGTTAAAAGCCAGGGATACAAGAGCATCTGAATTTCTTATAAGGCAGATAGTGCATGAAGAAATTAGGTGTTTCTCAGACAAGATGAGTCGGTTAGTCAGTTGAGTGCCATACGTGAAACACACTTGGGTGATCATGTCTTGAAAGAGACATGACTGACTGGGCAGAAGATTACCCCGCAGTAGGTTGCCATTGCTTTCTGCAGTAGACTGATTGCCAGCCAAGGCTATAGAACCCAATCTGTCCTGTTATTTAACCCATAACTGGAAGGAAGAGATGGATTAATACTTTTCCCAAGGGTATTTGCGCATGAGTGAATGCAATGGATTCAACTAGAATTCAAACTCGGCTCCCCAATTTCTCGTTCCAAGCTGATATCCATTACACCACAACGCACATCGAGATGAGAAAGAGCCAATTTTGATTCCAAAAGAAAAAGAACAAGAGGAAAGGGTCATTTGAAAAGCAGTAAAAAGCAAACATCTTATTGCAACATCTTCACTCTTCAGGGGTCAAAAAATGATACTTAAGACTGAAGAAGATACAATAATGCCATCATGAAACTTCAAAGTTAGCATGACTGAAATAACACTGCTTAGTTAACTTACAAAATTCTCCACATTAATTATATATAAATATATATATATATAGTATCACACATTAAGTGTTGCACCTGAATATTGTAGTATATATCAAAGTTGTACTACCAGTGAGAAAAAATATATATTTATTATTAATATATATAATTTTGTTATTTCTTTTCATATTCCATTTATTCTTTGACATTGTTTTGCTTTCATTTTAGAGTCTTCCAATATTTTCTGTTTGAATAAATCTCATTAATTCTTAAAGATTTTCTCATTACTACTTATTCAGAAATTAAGCTTCCTCTACCTCCATCACCTTTGTCTTCCAAAGTCTTCAAAATGATCAGCTACATTCTGTCAACCAATTTGCTGTAATTAACTTCATTTTTTTTTTAACTGATGCTTTTAATACCTTCTCATTCAACTAAATACTCTTTTTTCTTCACCCTCCCAAGATTTTAATTCACTTCTGTTGAAAATCTAATGCCAAAGCATTTTTCTCATCCTACGTCTATGAGTTTTACACTTAAGTTCTCGCTCTCTTTTTTATCTTCTTTAGCTTTCTCCCACTCTCTTTCTCTCTTACTTGTCGTTTAGTTTTTCTGCGTTTTTCTCGTTCCTCAAAATTCTCTTTTTGTTATTTCTCCTTCCCTAACAATTGTTTATCTTTTTTTCATCTATCTCCTTAAGCCATTCTTCTTATTTCTCTTCTCTGCATTTTAATTTTTATGTCTTGCTCTCCTTTTTCATTTTTCCCTTTTTTTTTTACTCTTCAACATCATCTTCTTCCTCTTTTTCTGTTTACAATACTCTCTTTCAGTCTCACACTGAAGACATCAGCAGCAGCATGTTGAGTTTGGTTAATGATAGAATCTAACAGACCAGATATTTAGTATTGAATTTCTTCTTTGATGTCTCTTTAGAACATAGGCAATCATGACTCTCCACTTATTCTTGTGTCATTCCTGGGCATGATGGTAAACTGTATTTGGCAGCAAGTCGAATTGGGAGTTTGTGAGGAGCATGGAACCACCCCTATAATTGCTACTGTTCCCAGGTTCACCCTGACCTGGAGTGGTCCTGTTAGGGTCAAAACTGTTAGCATAGTGATCCTGTTAGGATCAAAACACTATGAAAGTATAAAAATAGACTTTTGTAGAAATATATACATAAAAATGGACTTTTATAGGAAAATAAAAATTTTTGAAGGAAAAATATTCCCACTAATACATTTTTGAAGAAAAAAAAATTATTGCCAGAATACATTTTTGAAGGAAAAAAAAATTAATTTTAGAATACATTTTTGAAGGAAAAAATTATTTCCAGCAATCTATTTTTGAATACAAAACTAGAAGACATCTTCAGTTTTCCAAAATAAAAAAAAAATTAAAAAAATGTTTCATCAAAATCTTACTAAATCAACTTTCTCACTAAAAATTAACATTAAAAACAATACCTTAAAACTCCACTTTTTTGGCTCTAACTAACCTACAGAGGTTAATATGCTGTTAAACAAAACTCAAAATCAAACTCTTCTTGTACGTTGTTGGTCTTCATATATGTTGTCCTGTTATTTCTCCCAAACCCTGTTCTGCCATCCATTTGTTTAAGATCGTCAAGTATGTCACACATATTTTACCTCTGTCTCTCTTTCTTCCTATCTGTCTTCTGGGTGTCAGATTCTTTAAACCTACCTTCCTTATTAGATGTTTCAGAAACTTCAACTGTCTCTTCCTGATGTTAAGTATAAGTTACCTTTTCAATTTCATTCTTTCCAAAACTTTGTTGTTGCTCACATGTTCACTCCACAGTATTCTCAACATTTTTCTGTAGATCCACATTTCTATTGCTTTGAGTCTTTCCTCCATCTTTGATGAGATTGTTGAACATTCACTGATAAAAGAACAGACATCACATAAAAGTCCAGTAATATTTGTTTTGTTTCCAACAAAATTGGTCCTGGGTATGTAGGTAAACTGTCTCTGGCAGCAAGGCCTCTGATTGGGAGGTTGTGAGGACCATGGAACCACCTCTGAATTGCTGTTGTTCCCAGGTTCCACCCTGACCGGGAGTTTTAGCACCTGTTAGGGTCCCAGCTATAGGCAAATAGATAACCCCTAAACTGGGGTCAGACACTATAAAAAACTTTTATAGAAATATACAAAAAACATTAAAAATTGCCAGAAAGCAATTTCAACCTACTGCGGGATAATCTTCTGCCCAGTCAGTCATGTCTCGAAAGAGACATGATTGACCAAGCGTGTTTCACGTATGGCACTTAACTAACTGACTGACACATAAAAATAGACTTTAATAGAAAGATATACATTTTTGAAAGAAAAATATTACCAACAATACTTTTCTGAAGGAAAAAAATTATTACCATAACACATTTTTGAAGGAAAAAAAATTATTACTAGCAATACATTTTTCAATACAAAACTAGAAAACTTCTTCAGTTTTCTAAAATAAAAAAAAATCTTCAAAATCTGATTAAATCAACCTTCTCATGAGATGTTTTTAATTTAAGTGCAACACTAGACTGGCATTGATATCTCATTAATTTACGGTTGATATGGCTAGATTTATCTGTAAATTTTATACTAACACTTTCTTTTGTTAGACTTCTCGCTTCTGAAATTTCTTTCCAGCTTCATGCTTTCCAGCCAACTTTTATACTCAAAAGTTTTCCTTTTCCCACTCATTATTAATTTTTCTGTTTCTAATTCTTCTGCAACTGGTAACACCCTTGTGTCTTAGTGGCTTTACGGCCTTCCTTGTGGTGAACAAGACTAAAAAAAAAAAAGAAGTATTTCTCAAATCCACTGTTATTGCTCTTTCCAGTACTGATGGGTTTTCCTTCCTAACTTTATGTTTAACGTAATGTGGAATATCAACATCTTGATCAAATCATTTTTTTCTCCCTAAAGTTACATGTGCTTTCCATTTTAGTTGCTGAAAGTCTTCAAATGATGTGGCTTCTGTAATTTGATAAAGTTTGTTTCTTACCCTGTAACATCAGTCTTTGAGACCTGATAAAGGATTTTCTTCTTTAAGATCATTCATTTGAAGCTGTTTTTATTTGGTATCCTCTCTTCCCCTACACTAGGTAGTAAAGCCACTAAGATACAAGAGGTTACAGGGTGGGGAAGAATTAGGAACAGAAACATTAATAATACATGGGAATAGGAAAGAGTAATCAGGAAGATAGTAGATAGCAAATGACATTACGTTTAATATTTTTTAAATCCATATCACCCCAAGAAAAGCAGTAAAGCTAAGACACAAGGGGTTACAGGGTAGGTGTTGGGACACCCGCGCCTATTCAGCTATAATGGACTATTCCATTACTATGTAAAGTAATGGTGGCATCTACGTAGGAGAGTGTGCCGAGCAGCCGATCGATAAGTCAGTCGTAGACTTCCGGTGACGACCCGGAAGTACCCATTGCTCATACTACGTCTTATGACAGTTGAGACAATTAACCTTTATTCTTGTATTGGATACTAATAACCTTTGTAAATACTATTTTCACGGAATACAACAATTAACCTATTCCTGTTGTTGAGTTATTTATTCTTACTCACAACATAACAGTAGGGAAGAACTAGGAACAGAAACATTAATAATATATGAGAATAGGAAAGAGTGATCAGGAGCATAGTAGATAGCAATTGACATTTCATTTAAATTTTTGTTTTAATCTGTATCACCCCATGCAAGGCAGTAAAGCCACTAAGACTCAAGGGGTTTACAGGGTGTGGAAGAATTAGGAACAGAAACATTAATAATATATGGGAATAGGAAAGAGTGATCAGGAGCATAGTAGATAACGATTGACATTGCATTTAAATTTTTGTTTTAATCTGTATCACCCCATGCAAGGCAGTAAAGCCACTAAGACTCAAGGGGTTTACAGGGTGTGGAAGAATTAGGAACAGAAACATTAATAATATATGGGAATAGGAAAGAGTGATCAGGAGCATAGTAGATAGCAATTGACATTGCATTTAAATTTTTGTTTTAATCTGTATCACCCCATGCAAGGCAGTAAAGCCACTAAGACTCAAGGGGTTTACAGGGTGTGGAAGAATTAGGAACAGAAACATTAATAATATATGGGAATAGGAAAGAGTGATCAGGAGCATAGTAGATAGCAATTGACATTGCATTTAAATTTTTGTTTTAATCTGTATCACCCCATGCAAGGCAGTAAAGCCACTAAGACTCAAGGGGTTTACAGGGTGTGGAAGAATTAGGAACAGAAACATTAATAATATGTGGGAATAGGAAAGATTAATCAGAAAGACAGTAGATAGCCATTGACAATATATAATTATCATGCAAAATTATTCTTCAGACTAAACAATGAATGAGATCAAATTATTCCAAGTCAAATGAAAATTGTGGAGTAACACCTTGCGTCTTTATATACACCCTTTATATACACCCTTGTGCAAATGAATGAAAAAAAAACTGCTCTAGATTCTTTTCTTTTGCCATAAAAACAGTTTTAAACCAGCTGGAGTGACAGAGTGTAATTGATTTCTATTATTCCCTCAGATTAGTTCATTTGTTGTAGTGTGCAGTAGTATGAATCTATTATTGGAGTGTATGATGAAATTTGTTTGACCTTGGAAAATACTGCATCACCCATGATTGCTTCAGCTTTTTATCACACCCAGACATTCTTATCTCAGCTGTAGATTCATGGCCATTGTCTGTTATAGATGTTATTCCAAGGAAGTCTACAAAAATTGGAATGCTGCATGAACACACTGGCAAGCCTTACAGAGAGATCGTAGGTATTGCTAGTGTCAGTCTTTCGACTGTAAGTCATGACATCAAGAAAAGAAACAAACTGGATCCATCAGTCCAAAATATAAAGAAAAATTGAGCGGACCTGAAGTATACTGCCACCACGTTTAATTTTGTTGTTTTTCATTTTTTTTTTACTTTTTTCATTGCAGTCCTGTCGATTGTTACTTAAACTTTTTGATTATCAAAAACAATTTCGAAAAATTATAATATTTAAACAAATTTGTGTGGGGTCAGTTTCTCATACAATGTTATAGTAAATCAACCCTCCATTTTCAATCCACTTGTGTTGAGGTCACTTTGTTTATGTTAATTTCGTTGTTTTCATTTTTTTACATTTTTCAGTGCAGTTCTATCAATTGTTACTTAAACTTTCCGGTTATCCAAAACAATTTTGAAAAATTACAATATTAAAACAAATTTGTAGTGGGAGGGTTAGTTTCTCATACAACGTTAAAGTAAATCGATCCTCCATTTTCAATCCACTATAAGGTTGTATGAGGAACTTGCCCCCTCCCTAAAATTGTTCAAATATTGAAATTTTTGCAAATTTTTTTTTTTTTTGGTAAAGTTTAAGATCATATTGCACTGAAAAAAGTCTAAAATATTTGATAATGAACAAATTTATAGGTGGCGGTATTGTCATACCGTCAACTGGTTTACTATAACGTTGTATGAAAAAATGTTTAAATTTTGAAATTTTTCAAAATTTTTATCAATCGTAAAGTTAAGGGAATGATCGATAGGACTACACTGAAAAAAGTAAAAAAAACTAAAAAAAACAATGAAATTAAAGGTGGTGGTAGTCTGCTTAAGGTCCACTGAAAATTGTTATGGTGCCCTATCTAGAGAAATGGACTCTTCCTCTGTCAGAAAATAATAACCTGCGTAACTTCAGAGAATGGCAGCTAAGGACACAGCTGTGAGGCAGTTAAGATGTAGCATAACTATACCGTTTGGACTTTCACTTCTATCTGCCGATTACTAACACACTTACTTCTATAGATGTTGTTATTCTAATACACTGTTTGAACCTACCTTCTTTTTCCGTGCCTTTCTTCCTGGCCCAAACAGCCCACGACTAACCCACAAATTTTTTTTTTTTTTAATCATATCACCCCAAGCAAGGCGATAACGCCACTGATGCGCAGGGGGCTACGTAAGGGTAAAAGGAATGGAAAAGAGAAAGCCAGAAACCACATCCTAAACAGGGAACAAGGGATGAGCCTCTTCACCAGTTCAATAGACGTGGGTGGAGTGTGAACTGGGAGATAGTTTAGTCTATCTACTCCAATTGAAAAAAAAAAAAAAGAAAGAAAAGAGTGAAAAGATTGGAAAAGAGAAAACCGGAAACTGCATCCTAAACAGGAAACAAGGGATGAGCCTTTTCACCTGTTCAAAAGATGTGGGTGGAGTGTTAACCGGGTGATAGTTTAGTCTATCTACTCCAATGAAAAAAAAATAAAGAAAAGAGTGAAAAGATTGGAAAAGAGAAAACCGGAAACTGCATCCTAAACAGGAAACAAGGGATGAGCCTCTTCACCTGTTCAAAAGATGTGGGTGGAGTGTTAACCGGGTGATAGTTTAGTCTATCTACTCCAATGAAAAAAAAAAAAAACGTTGTTGAATTAAGCATGAATAGTTTTAAAATCAAGCAAAAATTAGGCAAAACGAACAACAAAAAAAAAAAAAAGATAATGGCTCACCCAGAACAGAATTCAACAGTATTCAAAAATTTTAACTCCAAGCCGAAAACAAAGCTACTGACCTCCGAAAAAAAAAAATGTCTAACTTTTTCGTTACAGAATGTGGAAATGGGATGCTAGCCAATCGGCCAGCAGAGAAGATGAAGGCCTAGCAAACTAAGACAAGATTCCAGGCAATGAAATTTCTAAGAAAACAAAATCAGTCCTTCAATTAAGCATGAAAAGTTTGAAAATCAAGCAAAAATTAAGCAAAACGAACAAAAGAAAAAAAAGAATAATGGCTCACCCAGAACAGAATTCAACAGTATTCAAAACATTTTAACTCCAAGCCGAAAACAAAGCTACTGACCTCCGAAAAAAAAACTGTTTGAACCTACCTTCTTATTTCAGTGTCTTTCTTCCTGGCCCAAACAGGCCACAACAACATGGCAACAAAGTTTTGCCATAACAAAAATGCAGTCGGAAGAGAAAAACAACACCAAGAGTCAACATTTATGTAATCAGGGATATTGTGTAAGATCCTAGGAAGACATTATTCATTTTGTTTCAATCTGTTTGCACAAGGATGTATATGCAATTGAAATTCCCTGAAGGAGGCCTCCCAACAGACAACACATTTTAGTTTTTTTTTCTTCTTTGTTCTGCTTGTGTATGGTAAACAAGTCATAGAAGTAAAGTAAAAATCAATAAATGTCTTCAAAGAAAGAAAAAAAGCAAGAAGGAAAACAAACTTTGCATTTCATCTACATTAGAACTCCTTTGATTTTTACTTTCCGCCTTTCTTTTCTGTCATTCTTGCCAACATTTATTTTTCTCATCCCTAAGTATCCTTGTCCCTTGGCAGCCGATCACTCCTCTGACCCACCTTTAGCAGTTCAGTGGGCAAAATAACTGGCTGATTACATTTAATGCATTATAAACCAAACTAATGATTCATCATCACTGAGTTTACCTTTCACCTATCAGGATGAACAAGAGTTCTCTCAGACAGACTCAATGCCTTAAGCACCTATTGGAACAAACTCAAATCAGATGAATTTATGCGTGCAACTAGATTAGCATCAATATCCCACCCTTTTACCATCCAAATAGTCAAATGTAACCACCCTTTTCTACCCTTTCTTTTCTTGTACTACCCATCTGTGGAACTCTTTTCCATTTATTTGCCGATAAATACAATCTCTAAAAATTTAAATACCTATCAGTTGCTATCTTCTACTGCCTTCATTCCCATCAATTTCTTAACCATCCTTTAACACTACCTGTATCTTGTTTTTTCTCACACTATAACTCCCTGCACACCAGTGGCAGTCCTGTATTGCTTTAGATGAAATGATAAAAAATAAATATCACTGAAGATACTAAAAAATGGTCAGGTCTTTGTATCACTCCAGTAAATTTCTGGCAGCTCTACAAGAACCAGATCAGGATGGAAATGGAGTAGGGCTGGGATATATGGGCTGAAGCTGCACAGTCTTTACTCCGTTGCTATTTTCATGTAATGTTTTTAAACAAGCTGCATTCCCTAACACCACCAGTTTGAACTTTCACATCAACTGCATTCAGCAGCAAGGCCTCTGATTGGGAGGTTGTGAGGAGCATGGAACCACCTCTTAATTGCTGTTGTTCCCAGGTCCATCCTGACTTGGAGTGGTAGTACCTGTTAGGGCCCCAGCTATGGGCAAATAGTTAACCCCCCCACCCAAAACTGGAGTCAAAACACTATGAAAGTATAAAAGTAGACTTTTATAGAAATATATACATAAAAATAGATTTTTATAGAAAAATATACATTTTTGGAGGAAAGAATTATTCTCAGCAAAACATTTTTGAATACAAAACTAGAAAACATTTTCAGTTTTCTAAAATAGAAAAAGAATAAAAACAAAAAATGTTCATCAAAATCTTACTAAATCAATCTTCTCACTATAACCGAACGTTAAAAAAAAACAACTTAAAAACCTCACTTTTTTGGCATTAAATGACACACGGAGGTTGATATACTGTTAAACAAAACTCAAACTCAAATTTGAACATTCACAGCTAAGACTAACCATACCATGTTCATTTTCTTCATATTCCATTGTTGAGATGATGTAAGATCCACGCGAACAGTTTCTTCCCACAAACTACTGCTTTGTGAAACTGAATCCTTACATGATACTTCCCTGATAATTACAGTAATTCAAGTTTCGGGTTAACTGCTATCTTTCCCATTTATTCCCATAAACTATGCTGCTCTATTTTATAGCCACACTACCTCAAGTGGCTTCTGGGCCTTATACAAGTGGACATAATTATAAAAAAATATCTCCACAAAATGAGTTACATTTGTCAACTATTTAAAATGTTCATGATGGATTTATTACCAGAAAATGATGTTGTCGATATGTATAGATATTCAGATATCAAAAAGTTCTGTGGGCTGCATATTGACTCTCCAAATAAGTTATCTGAAGGTACGTTCTGGTTCTACAGAAGGATGCTGTGGATATCCTGGACTGAGCATGTGAGCAATGTTGAGTTTTTGGAAAGAATGGAAACAAAAAGGAAATTAATATTCAGCATCAGGAAGAGACAGCTGAAGTTCCTAGGACATGCAATGAGGAAGATGGGCTTGGAGAACCTGATACTAACAGGCCAGATAGAGAGAAAAAGAGACAGGGGAAAGCAGTGGATAACATATTTGAAGGGCCTGAGCAGGTGGATGACAGAACTGGGTTTGCGTTGTTTTACAGGAGACAGTGTGCTCAGAGCCACCAGGGATAGGGAGACATGGAAGGCCATGATTGCCTATGTCCTGAAAGGACAAGGCACATAAGAAGAAGAAGGTACATTCAAAGAAATAACTTAAAATCAAAATCAGGAGTATTTTGAAAGTTCTTTCTGAGGTTGGTTTTGCCATTTTTGATTCTTCATTAAATTTCCAGTGAATATCTTGACATTAATTTTCTATTGCCCAGTCCATACGCATCTCTTTTTTCTTGAACAGGAATAGAGGCTCTTCCCTTGTTTCTTGTTAATTGTTGATCACATTATATTGAATGAAAATTTTTCTGGTGTGGTATCATCAAAGATGAAGGAAAAATTTGAAGCAACTGAAATGTGGTTCTACAGAAGGATGCTGCGAATATCATGGATCAGGCATGTGAGCAATATGGCTTTGGAAAGGATGGAAATGAAAAGGAAATTAATACTGATCATCAGGAAGAGACAGCTGAAGTTCCTGGGACATGCAATGAGGAAAGAGTGTTTGGAGAACCTGATACTAACAGGCCAGATAGAGGGGAAAAAGAGACAGGGGAAAGCAATGGATAACATATTTGAAGACATAATCAGGTGGATGATGGAATGAGAATTGCATGGTGTAACAACAGGAGAAGACATGCTAAGAGCCACCAGAGATAGGGAGACGTGGAAAGCCATGATCGCCTACATCCTGAAAGTACAGGGCACATAGAAGAAGATATATACCAACTGTTTATAAGAAATTATAATGTGGATATAAAATTGGGGATCAATTCTATATAATAATCAATATATAAACTGATCCCCCATTTTGTGACCATGCTAGTTTCTATACATTTATATTCTAGATTTATGGGCTTCAGCTAGTGGATGACAGAGCGGGGTTTGGGTGGTGTAACAAGAGAAAGCGTGCTAAGAGCCATCAGGGATTGGGAGATGTGGAAAGCCATGAACACTTACGTCATGAAAGTACATGGCACATAGAAGAAGAAGAAACTGGCTGGTGAGCAAATATCTAAGCTTTTCAAGGAGAGAATCTTGAGACTTATATCAAGCTAAGACTTTATAGCTGTCATGCCTTCTTCTTAATCCTCCCTTTGTCCCCTTGGCCAGACTGTTCTAATTTGCCTTAGTACCCTAGGTCTCTGGCTTCAAACTCAAAGGGTAGTTCTATTGCCCTGATGTCTAGGCAGATGAGACATATACAGTCACACAGTTGGGATATTGTGCCTGAATCTTTCCTGAATTATTTATCCCATCATTAAGGGTGCTGGAGGTAAACATTTTTGAATTCTGGCACCCAGCTGATTGTCAGGGATCTAAACCTTCAAGTACTTTTGAAGGCGACTATTCTATCAGAAGGTGTATAATATTGAATCTGTTGTACTGCCATTTTGTGAATTGTTTCTAGACCATACAGTAATCTCCAGTGGGGTCTCTCGATGTTGTGATGATGGGTGCTTGTATGGCAGTATCTCCAAGCAAATCAACCTAAGTTATTTATGTGAGCATCTTCTGATCATGTCTAGAGTAAAACATTTATCTTCTGTTCCTATCCTAAATGACCCTTTAACATAACCCTTCTACTTTGAGTGGCCCTCAGGCCTTGTATATGTTAAACCTTACAGAAAAATAAAAGCAAAAGCATAAATTCCTTGTTCTACTTGAACAGATTTGTCCCATGAACCACTGCTCTGTTGATAACAAAAAAAAAATAAGCTATATATTTTGAAACTACAATATTTCTCTGAATGTTGACCTGCCACCAAAGAGCAGTATGCAATCAGATAACTAATCCATGGCATTTTTACTATTTTATGTCAGATTTAGTTTGGCAATACAGTCACTCTCTTCTATTTGTTAAAAATAAAGATTAAAAATTCTTGAGGCCCTTTACATTAAAAGAAAGCAACACATTGTTAATAAAATTTCAATCATGTTAAAATGCCTTTAAACTTTGCAGTTTTATTTGTCTAATTTCTATTTTATAGTGAAAACCCTTGAAACCATTTTCATTTCAAATTTTAAACTTATTACAGTACAAACACAACACTGGCTATTTTGGAACTTTTAGTCTTCCTCCCTTGAAAAATGACCGACAAGTGAGCGTAAGTACTCAGATCTTGACATTTAACTTGAGCAAGTTTCTTCACAAGTTTTTAGCTGAAATAAAAGAATTAATTCAACATCACGTGAAACTAAGTAAAAACTAAACAGATCTTCTCTGCTTGTTCTGTTAAAAAAAAAAGAGACAGAGGAAAGCAAATATACATGCTTCTTTTTTATTGCCAAAAACCTCTGCAAAATAATCTAAGAATAGAACATAGACCTGACCTTCCCAAGAAAGACAGAACTTGAAATTCAGGTTTTCCCTCCTACTCAATTGTCAGCTATTTAAGTCAAGAGAAATGAGTCTGCTTTGTTATTTAATCCATAGCTGGGGGAAAATTTCTCAAGTGCATTAGTATGAAGTAAAAAAAAACTTTAGTAACTTTCAAAGCATTTAAATCACAGCTTTGACAGTAAAGGGAAATAGCCAATGCCAGTATTTTTAATGATATGCTTGAAATTCTAACTAATATAAATTATTATTACTTTTTATATTTTAAAATAAATGACTACAAAAAAAGGTTTAATCAGTTGAACTGATTTAATTTGAACAATTTCACTTGTACTATCTGAGGTTAGATAAAAAATCTCACAATTAAAGTTTTTATTGGTTGATTGGCTAGGCTTTTATGATTTATCCAGCCATTGTGAGTTATTTTTAGTTAAAACCTATTTTGAATTATAAGAATAAGTTTTTTTTAATTTTTTTTGTGAGTAAATATTGCATTAACAATTTTCTAGAGATAATGATTTTTACAGTCCAACTTTTTGACTGATAGTTGGGGATTGATGCCTTGATACCTTCCCTGCGTTGTGGTACGGTGGATATCGGCTCGGAACGTGAAACCGGGTAGCCGAGTTCGAATTCCAGTTGTAATCCATTGTATTCACTTACACGCAAATACCCTTGGGAAAGGTATTAATCCGTCTCTTCCCTCCAGTTATGGGTTAAATAACAGGACAGATTGGGTTCTATAGCCTTGGTCGGCAACCAGTCTACCGCAGAAAGCAATGGCAAACTACTGCGGGATAATCTTCTGCCCAGTCAGTCATGTCTCTTTCGAGACATGATCACCCAAGTGTGTATCACGTATGGCACTTAACTGACTGACTGAATATAATACCTGAATTCATGATTAAGGCTTTTACTGGGCATAAAGTGGGGGATCGGTTTTCTATTGTTATGAAGTAATAAACAGATCCCCCATTAATTACTAATTAATAATATAATACATCTCTCCCCCTTCTAGCTATGAGTCAAATAACAGGACAGATTGGGTTCTATAGCCTTGGTCGGCAACCAGTCTACCGCAGAAAGCCATGGCAAACTACTGCGGGATAATCTTCTGCCCAGTCAGTCATGTCTCTTTCGAGACATGATCGCCCAAGTGTGTATCACGTATGGCACTTAACTAACTGACTGACCTTCCCTGCTTAAACTCTCAAGTAAAGAAACAACAGTGTCGCAAAAGCAACATGGCTAGCATAATGGTAGGTATAATAGCTAGTATAAATAGACAGAGTTTCTTTTTTTGATTATGAATCTTCATTATAATTCATTTACATGAATATCAGTAATATGTTTACAATTCTAATCTAAGCAAAGGCTTTTGTTCTAAAACCATGTCTTTCTTCCAAGTCTTATTAAACATCTTACTTGAGTTTACACTTAATTCTGATTGCTAGAAATTTTCCTTTTTCCTTACCATATATTGAGTTCTTTTGTGGACTGTGTCCCTTCAGAATAGAACATAGACCTGACCTTCCCAAGAAAGACAGAACTTGAAATTCAGGTTTTCCCTCCTACCCAACTGTCAGCTATTTAAGTCAAGAGAAATGTGTCTGCTTTGTTATTTAATCCATAGCTGGGGGAAAATTTCTCAAGTGCATTAGTATGAAGTAAAAAAAAACTTTAGTAACTTCCAAAGCATTTAAATCACAGCTTTGACAGTAAAGGGAAATAGCCAATGCCAGTATTTTTAATGATATGCTTGAAATTCTAACTAATATAAATTATTATTACTTTTTATATTTTAAAATAAATGACTGGTGATCATGGATCTCTGCTTACCCTATCCTTTGTTGCTCATAATATTTTTTCTCTTAGTATCTTTAGGAAGAGACAGCTAAAGTTTCTGGGACATGCCTTGAGGAAAGAGGGCTTGAAGAACCTGATACTAACAGGCCAGATAGAGGGAAAAGAGACAGCAGATAACATATTTGAAGGAACTAATCAGGTGGATGACGGAACAAGGGTTGCGTGATGTAACAGGAGAAAGCATACTAAGAGCCACCAGGGATAGGGAGATGTGGAAAGCCATGATCGCCTACGTCCTGAAAGGACAAAGAACATAAAAAAAGAAGATCTCTCCCAAACTCTGCTTTGCCACCCACTTGGTCATGCCAATCAAGTATGTCTTGCATTGCTTTTCTCTATCTCTCTTCCCCTCTGTCTATCCCATGAGTATTAAATTTTTCAAGTCCCTATTCTTCGTTACATGACCCAGAAAATGATGTTGTCTATATATATATATATATATATATATATATATATAAACTTCAGTCACCTCTTCCTGATGTTAAGTATAAGTTTCCTTTTGATTTCTATCATCTCCCAAACCTTGTTGTTGCTCACATGTTTGGTCCTTGGTATCCTCAGTATCCTTCTGTAGAACCACCTTTCTGTTGTTTTGAGTCTTTTCTTCATCATTGAGGAGATTTTCCAGCATTCACTGCCATATAGGAGAACAGATATTATGT
Organism: Ascarosepion bandense; assembly: GCA_037127315.1. Lineage (NCBI taxonomy): Eukaryota > Metazoa > Mollusca > Cephalopoda > Sepiida > Sepiidae > Ascarosepion > Ascarosepion bandense. The sequence goes on from JBBBDQ010000714.1 coordinate 489,143, forward strand.
AACAGTCCAATACTCTTTTCTTTTGTTTCTACCAAAATCTTTCTGTCTCTCAATACTTGGCTTAGTTTTGGTCATGTCAGTGTGTCTTCGGAACTCATTGTCACACTTTACTCTTCCCAGGTATTCAAATTTCTACATTTCCTAAATCTTAATATCACCGCCCTGTAGTTTGCATTTTGGGATTTTCTTTTTACTGATGACCATGCATTGTTTTCTTGTAGTTTAGGTCTAGTTCTTTCTTCTCACTTTCCTTTGCTATCTTCTGTAGTGGGTCCTGTATTTTCTTTTCTGTGTCTGCTATTAGCACTGTGTCATCTGTGTATCTTATACTATTAAGATTGTGGTTGCCAATGATGAATTCCTGGAAAACTTCAAGTTCTCTCAGAATTACCAACCTTAACTGGGTTTTTAATGAATTTCTGGCTTAAGAATTGATCCTATCACAAACGCTCCACACTGAACCATCTTCTTTGATTCATTCTTTAAAGACATAGTGGCATAGATGTTAGCAATTAAAGTGAGTGAGCAAAAAAAAATAATTTTGCATAAAAATTTTATTCATATTTTGACTTTTAATAATTTTTTTTCTGGTACATAAATTTTGGGGGAAAATATATCCATAAAATATTTACTGTAAGTTTAAGAATTTGACAAATTCACTGATTGAAGATTGGAGATGCTAAAGAAAAAGTAATATGAAATCTGGCAGAATTTTGTGAAAGACAAATACTTGAGAAGTAGATATTGAACAGGTGAAGAGGCTCATCCCTTGTTTCCTGTTTAGGATGCGGTTTCCGGTTTTCCCTTTTCAAGTCTTTTCACTCTTTTATTTTTTTTTTCCAATTGGAGTAGATAGACTAAACTATCGCCCGGTTCACACTCCACCCACATCTATTGAACAGGTGAAGAGGCTCATCCCTTGTTTCCTGTTTAGGATGCAGTTTCCGGCTTTCTTTTTTCCATTCTTTTTACCCTTACGTAGCCCCCTGCGCATCAGTGGCGTTATTGCCTTGCTTGGGGGTGATATGATTAAAAAAAAAAAATGTAGCAGAAAAGAAATTAATTAAAATCAACCTTCTTCACTTTTACAAAAATTCACAATGACACTTGAAATCCTGGTTTTTTCCAAATCGAAAAAGAATTGACCATGTGCTTAAAGAAAAAAATCAAACTCAGAATTCGCAAGTAGGTGTTAAATCAATTTTTAATGAATGGGATGACTTACAAGATTTGAGGACTTCACAAGCAAGTGCAAAAATCTGAATACTATAAAAGGCCCTGGTCAGCTTCAGAGTCACAGATGGGAGGTGCAAGACCAAAGAACTAAAATGTAAATTCAACTTCAAGGGACTGGAACATTGTCCTATTTGTCTTTCTTTTTATCTCTTTCAGCAATTATGACTATGAACAATTTCTTCAACTCTCTATACCCTGAACTCAACTTTATCATTGAACAGGAACTCTACTCATAACTTCTTAATAATTTTTCTAATTGAACATTAACTTCTACAGCTTGTGTTATTCTTCCTTTTAATAAATTTCTATTTTAACATTCATAATATATATTTTATTATTCCCCTCTTCTACATTAATCTGCACATTCCAACTGAAAACCAACCTTCTGATAATAATTCTGCATAAAACTTGTAAGCTGTAGGGAGTTTGGTTAACTCTGACACAAACCGAATCAAGGAAACATTAACCATCTCCCTATGGCTACAGATAAAAACAGGAATCACAGTCAAAAACTTAGAAGCTTTCTTTGTTGGTTGCCATCAAATGCTAATGTCCGTTATTTTCAGCTATGGAAGACTTAAAGTAAAGAAAAAAAAGATTAAAATAAATTTTCTTCTTTTTGATTATGAGTGTTTCAGTTTGTCATGTTATTTTGGGTTCAGCTTTTATCAACAATTTAATTTTAAAGAATAATAACATTGTTATTAATTTTTTATTTAGTTTTACCAGCTTTTAATAGTGAGTGATTTGGCACACAAGTAGATTAGTGTAGTCAGTCCAAAAGAAAGACCAAGCCCTTGAGTGATCTAATGGAGAGAGATAGATATGAGTGAATCAAATCCACTCATGCAAATGTGTTGGGCAGGTCCATAATAGTAAAGTGGACTAACCCACTTGCATTTGATACTCTCCTATAAATGAGCTAGACAAAAAGGGGGCAAAAACAAAACGGTAACTCTCTGATTTCTACACTTAACTTTTTTCATTTGGTGGGAGTAAGGAGGGCAAAAATTATTTGTATTTCATTGTCCCAAACAGTTTCGGTCACTTATTCAGCTATTTTCAAGTCATTAGTTTTTGGACATTGGTAATTTCTATTCATATATGACTGTTTAAGATATGTTTTTGTGTTGTTTTGAATACTAAAAGAAGCAATTATCCTGAGCTTCACATCTTGAGTGCAACTGAAATGCATGTGATCAAACAAGCATTTTAACAGAGGACAGAAAGTGTAACATTAAAATTCAAAAGGACATAGCAAAAATTCCTTCCAAAGCTAAGCAAAGTATTAAAAAACAGGAAAATTTAATTAGAAACAAAGAAAAGAGAACTCAAGTTTGTTAATATCATTCCTTGCATATAACAGTAAGTGCTGGACAATCTCACAGATAAAAAAAGGCTTGAAGTAACAAGAATATGGTTCTACAGAAGGATACTGAGGATACCATGGACCAAACAAGTGAGTAAAAAAGAAATTTTAATGAAAATGAGAACAAAAGTTCACTTTGACTTTGAAAATGATTAAAAAATGTTTACATCAAAAGTTTTAGAGAAAATGGAAACAAAAGTACACAAATAACCTAAGAAACGCCTGGTTGAAATTTCTAGGGCACTTAATGAGGAAAGGGGGCTTGAAAAGTGTGTCACTCACAGGACATATTAAAAGCAAGATGTATAGAGGAAAATACTGCACCCCCCCACTAATTACTACTTAATAATATAATACATCTTCCCCCACCCTCTATCTATGAGTCAAATAACAGGACAGATTTTTGAGACATGATCACCCTTTGCATGTATTACATATGGCACTTAACTGAAAATATATAGTGGGACCATTCAATACTTAAATAGATAAATAATTTTTAATGGCAAGTTGAATTTTTATTTTATTTTTATTTTTTTGAAATTACTCCATGATGGGGTGGTCTTTGCAGTACTCTATATTGTAGTTTGCTTTGACTTTTGTAAGGAATTTGGCTGGTGAAGTGAGGTACTTTCTTCTCTGGTATAAGGATCTGGCCCTCATCCAAAAGTAGAGGAGAGGATAGTATGTATGAGATTCATTGCTCTTTTGATCCCCCAAAAAGTTTATGACCTTATTTCCTAACAATGTCTTAATAACTTAATACTCACCATTGGGACCTTTTGTGCCAGACTAAGATACACTGAGTAATTGGAGTAGATAGACTAAACTATTGCTCGGTTCACACTCCCCCCACGTCTATTGAACAGGTGAAGAGGCTCATCCCTTGTTTCCTGTTTAGGATGCAGTTTCCGGTTTTCTCTTTTCCAATCTTTTCACTCTTTCTTTTTTTTTTCTTTTTTTTTTTCAATTGCAGTAGATAGACTAAACTATCGCCCGGTTCACACTCCACCCACGTCTATTTAACAAGTGAAGAGGCTCATTCCTTGTTTCCTGTTTAGGATGCAGTTTCTGGTTTTTCTCTTTTCGAATCTTCTCACTCTTATGTAGCCCCCTGCACATCAGTGGCATTACCGCCTTGCTTGGGGTGATATGATTAAAAAAAAACAAAAAAAAAACTATTTTATACAATTGTGTAAATGAATGGAAGAGCAGGGTTTAGGAAAGATAACAAAAAGACAAAATTTGCTAAAAGTTACAAAGAACAGAAAATTGTAGAACAAAGAGCCAATGAATTTCAAAATCATTTTCCAACAATAAAAATATCTCATACATTTTCTTTTTGTATTTGTCTGAGATGAGGTATTGTAATTATTTACACTATTTACATTGTTCAGATCGTTGTTCTCATCTTTGTTGCCATATCCACCTTCAATATCAGTCTATATTTTTGAGATGAAGTCTTAAAATTATTTACGTTGTTCGGACTGTTTTCCTCATCTTTGTTGCCATATTTCTGAGATGAGGTATTGTAATTATTTACACTATTTACATTGTTCAGATTGTTGTCCTCATCTTTGTTGCCATATCCACCTTCAATATCAGTCTATATTTTTGAGATGAGGTCTTAAAATTATTTACGTTGTTCAGACTGTTTTCCTCATCTTTGTTGCCATATTTCTGAGATGAGGTATTGTAATTATTTACACTATTTACATTGTTCAGATTGTTGTCCTCATCTTTGTTGCCATATCCGCCTTCAATATCAGTCTATATTTTTGAGATGAGGTCTTAAAATTATTTACGTTGTTCGGACTGTTTTCCTCATTTTTGTTGCCATATTTCTGAGATGAGGTATTGTAATTATTTACACTATTTACATTGTTCAGATTGTTGTCCTCATCTTTGTTGCCATATCCACCTTCAATATCAGTCTATATTTTTGAGATGAGTTCTTAACATTATTTACATTGTTCAGACTGTTTTCCTCATCTTTGTTGCCATATTTCTGAGATGAGGTATTGTAATTATTTACACTGTTTACATTGTTCAGATTGTTGTCCTCATCTTTGTTGCCATATCCATCTTCAATATCAGTCTATATTTTTGAGATGAGGCATTAAAATTATTTACGTTGTTCAGACTGTTTTCCTCATCTTTGTTGCCATATTTCTGAGATGAGGTATTGTAATTATTTACACTATTTACATTGTTTCGACTGTTGTCCTCAGCTTTGTTGACATATTCACACTGTTTCAGCCGTTGTACACCCTGGCCTTCTTCAAGGATTGGAATTTTGAACAGAATTCTTTATTTCATCTACCAGGTTAGATTTTTCTAGTGCCATGAGCCATGCCTTTCCAGATGTCTCATTATAAGTTCTCTTGCTAGCAATCAAAACTCTACAGAGAAATGACAACATCATCATGCTACCAGCTGATAAAAGCAATGCAACTGTAGTGAGGGACAAAATGGAATATACAGAAAAACTGGAATACCTTGTTAGAAATGGTAGCTATGGTAAAGTAAAGAAAGATCCTACAATGAAAAAAATACGGACAACTGTCACAGATCCTAATCAAGAACAAGGGCCATTTCCCACCTAAGGCATACAGGCAGTTGTCATAATGTTACAGCAAGCTACCTCATATATACAGTCTCCTCAAACTTCACAAGACAGTATTCCACTCAGTCCAATTGTTAGCAGAAAAGGCTTTGTGTGCCACCCTCTGAGTCGCTTCCTTGTGGATATAATTGACTTAATAATAAGAAAGTCACCATCATATGTGAAAAACTCTGCCCACTTTGTGGAAATAATTACAGATGCTTCCATTAATCCAAACAGATGGTGATCCTGGACATGGTGAGTTTGTTCACCAAGGTATTCATAGAAGAGGCACTTTAGGTCATCAGGGACAGACTGGCCTAAGATTCGTTGCTATGAGAAAGTACCAGGATACCAATAGATAACCTGATGAAGATGCTGACTTTCTGTACAGAAACAACACACTTCAGAATGGGATCATACATATATCAGCAGAATGAAGGCTTAGCAATTGGCTCACAGTTATCACCAGCAATGCCTAACATATACATGGAATACATTGAAGAGATAACATTATTTTTTTTTTTTTTTTAATCGTTTCACCCTAAGCAAGGCATTCCACTGCCACTATTGCGCTTGGGGCTACATAGGGGAAGGTAAATAGAAAGAGTGGTTAGATATAGGAAATGTCAGAAGGGGGGGTGATAGGTAGTTGGGAGGATGAGAAGAGTGTTTGAAAGAATGGAAGCGAGTTATAATCTACATCACTAAAGGTAACTCGATGACCAAGATATGCAAATGACATTTTCATACTCTGGCAATAATAGGAAGAGGTCCAGCTGAACCATGTGAACACAATAAGATTATCAATATTATAATCAATATTATATTATTATCAATTATCAATAAGATTATCAGTAAGATTATCAATAAGATTATCAATACATTTCACAATGGATAAATAAAACACCAACCAACTAGCATTTCAGGATGTGCTAATATTTCAAACAGAGCATGAGTTCAAGATATCCATTTACTGCAAACCAACTTTCACCAAACAGTACCCCAACTTCAAATCCCACCACCTGAACAGTGTAAAGAAAGGGATTATTTACTGCTTACAACATCAAACAAAAGTCATAAGTGGTGACCCAGAGACATATGAACAAGAAATAAGCAGTACCCTAAAATTTAACAAGCACCTGGGGTACATGATAGCAACTCTGACAAAGTGGGATAGAAGCATGCAAGAGAATAAAGAGAAAAATAACCTCATTCTGTTTGCCCTATGTATTGGAATTATCAGAAAAATAATATTGAAAGTGGTTCAATACGTTGCAGACACCTCTTCCAAGTAAAAATTCCCATAGAAGAAAATACACTAAGTGTCCACCATTTCCTGAAGCTGTGGTAAGAAACATTAAAGACAATTTGGACCACCTCCTTAAGATTAAACTCCAAAAACACTGTAAAGCCACAAAGCAAGGACAAGAGGAAATCGAAAAATCAGGCCTAGCTGACATGTGGGATGAAAATGGAATAATAGACAGAGAACATCAAAGTCATCTATGCATAGAAATAAATACAATATAGTAGCCAGCAATACGTTGGACTAAAGAAAAACAACAATTACAACAGAATTGTAATATGACCTCTGGTAAAAAAAATGGTACTGAGACATAAGGTTTATAAATTCTAAAAGTTCATACATTGATGCCCACAAGGTTAAATACCTAGCTACAGCAGAGGTGAACAAAAACTTCGAGAGCTGAGTTAAAGGGAGATAACTTTTACTGAGACATCTAGAAGTGGTATGGCTCATGGAACTAGAACATTCTACAAAATAATGTTCAGTTTGAAAATCCAAACTAATTCATTTTAAATAATGCTTAACATAAGGAAAAGCCAGCTGAACTTTCTGGGATGTGTAATGAGGAAGGAGGGCTTAAAGAAAGAGAAACAGAGGAAAGCAATGCATGACATACTTGACAGGCTTGAGAAAATGGATGGCAGAGCAGTAACAAGAGAAAAGCTACAAGAGATAGGAAGATGCGGAAGACAATGATTACTTACAGCCTGAAGGGACATGGCACATAGAAGAAGAAGAAGATAAGATTGGTAGCACGGTTTCATCATTTTACAGTTGAAGTAGCTAGAAAAAAAACAATATGTTTGTGCTAAAAGTTTCTTCTGTCACACTTATTTTCAAGCATTTCATCTCAAACAACAGGTTTGTTCATGGCATACAGTTTCTTTACTTGAATGCTCACTGCTTAATACTAGAAAAATAATACTTTGGTAAGAGGTTACAAAGAAAAAAAACCCACGAGACAAAATGGTAGCATCCACTAAATCTGATTCAGTTGCAACCTTCTCATAAGGACCTGCTGTAGCCAAGCAATGTGAAGGGAGGAATGATCTTACTGGCATGTGCTTTTATTTCACAGGGCTAGCAAGCGATCCTTTCTCATTTAGGTTGTTTGGAACCATTGTCTTCTAGACACACCTTTTTTGAAATGTTAACTTTTGTCTAAAAGATCATTCATCAAGAACCCATGATCTGTCTCTGCTCAACTGACCATCTTTATCAATGTCAGTTGATCTGCTTCTTCAGTGTTCTGCTCCACTCAGCGGATGTTCTTTATCAAGATGATAACTGTCAAAACAATTTCTGTAACATCCTGTAGATGTTTCCTTAACAAGATATCAGCTGATAACTGATACCCTACACTCACTTGGAAAGCTTTCTTCTGGTTTCTTGCTTCTTGCTTAATAGTCAACTTTGATTTTCAAAAATTTAAATTTCATATCAATCTGTATCTTCTGTCTTAATTCCTCTTCTTTTATTGTTCTCACTTCTGTTTTTCTTTTCTTTTTTCTTTTTCATTTTCTCCCAGTCAGTCTCCCTTTGTGTCTTTTTGGGGTGCAATTGGGCTTGAGTTTGAATTTTGTTCAACGGCATATTAACCTCAGTGGGTTATTTAATGCCAAAAAAGTATGGTTTTAAAGTATTTTTTTAATATTCAGTTATAGTGAGAAGGTTGTTTTTCCTAGATTTTTAAGAAAAATATTATTTTTTTTAATTCAGAAAACTGAAGATGTCTTCTAGTTTTGTATTCGAAAATGTATTGCTGTTAATAATTATGTATTATGACAATTTTTTTTCTTAAAAAATGTATTGGTAATATTTTTCTTTCAAAGTCTATTTGTATGTATATATTTCTATAGAGGGTCTATTGTTATACTTTCATAGTGTTTTGATCCCAGTTTGGGAGTTAACTATTTGCTCAGAGCTGGGGCTCTAACAGGTGCTACCAATCATGGTCAGGGTGGACCTGGGAACAACAGCAATTAGGAGATGGTTCCAGACTCCTCTCAATCAGAGGCATTGCTGCCGGAGGCAGTTTAACATCATACCCTGTGTTATATAGCAATATACAACAAACACGGGTGTATATAAAAATATGAGTTATATTTTTATTAATGAACGATGGACCGTGTAGAATAGAGGCAGGAGTGAGAGAGAGAGCGCTTCTAATGGGTTGACGAATGCGTACCCCCGCAATAGCAGCATGCTATTGGGGGCAGCTGTGAACTGCCTTCCTTCGAGTTCTGAGGTTCTGCTGCTACTTCTGCTCTCACTTCTTCTGACTGGCGAATCCGTGTTTTCGCGGTCTTTATATATCTTCCAAAACCGGGACTTGTTTCTTCTGGCTTTGCCTTGATCACGCGACGCCCACGCGACGCCTACGTAATTCTCAGAGTCACCTGTCTGTTTGCCTCTGAGTTATTTCTGCATCTGCCGGAAATAGGGTCAAAGTGACATCCGTTACTTTTCACCGACCGGAAACAACACGGCTTGTATCAGCCTTTCTTGGGTGGGCCAGACCGTTATATTACACCTGGACCTCAGGGTGAAATGATAAAAAATCAACTGATAATCATTATCTTTTGCTTTCTTAATTCTTACATTATTATTGTTATTTCGCCTTAATAGTGTTTTTGTTTTTTCATATTCTTTCACACTCAGTAACACCTTGTGCTTTAGTGGCTTTATGGCTTTGCCTGGGGTGAAATGAAAAAAAAATAAAGTCAAAAGGGAGGTTACTAGGGAAATATCTGTTCCCAAAAGAAACAGGCAAGTGTTATGAATACCACATGTATATTGCAAAAACACATTTAAAGTTGCTTTCATGAACCCTCTAGGGCCATTCATATCATATTTGATACAGTATTTCCCTATAAGGAAACATTTGATATTTCCCTATAAGGAAACATTTGGTATTCATTGACTGAGCAGTCAGTACTGCTTTCATTTGAAATTTATAAAATATTTCTCTTAAAAAATTTTTCAGGAAAATATTTCTTTCAAGGCTTGTTTTCATACTGTATCAAATATGATACAAATGGCCCTAGAGGGTTAAGGCTTATACTGGGCATAAAGTGGGTGATCGGTTTTCTATTGTCATGAAGTAATAAACTGATCCCCCACTAATTACTACTTATTAATATTATAATATAATTCACCAGTCTACCGCAGAAAGCAATGGCAACCTACTGTGGGATAATCTTCTGCCCAGTCAGTCATGTCTCTTTGGAGAGATGATCGTCCAAGCATGTATCACGTATGGCACTAAACTGACTGACTGAATATAATAGAAACATGATTAACCCTCTAGGGCCATTCGTATCATATTTGATACAGTATTTTCCTATAAGGAAACATTTGGTATTTCCCTATAAGGAAACATTTGGTATTCATTGACTGAGCAGTCAGTACTGCTTTCATTTGAAATTTATAAAATATTTCTCTTAAAAAATTTTTCAGGAAAATATTTCTTTCAAGGCTTGTTTTCATACTGTATCAAATATGATACGAATGGCCCTAGAGGGTTAAGCAAATTATACAAAAATCTTTAACAAATTGAACCACTATCAACAGGGACATATTTAGACCTCATAAGAGATTTCAGCTAATAATTGTGTGTCATGTGAAACTCCCAATATAAAAGATATTAATTCTCAGCTCATAAATGTACATGTAGATGTTGATGAACCAAATGCTCTCATTCATTACTTCACTAATTGCCTCTGCTTCCCAGTATAAACATTATTTGAAATTTATTGAGCTAATAGAAGAAAAAGAAGTGATTCTGAATTATTTTGAAAAGGATCTATAAATATCGGTTCTTGTTTTCCTCTCTTTCAGATAAAAGAAAAAAAAATCTCCAGAAAGCTATAAATGTCCGATTGCATTTATTAGATTAAAACAGCAAATGTTTCCTTCTTATGATCCGTTTATTTTGACATGACCACTAAAATTACAGGTGTCCATTAGGAATATAATCTCTTTTTTACCACACAGAAGAATCTCTCTTGTTATTCTATGTAGTCAAGAAAGAAAATAAAAAGCAGAGATATTTATGCTGGTCAAGGAAGATATTTTTTTTCCTGGAGGTCATAACCTTGTGTGTGAGTAGATTATAAAGTAAATTGACTGTGACATAGAAAAGGAAAAATTTTGGCAAGGTCAGATGAATCTTGTATAAAAAAGAATACTAATATATGCATAGAAACACATAGTGTAGTAAATTGGTACACGGCCATGTTAGTCACCCGGCAGAAATGGAAAAAATATATAAAGAGTGAAAAGTACTCATTAATGTATTGGTTAGGACTGAACTGGATATATCAGAGCATCACAAATTAGGGTTTGTGACCCATCCCCAAGGATTAAGGGTTATGTAAAGATTATGAGGTCAGAAAAATATTTGCAATCTTTTTTTAAGAATAATAAAGTAACCTGAGGTTGAATTTATATTTGTCTTTAATGTAAAGTATCTCAATTTGTTTCTTTACAAACGCCATGTTTTTTCAGGACGTGTGTGATCATGACACTCCACAGCTTCCTTTTTAATATGCAAATATAATTCTTATATAAAGTATCTTAATTTGTTCCTTTACAAATGCCAGGTTCTTTCAGGATGTGCGTGATCATGACACTCCACGGCTTCTTTTTTATGCACAAATATAATTCTAATGTAAAGTATCTCACATTGTTCCTTTACACATGCTATGTTATTTCAGCAGATAGATGATGATGACACTCCACATCTTTCTTTTTTAAATAAAAACTAGCAGTATAGCCCGGCGTTGCTCGGATATAATGAAAGCTTTAAAACTAATCTATGGTTCTGGAGCTCAGACTCTTTGGACGTTGGCACAAAAGACTAAAAAGCAATAGTTGTTTCCAGTTAAAGCGAAACCGTAGACTGAAAGAAAAATGAATCGATGTTAGTCAAATTTTGATTTCTTGGAATCAATATCAAATTTTCTGCACTATTGTAAGAACTGTAACTGTGAAACTTCTGAATATCATTTCTTATGTCTTTGTCTATCAGTGTATCAAATTTGATTAAAATCGGACCACTCCTTCTATAACCCAATCTTTTTGATTATCGATTTTCAATATTTATCATGGGTACCGTGACACAAAACCTAGCTAAGAACACTCACAGACACTTATAGTACAACTGTGTAAATTTTCAAGAAAATCAGTTCAGCCGTTTCGGAGTCTATAGGTAACGGATACACACGCACACACACACAAAGTTCTATTTATAAATAAGTTTAGATAGATATAATTCTTATAATGCTTATACACTCAGCATATCTCAATCTTTCCTTTAAAATGCCATGTCTTTGGGAAGATAGGTAAACATGGGTCTCCACAGCTTTCTTTTTAATACAAAATTATAATTCTTATGCTAATTATATGTATATATTGTAAAGTATCTCAATTTTCTCTTTACATATGGCAGTTCCTTTCAGGATGTAGAAGATCATTGATCTTCACACCTTCTTTTTTTATACAAAAATATTGTCCTTGTAGTGCTTAGATATTATAAGGTATCTCAGTTTTTCCTTTACAAGTGCTATATTCTTTTAGTCATAGAATACAGATTCCTTTTTTTATTATCTTTCATATGCTATTATTATTCTTGGGAAAGACAGTTTTAAATTCAGAATAGTCCTTCCCCTTGACAGGTTGCCAGTCAAGACTAGAAAGACAAGTCTACCCTGCTATTCATCTCATACACTGGATTAGAAGAGGTAAACTCATGCCTGTACCATATGTATTAATGCAGAAGTGAAAGCAACAGGCAAGGCTGAAATCTGAACTCAGTTCCCCAGTTTCACTCCTGAGCCCTTAACCATTATGCTGTTGACACATCCGGATTTATTCATTTTGAAAATTAATTTGCTTTTTGATAATTTTTAAAAATTTTATTTAAAAAAAGAAAATTTTCTTTATAATAAACACTAGAAAATTTAATATTTTGACAATTGAAGACATTTGCTGATTTATAAAATTGTTCTGCCAATTTACATTTTTAATGAAAGTGTTGTAGGTTTGGGATAGGTACAAGTGCATCTTGGTAAACATTAGTCAATAAGATGACTTAGTTTTTCATATGATAGACAGTTTTGAGCCATTTTAGAGGGTAAAAGAGTCAAATATCAATTGCAAGTCGTCAGAATATATGGTTATTAGTAAATAATCAGCCCAACATATAAATTCTAAAATGCAGCTACCAAAATCGAGCAAATATAATTATTTAAATATCTGGGAGGTATTTTAACAGTGGGCAGAAAGTATGACACTGAAATCAGAAGACACATTAGGATAGTGAATGTGCCTTTCAAAAGTTAAGCAAAGTATTAAAAAACAAGAAAATTTCATCAGAAGAGTACTTCACTATACTGGACAATATCCCCACAGAAGAAAAAAAGATTTAAGGCAGCAGAAATGCGGTCCTACAGAAGGATGGTGAGGATACCATGGACCAACTATGTCAGCAATGACAAAGTTTTTGAGAAAATAGAGACAAAAAAGACTCTTATACTTAGCATCAGAAAGAAATAACTTCTTTTTTTTTTTTAGAGTAAGGTTCCCTCTGTACAAGGCCTGAGGGCCACTTGAGGTAGAAAGTTACATCAAGAGGCAGTTTATATGGATAGGAGAGGAAGTTAACTCTAAACTTGAATAGATTAAGATTTTAGTAATTGGGGAATCATCAGAAGGGAAATTTTCATTTTTTTTTTTTATCAAAGGGGCTCAAGACTGGATAAATATTTCAGTAGATTTAGAGTTGACTGATGTTTAATAAACAAAGACTTTATTTTTAACAAATTTCAGGAATTTTGCTTTTTTAAGAGGTGGCGGAGTGAATAGCAGCTCAGACTGAGGAATCGGAGTTTAAATTCCAGTCTAATACATTACATTCAATTGAAACATGTATGAAACAATCTCTTCTCCACCTCCAACCAACTAGTTATAGAAAAATATCATGACTGACCAGGTTTTATAGACCTGGATGGCAACCAGTCTAGGAGAAGAAAACTCTGAATTCAAAACCAGCTTGGACAATTTTAATAGCAAAACAGACTGGGTCATATAGCTTTGGTTGGCATCCAGTCCACTGCAGAAAGAAATGGCAATCTACTGGGGGGAAAATTTCCAAGCGCTGCCTTCCAATATGCCTTGTGCTACCATGGAAGAGTAGGCTCAAAAAATGAACATGAGTATAATATCTCATGTTGATTTACAGTCCGCAACAACATGGAGTAAGCGACTGATGACAGTGATGAATTTTAGAGATAAGGAGTTATCATTATCAACATAATTTACATTTGTATTACTCATATTTGTTGTTGTTATCATAATTCTTTGGCAGTTGTACACTCAGGCCTTTATCAGGTATATATCAATCAAGGAATCCTAAACTGAAGTCTTAATTTAATTAAAATTGTTCTCATTTCACTGCCCATGCCTAACGATATCTCGTTTATTTCCTATTTTTAGTACTACTCAGTTATTGCTCACCATGTTTCCACTGAGTCCAAGTATACACTGCCTGGTCCAGGGTTTGAACTTTAATCCCTTTAATCCCTTGTTCTTTTCCTGTATTAATTCTATAATTAATTCTATAATTAATTCTATAATAGTGTTTGTACTTAGGTAATGACAATAAAGCATATGTGAAAATATACAGGGTGTCCATAAAGTTCATGTACGCATTAAAAAATTTATAACTTTATTTGTACTTGCAATAGAAATACTTTGTAAAAAAGATTAGAGAGAAGTCAATCTATATTTTTAAGGTTTTATTGAAATTTTATTTAAGTTTCCACATGTTTTATTTAAGTTTCCACATATCATTTGCAATACAAAGGGTAATACAATTTTACAGTTCACGGAAAACATTTGCCAACTGGTTTACAGTAATGCCTGAAATCACATTAGTATCAATAACTATACTTAAAACTAGGTACATTGAATTTTATAACGTTTTTACAGATTATTTCTATCACTTTTATTTTAAAATGCACACAGACTTTATGGAAAGCCTGTATACTATGCTGTACAGGTAAGGAGGTAAACAAGTATATATATATATATATATATATATATATCTATATATAAGCATGCAATGTGGGTATAGAAGAATCCAAAGGAGTATCCTGTACATACAGTGGTAGAATAACTCTCTAAGAGAGCTCTAAATATATATGTATATAAATACATAGAGAGCAAATATAAGAAAAATTAAGGCAGACATGCTATTTCATGGTAAATCGATTTCTGATTTACCATGAAATTTTCTTATATATATCTATATATATATATATACTTGTGTGTGTGTGTGTGTGTATATATATATATATATATATATAGATACACAAGTATATATATACACGTGTGTGTATATATATTTACACAAGTATATTTAAGTGTGTGTATATATATATATATATATATATATATATATATATATATATATATATATATATATATATATATATATGCACAAATATATATATATATGTATATATATATACTTGTGTGTGTATGTACATATGCATTATTATATGAATATTAATCAGGTGTGAATGGAACAGTGCTCAATACTGTATAACAGAGCAAAAGTATATATTAATAAACATACATATTATCCTATATTTTATGCATGACTCAAAGTTCCATGTATCTTTCAGCAATCATCAGGTCGATGCTTTATATATAGGGGAAGCATTCTATATGAATAGTACTTATTGTCAATAAAGTATTTGTGCAAAGGTATTGCACTTCTGGCAGTAATATGTACTAATATGTAGCAAAGAGTGTACCAATCAACTAATCTAGACAGAATCATTCCATTGTAATTACATGAACAAGTCAATCAAGCTAATGACTTCTAATTGACAACAACAAAAAATCTTTGCAACTTTGACAAAGTAATTGAAGTTGCTTTTTTAGATGTCTTTTCTTGCCTCAAAGATATTATATGTCAAAATGCCTTTGCAAATATTTCTTAGCAAAAAAAAAAAAAGAAAAACCAACAAAAAATTCACATAAACATAGGTGTAGGTATAGATATTTGTGCTGAATAGAATATATATATTATATATAATAGCCATATTGACAATGTTTCGACCATTGTATATTCCATCTTTCTTCAGGTGATTGGAATTTTGAATCAAACACTTTATTTCAATCACTGGATTATATTGTTCTTGTTCCATGAGCAATGCCACTTCTGGTTGTCTTAATTATCTTTCTTTAACTCAATTCTCTAAATTATTTTTTCATCTCTGCTGTAGCCAGATATTGAATGTACAATTATTTGGGTCAAGTCACTGGATCTAAACAATGCTTTTATCCACTAGACTATGTAAATAATATAAATGCTACCTCATTTCAGAAGTGTTGACATTCATATATATATATAAGAATACTAGCAGTATAGCCCGGCATTGCTCAGGTGTAATGAAAGCTTTAAAACTAATCCATAGTCCTGGAGCTCAGACTCTTTGGACGTTGGCACAAAAGACTAAAAAGCAATAGTTGTTTCCAGTTAAAGCAAAACCATAGACTGAAAGAAAAATGAATGGATGGAAGTCAAATTTTGATTTCTTGGTATCAATATCAAATTTTCTGCACTATTGTAAGAACCTCAACCTTGAAACTTCTGAATGTCGATTTTATGTCTTTGTCTATGAGTGTATCACATTTGATTAAAATCAGACCACTCCTCTGTAACCCGATTTTTTCGATTATCGATTTTTGATATTTATCGCGAGTACCTTGACACAAAACCTAGCTAAGAACGCTTGCAGACGCTTATAGTACAACTGTGTAAATTTTCAAGAAAATCGGTTCAGCCGTTTCGGAGTCTATAGGTAATGGATACACACACACACACAGAGATACAGTTCCATTTATAAATAAGTAGGAGTGTGGTATCAATATATATGTGATTATGGCACATAGACATTTTAACAAAATATTGGGGATCAAGTGATGAGACTAGACTTAAATATTGGCATTGAACTGTGAACGCAATTCCACAGTGTTACACCATTAGAATGTACTTTAAGAAATACATTACAAGATGTTCCAAACCTTGTGAATAAAACTGAGTCACCAAAACTGTTTGAATTTCTGTAATAAAGAGTTTTCATTAGTTATGGGACTTATATTTAGATAGTTGTCCTAATTTTTGTTTTTGTTATGTTTTGGCCCTTGTGCCCTCAGGCTACCATCAGATGTATATCAATCTGGATAACCCATAGGGAATTTTGAGTTGAACTTATTGCTTAATCAACAGTAGACTGTTATTGCTCACCTGTTTCCAATGAGTCCAAGTCATATACTGCTTGGCCCAGAGATTGTTTGGTACAAAAGTCTAGGAGATTAGATATGGGCAAATGGATAATAAAGCGGATGAGGTTGGTTAACCCTAGATTTGAACTGTAACCTCAATTAAACAGCTGTTTATAAATTCTATACTATGAATCCTTTGTTTCTTAATACTTAAAACTTTAGTTACATTTACTTGATACTGATATTAAGCACTCTAATTACAAAAACTTCTGACCTTAAAAGTGTTATCCTCCAGTACTACGTTGGTCAACAGCTTCTTTTGGTGAAGCATAATTTTTATTAATATGATTATATCTTTATTTATGCAGATCACTTGAAGACCAATGAAAATTCTTTGTTTAATTTGGTTGGTTGTTTTGTTTTTATGGCATATCAACCTCAGTAGTTTATTTATTGCCAACTAAGTTTTTTTTATTTATTTCTGGTAATACCATTTTCTTTCAACAATTTATTGTTGCTTTATATAAGTTTTGTGTCTAGTAATACTTTTTTCTTTTCAAGTATCAAGATTCATTGGGATTTGTTTTTTTAAGGGCAGGGTCTCCAAGTCCTACCCTAATATTTAACCCGTAACTGGAGGAAGGGGACGGATTAATACCTTTCCTAAGGGTACCAGTGCTTAAGCGAATGCAGGGTATTCAACTGGAATTCGAACTTGGCTCACTGATTTCTCTTTCTGAGCTGATATCCACTGCACCACAACGCACAACCGTCACTGAACGGTTACAGCACCTCGTATTCCTAAGCGGTCACCCACCTAAGTACTGACCAGGCTTGGTGATCGAGCGAGAACCAGTGTATTCAACGTGATATGGCTGTAAGCACGCATATCCATCAATAAACGCTTACAGCACCTGGTATTCCCAAGCGGTCACCCATCTAAGTACTGACCAGGCTCAACGTTGCTTAACTTCGGTGATCGAGCGAGAACTGGTGTATTCAATGTGATATGGCTGTAAGCCTCTTTGTTTAAGAATTGTTTGTTTAATTCTTGTTCAGTTCAAACTATTTATTTTTATTTTTTTATTTTTTGTTTTATAACATTAAATGTCCAGAGGCTTCTGCTCGGACAAACTTAAGTCACTCATGCCTCCTCAACAGATGTTTACTTGTGCAACCAGACTGGCAACTGGGTCCCACCCATTCACAGTCAGGTTAGCCAAATGCAGACAACAATTCTACTCCTGCAGCTTCTTCTCTCACACTTCCCACCTGTGGAACTCGCTTCCATATTCTTGCTTTCCTGACGGCTACAACCTCCAGAAATTTAAATGCAAAGTCAATACTCATCTACTAACCACTGGACTCTAGCTCTCTCCCCACCCCTGTATATCCTTCCCTTTCTCTCCACCTATGTATCTGTCATTGCACCTGCATTCTCAGCTTTCTATTGCTCCTTTCTAACTAGTTTGTACTCCTCACTCTTTACTAATTAATCTTTTTACAGTTATGTAGCCCCCCACTCATCAGTGGCATTTCTGCCTTGCTTGCAGTGAAATGATTAATAAAAAAAAAAATCGAAAAAATCAGGTTAGAAGGAGTGGTCCAATTTTAATCAAATTTGATACACTCATAGACAAAGACACAAGAAACTATATTCAGAAGTTTCAAGGTTGCAGTTCTTACAATAGTGCAGAAAATTGATAATGTGTACATATATATATATATATATATATATATATATATATATAAAAGGCAAGGTGTTTGTGTGTGTGTCTGTTTATCTGCCTGTATGTCTGTATTTTTTTCATCCCTTTTATTTTAGTTTTTGCTTCGGGTTTGGCTCTAAGTAGGTATAATTGTAGTTCTTAGTCTCAGCCATGATACCATTTACTCAGAGGACTTATTTAGCCTTCAAAATATGACGTTTATGACGAAAAAAACTGATTTGATATCGATACCAGGAAATCAAAATTTGACTTACATCGATTCATTTTTCTTTCAGTCTACGATTTTGCTTTAACTGGAAACAACTATTGCTTTTTAGTCTTTTGTGCCAACGTCCAAAGAGTCTGAGCTCCAGGACCATGGATTAGTTTTAAAGCTTTCAGTACACTTGAGCAACGCCGGGCTATACTGCTAGTGCATACATATGTGTGAGAAGCAAAAAGGCAAGAAAGAGAGAAAAACATTAATGGCTTCAATAAGAAATTCATTAACTTTAATGATATATTGAAAATGTTTGGAGGAGCTATGATGAAAGTAATAGCCTATAATACGGAAGTTGTCTAAAAAGTGATTTTCAAATGGAGATGATCATTTTGATGTAAATGATGAGAAAAGAATCTCCAGTCTGTTGATTTGTCACTCAATTTTTATTCATTTTTTCTTTTAGTATGATTAGATTGTATTCTTCTCATCAATGTAGTTTTATTTCTGTCGAAGACTACTTATCAAAGGTCTAACTTTATCTCTGATAGAGATGCCAGGAAATTTAAGTTATTTCCATTTCAAGCCTTTGGCTTTAAAACATTTACTTGGTTGGTCAAGCCAATAAATAACCTCATATTGATTTTAAAAAATAGATCAAACAAACCTTTGATCTGTTTCTTGCACATAATCAAAGCACACAAGAGAGTGAATCAGCTGCAATAGATATGAACATAGATCTTTTAATGACATGGTTCTTTAAAATGTAAGTGAGCATATTTCTTAAATATATGCTACTTCTGTACCGAGGGAAATATTCTTAAGAAAATTTCTTCAGGTATTTTTTTTATCAGAATCAACCCAATGTAAAGCTACTTTTTTTTTTTTTTTTTTTTATAAGCGTTTCACCCCGAGCAAGGCATGTCACTGCCACTACTGCGCAGGGGGCTACATAGAGTAGAGAAAGGATGATTAAATATAGGAAATGTCAGAGGGTGGGTGATAGGCGGGTAAGGATACCGAGAATGAGGGTTGGGTAGATGAGAGTGTTCTGAGAATAATTGGGAGTTAGTGTGATAGGAGGTGTCTATTGACCCTACATTTAAACACCTGGAGATTGTAGCTGTCGGGAAAGCAGACTTGTGGAAGGGAGTTCCACAGGCGGGAAGCGCGAGAAAAGAAGCTGTTGGAGTAGAATTTACGGTTACATCTTATTTGTTTAACTGTAAAAGGGTTGTTTCCAGAGTGGAGAAGAATTAGAAGCAGAAACATTAATAATGATCAGGAAGAAAAGAAAAGTAATCAGAAGGTCAGTAGATGACGATCAACATTGCATTAGTATTTTTGTACTGGAGAGCCGGAAGGGAGTTCCGTCAGCAAGAAGTATGAGGAAAGAAACTGTTAGCATAGAATTTATGGTTACATCTTGCTATCGTAATAGTAATAGACTATGAAAAGGCTATCAGTGTTTCATATGTGGGAATGGTGCTGATATGTTGAAACTAATTGCTCACAAGCCCACATAAACATTCAAATTCTGCTCGATGATGATAAAATGTTTCTCACTTAGTTTTGGAAGTACAAGCTAGTTTTGTCCCCGTTTAGCTGTTAGAGCTAGGTCAGATAAGAGATCAGCTGACAGCTTTTGGTTCATCTAGGTTTCTGGAGGCACACTCATAAACTTCCATGTTGCCTGCATATATACCTATTAATAAGATAAGTTCTCTGTTAGATTGATTATTAACATAAAGCAGAAAAAAAGTTCCACCATGGTGAGAGTTTTGGGTAATCCTTGCTAATAATCTTTATTATGTTGCACCTTCCTCTCTATAGTACATATACAGGGAGAGGTTGATTCATGCTTTTCAAAGAACATTAGTGCTAAATGAGCAAAGGTAACTTCAGCTGAAATTTGAACTTGGCTTTTCAGTTCTGTTTTCCATGTTGAAAACTATTATGCTACTTTGCACCTTCAATTGGGATATGTATAGTATTCAGGTTGGATGTGCATTGCAGTACAGTGGATATCGGTTCGGAACAAGAAATCGGGGAGCTGAGTTCAAATTCCAGTTGAATTCATTGCATTCACTTATGCGCAAATACCCTTGGGAAAGGTATTAATCCGTCTCTTCCCTCCAGCTATGGGTTAAATAACAGGACAGATTGGGTTCTATAGCCTTGGCTGGCAACCAGTCTACCGCAGGAAGCAATGGCAACCTACTGTAGGATAATCTTCTGCCCAGTCAGTTATGTCTCTTTCGAGACATGATCGTCCAAGCATGTTTCACGTATGGCACTTAACTGACTTATAGTATTCAAGGAAAGATAGATTTATGTTTATTCACAAATGCTAAAGTAACCATGATCAATCTCATTTGAAATTGGAACCCAGCATGCCAAGTTTGCTTTCCTTGTTAAAGAATGTTATACTGCTTTGCTTCTCTATTTAGTACATATATTGAATACAGGGAGAAGTGGGTTCATGACTTTCTTGTAATATTAGGGCTAAGTTAACAGAAGGAACTTCAGATGAAATTTATAAACAGGATCATGAAAAACTTACAATAGTGCTATTTTATCAGGAAACTAGCACCACATCCAGACCACTGACCATACTTTCCTTCCATTATGCCTAATACATGTTATCGTCTTATTGTCTCAATAATATTTGCATACATTTCTAACCAATTGACAACACTCCCCTTCACAATGTCCAGTGTATCCCTCCAGTAGGATCATAAGGAACAGTTTTACATTAAATAAATAAGAGGCCTATTCTAGCACTAATATTTGAATGAATTCCCAATCATTTGACAATATTCCTCACCCTCATAACATGTGTAGCCATGTCATAGGATCATGAGGAACTATTTTAATTTAAATAAGTAAGAGAGCTCTTCCAGCACTAATGTTTATATTCATTCCTGACCATATGTGAATACTACTCTTATCAATGTCCAGTGCATCCCACTAGTAGGATCATGAATAGCAATGTCAGATTAAATTAATAAACAACCTTTTCTAGCATTAATAATTGCATTGATTCCTGACCACTTGACAATACTCTTCTTCCCAATGTTCTGTATACCCCTTTAGTAGATCATATAGAACAATGTTACATTAAATAAGAGACCTGTTTTAGCTTGGATTAATTCCTGGCCATTTGACAGTTCTTTCCAATGTCCTGTGTATCCCTGTAGTAGGATCATAAGGAACAATTTTCCTTTAAATAAATAAGAGACCAGTTCTAGCACTAATAATGTTATTAATTTCTGACCTTTTGATAATACTCTTCTGTCAAATGTTCACTGTATCCCTCTAATAGGATCATAAGGTACAATTTATTTAAAATAAATAAGAGATCTCTTCTTTTTGCAGTCATTCTTGTTTATTGGATATTATTACTCTTCACAATGTCCAGTAGACCCTGTTAATAGAATCATGCAGAAAAACTCTACATTTAATAAATAAGAAACCAGTTTTAGCACTAATAATTTCATTCATATCTGACCATTTAACAATACTCTTCTTCCCAATGTTTACTGTGTCGCTTTAATAGTTATGGGAAACACACCTTTTCCTCAGATAATGGACTCTCCTTCCTTTATTAATAAGAGTTAACAGGAAGTTAACTCAAGAAGTTCTTGGTAGTTCTTAGGAGTTCTAGAGAGTTCTATTGGAGTTCAGTAGAACTATTAGTTTGTTTCAGTTTGGACATAGTTGGACTCAGGCAGTTGATATGAGTCGGCAGTTAGCCGAATACTGAGGAGTCAGCTTACAGTGGAAGACTTTTTTTTTTTAATCATATCACCCCGAGCAAGGCAGTAATGCCACTGATGTGCAAGGGGCTACATAGGAGTGAAAAGATTAGAAAAGAGAAAACCAGAAACCGCATCCTAAACAGGAAACAAGGGATGAGCCTCTTCACCTGTTCAATAGACAAGGGTGGAGTGTGAACCGGGCGATAGTTTAGTATATCTACTCCAAGTTCCTAACATTTTGGGTGTGTTAAGTCAATTAGCAACTGACATAGCAAGATTATAACCTTCAGGGCGAAAACTACTCCACAACAATAAGGAACATTGTTACATTAAATAAATAAAAGACCTTTTCTAACACTAATGTTTGCATACATTCTTATCCATTATTTCTCCTCAATGTTCACTGACAATTTCTTCTGTTTTGATTTGCAGTTTTTCCTCTCATAGGATCATCAATAAAATGAAATCTGATGAAAATTATTACAGTCAAATTATACAAAATTTTGTGGTTAATTAGTGAGTCATTATTTTTTCTAAATTTCTGCTGTCAAAAAATTTAGTTTGTTGATGGAGAAAATGGCTGTATTTAAAAAGGCAACTGAAGTAATGGTTGAGTCAGGAGGCAGAAGCTTCATAACTTTGCCAACACATGTAGAATTCAAATCAGTCAGTCAGTTAAGTGCCATACGTGATACACACTTGGGTGATCATGTCTTGAAAGAGACATGACTGACTGGGCAGAAGATTATCCCGCAGTAGGTTGCCATTGCTTTCTGCAGGTAGACTGGTTGCCGACCAAGGCTATAGAACCCAAACTGTCCTGTTATTTAACCCATAACTGAAGGGAAAAGAAATGTAATATTATTAAATAATAATAAGTGGGGGATTAGTTTATTACTTCATAATGATATAAAACTGATCCCCCACATTATGCCCATTAGAAGCCTTAATAATGTTTCCAACTATTATATTCAGTCAGTCAGTTAAATGCCATACGTGATACACGCTTGGGCGATCATGTCTCGAAAGAGACATGAGTGATTGGGCAGAAGATTATCCCGCAGTAGGTTGCCATTGCTTTCTGCAGTAGACTGGTTGCCGACGAAGGCTATAGAACCCAATCTGTCCTGTTATTTGACTCTTAGCTAGAGTGGGAAGAGATGTATTATATTATTAAGTAGTAATTAATGAGGGGTCAGTCTATTACTTCATGACAATATAAAACTGATCCCCCACTTTATGTCCATTAGAAGCCTTAATAATGTTTCCAACTATTATATTTAGTCAGTTAAGTGCCATACGTGATACACATTTGGGCGATCATGTCTCGAAAGAGACATGACTGACTGGGCAGAAGATTATCTCACAGTAGATTACCATTGCTTTCTGCAGTAGACTGGTTGCCAGCCAAGGCTATAGAACCCAATCTGTCCTCTTAGTTAGCCCATAACAGGAAGGAAGAGACATATTAATACCTTTCTCAAGGGTATTTGCGTGTAAGTGAATGCAATGAATTCAGCTGGAATTCGAACTCGTCTCCCCGATTTCTCGTTCTGAGCCGATATCCAATGCACCACAACGCACATCCACAGAATTCAAATACTAGACTAAAACAGGATTTTGATGATGTTACCATGTTTGCCTCTACAAACAGAATTGTTGTTGTAAATGCAATCATTGAAGCAAGTGAAAATTTTCCGTATTCATTGAAGAAAGCAGGATATATCAGAGGAGTTATAAATAGATAGCAACTAAATATTTGATATTAAATCATTCTTGGAGAACCTGTGACTTCAAATTAACTTTATATTTTCCAATGCAGAAAAATAAAATTTGATGTCTGAAACTGGAGTATTTGAAATTTTAAATAAGCGAGAATATATATTATCCACAAAAATAATAAAACACTTGAAAATATGTGTTTTTTTTCATCGACTTCATCGTCTTTTATTAGGTTCTTTTTATTTTCTTTCTTTTCTAATATTTTGAAAAGGCAGTAAACATTTATCAAAGATGAATTATGGAGAGAGAGAGAGAGAGAGAGAGAGAGCTTTTTTTCATCTGGTATAAAATCTTCAATAAAACCACTTATTCACGTATTCTTTTTTTTTCTTTGTTTTTTATTCAAACAAGCATTCACTGATTTTATTAAGTTTTCTGTCAACAGGAAATATGTAAAGGAAAAGTTGAAAAATTCCCAATGTCAAATTTTCAAATCTAAACCATTCATCAACTTTTTAAAATGAGGAAGTTTGAAAAGTATATTTATAATTTTCCTGTCTATTCTTTGATATGATCCATAATATAAACTAGCTGAAGACCCACTCTAAAGATGGGACTTCAACCTAGAAAGCATAGCTGAGTCCTTTTTGGGGCAGAATAAAAAAAAAATAGATACTATGTATTTACTGCATTACAACTTATTTGAATGTCATCATAATCACAAACTTTTTAATTTTTTTTTAATCATTTCACTCCAAGCAAGACAAAGTCACTAAGATACGCTGAGTGCAAGAGAATGAGAAAAAGAAAAACATTAAGGTCAGATGACAAAATATAATGATTAACATTGCATTAAATTTTTGAAAATCAAAACTAACTGGAAAGCGAGAAGTTGAAAGGAAGTTTCACAAACAAGGAGTGTGGAAGAACAAATTTTTAGCATAGAACTTATGGTTACATATACCAATTTCCACTATAAAATGGTGGCACCTTGTCACCAACCTAGTATGGCACTTAAATTCATGTGCCAGTCTAGTCACAGGGAAGCTATATTATGGTGGTGGAAAAGTGACTAAAACTAAAATAACAGGTCAGGACTAATAATATAGCAGAATCATCTTAGTTTATTTTTGGTGTTGCTATTTTTTTAAAATAATTCACCCCAAGCAAAGCAGCACTACCACTGGTGCACAGGGGGTTACAAGTGAGAAGAGCGAAAAGAAAGAGGAACAAGGGGGCTGTTGGGGAAAGGATAGGAGAAAGACGAGAATCAAAAGGATAAAAGATGGCAATTGAGGTTGCACTTATACACTTGGAGATTGCAGCTCTCAGGGAAGAGAGCTCCAAAGGCAAGATGTGTAAGAAAAGAAACTAATAGAGTGGAAGTGGCAGTTACATTTGATATTTTGACTGTAAAAAGGTGGGACCTAATAGCCAGTTTAGTAGAATGTGTAAATTCGTGTAGAGGGGGCTCTAGGTAGGTAAGCTCATTAGAGCAGAAGCCTTTAAAATATTTGTAGAAAAGACAGAGGGAAGCCACATCATATCAGTGAGAAAGTGGCTGAAGGCGGGGTGCCAGGTCAGGATCAGTTGTGTTGCAGTTCTTTCTTTGGATTTTGTTGAGAATCGCAAGATGAATAGCAGGAGCACTGCACCAAATAACTTTTTTTAACAGGGATTAAAGATTTTAAGCTTGTTTATTGTGATGCAGGCCTCACAAGAACTTTAAAAGTTTTCATGGATTCAAACAATATATTTATTGAGAACTCCACCCCACAATCCTCCTGATGCTCTAATGCTTACGGCTTATCGTGTTAAATACATCAGTTCTCGTCCAATCACTAAAGTTAAGCAACATTGAACCTGGTCAATACTTAGATGGGTGACCGTTTGGGAATACCAGGTGCTGTAAGTGTTTCTTGATGGATGTGCATTGTGGTGAAGTGGATATCAACTAGGAAAGAGAAATCGGGGAGCCGATTTTGAATTCCACTTGAATGCCCTGCATATCCTTATGCACTAATACCCTTGGGAAAAGTATTAATACGTCTCTTTATTCCAGTTATGGTTTAAATAACAGGACAGATTGGGTTCTATAGCCTTAGCTGGCAACCAGTCAAGGGTAGGACGTGGGACCCTGCCTGTAAACAAATCCCAATGAATCTTTCTCTATTGTTTGATCGACTTTACTTAGTTATGACCTTCACAGCTAACCCACTGTGCCGTATACTCTGAGAAAAAAAATCATCTCCCATGCCCTACATATTCCATTATTAAGAAGGATGTTTGATTTAGACAGCATCTTCCCAAGAACTGGAGATTTGTGAAACTAACTCCAGAGAGAGGCTGCTTTTCCCAGTCACTACAATCATAACTTCTTCAAATCTAGGGTTGACCATTATTTCTTCTACGTAACCTTATAAAGAGCATTGCTTCCTCCTCTTATTCTTAGGCAAAAAACTTCATTCAATAACCCTCTACCTTTTAGGCCTTGTTTTAGGTGAATATTACTAAAAAAAAAAAAAAAACTTCACAATCATAAACACTTGAATCATATTTCATCTACTCGCATTTTGTTTGGGAAACTAGATTTTTTCCTGAAAAATAAAAACAAGCATAACACTGAACTTTGATTTTGTGGGGACTTTGAATAAATTTCATTAGAAACTTCATTTTTATGACCCCCTGGTGGCTACTGCTTGTCAACACAGTATCATGTCTTTTTTTTAAGTTTTAATTTTCTAGCAGACAAAAAGATATGATAAAAGTAAAAGGGCATAGCTTTAATTTCTGATTATGAAAATTCCCGCTTGATGCTTGTGTTATAAAATTTAAGTTAAACTTTATATTTATATAACCTGATGGACACAAAATAAGAAAGCATCCATTGTAAATCAAACACTTTGCTGAAAGCTTAAAGTTTGCCACATCTGGTCAGGTGCCCCTGCTATTCTCCTCGGGCTTTTTGACAAAGTACAATGGAGAGTCTGTAATGTGATCGATACTGACTTGGCAGACCGGCTGCAGTCTCTCTCTCATCGGTGCGACATGGCTTCCCTGTGTCTATTCTAGAAATACTTTCACGGCTTCGGCTCTAATGAACTGAGATTACTGGTGCCCCCTAGGTACGAATTTACACGAGCTACTAGATTAGCAACTAGGTCCCACCCTTTTACAGTGAAACCGATAAAATGCAACCGCAATTTCTACTCCAACTTTCTTTTCTCGCACTTCTCGACTGTGGAATTCCTTTCCACATTATTGCTTCCTAGATGGCTACAATCTCCAGGAGTTTAAATGTAAGGTCAATAGACACCTCCTAACACACTAACCATCTTTCAAACACTCTTCCCATCTACCCAACCCTCAGCCTCAGTATCCTTACCCATCTATCACCCTCCTTCTGACATTTCCTTTGTCTAACCCCGCTTTCTCTTCACCTTCCCTTATGTAACCCCATGCACAATAGTGGCAGTGGAATGCCTTGCTTGGGGTGAATTGATTAAAAAAAAAATTTTGGAAATTTTCAAAAACAGAAATGTTAAAAACTTACAGTGGGTTTCCATTCTGTTTTTAATGTCATATCTCCTCAGATTGAAGGTCATTATGACTCTCCACAGATTCCTTTTTTTTAATGATCTGTGAATTGGCATGACTTTTTGGGGGAAATATAGTGAAGTGCTATCTTCTTGCCATTCTGGTATGAAATGAAAGTAGATTGGTTTCCATTGAAAGCAAGACCAGTCCGCCCTTATATTTAATAGGTTGTTCAGAAAATATCTGATTATAGAATAGCCAATTAATGGTGTTCTAAGATATAACTTATAGTAGTGGCACCAGAATATATTTTTAATTCTTGATAATTAAAGTCTACCTTTGTTAAGTTTATATCAATCTCTTTTAGAATATAACTTAAAGCATTACATGCCCTTTATATTGAACATGAAGAAAGAAGTGATAGATTACTTTTTGGATTTGCTTTTCAAACTATTGCCAACATTAGCACATGAACCTTTTGTATTTCACATATTTATACCATGGGTCAAAGCAGAGTATCAATTATTTTTACTTAATTTGATTTTTTGTTTAATATTCAGAAAGTCTTCTTCTTCTTCTGTGTGCCCTGTCCTTTCAGGACGTAGGCTTTCATGGCCCTCCACATCTCCCTGTCCCTGGCGGCTTTTACCGTGCTTCCTCCTGTAACATCTCGCAATCCTCATTCTGTCATCCACCTGCTCAGGCCCTTCAAATACATTATCCACTGCTTTCCTCTGTCCCTTTTCCATCTATCTGGCTTGTTAGTAACAGGTTCTCCAAGCCCTCCTTCCTCATTGCATGTCCCAGGAACTTCAGTTGTCTCTTCCTGATGCTCAGTATTAATTTCCTTTTCGTTTCTATTCTTTCCAACACCTCATCATTGCTCACATACTTGGTCCATGATATCCGCAGTATCCTTCTGTAGAATCACATTTCAGCTGCTTCAAGATTTTCCTTCATCTTTGATGATATTATCCAGCATTCACTGCTATATTGAAGAACTTACATCACTCACATAGCAATCTAGTACTCTCTTCTTTGTTTCTAGTGAAAGTTTCCTGTGTCTTAATACTTTATTCAGTTTCTGAAACACATCCTTTGCCATGCCAATACACCTTCAGATCCCTGTGTCACACTTTTCATCTTCTGTTAGAACACTTCCCAGGTATTGAAATTTTTGTGCCTGCTTGATTCTAGTATCCCCCACCTGTGTTTGGTATTTTGGGTGATTGAACCTAAAAAAGAGCAATATAAAGTATTAGATTTTCTAAATTTATAACCTGGGACAAAGCAGAGGATGAACTGCTATCTTTATTTAATTTTAGCTTTAGTTTAATATTTAAAAAGATATTAAACATATTCATGATAAGAATAATATTCATGAATACTAAACAATATGAAGTTATTAATTTCATATTTATTTATCATGGGACAAGGCAGAGGATCAATTGTTAGCTTGACTTAATTTTAAATTTAATTGAATAACAAGAAAAAACTGAAACTAAACAATAAAAAAGAGAGAGAGAGAGAGAAATATAAAACTTTTGATTTCATACATTTATAGCATGTAGCAAGGCAGAGGATCATTGTTATACTGATATAATTTTTATTAGATTAATATAAAATGAGAATTAAAAATAAACAAGAAAAGAGAGTAATATAAATTTTAAATTGCATATATTTATATCATGTGTACTAGGAAGAGGGTCAATTGTTATCTTGACTTGATTTTACTTTGATATTTAGGTATGATTGAAACTTGACAAGAAAAAAGAAAACAACATAAAGTTTTGGATTTCATATATTTATTGCATATAGCCAGCAAGAGGATCAATTGTTGTCTTGACTTAATTTTACATTTAGTTTAATGATCAAAAATTATTGAAAGTTGACAAAAAAAAAGGAGAAAAATGTTTTTGATTTCATACATTTGTAGCCTGTGGCCAGGAAGATGATCAATTGTTGTCTTGACTTAATTTTACATTTAGTTTAAAAATTAGAAACTACTAGACCTTAATAAAAAAAAAGAAGGAAAGCAATATAAAATTTTTGATTTCAAACATTTATAGCATGTAGCAAGGCATAGGGTAATTGTTATACTGACATCATTTTTTATTAGATTAATAAAAAGAAAGACTTAAAAATGAACAAGAAAAGAGAGTAATGTAAATTTTGAATTGTATACTTTTATAACATGTGTACTAAGTAGAGGGTCAATTGTTTTTATTTTTAGTTTAATATTCAGGT
Source organism: Ascarosepion bandense (assembly GCA_037127315.1). Classification (NCBI taxonomy): domain Eukaryota; kingdom Metazoa; phylum Mollusca; class Cephalopoda; order Sepiida; family Sepiidae; genus Ascarosepion; species Ascarosepion bandense. The sequence continues at coordinate 519,154 of JBBBDQ010000714.1, forward strand.
ATTATTGAACCTTAACAAAGAATAGTGTCAATTGTTATCTTGGCATAATTTTACCTTTAGTTTGATATTTAGGTATTACTGAAATTTGATAAAAAAGGGGAGAACAATATGAAGTTTTTGATTTGATAGATTTATAGCATGTAGCAAGGACGAGGATCAATTTTTGTCTTGACTTAATTTTACATTTAGTTTAATAATCAGAAATTATTAAACCTTAACCAGAAAACAATACCGTAAAAGATCATTTTTCCCTTAATTTTTGGAGGGAGTCATGTTCAAATTATTATTCATATTCTGTATACTCCTCTAGGTCAGAAAATATATAGGACATATCATTTCTCATTAGAAGTCACAGTCAAATGGAAATGACTACAGCTCTGGATAACAGTTTATTAAGGACTTCTAGCAAATTATCACATCTGTCATATTTTGAATGCTGCATCTTGTGTGCTTTTCCTAATGTTGAAATTACAGAGACGATGACAAGGCACCTGATGGTAATCATGAAATAATGTTTTAGATATTTCAAAATAGGAATATAAGTCGGAATAAATGTGCAAGATCCAAAAGGGAATAGTTTGAAGAGGACTACAGCACCATTCTGTTTGGTCAGATATTTTCTAGAAAAAACTGAGACTGTATATATATATATATAAATATATATATTATATCGAGGCAGCAGATAATTTTCTAAACATAGACTGTTAAATATAAGAGACAATGAAGGTATATTATGTTTCATCATGAGCCGTTCTAAACATCGTATTTTGACTTTAATTTCAGGTGAAAATAAAGACAAAAATTGTTCAACATTTGGATCACTTTTTATTAAGTTGATTCTAAGCTTTCGGCTCACATGAGCTGATGGTGGATGTTTTTATGTTAATGTCCTTGTAACCTCTCTGAAGATGGCTCATGTGTGCCAAAAGCTTAAAACCAACTTAAAAAATTATCCAAATGTTGGAGAATTTTTGTCTTTATTTTCACCTGAAAATAAACCCAAAATAGGATGTTTAGAATGGCTCATGATTAAACATAATAGACATTCATTTTCTCTTATATTCAACAGTATACGTTTAGAAAATATATATATATATATATATCCAAGTGAATACAGAACAAAGAAAGAATTCTTACAACATCCAAAACATTAATTTAAAACAGTGCTCAATATATAATATATAGAGCTGTGAATATTTATTATAAATTATATTTTAGAACATGTACATAATTTTTAGGATGTGTGTTGTGGTACAGTTGATATCAGCTCGGAACGAGAAGCCGGGGAGCCGAGTTCGAATTCCAGTTGAATCCATTGTATTCACTTACGTGCAAATACCCTTGGGAAAGGTATTAATCCATCTCTTCCTTCCAGTTATGGGTTAAATAGCAGGACAGATTGGGTTCTATAGCCTTGGTCGACAACCAGACTACCGCAGAAAGCAATGGCAACCTACTGCGGGATAATCTTCTGCCCAGTCTTTCGAGACATGATTGCCCAAGCGTGTATCACGTATGGCACTTAACTGACTGACATAATTTTTCTATATGTATAGAAAAATTATGTATATGTTCGAAAATATAATTTATAATATATATATATATATATATATAATATGGTTCCTCTATATGTGAGCACCTTTTGAATAACAGAAAGTTTGCAGCTGATTTCAGTGTGGACTGGTTCATGGTTGTATGTCAGATGCACTCTGTATTTCACTTAAAAGTATTAGCGGCTCTGTATATCAGGTCCCGCAAACCTTCTCTCTGTAAAAGTCTGAATGTTTGTTGGGACTTGCTACCATTAGCCTCTAGTACTTTTTTCCTTTTCATATATTTTTTCTCTCCATCACTTATTTCATGATTTATTTTAGTTCAAGCCTATATCTCCTGATGAGGCTTCAAGAGTGAGAGCGAAACCGGTTAAAATGTCCAATAGTATTCACTACATACTTTCATATATATATATATATATATTGTGTTTTTAATGTAGACATACAGTAAGTATTATACCAGTATTACAATATTAGCTCTAGGATTCATTTCAAACTAGTCAGCCAGTTAATTGCCTTACATGATACACACTTGGGTAACCATGTCTCATTGAAAGCATGACTGACTAGGCGGATGATTTTCCCACAGTAGGTTGCCATTACTTTCTGTGGTAAACTGGTTGCCAATCAAGGTTATAACACCCAATCTGTCCTGCTATTCAACCAATTGCTGGAGAGAGAAAAGGGTGTTTGCAACAAATTCAACTGGATTTTGAACTTGGCTCTCCAATTTCTCATTCCAAGCCAATAGCCATTACACCACAATGCGCATTTAAAACTGCAGTTCATTTAATTAAATTCATTTTTACTATTTTTTTTATAATTTTTATTATCATACATTATTATAATTTTTTTTCTGATTAAATTCATTTTTACTATTTTTTTATAATTTTTATTATCATACATTATTATAATTTTTATTCTGATTAAATACATTTTTACTATTTTTTTATAATTTTTATTATCATACATTATTATAATTTTTATTCTGATTAAATTCATTTTTACTATTTTTTTATAATTTTTATTATCATACATTTATTATAATTTTTATTCTGATTAAATTCATTTTTACTATTTTTTTTATAATTTTTATTATCATACATTATTATAATTTTTATTCTGATTAAATTCATTTTTACTATTTTTTTTTATAATTTTTATTATCATACATTTATTATAATTTTTATTCTGATTAAATTCATTTTTACTATTTTTTTATAATTTTTATTATCACACATTTATTATAATTTTTATTCTGATTAAATTCATTTTTACTATTTTTTTTATAATTTTTATTATCATAATTTTATTATAATTTTTGTTTTGATTAAATCATTTTCACTATTTTTTTCAAAATTTTTATTATACATTTATTATAATTTTTATTTTTTAATAAATAATAATAAATGTTTTGCTGTAAAAGCAAAGTAATAACTTATGAGATGATATGTGCAAAAAGATTTTGAAGTAATACTGGAAGATATTATGTAATCAATACAATATGTGCACGCATTTTGTTCTTCATTTTTGTATATTTACTTATGCATCCCTTTTGTATACAGGGTTCGATTGACAATAGTAGAATTAGTTCGGCACCATCTGTAAGAAAGAGCATGACACAATTCACTCTGTCAGAAGACTGAAAATAGGATGCTATACCATTTTGTATTCATTTTGGAAGATCCAGTTTGAACAAATCAGATTGTTTGGGTATGCAGGGGATTCGGAAAGAGTTGGATGAGTCTAATGGTGATCATGAATCTAGAGCTGCTTGTAAATTTTACTCTGAACATTCTGATAAGAAATCTTCTGAATGAATTAGACTCAACATAGAGGCCTACACCAAGTGTCTTGAGGAGGTAGTGGGTCAAGAGAGTGGCTGCTGGAAGGCCCTATATCTGTTAATAGGTCTCTGCACCATGCCACACAAGTAGGAGAACCCAGTCGTGGCTGTCAAACAATTTTTTTCTGCGTTCACGTCATGCTTTACATCTGGCCACCTAACGGCAATCCCCTTGATTATTACTCATGAGGCACAGTTGAGTGAGAAACCAATAAAAACTTGTAACACCAAAGATAAACTGAAGGCAAGTATTATGGCAGCATTCACTAACTTAAACAAGGAGACTGTCAAGAAGAGTTGTAAAAGATTCCAAAATCTTTTGGAGTCTGTGCTTGAAGCCAATGGTGATTGCATGAAATAAATTTATCATTTAGTATTTCAAGATATTTTTAGTAATGTTGATAAATATAACTGTTAAAATAAGATCTCTGTGTTATTTTCATTTTTGCATAATTTGATAATTTATCCATCGAACCCTGCATATATATATATATATATATATATATATATATATATATGTGTGTGTGTGTGTGTGTGTGTGTGTGTGTGTGTGTGTGTATGTGAAATGTGTATGTATATAAATATAAATGTGTGTGAATATATATATATATATATGCAATTTGTTATATATATTATTTATATATCATATATGTGCAGTACTTATTTGAAAGCACTCAATATCAGTGATAGAGCTGGCTAAACTCAGACATATCTATATGAATATATCAGCTTTATCAACAAACTCATGCCTATCTATATGAATATATATATATATATATATATATATATATATATATATATATGGTATATTATTTTGGGTGATAGCCACTTGGTCATGTTTATTTTAATCATTTTAATAGTAGTAACAGCAGCAGATTTTGCTGAATAACTTTCGAGAAAGGTAAAATATTTAGTCCATATTCTTGGTTATTCTTGGAAAATCATTAAAAATTCTTTTTTTTTGAATATATATAATTTATTATTGTTACAAACTTAGTTTTTAGAGGAATCCAATAAGAACCAGAATTTTTCATTTTTATTGATTAAAATTCACAAAAAATTTCCCAAGCCAGTAAGAAATGAAATACTTTTGATTTATCATATAAATCATAATTCATAATTCAATGGATTAAATATATATGTGAAAAAGTATTTCTAAAAATCTCAAAAATGAATATATGTGAATGCATGCAAATAGTCTCTTTCTTTCTTTCTTTCGCTCTCTCTCTCTCTCTCTCTCTCTCTTTCTCTCTCTCTTTATATATATATATATATATATATATAAATATATGTTAGAATAAATAAATTGCAAACATTGTGTCTGCTTATTTTTAACAAAATCTGTTTATACTCATGGATAACCTTTCGTGTATTATAAATGAAAGATGTCAGAAATGAGCTGTAGCATTGACAGATGTTATTTTCATTCATTTTCAATGTATCCAAGTACTTTCAATCTCTTTCCGAGATCATCTTCAGGGGTGTGAGATGAGAGACTGGAAGTACATAAGTACCTGGAAATATGAATGATAACCCTTGTTTCGTCATCCACCTGATCAGTTCATTCAAATATGTTATCCGCTGCTTTCCCCAGTCTTTTTTCCCCTCTATCTGGACTGTTTTGTCAGGTTCTCCAAGCTTTTCTTCCTCATTGCATGTCCCAGGAACCGTAACTGTCTCTTCCTGATGCTCAGTATTAATTTCCTTTTTATTTCCATCCTTTCCAAAACCTTATCATTGCTCACATGCTCAATCCATGATATTCGCAGCATTTTTCTGTAGAACCACATTTCAGTTGCTTCAAGTTTTTCCTTCATTTTCGATGATATTGTCCTGCATTCACTGCCATATTGAAGAACTGACAACACATAGCAATCCAATACTCTCTTCTTTGATTCTATCAAAATTGTTCTGTTACTTAATACTTAACTCAACTTCTGGAATGCTTCCTTCGCCATGCCAATTTGCCTTCAGATCTCTGTGTTGCACTTTCCGTCTTCTGTTAGAACACTTTCCAAGTATTTAAATTTTTGTACCTGCTTGATTTTAGTATCCCCCAACTGTATTTGGTATTTTGGGTTGCCCTTACTCTTGTAAATTCCCAAGTGAAAGCGAGAACAAGGACCAATGACTGTCTTAGCAGCCAGTTATTAAACCGACTCATGGATCAGCCACCATCTTTCTCCTCCAAGTTCAACAGCCTCAGCAAAGCACCCTGAAGACTCTCTCAGTCCCTTCTCTTTCTTTTCATTCCAAAACTCTTTTTCTAATCTCACACCTTTTGTGTGAAGGAACACTTTCGCTTCCATCCTGGGACACTTCTAGAATCACCTATGTTCTAGAAAAGACTAGATTTCTCCCAAACTATCCCGAATTAGAAGTCATTTATTTTATTTATTGGATCAGATTCCCAGCCTAATTATAGCTAGCACTGGTCAATCACATTCCCCTATGAAAGCCTGACAGTCACGCTGACCTTTCTCACTGAGAGGTTGATTTTAATATGCTTTTCACAGAATAATGTCTGTTGTTTAGTGAAAGGATGACAAGTGGTTTCACATGTCTAATGTTGCTAAAATTCCTTTATTTCTTGCTTTCTTTTCTTTTTTTATTTTTAAAAGATCCTAATATAAATCTGTTCGAAAATTTTTCACATGATAACCATTAAACAACACAAAGACGCATTCCAAAAGCTAAACAAAGTATTAAGAAATAGGAAAACTTAATTAGAATTAAATAAAAAGGAATACTTAACTGTTAAATGATATATATCCCCCTATATGACAGTGAATGCTGACAAACTCCTCAAAGATGAAGAAGAGACTTCAAACAACAGGAAATTGTGGAGACCCATGATTGCCTGTGTCCTGAGGGAGGACAGCACAAAAAGAAGAAGAGAAAATAGGGTAGTCACTTTTGTTGAAGTTACATCACAATGATATGGCCTTTGTTGTTGCTTTCAGTACCAGGTGTTTCCAAGTGATATCCAAACTATACACTGCTTAACTTGAGTGACCAAACAGGAATTTAACTACATATATATGTATATTTATATATATACATATATATATATAAACAAGGTTATATTTATACTCGTCTCGAAAACCTTCCTCGAAAACTATCGAATGAAGGAAAAAATGGTTGGAAAAAAGAAAGAGCTTAGGGTATGAAAGTCAGTCAAAAGTGTTCAGACCAAAATCAGCATGAAGCTCAAAGAAAAAACCCGACATGAGTAATCCTCTAACAGAAAGCACTCAATACAAAGGTAGAGCAAACTAAATAGCACCTAATGAGCCAGACGAACCTACCTAGGTTTCTCCATAATGGATCGTCAGGGAAAGCTGGCTAAAGAGGAAAAGAAAAAAATGACTTGAGTTGTCATGATTACCTATTGATATGTCGTTTTTCATTTCATCTTTAGCCAACTTTCCCTGACGATCCATTTTGGAGAAACCTAGGTAGGTTAGTCTGGCTCATTAGGTGCTATTTACATCTATATATATATATTTATGCTCTCAAACCCTGATTGAGCACTCTGGAAAAATAGTACACTTTAATAAACAGTAGCTACTCTGGCATGTATGCATCGCTCATTCAGTGAAATGAATTAGAGCGTTCTAGCTATTGGGCGCGTATAATGATATGCGCTAAAAAGTCTAAAATGCCTACTTCCACCGAACGCCCATAGCCCAGGGGTAGAGTTGCTGACTGACGCCATTTCGGTCGGGTTTCAATCCTGGGTAAAAAGGCAATCGGAGTCTAACCGTGCTGTGGGTCTGTCTGCAGATGACACTATATATATATATATATATATATATATATATAATAATGCATAAATTTTAGTTACAATTAAAAATTAAATTCAATAAATAAGGTTATACCATGTTGAAAAATGCTCTAAACTTAATAAAAACAAAGTTTTATGGTCAAAATGTTTATCTTATTATTTTGTAGTTAAGAGGAAAGACCAAAGTATTTTTTAATATTTTATTAAATTTTTTTTAATCATTTCAAGCATGTTCAAAATATTGGTTAAAAATTATTGTTTTTCTTACATCTGTGGGTGGGTTAAAGATTAATACTGGAAACTTTAGCTTCATTTCTGGCATTAAAAAACACATTGTTTTGGAAATTATTGCAAAAATCAAATAATCTTAGGATTTTAATGAATTTTCAGAAATTATTCACAAATGAAATTATTTTTGAACTTCTTTTTATTTGAGAAAATCTTGGTGGAATAATTTTTAACGTCTGTTACTCCAATTTAGTTAATTTTATGAAATCTTTTGCAGATACGATGGCTGCCACCTTATTGTCAAGTATGGCCACTGCAAGATATCATTGAAGACCACAATGGTGACTTAGAATATCAAACAAAGACATTCAATAGAAGAAACTGTTAACTCATGGTTACATCTAATCATTTCACTTATAAAATGATGTGACTTTGTCACTAATCTAGAACTGTGCTTAAATTCATAAAGTCTAGATACAACAGAAGAATTAGTTCCCTAGCTAATTGGATAGATACCTATCTTCAGAAGAAGAATTACCATGAAAGTATTTATAGAAAGAGCACAGAAAAACTATGTTAAAGTAGTGGAAAAGGAACTGAAGCTCATATTCTAAGTCAGGCCCAATAACATTGCAGATCAGATTTTAACAAGAATCTCTAAATATCCAGTCATGTGCAAAAGTATTAGGACAAGAACTATTTTATCTTTCATGAAGCCTATTGACAGAAGATAAACAATTTAATTGAAGTAATTTTATTTGATTTACTCAACAAATGCTTTAATGAGAAAAAATACTTGTTACAAAATAAATTTAATATTTAGTATAATAGCCTTTTGCTTTGGTCACAGCCTTCATTCTGTCAGGCATTGACATCACAAGCTTCTTCAATGTATCTAATGGTATCTCCTGCCAAGCAGCTTGTATTCTTCCCCAAAGTGTGTCTTGCAAAGTAACATTAGATCTATCAATTTTTTATCCAAAATATCCCATACATGTTAAATAGGATTGAGACCAGGGCTTTCTGGGGGCCAATTCAAATTTCAAAGCCTTCCTTCCTCTTTCTTTTTAGTTAGATAATTTGAATTTCAGTGAGGTTTTTAGGAAAATCACCCCTGCCCTAATACCGGTAGTGTACAAAAGTGTTAAGACAGGGGTGATTTTAAACTTTATTTTGATGCCTCATAAAAGATAAAATAGTTTTTTGCACAGTACTATGTGCGTTGTGGTACAATGGATATTGGCTCGGAACAAGAAACCGGGGAGCCAAGTTCGAATTCCAGTTGAATCTATTGTATTCACTTATGCGCAAATACCCTTGGGAAAGGTATTAATCCGTCTCTTCCTTCCAGTTATGGGTTAAATAGCAGGACAGATTGGGTTCTATAGCCTTGGTTGGCAACCAGTCTACTGCAGAAAGCAATGGCAACCTACTGCGGGATAATCTTCAGCCCAGTCAGTCATGTCTCTTTCGAGACATGATCGCCCAAGCATGTATCACGTATGGCACTTAACTGACTGACTGAATATAATTGTTGAAAACATGATTAATAGTTCTACTGGGCATAAAGTGAGGGATCCTAGATCCTAGACTGGTTGCTAACCAGCCTTTACTATTTTACAAAAAATTCAGGTCTTTTATTCACGGTGTTAATCTAAAATTAATAAAATGGAATCAAGGAGAATTTGAAAACTGCATGCTGATTCCACACTTTCCACATCAGCAACCCTTGTATCACTGACCTGATTTCAATCTAAATATACACAAATTATAAAGAGTTTATGTAGAAAGGTTTGTAACTGTTTGTCTGAGATATACATTCAATTTTTTTTCAAATAATAATTCTTTTTAAAATCACAAACTTAACTCAGCTTAGAGCCGAGATATTGAATGTTTAACTGGCAAATATATGTCTTTGTATTATTTCAAAGTATTGTTCTTATCTTGGTTCATATAAACCAATGGCTTCTGTTATTAATTGTAGACATTTCAGGATATTTGTGGATATTTCATAGTTTATTTTGTTCAGGTTTAGTTTCAACTGTTTTATGTATATAGCTTCAAGAATTTTTACTTTTTGTTTATTGTTTTCATGTTTAAGTAAAGTTGTGTTTTCAACTAGGGTTTTCCGAAATTGTGTATGTGGGCTGGCATGTTGTTTTAAATACTTAAAAATGTTACAAGTATTGTTCAAGTGTAGTGTCAAGCATTGTGAAAGCAAGTTTGTGGTGTGACCAACATAAATATTATTTAATCCATTGAGATACAATCTCCCAAAGGGCACTTGAATTTGTAAACTATGTTGTTTTTTTGCAAATCACTAATCAGGTGAGAAGAATCGTTGTGAATAATTGAATCAGATATACTAGATTTAAAATAGTATATGATTAACTTAATTTTTTGCTAGGATCTGTTGTAGATATATTAGTATTTACTAATTTTTTTAGTTTATTTTCATCTTGTTTATAATTTGTATGCATTTGATTACGATATAGTAGATTAATATGCTTGTGATTAGTAGAAGTATTGTTATGTTCTACTTGCTTAGTATTGAGACATCATATTTATTCATCAACGATATAGTTTGGAAAGCTATTATTAATAAGTGATTGTTTTACATTCTTTCGTTCACTGTAAAAAATCTCTTTTGTCGATGAATTAGTTTTTGCACAATGTATTAGATTTTTTTATAATTTCTATATAAATGCATGTATGTCATTTCAGATGGTAATGCATATATAAGGAAGTCCTATATGAGCAAGCTGGAAATTCAGTGTATTCACCAAAGTGTAAAGAAATTTGTTTTTCATAGCGTTAAACGTGTCAGATTTTGTGACAAAAAGAATGAGGTGAGAGACAAAGATAGACAATAGTGATCGCTTGACATTTGTCAAGCATACGTGTTGATTACGCTTTTCATCTTAACTCTATGGCAACGGTCATCTTGTCCTGTTTTTTATATCATTTGTAGGTCATTTGGGAATTCACTGCCAGATGTGATTCTGGCCTTTCTATTTTTAGATGTTTCCTAGTTTTCTATTGGCCAAAAATCCTTTCACATTGAGGTATGAAATTTTGCAAGTTTTGTGTGTGCTAAACAAAGGTTTTGTAAATTTGCTTAAATTCATTTATTTCTAACAAAATCAATGAGTCAGTGCTTAGCATTTGAAATTTTAATTCTAGAACTTGTTTTTTTCACTACAACAACACTAGGCCATATGTTACAAAACAGGTGAAAACCTACTCAGAAATACTTGAATGGGAAGTCCTCCCAACACCCAGTGTATTTACTGGACATTGCTTGTTTCAGTTGATGACTGAGCAGCACTTTAAATCTTAAGATGACAAAAACATGGGTCAATTCGGCGTTAGCCTCAAAAAATGTGTTCGTTTTTTCATCTTGGAATTCAAATATTGCCAGAAAGATGGGAAAAGGTAGTGGCTAGTGATGAACAATACTTTCAGTGACAAGTTTCTTATTAATTTATTAAAATAAAACATTACTTATGAAAAATCAGCAAGAAATTATTCAAGGTCTTAATATATATATATAGTGTTGAGTTGTGATAATGCTTAGTGATACAGCTGTTGTTTTTTCAGTGAATTACTGATAAAATGATATTTTTGGCAAACATGATTTTGTTGTAAAGGGTTCGATATAGAGGTAAAGCATTAATCGGATTAATGTAGAGAAGCTTTTTACTTAACTGAGCACATCCATTTCAACTTCACAGTTTTGTGAAGGCACCATTATGATTAAGAGATTGAAATTTGGCTCTGATGAGTGAAGACATCATAACAATGCTTTCATGAAATTTTGAAGTTGCCATGACTCTGCTCAGTTAAATGACAAACTTCTCTACATTTATCCTGTATATATATATCATATAAAGGATTTTTGATTATTAGCTTGGATGATAGATATTTAACCACTTTGATGTTCTTAACACGGCTCGTCAGATCCAAATGGTACCATTTGGATCTGATGAGCCACATTAAGAACATCAAAGTGGTGAAATATGTATCATCCATTATAATAATCGAAAATCCTTTATAAAATATTACTCTGTTAAATTAAATAAATGAATTTAACATTGAGTTCTCTTGAGTTCGTCTCTTTTGGAATTCACCCAGATTACATACCAAGTGTACTATGTTATATATATATATATATATATATATATATATATATATATATATTATAAGGATGTGAAAGAACAAATAGATTAAAAAACCGACTGTTCGTTGCATTTACTTTTTATAAAAAATAACCAATACAGAGTAGAGCTTAATATTATAATTTTGTTATTACAGTGGTTTATAAATGCATTATATCACTACACAAAAATGTTATGTTTCAGAACAGTATTGTTGTTATTTAAGTGATATTTCATATCACCTAAAGAAGAACAATAAGGTTCCTCTTCATGTGCCATGTCCTTTCAGGACGTAAGCGATTATAAACTTCCACTTGGCTTTGTCTCTTGTCACTCTCAATATTTTTCCTGGTATCTCTCCCAAATCCTGCTCTGCCATCCGTTTGCTCAGACCTATCAAGTAGGTCTCACACTGCTTTCCCCTGTCTCTTTTTGCTTTTATCTATCCAGTGACTATTAAATTCTCCAGGCCCTCCTTCCTCATTACATGTCCAAGAAACCTCATCTCTTTGTGATGTCAAGTATAAGTTTTCTTCTCATTTGCATCCTCTCCAACACCTCATTTTTACTCACGTGCTCAGTCAATGGTATCCTCAGCATCCTTCTGTAAAGCCACATTTCTGCTGCCTCAAGACTCTCCTTCATCCTTGATGCAATCATCTAACACTCACTCCCTTACAGAAAGACAGAAGCACTCTTTTCTTTGTTTCCAATGAGATTTTCCGGTCTCTCAGTACTCTGGTTAGCTTCTGAAATGCGTCTTTGGCCAAGCCAATGTGTCTTTGGGTCTCTATGTCACACTTTCCATCCTCTTTCAGAATATTTCCCAGGTATTTAAATTTCTTTTCTTGTTTTATTTTAGTTTCTCTAACTTGTAGTTAACAATAAGATTATGAAACATTAAATTTTTGTGTATAGTGATATAATGTATGTCTAAAGGTATTGTTTAAAGAGCTTGAATTCATTCAGATGATGATTATAATGTTAATTTTACTTTGGATCAACTGCTAAGATGTGGAAGCTTAGATTTAATAATCACATGTTGTCTTTAAACAACAAGAAACACAGCAAAAGCATCAATTTTCTTTTTAATCATTTCACCCCAAGCAAGGCATTTCACTGCCACTGTTGCACAGAGGGTTACATAGGGGAAAGTGATGCAAAAGAGTGGTTGGGAGTTACATAGGGGAAAGTGATGAGAAAGATCTGGCATCTGGGATATCATTAATGTAGATCAGAAAGAACGTAGGACCTAAGATAGAGCCTTGAAGGACACCCGTGTTCATAGGGTAGTTTTGTGAGGCATGTTCGTTTAATACCACCTTCAATGTGCAGTTAGAGAAGAATGACTAGATTAGGTCAAACAAATGTCCAGTTATACCATAGCTCCGCAGTTTGCATAGAAGGCTAGCATGCCAGACTCTGTCAAACACTTTGGAGATATCCAAGGCAACGGTTCAAGCTTCCCCATTCTTGTGGAGAGCCTGGTATATATACTCGGTGATGGTCGTTAGCATATCAGCAGTAGACCTGGTGAAGTGGAAACCATACTGCTTGTTTGAGAGGAGCCTGTGGGTTGTGAGATGCTGAACCACCTTGGCGTAGTAAATGGCTTCGAACACTTTGACAAAGATCATCAGAATGCTAATAGGGTGGTAATTTGCGGTGTTCTCCAGTATTCTTTAATATAGGAACAACAGAGGAAGACTTCCAACAGGCAAAAAAGCAGAAAGCAGATAGGCAGAAGTTGTAGAGCTTAGAGAGGACAGAGGAGAGTTCAGGGGCACATGACTATGATTGGGATGTTCGTTTTGTGAGGGTCAGGTTTTGAGATTATGTTATTGAAAATTTAAAAACAGTAACAAGATTCCACTTATTTTCTGGAATATCGTTGCTAAATCCAAATCTTAGAATGCAAAAGGAGATAGATATAACTGATGCCTTTTAGAAAAATTTGTCATCTTAAACCATATAACTAACCCAAATCTACTTAACAAAAAAAACCAATGTAATAACCATATAATTCCACAGAAACAATACTTATTTAAATTCTTAGACCTTGATTGATATAGATTCCTTTTTAGATTTACCTCTTACTTTCTGATTTTTATCTCCCTGCATTTAAATATTTTTTAATTTTAAAAATTTTAATTTTATAGTTCTACTTCTAAAATTTAGTATTTTTTTCTACATATAGTTTTAGCGTATTTAAATTTTTACTCTTGTTATTAAAAAGCAGTAACTTAACTTGATAAGATTTGACTCACATGAACATCAGGTGAACTTAAATTCAAATTTATTAAACTGTCAGTTTGTAATATGCACCTGATGATTGAATAAGGTGTAAAACTTCGATTTGTGTCATTGATGTAGGGCAATATTTATATGTGTGTTGTGGTGCGGTGGATGTCGACTTGGAGGGGGAAATCAGTGAGCTGAGTCCCAATTCTTTTTTAACCCTCTGCATTCACTTGCACACTTGTACCCTTGGGAAAGATATTAATCTGTCCCTTCCCTCCAGTTATGGGTTAAATAACTGAGGTCTGTTGTTCATGTGATTTGTAGCAAACTTCTGCACATATTGTTTGTTATCTGCAGTTCCAAAAAGTGTGGATGGTGCTACACAAGCCTTCACCATTCTAAACAGTTCTTTGTGTGGCACTCTAAGTGAGTTCGACACTCATACATCGAAATTGATGGGAGAGTCCATAATAATAATAATAATAATAATAATAATATATATATATATATATATATATATATATATATATATATAAAATAGCTCTATTCATACTACATTGAGCACTGTTTTATTAACACCTGAATAATAATACTATACATGTGTGTACTCATATGTATATTTATTAATTTCAGTAACTAAATATATATATATATATATATATATATATATATATATATATAAATTTTATAATAATAAAAGTAATGGTTAATAATGGAATTATATTCTACAGTTATATATTTACTTTAAATAGTGCTCAATACAAAAGTAGAGCAAAAATATATGGTAATTATTATGATAATAATAATAATAATAATAATAGCATACTGTAACACACACACACACACACACATATATAAACAAGAACAATCTATGATAAGATTTATTTGCTCTCACCTGTGCATATACTTGTTTCTCATATCTGCCTCTTCTAACAGATTTGATAACTGGCATTTCTGTTGAATAAATTGTTTAAAAATATTCAGAATTAAAAAATATACATTCTTCCTTTAGCTCGTAAATCAACAATCATGATTTATCATTTAATGTTCTTTTATTTTTATTTCTGCCTTAAATTAAAATTTTGAAAGGGAAAACAGTAACGTAGCAGGTAAAAAATAAATAAGCGACTGATAGAGATGCATTTCTTTTTATAAGGCATGAGAACTTTCTTCGTCCCTTTCCCTTTCGGATATTGTCTTCATTTAAATTCAATGTTCCCTCCCCACTTCTCTCTCATTGGAAATTTTAAGAATTCTTTATTTTTTGTTATTTCAGAGAATATTTTTATATCTGAGTTACATTACATTTATTTCCCTTCTCCTCTCTCTCTCTCACTCTTTCTCTCATATATATATATATATATAATGTATATATAACTTCTTTTTAGCATTTTAATTTCTTCTGGACCTTCTTTTCTAATTCTTCCTCTTTCATATTCTTTTAAAAAAATTTATAAGAATTTTTTATTTTTTGTTATTTTAGAGGATATTTTTATAACTGAGTTACATTTCTTTCCCTTCTTCTCTCTCTCTCTCTCTCTCTCTCTATATATATATATATATATTTATATATATATGCATATATATATATATGCATGTATATATATATATATATATATGCATGTATATATATATATATATATATATATATATGCATGTATGTATATATATATATATATATATATATATATGTATGACTCCATTTTAGCATCTTATTTCTTCTGGGCCTTCTTTCTTTTCTCATTCTTTCTCTCTCATTGTTTTAGAATACTTTTTCTTTTTTTCTTTAAATATTCTTTTTTTATCTCTCTCTTTCCATTCTGTTTAGATTCTTTCATAATATTTATCTTCTGTCTCCTTGGCTCTCTCTCTCTCTCTCTCTCTCTCTCTCTCACACTTTCTATCTTAGATTCATTTTGCCATTCTTTTGATTTCTTTCAATGTCACTTTATTTCATTCCTTTCTCTCTTTTATAATTTTATGATATTTTTCTCTTAAAATATTTTTGGCTATCTGATTCTTTAATAATATAATTCATTTTTCTCTTAAGATCTATCTCAGTCTGTTGATTATCTATTTCAATCTGTTGATATCTATCTATCTATCTATCTATCTATCTATCTATCTATCTATCTATCTATCTATCTATCTCATTCCAGTTGTATCTATCTATCTATCTATCTATCTATCTATCTATCTATCTCATTCCAGTTGTTATCTATCTATCTATCTATCTATCTATCTATCTATCTATCTATCTATCTCATTCCGATCATTACCTATTTATCTATCTCATTCCGATCGCTATCTATCTATCTATCTATCTATCTATCTATCTATCTCATTCCAGTTGTTATCTATCTATCTATCTATCTATCTATCTATCTATCTATCTATCTATCTATCTATCTCATTCCAGTTGTTATCTATCTATCTATCTATCTATCTATCTATCTATCTATCTCATTCTGATCATTATCTATCTATAAATCTCTTTTTTTTATATCTTTGTCTTTCTCATTCTGATCATAAGCTATCATTCCTTTTTTAGAATTCTTTCTCTTTCTTCTTGACTTTCTTTCAATCTTTCTACCTTTCTCTCTGTTTCATATTATTTTATTCTTTCTTTTTTATAATTATTAGACTATCTCTCTCTTTCAAAATATTCTTTCTTTTTATTCTTAACTCTCTCTTTCTCTTGTTTTCTTTTTTTCCTAATTCTTTCTCTCTCTCTCTCTCTCTGTATTAAACTCTGCATTGTAAAATTTAAATGATTGAAGATCATTATTTAAGTTTAAAGTTTTTATTCACGTGTCATCATATTTGATTCATTTATAATCAAGAAATGTAAAAATAACAATACAAACCTAAACAACAAAAAAGAGAATTGATTTCATAACTGAGCAAATGAATAGATGGAACCGGAAGCATATTTACCAAATAATCAATCACAGAGTAAAGAACTCTTCAGATGTCAGACTTCTTCTTGAAGATTCCTCTTCATTTCTCATATCTCGGATGAAATTCTGTAAAGCGTTAAAAAATATTATTATAGAATATTTTCAATTTATACATTTCAATGTATGGAAAAATAAATCTGAAGTTCATTTGAATAAAAAAGATAAAATTACAGAATTGAAAGTCTGATTTATAAGGACAGAGTCATTCTGGAAATGATTATATTAACGAAAGCAGCCTTCTAAAAGCTAAGCAAAGTATTAAGAAACAGGAAAATTTTATTAGAAACAAAGAAAAGATCTCTAAATTGTGTTTTTTAATCATTTCACCCCAAGCAAAATGGGAATGCCACTAGTTTGTTAAATATTTTGTTTTCTTTTTTGCTATAATCGTTTCACTCCAAGCAAGGTATTACTGCCCCTGATGCGCAGGATATTAAATGAGAGGAGAGCAAAAAAAAATAAAAATAAAAAACTAGGTAGAGTGGGTGCCAGAGAAAGAATAACAGAAAGATGGGAATCAAGGAGATAAAAGATGGCAGTTGACGTTACACTTAAACACTTCAAGATTGTAATCAGGGAAGCAAGGGAGTTCCACGGGTGGAAAGTATAAGAAAAGAAACTGATAGAGTAGAAGTAGAGGTTACATTTGATTGTTTGACTGTAAAAGAGTGGGACTTACTTGCCAATCTAGTAGCTTGAGTAAATTCATGTAGATGGGGCAAGCTTGTCAGAGCAGAAGGCATGAAAATATTTGTAGAAAAGACAGAGGGAAGTCACATCCTGTATATATATTGTCACAATTTTGGCTGTCAATAATGAGTCTGCTATGACTTATAATTCTCTCAGAATTACCTCACTGTATAGGTTGAATAAGTCCAGTGAGAAGGCACATTGTTAACTTATGCTGCTTTCCATTTCTGGATATTTTTGTATGTATATACTGAACTCATTTTTTCACTGTATGTAGGTGGTTGCCTCCCAGTGTAGGTTCTGAATTGTTCTCATATCATTCCCAAATATTTCATGGTTACCTAGCAGTTCCAACAGTTCATTGTAACATAAATTATCAAATGCTTTTGCATAAGAAAGGACATTGCAGACTGTTTTAAAGAGTACAATAGGGGCAAGGGGCAACATGAGAGGAGAGCAAAACGAAAGAGGAACAAGTTACAAGCAGTGTCAGAGAATGGATAAGAGTGGATGAAAATTCTGGTATTTGTCTATATTTCTGAGATGAGGTAGTATTTACACTATTTACATTATTCGGACTATTGTCCTCATCTTGGTTGCCATTTGTACGATGTTTAATAATAGATCATTTTATTTGTCTATATTTCTGAGATGAGGTAGTATTTACATTAATCGGACTATTGTCTTCATCTTTGTTGCCATTTGTACAACATTTAATAATAAATCATTCTATTTGTCTATATTTCTAAGATGAGGTATTATTTACAGTATTTACATTATTCAGACTATTTTCCTCATCTTTGCTGCCATTTGTACAATGTTTAATATTAGTTCATTCTATTTGTCTATATTTCTGAGATGAGGTAGTATTTATAGCATTTACATTATTCGGACTATTTTCCTCATCTTGGTTGGCATTTGTACAACATTTAATAATAGATCATTCTATTTGTCTATATTTCTGAGATGAGGTAGTATTTACAGTATTTACATTATTCGGACTATTGTCCTCATATTTGTTGCCATTTGTACGATGTTTAATAACATATCATTCTATTTGTCTATACTTCTAAGATGAGGTAGTATTTACAGTATTTATATTATTCAGACTATTGTCCTCATCTTGGTTGCCATTTGTACGACATTTAATAATAGATCATTCTATTTGTCTATATTTCTGAGATGAGGTAGCATTTACAGTATTTACATTATTCGGGCTATTGTCATCATCTTTGTTGCCATTTGTACAATGTTTAATAATAGGTCATTCTATTTGTCTATATTTCTAAGATGAGGTAGTATTTACAGTATTTACATTATTCAGACTATTTTCCTCATCTTTGTTGCCATTTGTACAACATTTAAGAATAGATCATTCTATTTGTCTATATTTCTGAGATGAGGTAGTATTTACAGTATTCGGACTATTTTCCTCATCTTTGTTGCTATTTGTTCAACATTTCAGCCATTTTACTCTCCGACCTTTTTTAGGTGTTACGAATTTCAAACAAAACCCTTTATTCTGATAACCACTGGGGTATATCATTCTCATTCCTTTTGCAAAGGCTCTTTTGATAGGCATGAGTTATCTCCCTTTAACCTGACACTAAGTTACTTATTTACGACTGCTATCACCTAGTATTCAACTCCCAACTCTTTAGATCAAGTCACTAACCTGGGCCATGGACAAGAACAACCGCATTTCTGGGGCTTATAATGTTCAGTAACCATTTTCTTACAGAGTTCATATTGCAATTTTTGATGTCAATGGTTTTCTCCAGTATCTTTTATTAGAACTCATATTGCACTTTTTGACACTGATGATTTTCTTTGGCTTTCTATATTAATGGTTCCCATATTGTATACATCTCTATGCTTGGTCAGCTTAGGAGATTTTTGTAGCCTCGCATATGTACCGATTACTTAAGTTAATGTAATTTCCAGTGGTGTCCTCTATCAATTATTTCAACTTTGATCCATAGAAGTTGCTGATCCCCTTTCTCCCCAAAACCTCAATACCCACTCTAATCAATGAATTCGAGGTCCTCACCTCTTCAGCGAACAAGGCTGACTGCCTTGCTAGCAGATTCTCCATCAATTCAAGACTAGATTTGTCTGGAGTATCTACACCCAACTTCTCAACTAGAACTGAGCACCAACTGAATGGCTTCCACATTACCCCCCCCGCCCCTGGTCTCTAACATAATCTCAAAACTTGACCCTCATAAAGCGAGCAGAAGAAATGGAATCCCAATCATGTTTTTGAAGAAGTGTGTCCCTAAACTCTCCTCTATTCTCTCTAAACTCTACAATTACTGCTTATCTGCTTCCTGCTTTCTTGCCTGTTGGAAGACTTCCTCTGTAGTTCCTATATTTAAGAATACTGGAGAATCCTCAGACCCAGCTAATTACTGCCCTATCAGCCTCCTACCAATCTTTGGCAAAGTGTTCGAAGCCATAATCAATGCCAAGGTGGTTCAGCATCTCACAGCCCACAAATTCTTCTCGGACAAACAATATGGTTTCAGCTTCACCAGGTCTACTGCTGATATGCTAATGACCATCATTGAGTATATATAACCAGGCTCCCAACAAGAATGGTGAAGCTTGAATTGTTGCCCTGGATATTTCCAAAGCGTTTGACAGAGACTGGCATGCTGGCCTTCTACACAATCTGCGGAGCTATGGTATAACTGAACAATTGTTTGACCTAATCCAGTCATTCCTCTCTAATCGCACAATGAAGGTAGTATTAAACGGACTTGCTTTTGAAAAACTATCATACAAATGCGGGTGTCCCTCAAGGCTCTATTCTAGGTCCTACTCTTTTTCTGATCTACATTAACTATCTCCCTGATGTTATAAGATCCCAAGTAGGCATGTACGCCGACAACACCATTGTTTACTCTCGCCTTGATCTAAAATCTGCTGAGGTTGAAAAAGTGAACCTCGTTACTGGGTTTGAGAAGGACCTCTAATCCATGGTGGACTGGGGTAAGAAATGGCTCATAAATTTTAATGCTTCCAAAACGAAGCTGCTATCTGTTAGCCATCATAGACAATCGTTCCTATCTCCCCATTCGCTTGGAACAGGCTAGCTTTCCTGAGAGCAAAACACCACACCTTTTTGGCCTCACACTCTTAGCAGACCTCAAGTGTAATGACTATATCAAATCCATTGCTAAATCAGCTGCTAAGAAGGTCAAATCACTGTGCAGGTCCAGGAAGGTTTTCCCATCTGAGTCCATCCTGCACATATATAAATCTACCATTTGCCCGTGTACTGAATACTGTTGCCACATCTGGTCGGGTGCCCCTGCTATTCACCTCAGGGTTCTTGACAAAATCCAATGAAGAATCTGTAATGTGATCGATACTGACTTGGCAGCGATCTCACCGGCATGACATGGCTTCCCTGTGCCTCTTGTATAAATACTTTCATGGCTTCTGCTCCAACCGTAATTTCTACTCTAACAGCTTCTTTTTATGCACTTCCCATCTGTGGAATTCCCTTCCATATACTTGTTTCTCAAGAGCTATCATCTTCAGGAATTTAAATGTAAGGTCAATAGACATCTATCACACTAACTTGCATCCATTCTCTCATGCTCTTTTTCCATCTACTTCATTCCCATTCTTGGTATTCTCATCTGTCTATTACCCTCCTCCTGACATTTCCTATAACTAAACCCTCTTTCTCATCACTTTCCCCTATGTAACCCCCTAACCACTCTTTCTCATCACTTTCCCCTATGTAACCCCCTGCACAACAGTAACAGTAGAATGCTTGTTTTTACTATTTTTCCTCGTGTTACAGTCTTGCAATGTTCTTGTAGCCTTACCTTAAGAGGACAGCCTGTTTCTCTTTTATATCTCTTTCCACAGCTACTTGGAATTGTATACACACAGTCCATAATCATGTGCTTCTCTGTTGTTGGTCTTACTAGGTAGAGGTATGTACGGTGTAGAACCACTTCTGAAGATTGTCTTGATGTTATATGAATCACAGATCCTTTGTATTTTCACTGATAACCTCTTCACATAGGGCAGACAAACCAAGGCCGTTTTGTGAGAGTTGTTAATTATCATGCACCTACCTTTTCATGTTTGTTGGAGTTGTTGTCATGTACCCTGGATAATTGTTGCGTTGTAGGGTACTGCTTATACTGACCATTTCCTGTTTGTATGTCTCTGGGTTGCTGCTTATGACTTTTGCCTTGATGTTGTAGGCAGCAGATGATCCCTTTCTTTACATTGTATGGGTTGTCAGAGTTAAAGTTGAGACATTGTCTAGTGAATGTTGGCTCACTGTATACGGATGTCTTGAACCCCTCCTCTGCTCAAGTTATTAGCACATTCAGGAATTTCCATAGTGAACTGTATTGATGATCTTATTGAATTTACATGGTCCCGTAGCATCTGGACCTCCTTTTGGTGTGGCCAGAATATGATGGTGTCATCAACATATCTCAACCATAGTGCTTCAGATTTTTCCTTCAAAAATGTATATTTTTTTATAAAAGTTTATTTTTTGTATATATTTCTATAGAAGGATATTTTTAGGCTTTCATAGGGTTTTGACTCCAGTTTGGGGGTTAACAATTTGTCCATAGCTGGGACCCTAACAGGTGCTACCACTCCAGGTCAGGGTGGACCTGAGAACAACAGCAATTAAGAGGTGGTTCCATGCTCCTCACAAACTCCCAATCATAAGCCTTGCTGCTGGATACAGTTTACTGTCAAGCCCAGGACCATTCAGTCAGTTAAGTGACATACGTGATACACGCTTGGGCGATCATGTCTCGAAAGAGACATGACTGACTGGGCAGAAGATTATCCCGCAGTAGGTTGCCATTGCTTTCTGCGGTAGACTGGTTGTCGACCAAGGCTATAGAACCCAATCCTTCCTGTTATTTAACTCATAACTGGAAGGAAGAGATGGATTAATACCTTTCCCAAGGGTATTTGAGCATAATTGAATGCAATGAATTTGGCTGGAATTTGAACTCGGCTCCCCGATTTCTCGTTCTGAGCCAATATCCAATGCACCACAATGCATATTCATTACAGTGAGAGAAAAGACTGTCTACTGGTGGTATTGAAGATAGGAGAAAAGAAGAATGGAATTCAAGAAAATAGAAGATGGCAATTGACATTGCATTTAAATTTTTGGAGATTGTAGCTATCAGGAAAGCAAGTAAATGGAAGGGAGTTCCACAGGCATGAAGTGTGAGAAAAAAACTATTGGAATAGAAGCAATGGTTATATTTAAGTATTTCAATGGTAAAAGGATGGGACCTTATGCCAGTCTAGTAGCACGCTTAAATTCACATGTGGATTTTAATGCCATCTTTTCAAAGTATTCCATATATATGTTAGACAGTGATGGTGATAATGACAAGCCTATAGCTATGCCTTCATCATGTCAATATATGTCTAATCCAAATCTGAAGCGTGTTGTTTGTGTGCATAAGGTCAGCATCTTCATCAGGTTATATAGTGGAATACTGGTATGTTCTCTTAGGGATGAGGCCAGTCTGTCTCTGATTACCAATAATGCCTCCACCATGTGTATCTTGGTGAACAGACTCACCACATCCAGGCTCACCATCTGGTTCGTTCCCTAAAACTGTTATTTGTGAAACTAACTCCCGAGAGAATGCTTTCCTGACAACTGCAATCTTGTTTTTTTTTAAGCCCATCCTCATAATACTCATTTACTTCTCCTTTCCTTACATTCTCACTCAGTAACCCTCTGCTTTTGGTGCTTGGGCCTTGTATTGGGTGAACTAAATGTTAAAAAAAATGTAAGTTAACTCCGGTTTGTTAGGTAGTCTACTCATTGCTTTCATCTGTTCCTCCTGCCTTCAGTAACGTTTTGTGAGTGTTAGACTCTTCAGAATAACATTCTTCATTATATCTGGGGGTTTGTAAACAAAAATGAAATTAATACACGGTTCTTGTATCTCATTAAAGAACAGTACCAATAAGTTTTAGTTTCCTTCCACACAAACACCCTTGGGAAAGGTATTAATTCATCTCTTCCCTCCAGTTATGGGTTAAATACCAAGACAGATTGGGTTCTATAGCCTTGGCTAGCAACCAATCTACACAGAAAGCAAAGGCAATCTACTGCAGGATAATCTTTTGCCTTGTCAGTCATGTCTTTTTTGAGACATGATTGCCCAAGCATGTCACACATATGGCACTTAACTGACTGACTTAAGTTTAGTACCAGTTCACTGATGCAATCCTCTGATGTTTCCTCACCATAAAAGGGAAACATGTTAGATTGAGATCAGTCAGTGAGTTAACATGATACACAGTTGGGCAATCATGTCTCGTTTGATCCATGACTGACTCGGCAGAAAATTCTCCAGCAGTAGATTGTCATTGTTTTTTGATGGTAGACTGGTTGCCAACTAATGCTATAGAACCCAATTTGTCCTACTATTTAACCCATAGCTAGAGGGAGAAGAGATGGATTCATACTTTGCCCAAGGGTATTTGCACATAAATGAATGTATCTGATTCAACTCAAATTTGAACTTGGCTCTTTGATTTTTCAGCTGATAGACTGAAACATTGTTTCCATTTGAATAAGACTCCATATTGAATTGCACAGGGTAAGTCTAATGTTTGTACTTTTTTTTACATATATTAATATATGAATAGCTGAATATATGGACCAGAAACTGACAAGATGATAAAATAAAGAAAAAAGAACAAATAGGTAACTTATCCCAATTATGATGTGCATTATGGTGCAATGGATATTGGCTCAGAATGAGAAAGGTATTACTCTATCTCTTTTCTTCTCCCTCCAGCTATGGGTTAAATAGCAGAACAGATTTGATTCTAAAGCCTTGGCTGGGTGAAAGAAATGGTAACCTACTCTGGGAAAATCTTCTGCCTAGTTAGTCATGGATCAAAAGAGACATGATCATCCAAGTGCATGTTACATATAGCACTTGACTGATCTCAATCTAAGATGTTTCACTTTTATTAAAGCTTCTTCAGAGACCAAGAAAAAATTAAAAAGCAAAAAGTCAGTCTACTGTATATTGTGATCTGTGGTTAATTCTTATTGATTAGATATGTGTCACATGTATAAAAGAAATAGATAATTTTTAAATGTATGTGTGTGGAATATTTTGAATAGAAAAGTGTATAATAGTGTCTGGTATTACAGAATACATAAGCTGGCCCAGAATAGCAAAGTACTGGTCAATAACATGAAATGAATAGTGGTGGTTTGAACCTCATGGGCATAGAATTCTAGAAGTGATGGATTGCTTTTACTCAAATTTTCGTAAAAGACCAAAATGATGCAAAGATGTCAGATGTCTGCAAGAATTAAAAGAGTCAAGGTAAGTTGCCACACACAGATTTTTTTCATGAGACAAGCCAGCACCTGGCAGTGAGATTTGAGCCAAACAGTTGATACATGTCCTCCCTCTCTCTTTCTCTCTTCCTACAGCTACTGTCCTTTATCAAATAAAGTAAGTGAAAGAAGAAAATTATCTAGCATTGACGAAGTCAGTGATGTCGCATTGATGTCTGATAAATGGAAGCCAGAGACAACATGAAATGCAACAAATTGATCCGGGCAGCAATCGAATTGTCAGATATTTCAATCACATATGGAAAGTGATTGTGTCTCTTCACAATGTCAAGTAGGTTAAAGAAACTGAAACGACACCTAAAACGATACCTACATAGAAAATAAAAGCTGAACTTTATCAGACAGATAATAAGAAAAGAAGGCTTGAAGAATTTGACATTTACAGGATATACTGAAATCAAGAAGTTTTTCTTTAATCGTTTCACCTCAAGCAAGGTGATATGGCCACTGATGCACAGGGCACTGCATAAGAGAACAAAATGCAAGAGGAGAATGAAGAGAAAGAACCAGTTACAGGATCTGTCAGAGAAAGGGCAAGAGAAGGATAGAAACACAGGTATGAAGACAGTTGTGACAGTAGAGAGAAAGGAAAACAAGATGACAAGGTGATGTATAAAGGATGATGGAAGGACTGGACTCATGTGGATAAAAGATGGGAATTGACATTGCATTTAAATTCCTGGAGAATAGAGCCATCAGGAAAGCAAATATATGGAAGGAAGTTCCCCAGGCTGGAAATGCAAGAAAAGAAGCTGCTCGAGGAGTATTGTCGGTTACATTTGGTAGGTTTAATTGTAAAAGAGTGGGATCTTGTTGCCAGTATGGTTGCTTGAGTAAATTCTTGTGGAGGGGCAACCAGTGACCTAAGTTACCAACAAGACATTTTTGAAAAAAAAATAGAACCGACAAGACATTTTTGAAAAAAAAATATAACCAACAAGACATTTTTGAAAGAAAAATATAACCAACAAGACATTTTGGAAAGAAAAATATAACCAACAAGACATTTTTGAAAGAAAAATATAACCAACAAGACATTTTTGAAAAAAAAATATAACCGACAAGACATTTTTGAAAAAAAAATATTACCAACAAGACATTTTTGAAAAAAAAATATAACCAACAAGACATTTTGGAAAGAAAAATATAAACAACAAGACATTTTTGAAAGAAAAATATGACTGACAAGACAGTTTTTAAAGAAAAATTTGACCAACAAGACATTTTTAAAAGAAAAATATTACCAACAAGACATTTTTGAAAGAAAAATCTAACTAACAAGACATTTTTGAAAGAAGAATATGACTGAGAGGACAATTTTTAAAGAAAAATATGACTGACAAGACATTTTTAAAAGAAATATATTACCAACAAGACATTTTTGAAAAAAAAATATTACTAACAAGACATTTTTGAAAGAAAAATATGACCAACAAGAAATTTTTGAAAGTAAAATATTACCAACAAGATATTTTTGAAAAAAAAATATGACCAACAAGATATTTTTGAAAAAAAAAATTACATGGAAAAAGAATAAAACTAATAGTTTTTATGCTCATGAATTTACTGAAAATTTGCATATCTGAAACAAAACAGAACTGTATCTAAATAGCACTAAAATTAGAATTATTTTTTTAAAGTGATTTTCACCCTGTACAAGGCCCAGGAGCCACTCAAGGAAGTGATATAGAGAGTTAAATGCACTCTTTGTGTGAATATGGGAAAAATAACAGTTAATTCTATTCTTGATTCTAGACTCGTTGGTCTCACTCTTTCAATGACTTCAAATGGAATTACGACATCAAATATATAGCTGTATCTCCTTCTAGAAAGGTTTGATCACAGTGTCAGGCCAGGAAATTTTTCTTGTCAGAATCCACTTGAGACATTTATAAATCTACCATTCGTCCATGCATGGAATACTGTTGCCATAACTGGTTGAGTGCTCCTGCTATTGATCTTGAGGTTCTGCAATTTTATTGAATCTGACTTAACATCTTACCTTCAGTCATTTTTTCATTGACATGATGTGGCTTCCATGTGTCTTTTCTACAAGTATTTTCATGGCAAACACTTTAATGACCTTTTTTCCTGTTGTAGGGCATTACCCACTTAACTATGGACTTTTCCCACCAGTATATTAACTGAAAGTTAATCACTCTCATGGCTTCAGTTCAGCTCAGCACAGTCTGTCTGTCTGTCAGTCACTAGTAAGCCAAGCTTATATTTACTCTTTTCTCTTGTATCTATTTTTGACTCAATATATGTTGTTAACCTTACTAACGTGTTTCGAGTTATCCTTTCATGGTCCCATTATCAGTCCACATCATTTCTCTAGTTCCCCAACCACGTGTAATTATGCGTGCTACAAAATTGGCATCAAGGTCTCACCCTTTCACCATCAAAATAGTTAAATATAACTGCCTCTTATACTCTAATAGTTTCTTTTCTTGCCCTTTGATTTGTTTGCTTCCCTGATAGCTACAATCTTCAAAAGTTTAAATGCAATCTCAATTGTCATCTCCTACTATTACTCAGTTTTTCTTCCCTGTCTTCTCTGTGTCCAAGGGTTGGAAGTTCTGCCATGTCATCCAGGTCTGATGTTCACCCACCACCACCCCTGATCCATTGCTTGCTCAGGTTTGAAGCCGGTGCTTTTCAGATCCTCAATGATGCAGTTGGTCCATCTTTTCCCTGGGCGACCTCTAGGGTAGGAGCCCAGAATGACAATGCTCTCAACTTTTCTAGGCCACACATTTTGGTCCATGTGCTGAAGGTGGCCATACCAGCACAGTCTGTTCCACTGAAGAACCTCCTCCACACTAGCCAGACCCAGTCTAGACCTCAGTGAATGTAAGGGGTCCCTGTCAGAGAGTTTCAAGGCACAGATCCAGCGGATCATGGCATGATCACTACGGGCTAATCTGGCTATATCCTCAGCCGTAACAGGCCATGTCTCACTAGCGTGGAGAAGGACTAACTTTTTGATTTTCATCTTTCTCTTATCTTTTCTTCGAAATACCCTGTACTTTTTTTTTCTCTCACTGTAATGCTCTGCCTTGATGAAAAGGAATGATTTTTAAAAAATCTCGCAAATCTTGTAAAGATAGATGATACCAGAAGAAGTTCAGGTAATCAACAATTTTTCCAGCATCTTTAGTAATGACTCATATGTCTCCACTTGATGTCTGGGTTGAGTTTAAGGCCAACTGAGAAGTGACTAATACATCAACCGCTGTATTTTCACAGGCATTTATAGTAGGACAAATGTTTATGTTTGGTCTGTTTGGAAAGCATCCAGTAATTTAATATTCATGAAAAAATAGCCTTACTTTATTAATGGCACCATTGTCCCCTTAAAATTACTACCCTTGGGACCTCACACATTTTAATACTATCTGTGAGGAATGAGAAGACATACCTATAGAAATGCAAATTTTTTTGGCGTGTCAGGTCTTGTTGAAAGATTGTAACTACTATTAAAAGTGAAAGAGATTATTCCGACTTTATAGTCTTTCATGCAGATGTACAATGAAAAAGAATAAGAATTGAACCAAGTTGAATTTATGAAATAATAAGTCCCGCGAGCTGAGAATTGAGTCTCATATGCAAATATTGGATGTGCGTTGTGGCGCAGTGGATGTCGTCTCGGAACGAGAAATCGGGGAGCCGAGTTCGAATTTCCAGTTGAATTCCTTGCATTCACTTATGCGCAGTTACCCTTGGGAAAGGTATTAATCCGTCTCTTCCTTCCAGTTATGGATTAAATAATAGGACAGATTGGGTTCTATAGCCTTGGTCGGCAACCAGTCTACCACAGAAAGCAATGACAACCTACTGCGGGATAATCTTCTGCCCACTCTTTCGAGACATGATCGCCCAAGCATGTATCATGTATGGCACTTAACTGACTGATGTAAATATTAGTCCCCCTCCACCATGCAGGCATAAAATGCCAGTCTGTGAGGTGGCAGGACAAGAGAAAAAACTTTGATTGGTGTGATGTCAGATGAAGGAAGGAAGGAAGGAAGGAAAGAAGGAAGGAAGGAAAATGGAGAAGGGTTTGTTGAAACCAAGAACTTCAATCAATTTCAGGCATCGCAAACTGGTGACCTAAATTAACTGTACTATCAAATACATTAATTATAACCATAAACAATTTACTTTGAAATTTAACTCATATGAAGCCTAAGGATAAGATTATTTAGAGATTTTGCTTTAAGATTATGTAAAATTGACATGTCTAGTTTACCATGGACTACCAGAACTACCAAGCTTTTTTTTTTTTTTTTTTTTATAAGTGTTTCACCAACCCAAGCAAGGCATGTCACTGCCATTACTGCGCAGGGGGCTACATAGAGTGGAGAAAGGATGATTAAATATAGGAAATGTCAGAGGGTGGGTGATAGGCGGGTAAGGATACAGAGAATGAGGGTTGGGTAGATGAGAGTGTTCTGAGAATAATTGGGAGTTAGTGTGATAGGAGGTGTCTATTGACCCTACATTTAAACACCTGGAGATTGTAGCTATCGGGAAAGCAGACTTGTGGAAGGGAGTTCCACAGGCGGGAAGCATGAGAAAAGAAGCTGTTGGAGTAGAATTTACGGTTACATCTTATTTGTTTAACTGTAAAAGGGTGGGACCTAGTTGCTCTAAAGCTGTGTATTTAGATTTTTTTATCACATCTTTACTCCTATATGACAGCAAAATGCTGGCCAATCACCTCAAAAATGAAGGAAGAAACTTGAAGCAACAGAAATGTGGTTTTACAGAAGGATGCTGAGGATACCATGGACAGAACATGTGAGCAGCAATGAGGGCTTTGGAGAGAATGCAAGCGAAAAGGAAACTTGTGCTTGGCATCAGGAAGAAACAAATGCGGTTTTTAGGACACGGAATGATTTGCATAGTGATGCAGTGGGTATCAGCTCAAAACAAGAGCCAAATTTGAATTCTAGTTGAATTTATTGTATTTACTTGCACAAATACCCTCCAGCTATGGGTGAAATAGCCAAATAGATTGGGTTCTATAACCTTGATTGGCAACCAGTCTTCCATAGAAACTAATGACAACCTACTGCAGGAAATTCTTCTGCTCAGTCAGTCATGTCACTCTCAAGACATGATTGCCCAAGCGTGTATCAAGTATGGTACTTAAATAAATGAGGAAGGAGGGCTTGGAGAACCTAATACTCACATGATGAATAGAGGGAAAAAGAGACAGGGGAAATTAGCACAGACCTACTTGATGGGCTTGAACAAGTGGATGGTGAAGCAGGTTTGGGAGAGATTCTAAGACGAAAATTATTAAGAGTGACAAGATATAGGGGCAAGTGGAAATCCATGATCACCTACATTACAAGCCACAATTATTAGGCCACCCCAGTTTTTTAAAATGAATTATGTATTTCATACTATTTTTAGTTTTTATTGCCAAGTGGGTAATTCTAAATGAAAATAGAATGATTCTTTTGTTATTAATACTTTGAAAAATTTTACAAGGCAAGGAAGCAAAGATGAACTCGTCCAAGTTACCCTAAATTTTCTTTATATTTTCATTAATGAAACTGTAATATAGGTAATTATTAAATATTTATGTCTACGGCTATATCATGTTGAATGCGCCAGTTCCCGTCCGATCACCGAAGTTAAGCAACATCAAGCCAGGTCAGTACTTAAATGGGTGACCATTTGGGAATACCAGGTGCTGTAAACATAAGGACAAGAATGCTTCACTGGTCCTCCAGGTTTGGGGGTTGGGTGCAGGGCTAATAACCCTGCTCCGTAAAAAACAGTTTGTTACAGAAACAGCAACAAAAAGTTGCTGCCTTATGCACCATCCGGGTGTGATGGATGATGATGATGATTAAATATTTATAAATTCATTTGATGCACATGTTAATTGTGTAGTATTAAGAAAAGAAACATTCTATTTACATTTAAAATTATTCACTTGGCAATAAATAAATAAAAATAGTATGAAATATGTCATTTTTTTAAATCACTGGGGTGGCCTAATAATTCTGGCCGGTAGTGTACATCATGAAAAGACATGGCGCAAAAAAAGATGTTCAGCCTGTACAAGGCCCAAGATCTGCTCAAAGTAGAGTATTACAGAGTAAGAGTCACCATTTCAAGCAAGGTGATAATGCAACAAAGACGCATAAGGTCACCAGAAGTGAAAAAGAAAGAAAAACCTTGAAAGAAAATGTGATCCTAAACAAGGAAATAAAGGATAAACCACTTCTCTTGTTAAAAAGATCAGTGTGGAGTATGAACCAGACTACAGGCAAACGTATCTACCCCTATCGAGAAAAGAAAAAGGAACCAGAAACCTAATCTTGAACAAGAAATAAACTTCTACTCCTGTACAAAAGACCAGCAAGAACTATGAACTAGATGATAGGCAAGTTGCTACATGCCATTAATAACTTTTAATTATAACTTCATTCTAAAAGTCACTTGTCCTGTAACATTTGTTATGTCAGCATTCATTTTTAAAAAAATTACAAAAATTGTTTTATGTTCTTTATTGATTATCACAATGAAGATGAAAGAAAAAGTGTCAGTTATGGCAAATAATCAATTTTTTTATTTTAAGGTAAAACTCTATTTCAAGTATTAAAATGCCATGCAAAAGATGATGGAATAATCAAATCTGGTAAAAGTGGTTTGTGAAATTTATTATATTCTTTTAATAAAGTTCACCCAACACAAATCTCACAAACTACTCATAGGGTTACTGAATAAGATGTGTGATATGACATGGCTTCCAACTATGAATTTAAGTGGGCTACTAGATTGGCAATTAGGTTCCACTATTTTACTTTTGAACTATCTATATATTTTTTTTTTTATAAGCGTTTCACCCCGAGCAAGGCATATCACTGCCACTACTGCACAGGGGGCTACATAGAGTGGAGAAAGGATGATTAAATATAGGAAATGTCAGAGGGTGGGTGATAGGCAGGTAGGGATACCGAGAATGGTTAAATATAGGAAATGTCAGAGGGTGGGTGATAGGCGGGTAAGGATACTTAGAATGAGGGTTGGGTAGATGAGAGTGTTCTGAGAATAATTGGGAGTTAGTGTGATAGGAGGTGTCTATTGACCCTACATTTAAACACCTGGAGATTGTAGCTGTCAGGAAAGCAGACTTGTGGAAGGGAGTTCAACAGGCGGGAAGCGCAATGCAACTGCTACTTCTATTGCTTGGTTCCCTGACAACTACAGTGGTAAATGTTCTGATCAGCTTTTTCCCTGGTGCCTTGAATTTACACGAATTTAAGAGTACTACTAGATTGGCAATTAGGTCTCACTATTTTACTGTTGAACTAACTAGATGCATATACCACTTCTATTCAAACTGTTTCTTTTCTTGCAGTTCCCACCTGTGGAACTCTCCCAAATTCTTGCTTCCCTGCCATCTAAAATCTTTAAAATTTTAAATGGAACATCAATTGCCATTTTCTGTCTTTCTCAGTCCAATTCTTTTCCTCTTTTGTTTTAGATCTCCTCATAATAGTGTTCTAATTCTCATTCACCTTTTCTGTCCAAGTTGGTTTTTATTGCCTTGCTTGGGGTGAAATGATTAGAAAAAAAAATGGCATTATTGTAAAAAGATGTCGAAGAAAGTGAAGATTATGATAAGAAGGTTAGGTAAGCATGTACACATTACACTAAAGAGTTATGTCTATAGTGTTTGGGAAAGGCACCAATGCAGAATTTTGATCCACAAAGTAGTAGTTTATAGGAAAAAAGGTCTATAGTGTTTGGGAAAGCGCACCCATGCAGACTTTTGATCCACAAAGTAGTAGTTTATAGGAAAAAAGATCTATAGTGTTTGGGAAAGCGCACCCATGCAGACTTTTGATCCACAAAGTAGTAGTTTATAGGAAAAAAGAGTAGATCTTCTTCTTTACAAGGGAAGAAATGTGGATGATTCAACTTGTTAGATGTAGCATGGCAAGTCCTATCAACAAAAAGGTCTTGAACTGGTGGAACTAAAGATTAGAACTTAGCTGAGTATTTTACTGGGAATAGCAATGGAATAACCGATATGTTATTTTGGGGAAAAATGCCTTTAGAGTGGAATATATGTCATCCCTTACAAAACCACATCAAGTATATAATAAAACTGAGTGCATGCCAATTAACATTCGCAGCATTCATGAAATTAAAACTCTCTTGAATAACATCCTCAAACATGTTGAAGACTACAAATATCTAGGATCACACATCAAGAATTCTGAAAAAGACTTTGATATCAGAAAATGCATAGCATAGACTGCTTGTAACAAAATGGAAAAGATCTGGAAATCCAGTCTTGATCGCATGATCAAAATCCAAGTTTTTCGCACACTTATTGAACCAATCTTACTCTATGGATCTGAAACTTGGACTCTTTCAGCAAAACAACAGCATTGTTTAGATGGATGTTATACTCGTCTTCTCAGAAGAGTACTTGACTTTTCATGGCAAAACCACCCAACTCTAGAAATGATATATGGAGACCTACCAAGAGTATCAACCTTAGTTCAAAAGAGATGTGTCCAGTTTGCTGGGCATTGCACACGTGCCACAGATGAACTTGTTTCATCGTTTGTATTATGGAGGCACACATCATCTCACAATCAATCTCGTAAATTAATCTTTCCAGACAAGATACACAGAGATACATCTATCTCCAAGGAAGACCTTACAGGAGTTATGACAAATAGGGAATACTGGAAGGGTGTAGTGGGTTCTATCTTCGGCCGAGGCCGCAGAATGATGATGACGATGATGATGATGATATAATAAACTCAAAATTTATCAGAGCTGGAAAATGTGGATTGAACAACTCGATACCAAACATGACAGAAATGCTCCATTTTTGTCTTATCTGACCCTTGTAAAGATGAAACAAGGTTGAAAACTTCCAGAAGCTGCAGAATGAGATCAATTTTTCTTGCATCTATGGCAACAGGTCAGGTCATATGCGTGATCTCCACTTGAGGTTTGGCATGAACTTCTATCCTAATAAACATTCAAATATTAAATTAGATAAAAAAATCTAATGGAGTTAAATCTGGTGAACAAAGAGGCCAATAAAATGGTCCACCCCTTCTAATCCATCTGTGAGGAAATTCCTGATTTAGAAACTGTCTAACACACAGAGCAAAGTGACAAGAAGCTCCATCTTGTTGAAACACTGTATTATTTTTTCAAGCTTACAAATTATTTCTATCACAAACACAAATAAAGTTATAAATTTTTTAAAGTGCACACGGACTTTATAGACACCCTGTATAATCACTAATTTTATTAACTAAAATACAATATGGATTTTAATAAACATTTTCTGTGACATAATTAAAATTTCACTTTCAAAATATATATCTAATAAAATTTAAATTTTTTTCAAAATATATTCAGCAAACTTGGACCATCATGCCTGCTAAAAAAATGAATTACCAAAAGTATGTTTTTCCCTTGACACCACTGTTATTCTAACTACCTTCACTCCTTAGCAATATTTATTGTTTTAAAAAGCAATAATTAGAATTGTAATAAAACATAAACATATGGTGAAAGTGAATTTATATACTTTTTGAGAATTTACAACATAGAATTTGGACAGAGAATTTATATCTTTCAAACTTTTATTTTTGTTGAAATATCATCCACTTGATTCAGAATTTGGTAAACATGGTCCACAATAAGACATAGTGTCAAAATAAGTTTTTTCATGTTTTTTAACTCCCTTCATTCTTAGGCAGTGTTTACTGTTTTAAAAAGTGATGGTTAGAATTTAGATAAAACTTAAAGACACGAAGAAAATGATTTTATGCATACATTTTGTTCTACATTTTGTTCTTGAGAATTTACAACAAAATATTAAACACTATTTATTGGATTGTTTATTTCCAAGAATAATTTCATATTTACAAACTTCTAAAACTAATGCAATGCAAAACTTATTTACCAATTTATAAAGAAAAACATACATGTGAAAAAAAATTTTATTTGTTAAACATTTACTGAAGGAAATCTTTATTTACCATTTTATAAATTTGAATCAGTTCGTAGTTAGCGGACGTTTTCCTAAATATTCTAATAAATAATAGAATAAATTGGGTAAATAAACAATCTAATAAATAGTGTTTATGATTTTTGTTGTCAATTCTCAAGAACAAAGAAAATATTGTTATAAAAAGCAATAATTAGAATTGCAATAAAACCTAAACATATGATGAAAATGAATTCATTTATTTTTATGAGAATTTACAACAAAATATTAAACGCTATTTATTAAATTGCTTACTTACAAGAATAATTTCATATTTACGAAATTCTAAACCTAATACAATTAAAACTAATGCAATGCAATATTCATCATTTACCAGTTTATAAAGTAATAAAAATACAAAACAATTTTTTATTCATAAACATATAAACATTTACTAAATTATTGAAATTTGTGAAGCAACTATAAGGAAATTCTTATTATTTACCATTTTATAAAGTTTGATTCAGTTGGTACTTAGTTGATGTTTTTTGCAAACACAAAGGCCAAAGTTTTCCATATATTCATTTTAATATTTGCTATCCATTTTATTTTTTGCTGCTGTTGGTAGTCCTCAAGTGATGTGGTTTCTGTTATTTGGTCCAGTTCTTTGAAATTCTGTAGCACCAGTTCACAATGTTTAAAGAAGCCAAACACTCTGGCTTTACTTGCTCAAAGACATCAGTTTTTTTTTCTATCTGAATTTTAAGAATGAGGAAGAATCATTATAGGTATACCTTACCTGACATCAGTAATTCATTCCAGGAAAAACAATTTAAGTCAAATTTACTTGCCACTAGGCTAAACCACAACTAACCATTCCCAGTTTTGTATTTTATTTATAGATGCATTTTTAATAGTATATGGTTGATAAGAATCTATTTTAAGCTTAAAAACAAGTTTAATATAGTACAGAAAAAAAGTAGTCTAAATTTCTAAATACATGTATGTACATACATGTTAATGCCAATGTTTACAATGTGGTGATCTTAACAGTACATCTTTAACATCTAAACTTATTTATAAATGGAACTTTGTCCGTGTGTGTGTCTGTTACCTATAGATTCTGAAATGGCTGAACCGATTTTCTTGAAAATTTACATAGTTGGCATCTGCGAGTGTTCTTAGCTAGATTTTGTGTTAAGGTACCCCCGATAAATATCAATAATTGAAACAATCGGGTTATAGAAGGAGTCGTCCGATTTTAATCAAATTTGATACACTCATAGACAAAGACATAAGAAACAATATTCAGAAGTTTCATTGTTGCAGTTCTTACAATAGTGCAGAAAATTGATAATATATATATACAAAAGGCAAGATGTTTGTGTGTGTGTCTGTTTATCTGTCTGCATGTCCTTTATAAAAAGCCACAATTTTAATCCGATTCTCACCAAACTTCACAGAAATATTCTTAAAGCTGAGTCTTAGCTCCAGGATCATGGATTAGTTTTAAAGCTTTCATTACACCTGAGCAATGCCAGGCTATACTGCTAGTAGTGTATAATCGAGTATGACAACCAAAAATGAGGTAACCCGAGGTACACTTGTATTTACAGTCAGACTAATTTCCTTCTTCTTCTTCTATGTGCCCTGTCCTTTCAGGACATAGGCGATCATGGTTCTTCACGTCTCCCTATCCCTTGTGGCTCCTAGTATGTTTGCTCCTGTTACTCCTGTCAACCCCCGTTTTGTCAGCCACCTGATCAGGCCCTGCAGATATGTTATCCGCTGCCTTCCTCTGTCTCTCTTTCCTTCTGTTTGGCCAGTCAGTATCAGGTTCTCCAGGCTCTCCTTCCTCATTGCGTGTCCCAGGAACTTCAGTTGTCTCTTCCTGATGCTCAGTATCAATTTCCTTTTTGTTGGCCATTCTTTCCAACACCTCATTGTTGCTTGTGTGCTCAGTCCACGATATCCGCTGCATCCTTCTGTAGAACCACATTTCCTCTGCTTCCAGTTTTGTCCTCATTTTTGATGATATTGTCTAGCATTCACTTCCGTATTGAAGAACTGACATCAATAGCAGTCCAGCACTCTTTTCTTTGTTTCCAGTGAGATTTTCCTGTGTGTTAGTATTTTGCTCAGCTTCTGGAATGCGTCTTTTGCCATGCCAATTCGCCTTTGGATCTCCGTGTCGCATTTTCCATCTCCAGTTTGGACACTTCCTAGGTATTTAAATTTTTGTACTTGCTTGATTCTGGTATCTCCCACCTCTATTTGGCATTTTGGGTTGTACCTTTTGCTGATGACCATGCACTCAGTTTTCGGAAAGTTTATTTGTAGTCCTTTTTTGTCACTCTCCACCGCTACCTTCTGTATGAGGTCTTGTAGTTTCCTTTCCGTGTCCGCAATCAGCACTGTATCGTCTGCGTTGTTGTTCAAGTTGTGTCCTCCAACAACAAATCCTGGCATGTCATCTAGGGTCCTCAAGATATTCTTGCTGTACAGGTTGAACAAATCTGGTGAAAAGACACATCCTTGTCTTACGCCTCTTTCTATCTTTGTAAATCTACTGAGATCGTTACCTGTCCGTATACATGCCGTTTGCTGCCAGTAGAGATTCTTGATTACTCTTATGTCTTTGCCGAAAATATCTAGGTTGCCGAGCATCTCTATCAATTCTTTGTGTCATATCTTTGTTATTATTATCTCAGTGTTTCTGCCATTGTGCTTTCAAACACACTTCCGATTTGGATAACCATTAAGGAATTTTGAACCAACCCATTTATTTCTTCTACAAGTTTAGATAATTACTGTTCCATGTCTAGGGATATTTTATTCTTTTAGTATTCCTCGGCTATTTTTACTTCAGTTGATATCTTGTGGTATACATCATGTCATGAGTCAAGTAACCCATTATGGTTATAGGGGAACCGCAGGGACTGAAGCAATAGCAAGAGTGGTAGGTCTAGGGTAAGATACCTTGACAGAGCACACCCCTTTTTAAGCTGGTTTTGAGTTCAGAAATTTTCCTTCCAGTTGCCACTTCAAGAATCAAGTCAGTCCTGCTATTTGACTCCTAACTCGGGGAAAAAAGATGGATTCATACATTTCCAATGGGGATATATATATTTTTTGTAATGGTATCATTATACTGCCACTGTTGTGCTGTGGGTTACATAGGAGGAAAGTGATGAGAAGAAGTGACAAAATAAAGGGGATGTCAGGAAGTGGGTAAGAGAAGGATGAGAATACTGCAAAAATGAGATGAGAGTATGAGAGAGAGGATGCAAGTTAGTGAGATAGGAGATAACAATTGACTTTACATTTAAATTCTTGGAGGTTGTAGCTGTTAGGGAAGCAAGTAAATGGAAAGGTGGAAAGTGTGAGAAAAGAAGTTGCTGGGGTAGAATTTGCATTTACATCTTATTGGTTTCACAGTAAAAGGGTGGACCTATTTGCTAATCTTGTGGCTCGAGTAAATTCGTATATAGGGGACACCAGGGAGCTAAGTTCATCGGAGCAGAAACCATGAAAGCACTTTTAGAAGAGACACAGCAAAGCCAGACTGCACCAGTGAGAAACTGACTGTATCTGAGCTGCCAAGTTGGGATTGATCACATTACAGATTCTCCATTGAATTTCGTCAAGGACCCCTAGATGGATAGCAGGAGCACCCAACCAGATAAGGCAGCAGTATTCGATGCACGGGCGGATGGTAGATTTGTATATGTGCAGGATTGTTTCAGCTGGAAAAACTTCCTGGCCCTGCACAGAGAACTAACCTTCTTAGCAGCGGATTTAGCTATGGATTCTATATAGTCCACTATGATGTGAGAGTTGACCTGAGGAGATGCAGTGTTTTACTTTCGGGGAGACTAACCTGATCCATGCTGATAGGGTGTAGGAGCAATTGTCTGTGATGATTAGTAGATAGCAGCTTCATTTTAAAAGCATTAAATTTCACGAGTCATTTCTTACCCCAGTCCACCACGGATTGAAGGTCCTTTTCACGCTCGGCAGCAAGGTTTGCTTTGTCAGCCTCGGTAGACTTTTTATCAATGCGAGAGTAAACTGTAGTGTCATCAGTGTATATGCCTACTTGGGATCTTATTATATCGAGGAGATTGTTAGAGTAGATAAGGAAAAGTGTAGGACCTAGAATAGAGCCTTGAGAGACAC
The DNA here is from genome assembly GCA_037127315.1 of Ascarosepion bandense. Classification (NCBI taxonomy): domain Eukaryota; kingdom Metazoa; phylum Mollusca; class Cephalopoda; order Sepiida; family Sepiidae; genus Ascarosepion; species Ascarosepion bandense. Next base: position 558,191 of record JBBBDQ010000714.1, read on the forward strand.
CAGCATTTGTGTGATACTGTTAGGGCGCCGCTCCTATTTGACTACAAATGGACTGTTCCCATTGCTATATATAGCAATGGTGGATTCTCTACAAGGGAGTCGTAGAGAGTCACTTGAGAGTCTCTAATGAGTTACTGAAGAGTCAGTGCGAGTCAGTGAAGAGTTAGTCACACTTCCGGTGGCGTACCGGAAGTAATCATGTATACACACATCTTACGACGGATTGGACTCTTGTATCTTTCTATTGTAAATATTACTAATCACTTCTGTACATACTAACCACCTTTCCGTGGAATACAACTTATATTCTGATTCTGTTGTTGAGTTATTCATTTATACTTGACGACATAACAGATAGTATTGGGAAGCATGTCCATTCAATACTACCTTACTTGTGTGATTTGAAAGAAATGACTGGATTAGGTCAAACAGTTGTCCAGTCATACCATAGCTCCACAGCTTGCATTTTATACAAGAAATGAAAGAGCTCAGCTGGAATTCAAATCCAACCAACTGACTTCCATATTGATCTATACTTCTGAGAGGAGACAGTATTATATTATTTCCTCAAAGACACATGGCCAAGTGGATATAAGCATTGCTTTCTTCCCTTGAATTGCCGCAAAAAGTTGTGAGTTCAGTATCTGGCTACAGCAGTGGTGAACAAACAACACAGAAGAGTTAAGTTAAAGGGAGACAACTACATGGCTACCATAAGTTGCATCACACATGGAATGAAAATTATATACCCCAGTGATGGCAATAAATGGTTCAATTTATAAATACCTAGCATCTGAAGAAGGCTGAAGTGTCCAAAGGCTGAAACATTGTAAACATGGCAATGAAGATGAGGACAGCATTTTAAACAGTGTAAATAATAACTGACTGATTTTTTTCATTATTTATTCCTTTCATTCTTCTGGATTATTATTAATGTTAATTGTAGATGTTTTTAGAAAAACGATGTTGAAACACCAGTTAAGCAACATCAAGCTTGGTCACTAGGTAAATGGGTGACCACTTTGGATATACCAGGTGTTGTAAGCTTGGATGTACAGGTTGTTTTTGTAGTTTACCTGCAATGGGTTCATAAACTGTAGAAAACCAATCAATCAATCAATCTTGATTATTATAGTTATTATTATAAAGAAAACGTTTCAGCCAAGTACACTTTGGCCATCATCAGCTGTCTTTTGATTTGCTGATCTAGGATATCTATTTATTACTGTTATTTTATCCTTGTAATGCTACTTATTGATCATTCTTGCTGAACAAGTGTTTCAGTATATGATTCAGTGATGGAACTCACAACCACTAGATATCAGTAACACATGTTTAACCAATTCGTATATTCACAATGCCACTATTTCAAGGGACATCATTGGTGTATTTCTGTGGCCTTTATATATTCAGGTTCAGTCAGTTAAGTGCCATACGTGATACACGCTTTGGGCGATCATGTCGCATTCAAGACATGACTGATTGGGCAGAAGATTATCCCACAATAGATTTCCATTGCTTTCTGTGGTAGACTGGTTGCCAGCCAAGGCTATAGAATCCAATCTGTCTTATTATTTAACCCATAATTGGAGGGAAAAGATGAATTAATACCTTTCTCCAAGGGTATTTGTGCATAAGTGAATGTAAGCAATTTAACTAGAATTCAAACTCAGCACCCCGATTTGTTGTTCCGAGTCAATATCTACTGCACCACAATGCACATCTTTATATTCAGGTCTGTACTGCTTTTCAATAATTTTGTATTTCATTTTGAGATGACAGATTGCCAACATTCTTTAAATATTTCAACTTTTGTTCCCATTTTGTTTGTAATGTATGCTATGATAGCTAAAATGTTTCAGCCAAGTACCCTTTTGCCATCATCAGATGTCCATTATTTGGGCTGATCTGGGATATCTGTTAATGATTGTTACATTGTCCCTATGATGACAGATTTATTCATTCCTGGTGAAATACCTAATGATGTGAACCAGTGTTTCAGTCAGTTAAGTGCCATAGTATTACATGCTTGGGTAATCATGTCTCGAAAGAGACATGTCTGACTGGGCAGAAGATTATCTCGCAGTAGGTTGCCATTGCTTTCTGTGGTAGACTGGTTACCGACCAAGGCTATAGAACCCAATCTATCCTGTTATTTAACCCACAACTGGAAGGAATAGACGGATTAATACCTTTCTCAAGGGTATTTGCGCATAAGTGAATGCAATGAATTCGGCTGGAGTTTGAAAACGGCTCCCCAATTTCTCATTCCGAGCCAATATCCAATGCACCACAATGCACATCCAGTGTTTACTTGTCCAAAATGTATTAAAATCTATGACATTCAAGATTAGAAAAATAGTTCAGGCAAATTAAAGTACATTGATAATTCTTTCTTTTCAGTATACTACATCAATTCAGGACATATGCAATCATAGTTTCCCACAACTTCCTATCACTTGTGGTACTTAGCAGTGTTTGTCCCTTTGTCAAACCACCTGATTCTGTTATCTATTTCATACAAGCTTCTCCTATCTCTTGATTCACTATGCCCCATGGGGACAAAGTTTCCCAAGTCCTTTTTTTCTCATTATGTTTCCAAGACATTTCAGCTGTCTTTTTATGATTCTGCATAGAAGCGTTTTTTTGTGGCCATTTTCTGTAAGACATCCATGTTGTTTACTTGCTATGTCTATGGAATTTTCAGTATCCATCTATAGAAATTGTTGTAGATCTTTGTTGCAAATTTGTTGTGGAGTTGTGATGAAACTTAGCCACAAATTATAGTGACCAGTTTGTGCTGGAAGTAAGACACAGAACACAAGGAGTAGGTTCAAAACTGTATTAGTATAACCAGAAACAAGATATTCAAAAGAAGTGTTAATAATAAGTAACTAGAAATAAGTAAGTCCGAAGGTATTATCACACTACTTATTGCCTGACTATTAGCTGTTGTTAACTGTCTCGTTAACTGTTCCTGTTAACTGCCTTTGTTCACTGCCCTTTGGAAGTCACAAAGGTAATTCCATGTAATAAGAGGAAGAGTCCATTCCTCGTAGAAGGGTACCATAACAGAAACAAATTTCTGCTGCCTCTCGTTTTTTCTTGTTCAAGGGGAGATTGTCCAACATTCACACCCGTATAAGAGAATGGGTATCACATAGCAATTCAGCACTGTTTTCTTTATTTTTAAAGATTTTTTCCATTTCTTAGCTCTTTGCTCCCCTTTCGGAATTTTTCTTTGACTAGTTCTGTACATATTTATATCTCAGTGTCACATTTTCAATCATCCCGCTGCTAAGAAGGTCGGTTCACTGTGCAGGGCCAGGAAGTTTTTCCCATCTGAGTCTATCCTGCACATATATAAATCTACCATCAGCCCATGTATTGAATACTGCTGCCATATCTGGTCGAGTGCCCCTGCTGTTCACCTTGGGGTTCTTGACAAAATCTAACGGAAAATCTGTAATGTGATCAATAACAACTTGGCAGTTCGGCTGCAGTCACTCTCTCACCACGTGATGTGGCTTCCCTGTGCCTCTTCTATAAATACTTTCATGTCTTCTGCTTCAATGAACTTAGATTACTAGTGCACCGTAGATATGAATTTACATGAGCTACTAGATTAGCAACTAGGTCCCACCCTTTTACAGTGAAACCGATAAAATGTAACCCCAATTTCTACGCTATCAGCTTCTTTTCATGCACTTTTCGACTTTTCCCCAACAGCTACAATCTCTAGGAATTTAAATATAAGGTCAATAGACATCTTTTATCACACTAACTCGCAGCCATTTTCTCAAGCTCTTTTTTCATCTACTCCACCCCCATCCTTGGTATCCTCATCCATCTATTACCCTCCTCCTGACATTTCCTATAACTAACCCCTCTTTCTCATCACTTTCCCCCATGTTACCCTCTGTGCAACAGTGGCAGTAGAATGCTTTGATTGGGGTGAGATGATTAAAAAAAAAATCTGTTAGAATATGTCCCAGATATTTTAAAATTTTGCCCTTGCTTGATGTTTACACTCAAATGTGCAAATCATCTCAAAATGAAATACTAAATTCATTTTCCCACTTACTAACCCACACGTGTTGTATTAGCAAAATAAAAACAAGATCTTCAACAGTCCAGCCAATTGTGGGAAAGTTACTGACTATATTTATCTCCCTTTTATGGTATCTCAAATATTTTAATTTCAAATTTAGAAATGCCTGATCTCTTTAAGTTTTGAGTTTCTGAAATTAAACCTTAAATATCATGTCTTCCTCTTTAATGAACTTATCATTGAGCTATCATTTATCTGTGCCTGTAAGAAAGAAATTTAAAATTCAATCATTCACAATTAATCTTACCATTCAGCTTTATTTTTATCATTTCTTCAGGCATCAAAGTTGCCATTGTCTTTCTCAGGACTAAAAAGTATTCCCATCTTCGACAAATGACACATCACCTTTTTCTGACCAATCGAGTTTTGATTCATATATTTAAAATTGCGTATTCATTTAACCAGTTAAAAAAATAAGTTTTGTTTGTCTTTTTATTTTATTTTTTTCATCACAAAGCAACACAAGGATAAAAAAGAAATTTCCAAATATAAAAGACTCATTAATTAATCAAAAATGACATATTCTATTTTGTTTCAGAACAAAGTTTCTCCATTTCACAGATATTTTTATTTTTATTTTTTTTGGCAAGGTAAAGGTTAGAGATGAAACTCCCATTATTCTAAAACTCTGTTTCTTTGTTTTACTTTGATAAATTGGACTTCTTTTTCTTGAGTTAAATGAAGTTTGAATCTTTGGTGACATTTCCCACCAGTATCTTGTCAGAAATGGTGTCCACGCATCATCTGGTGTTTGAGAAGCACTATTTTGAGTTTACAGCATTTTCTTCTGAGAAGGGTCATTTTTTTTTCTTTCATATGTTAAAATTCATATATTATTTTCTTGAGTTAGAGTACAAAAATGGAACTATTAAGCTAAGTTTAAATTCTGGGCTAATCTGTTGCATTTACTTTCACACAAATGCTCTTCGTAAAAGTATGAATCTGTCTCTTTTTCCTCAAGCTAAGGGTTAAATATTTAGGTAAACTGGGTCTTGTTTTGTGGCTTGTACCATGTGACATGCAGTATAAAATACAATGTGCACTTAGCTCAGGAGTTGTCATTATCATGGACTTCATGAAGTAACACCTACTACTGCAAGAGACATGTAAATATTGTATATACCTCTTGGTTGTATCACTCCGGTAATAAAGTAGTTTATCTACATTTTACTGTGCATCTCTTCATTCCACGATACAACATTGGGTTTTCTAACTTATAGTGACAATCATTCTTAGAGAAGGACAACTTTATTCTAAACCATCAAGAAAGCAACAGAAATCCACTGCCTAATTATTAATATATAATAAAAAAAAGGAAGCTGTGGAGACTCATGATTGTCTATATCCTGAATGAATATGGCATTCAAATTAAGACTTTTTCTCCTGTTTTATTTTGAAAATTCATAAAAATGGATAGAATTAATGATAAAACAGAAACAGGGAAATTCAGGTTCATGCCTTTCTCATTACATATTAGTAACTAAAAAATTGCTTGATTGATAGAACATTGAAGAATACATGCTTTCAAATTCTGTTTGTCAGTGGCTAGCATCAGTTTTTGCTGAACTGAAATGTTTCTGTAACCCATTCAGGTACTCAAGAATTTAATTAACAATATGAGTTGTTATGGGATGAGTAAAAATATTTCTTTATCTTATTTTTAAACTCCAAAAGTTCCTTGAATTTTAGTTTCCATGGATTATACATATTGCAACAGAAATATCTCCCACATAATGATAAGGCATGATGAAGACACCACTTCCACTAAAGCTTTACCATTACATGGGACATATTTCTACCACTCCCTGGATATAATAAGGCCTAGTGAATAAACCAGTTGAAACCATGTTAACAACAGTAGATATAAAAGTAAATATAATATTATAAAAGTATTATATATATATTTTTTTTAATCATTTCACCCCAAGCAAGGCATTCCATTGCCACTATTGCCCATGGGGCTACATAGGGGTCGGTAGAGAGAAGGAGTGTTTATATGTAGGAAATGTCAGAAGGAAGGTGATAGATGGGTAAGGATATGGAGGATGAGCTTTGGACAGATGGGAAGAGTGTTTGAAAGAATGGGAGCGAGTTAGTGTGTGAGGAGGTGTCTATTGACCTTACATTTAAACTCCTGGAGATTGTAGCAGTCGGGGAAGCAATCATGTGGAAGAGAATTCCACAGTCCAGAAGTACGAGAAAAGAAACTGTTAGACTAGAAGTTGTGGTTGCATTTTATCGGTTTCACTGTAAAAGGGTGGGATCTAGTTGCTGATCTAGTTTCTTGTGCAAATTCGTCTCTAGGGGGCAACAGTGATCATTTTTTATTATTTATATGAGTAAATATAAGAGCATATGTATATATATTAACAACAATAAATATACAAAAAAAAGATTTAATTGATTGAACAGTGTTGGATTATTTAATAACTCTCTTGAAAGTTATCAACAAAATGAAATATGTTTGAATTATTTTCATTAATTACATCAGTTTGGGGCTTTGGCACATATTACCAGTAATGTTTTTAGCTGAAGATTAATAGGGGTGTTTCAGGTCTTTCAACATCATACCCCTTCTCCGTGGCAACCCAGCCAGTACTGATTAGATATCGACTTGTGTGTCATCTGTCAGGTACAACTGTTCTCATAACGCATGCACAAACTGCCACATTGACTCCCTCTGGTAATTTTATCGTCCAATCCCAAACAACTTCCTGTTTACCAGCTTCTATGCTCTTCTAAAAAAGCAGAAACAAAAGCATCAACAGTTTCACTGTCATAGTAAATATGGCAGCACCCTTAATTTGAAGTGGTATGTAACCATGTTTCATTTCATGCACTGAGACATACACACATATAAATAAACAATTCTACCCAATTCTAATTCCTCTTATCCTGTTTTTATGCATGCTAATCATTCAATCATTCCCCCACCAAAAAAAATTTAACCCTGGTGAGTAGGAGGTGGGGCAAACAAATACTAGATCTAAGCCAAAGAATACTTATGGAGAACAAAGGTTCAGTGTACCCTAATTCTTTCCCTTAGCTGAGACTCTATTGTCAGTTGTAGTTTTAGATCATACCCAAGACCAAAAAAAAAATGCATACATAGGAAAAATGTCTGAAAAGTAATGGTACTTATCCATTCTTTAATACGAGAGGCATCACCTAGAGTAAGTCCTTGCCATACAGCCAGACAATTAGCTAATCTGTAAAGAGATTCTGTGACATTTGCTTCACTTGGTGTGCCAAAAGAGAGTTCTAGCAGAACAAATCATGCCTGCTTCACCACGACAATGCATCTGCTAACAGCAGAAAAATTTGGATGACTTAGCAGTGTTAGGTCTGGAAATACAATCTGATACAGTCATGCAGTCTTGGGTCCGTTACTGTTTGCACAGCCATATGTAAAACCATATCTGCCTGGTCATGATATGAATATCCTACTATATTATATGAATGATATCCTACATGAATGATATCCTACATGATATGAATATGATATCCTACCACTGTTAAATGGAACACTTCTCAGTTAACTTACTACTGCACATGTTAAATATCTAAACTTATTTATAAATGGAACTTTGTCTGTGTATATGTGCGTGTGTCCCCGTTACCTACAGACTCCGAAACAGCTGAACTGATTTTCTTGAAAATTTACACAGTTCTACTATAAGCATCTGCGAGTGTTCTTAGCTAGGTTTTGTGTCAAGGTATCCCCAATAAATACTGAAAATCGATAATCAAAAAAATCAGGTTATAGAAGGAGTGGTCCGATTTTATTCAAATTTGATACACTCATAGACAAAGACATAAGAAACAATATTCAGAAGTTTCAAGGTTGCAGTTCTTACAATAGTGCATAAAATCGATAATATATATATATATATATATATATATATATATATATATATAAGGCAAGATATTTGTGTGTGTGTGTCTGTTTATCTGTCTGTATATCCTTTATACAAATCCACAATTTTTATCCGATTCTCACCAAATTTCACACAAATATTCTTTAGGCAGAGTCTGAGCTCCAGGACCATGGATTAGTTTTAAAGCTTTCATTACACCTGAGCAACACTGAACTATACTGCTAGTTGAAGATAAACTAAACACAAATGTACATGAATGACAAATGTAACCTAGTCTACAAGTCAACACAATGTCTTCTACTGTAAATTTAATAACTCAAAATCATACATCTTGAAAGGTTTTTTCGACATATGATTATAAAGACTTTTGTCCTTGGTGTGAAGAACTCTCCCTCAAAATTTGTAAAAATATTTTTGATATACCCTGTATGTATGTATATATATTTATATATTCACTACAGGCCAAAAGTTTGCAGTCTCTCTGCATTTGTTTAAAAAACACCTTAAATGAGATAAACTTTCAGTAACTACAATGTATTTACCTTTATTTTGACAAAAAAGCACTTAGTATTTGTTTATATTTCTGAGATGAGGTAGTATTTATAATATTTACATTATTTGGACTATTGTCCTCATCTTTGTTGCCATTTGTATAACATTTCAGATGTTGTACGCTCCGGCCTTCTTCAGGTACTAGGAATTTCAAACCGAACCATTTATTACAATCACTAGGGTATATCATCCTCATTTCTTGTCTTGATTGGAAATCATGAGTTATCTCCCGAGGCAAGGAATGGGGATGATGTACCTCAGTGATTATAATAAAGTGTTCGGTTTGAAATTCCTAGCACCTGAAGAAGGCCGGAGTGTACTACGTTCGAAACGTCATACAAATAGCAACAAAGACGAGGACAATAATCTGAATAATGTAAATACTGTAAAAGCACTCAGTGAAAAAAATATCATACAACAGCATCATATTTTTTTATTAGTAAAACCACAATGAAGAGTACTCCAAATTTTAATTTTTTGATAGTAAAAGCAGCCTGGAGATAGATTGAAAAATGAAATAAATATATTATTGAATACTTATTTTCCTAACTATATATATATATATATATATATATATAGCACGTGTAACCCAAAGAGAAAATAACAACATAATTAAGATGTTGATTTTTGTACTACTTGAAAAATGTTAGGAAATAACCCTTCTCCATCAATATTGAAAAGAGAAATAGCAGTTATTGAGAAGCCTATTTTCCTGAAAAATTGTTTTAATTCTTTAGGTTTCAAGCACTAGTAGCACTTGCTTATCGGTAAATGAATGCTAAATGTTTCCATTTAAAGAAAGAGATTAAGAGAGCAGATACTGCACTTAGATATCAGCCCGATGGCCAGGGAGGAAAGAAAAATATAAATCAAGTAGTACTTGCAGAATAGTTAATGAATACTGAACGTTTCTTTCTAAAAAAACAGTTTAATATTACTATTAGAAATATTATTAATATTACTATTAGAAATATTATTAATATTACTATTAGAAATATTATTAATATTACTATTAGAAATGTGGAGAACAGATATTACACTTTGATCCCAGCCCAATTCCCAGTGAATGAAGAAATGTTCAACGTGAGTAGCATTGGCTGTTCAATCAGTATATGTTGAATGTTTTATCATAAAGGAACAGCAAATATTAGTAATAATTTTATCATATATATGTTACACACACACACACACACATATATATATATATATATTGAATTCTGTGGTGTGTGTGTTTGTTTTTCATGAACTTTTCAGATTTGCCTGATTTTTCTATTCACATTATTTATAATTATTAATAATTCATTCTGTCTTTGTATGTGTGGTTGAGCATTGTCAATTGGTGGTCACAAGGTATGTAATTCTGCTCACAATAGACACTGTAATTTGAATTAATGGACTTCTGCTACCCTGCTGATTCCAGGGCCACCTTATATGGTTGCCAGCACTTAGGAGGCTTGATTAAAAACTTCTAAGACTTTGTCTGTTACAGGTGGTCCTGGAGAGATACAGTTCAACAACTTCTGGTTTTTAAGAAACTTTGGTAAAATGCATAATCTCTAGAAAGAGAATACCTTGAAAGAGTCATCTTATAAAATATTTTGAAGGACCCGTCTTATAAAATACATGCTGTTTAGAAAGACAAACGGAAGACTTTAAAAGATCCATTAAATGTGTCTTGTTTAACAAAAGAAAGAGAATACTTTGAAGGACCCGTCTTATAAAAATGCATAATGTTTAGAAAGACAAAGAGAAGATTTTAAAAGATCTGTCTTACAAAAGGCATACTCTGTAGCAAAAGTGAATACTTGAAAAACCCATTTCATAAAAATGCGTAGTTTAGAAAGTGGAAAAGAAGTCTTTAAAATACCGGTCTCATAAAAATGCGTATGATTTAGAATGTGAATGCATTAAAAGAGGCGCCTTATAAAAATGCATACTGAAAGAGGAAGAGAAGTCTTTGCAAAACCCACCTTATATAAATAGGTACTGTTCTGTAAATGAAAAAGTAGACTTTGAAAAATACTTACTGTTTACAAAGAGAAGACTTTAAAATACATATCTTTTAAAAATGCCTATTGTTTACAAAGAGAAGACTTTGAAAGACAATTCTTATAAAAATGCTTACTGTTTACAAAGAGAAGATTTTGAAAGATACTTTTTATAAAAAAGCCTACTGTTTAGAAAGAGAAGACTTTGAAAGACAAATCTTATAAAATGCCTACTGCTTACAAAAAGAAGACTTTAAAAGACACATCTTATAAAAATGCTTACTGTTTACAAAAAGAAGACTTTGAAAAACATAAAAATGCCTACTCTTTTCAAAAAAATACTTTGGAAGACACATCTTATAAAAATGCCTACTGTTTACAAAGAGAAGACTTCAAAAAACACATTTTATAAAAATGTCTACTGTTGACAAAGAGAAGACTTTAAAAGACATAAAAATGCCTACTGTTTACAAAGAGAAGACTTAAAAAGACACATCTTATAAAAATGCATATTGTTTAGAAAGAGAAGACTTTAAAAGACACATCTTATAAAAATGCATATTGTTTAGAAAGAGAAGACTTTGAAAGACACATCTTATAAAAATGCCTACTGTTTACAAAGAGAAGACTTAAAAAGACACATCTTATAAAAATGCCTACTGTTTAGAAAGAGAAGACTTTAAAAGACACATCTTATAAAAATGCCTACTGTTTAGAAAGAGAAGACTTTAAAAGACACATCTTATAAAAATGTCTACTGTTTAGAAAGAGAAGACTTTAAAAGACACATCTTATAAAAATGCCTACTGTTTAGAAAGAGAAGACTTTAAAAGACACATCTTATAAAAATGCCTACTGTTTAGAAAGAGAAGACTTTGAAAGACACATCTTATAAAAATGCCTACTGTTTAGAAAGAGAAGACTTTAAAAGACACATCTTATAAAAATGCCTACTGTTTAGAAAGAGAAGACTTTAAAAGACACATCTTATAAAAATGCCTACTGTTTAGAAAGAGAAGACTTTAAAAGACACATCTTATAAAAATGCCTACTGTTTAGAAAGAGAAGACTTTGAAAGACACATCTTATAAAAATGCCTACTGTTTAGAAAGAGAAGACTTTAAAAGACACATCTTATAAAAATGCCTACTGTTTAGAAAGAGAAGACTTTAAAAGACACATCTTATAAAAATGCCTACTGTTTAGAAAGAGAAGACTTTGAAAGACACATCTTATAAAAATGCCTACTGTTTACAAAGAGAAAACTTTAAAAAAATGCCTAGTTTTTGGAGAAAGACGACCTTGAACGGCATGTCATAAAAAAAAAACACACTGTTTAGAATGAGGAAGCGAAGTCTGAAAAACTCATCTTATCTAAATACGTACTGTTTGGTAAAAGAAAGAGCAGCTTTTGAAAGATGCATTTTATAAAAACACATGCTGTTTATAAGAAATCCTTGAAAGACGTGTCTCATAAAAATGCTAAAAGGTAAGCGTTAAATGCCAGTTAAATTCTAGATTTTTTTCACCTTCATTTTACTTGTCACCCAGTCAGTTAAGTGTCATACATGATACAAGCTTGGGTGATCATGTCTTGAAAGGGACATGACTGACTGGGTAGATGATTATCCCGCAGTAGGTTGCCATTACTTTCTGTGTTAGACTGGTTGCCAGCCACAGCAATAAAATCCAATCTGGACTGTTATTTAACCCATAACTGGAGGGAAGAGATGAATTAGTACCTCTTCCAAAAGGTATATGTGCATAAGTGAATACAGGGAATTCAACTGGAATTGAACTGATAGCATTACAGATCCTCCTTTGGATAATAAATTGATTATTATAATAAAGGGCTTCATTTGAAATTCCTTGCACCTGAAGAAGGCCGGAGCATACAATGACTGAAATGTCGTAAAAATGGCACTAAAGATGAGGACAATAATGTAAATACTGTAAAAGCACTTAGTAAAAAAAAGTATACAACTAGGTTTAACAGAGATCTTTTTATTCTAATCTATAAGACTGGACGTTCTTAAGAATGACAAAAGTCTTCACACACTTCCAGTCCCGGTGTGTCTGAACATACCTGCAATCAAGAAATACTACATTTCAATACATCAGCTTAAAACCCATTACATTGTCAACTAGAGTTGCTGAAAATCTATAAGTTTTACTAAAATAGTAGGTTTCCAAAACCATATCTCATCACCCATTATACCAAGGAAGCTAAATTTGGAAATAAAATCAATTTACTTTCATATGAAATTTACAATTGTTTTTCAAAGGTTTTTTGAGATATATCAACAGAATTGCATTAATATAAAATATTCAGATTTCTAAACAATTCAGTCAAGATTCAGGCTTTTAAGAATTGAAATTGGCTGATAGGGTTAACATGATAGATGATTTGTTTCAAACATTTGTTTGTCATCACTAAAAGTTAAGAAACTCAGGAAAAATTCAACCAAACACATTGTGGGTTCCAGTCTCAGCTACTGACCACCTTTCCCTAAATTCACGATAATTTGCTTTTTCGAGTCGTCTTTTGTTGTTATGTCAAAGAATTTGCTGATTTCTGCAAGTATTTCTGAAGGCCTAATCAATACAAATCTGTCACTTGAAGCATTTTTCCTTCTTTGCTATTTGATACTGATTTCCTTTGGGAGGTTTGGAATTTAGTAATTTTTTGGTGTTTACATTGCTTGACTTTTTATTTGCTTTTATTATTGTCACTTGCAGTTTATAACTAAAAGCCTGGAACTGTTGAAGAGATAGATCTTGAGTTAAATGAAGGGTTGATTGTTGGTGTGTTAAATAAATAGAATGACCTAATTGTACCATCATTTCACCTCACTCCTCCTGAAATTTATAATTCCCATTTATGATAACATTCACTAGATATATAATTAGGTTTCGTATGAACAAGCAATATAACCCGGCATTGCTCGGGAGTAATGAAAGCTTTAAAACTAATCCATGGTCCTGAAGCTCAGACTCTTTGGACGTTGGCATGAAAAACTAAAAAACGATAGTTGTTTCCAGTTAGAGCAAAACCGTAGACTGAAAAAAAAATGAATGGATGTAAGTCAAATTTTGATTTCCTGGTATTGATATCAAATAAGTTTCTTTCATCGTAAACTGAATTTTGAAGGCTAAATAAGTCCTCTGAGTAAATGGTATCATGGCTGAGACTAAGAACTATAATTATACCTACTTAGAGCCAAACCTGAAGCAAAAACTAAAAAGAAAGGGCTGAAAAACTGATTTTGATCAGACCTGGTAGGATATCGTGGTATCGATTTCCAATATCGGAGTCAAATAAGTCATCCAAGGATAGAACTGCAACATTGAAACTTCTGAATATCATTTCTAATGTCTTTGTCTATGAATGTATCAAATTTTATTAAAATCAGTCCACTCCTCCTATAACCCGATTTTTTCTGTTTTCGATATTTATCGGGAGTACCTCGACACAAAACCTAGCTAAGAACACTCACAGATGCTTATAGTACACTGTGTAAATTTTCAAGAAAATCAGTTCATCCATTTCGGAGTCTATAGGTAACGGACACACACAGACACACAGACAAAGTTCCATTTATAAATAAGTTTAGATTGCTCATTTATTTTTTATTACTACAATAAATATTGATTTGAAAGTCCTAAAATATGGTTAATGATTAATGTTCACCTATTTCTTACAGTTTCAAATGAAAAGTCCACAAGCTGACTGTAAGGAGTGATGCTAAAACTATGAAGTCTTGTATACATTGACTTCAACTCTTCTTAAGAATTGCATCATTTCCAGGTATACTAACATCAGACTATTCAAAGAGGACTATCCAGTTGGTCAAAAAGATCATCAACTACAGATATGACACAATTGCAACCGCAAAACTGATTCCCAGCCAAGTGTGTGTTTTTTTTGTCATGTTGGGGAACAGATGATAATCAAATCAGAAGAATAGGGAGTTTAAAGCCACAATCATGCACAGCAGCCTTGGAAACCAAGAACTTGTATACTGGAGCATTGTCCTGATTAAATAAGACACCTTTCATTTGTTTCTGTTGAGTTTTTGGTCTTACTAGCCTTTTATAACTGCCTCACTGTGTTGGTATTGTACTCTCCATTGATGGTGTGGCCCTTTTGAAAATAGGCAATAAACACAGTGTCTTTTGCATCTCAAAAATCTGAAGCTATTTCTCTGTAGATGAAATGGATTGGATTTCTTTGGAGATGGTGAGGAGAGGGGTGTTTCCACTTGGTGCAAATTTTGTCTATTTTCAAGAAAAGTCAATAAAATAATAGTTAGTTTTGAACCCTTGTTTGAACAGCTATTAGGCAGAAAATTGGTTGACACTTTAAGTCTTTTCAACTTCGACCTCTTATCCAGTATTTTTTAGAACATTCTTTTGAAGCCCTTTAGTGGTCAGCATGGTGTTTATCAAGAACAAGGAGGCAGAAAACTTTTATTTGAAGAATATACCTATATTGTTGACAAAACTAGAGAATCTAAAAGTTACTGGAGGTGCAAACAATGCAAACTAACACAAGACTGACAACAATCGATGACATAATTAGCTATAATGTAAGAAATATAATGGCTGACCTGAGACTTGAATCAAATGACTGGGCAAACATCCTCTTTTGGTTTCACAAAGCAGCAGTTCAGAGGAAAAAGTTGGTTGAGTGAAACTTGTATCTCACAAATGGAATCTAAAAAGAATGAGGGGGGTGCACAACAATTTTTTAAGATATTTGCTAAGTTTTTTTTTTTTTAATCATATTACCCCGAGCAAGGCGGTAACGCCACTGATGCGCAGGGGGCTACGTAAGAGTGAAAAGATTGGAAAAGAGAAAGCCAGAAACCACATCCTAAACAGGGAACAAGGGATGAGCCTCTTCCCCTGTTGGGGTGGACGTGGGTGGAGTGTGAAAGAAGTGGGGATTTAAAAGAACTGACCATAAAAAGATCAGAATAAAACAATATTAATTATAAAAACTATATTTAAAGACTAACATGTAAAATCCATAAAATAATGATTTAACAAAATATCATTGGTCGCTGAACTATTCAGAGAAAAACAATTCACCAATGGACAATTGGCTGATGCTTTAAGTCTTTTCAAGTTTATGTTCTCATCCATATTTTTTTTTAAGAACATTCTTTCTAAGCCCTTCACTCATCATCATGGAGTCTGTCAAGACAGAACTGGGGGAGGCAGAAAGCTTTTATTTGAGAGATACGCCTATTGTGTTAACAAAACTAGAGAATCAAGAAGTTGCTGGAGGTGCAAACAATGAAAACTGTCGAACACAAGACTGACAATAATCAATGATGTAATGATCAGAATCCCTTTGGAACACTCACATCCACCAACACCCAGACAGTTCGCAAAAAAAAAAAAAAATGGACAAGAGATTGAACTTGCAAAGATTTAAAGCATCTACCAATTGTCCTGTCTGTGAATTGTCTGTCAGCAAATTGTCTATTGGTAAATTGTCTTTCAGAGAACTGTCTGCACACACGATACAGTCAGATGTCAGGTTACTTAGAAAGAAACTATGACTGGGGTTCAAGAAGACAAAAGATGGTGAGTGACATTGCATTTAAATTTTTGAAGATTGTAGTTACCAGGGAATAAGAAGTGTTGAAATTAATGCAGGCAAGATTTCATAGCTCAAGTTTCTTTATATATTATATATTATATATTATTATATATTATTATTATTATATATTATTATTATTATATATTATATATTATATATTAATGCAGGCAAGATTTCATAGCTCAAGTTTCTTTATAGTCAGCCCATGAACTTTTCAACCCATCCTCGTATAAGAATTTTTTATTTTTATTTATCTGTCTATCATTTATCCATGCATTGAATATTGCTGCCATGTATGGTATAAGGCTCCTACATCCTGCTGTGTATTTGGAGTTTCTTGATAAAATCCTGTTGCAGAGGAATATCCTATCCTAACTCGGAATGGATATGGTCTGGTCTAAATAAGACTGTGACTAGAGCGAACTGATAGCATATGTCACTAGACGGGAGCATACATCACTAGACAGGAGCATACGTCATAGGTGGAGACATTTTCTACTAGATCATTATTTCTGTTACTATATGTTGATTGTTCTTGTACATTTATTGGTTTATTGTACTGTGGTATAATAAATCTTTTCTAATCTATCTTAAGTGTTACGTATTATTCATACACTATTCTTTTCCCTGTTGTTCCTTCCCGGGATATAACAAATCCAATGAATAGTGTACTCTCTAGTCAGCTTTGATAAAGTCAATACTCATCTACTAACCACTGGACTCTAGCTCTCTCCCCACCCCCATATATCCTTCCCTTTCTCTCCACCTATGTATCTGTCATTGCACCTGCTTTCTCAGCTTTCTATTGCTCCTTTCTAACTAGTTTGTACTCCTCACTCTTTTCTAATTAATCTTTTTACAGTTATGTAGCCCCCTGCACATCAGTGGCATTTCCGCCTTGCTCGGGGTAAAATGATTAAAAAAAAAAAAAATAAAAGAGGGCCCTACAGTTTAAAACTGAGCCATCAAACTACCCCCAAATGATTTATTGATATTGATGCAGGCTTATATAGAACTAGCAACACTTTTAGAAGAATTGTTAACACAGTAATTAAACACAGTATGTCATGAAAACCTCTAAACAGTCCTTTTTTTTTGTTTTTAATTCCTTCCATGTAAAGCAATAATACTACTAAGAGGTTACTAGGAGAAAAGTAAGAGAAATTTAGTGAGAAGAAAGGACAATAAAAGAGTAGGTTTTAGAAATACAAGATTTCAACTGATATCGCTTTAAAATTTTTGAAGATCTTTGGTCGCAGGAAAGCAAGAAACCAGAAAGTAGTTCCACAAATGAGAAGAGAACATTTTAGAACACATCTAGATATCAGGTTGGTGCAAAAGTTTTTGCTGGTTTGTAAAGAGGCATTTTAAATCATTGTAATTTATTTTATCCATATTGTTATTACTTTTTCCTTCAGATTATAAAAGTATCATTCATATTTTTCTGCAATATTCTCACCCATGTTCTTTCCATCTAAAGAACACATTAGGCATGCTCTACTCTTTCTTCAGAAAGAAAATTTCAGCTTGAAAGATAAGGCTAGAGGTGGTTGGCCAAAAAAATTTATTCAGATGTGTTGAATGCCACTGTTACTCGATAACCTCAAGAGAACGTGCACGCCAATTTGATGTATCCCATACAACTGCATCATGCCAACTGAAAAGAATGGAGAAGATTTCAGTATTTGGAAACTGGGTCCTGCATGACCTATCTCCAGAGAAACTGTGACAACGTGTCTCTTGTTGCAAATCTTTGCTTTCACAACACTTTTGGACACCATTTTTGAGTAGGCTTGTCGCAGGGGATGAGAAGTGCCATCTTGCCCCATCCTCCATATTCTTCTCGCCTAGCTCCCTCAGATTATCACTTATTTTGAGGATTACAAAACCATTTAGATGGCCTTTGGTTAACATCATGAGAGGACATTGAACATACATTAGATTCATAGTTCATATCAAAACCTAAAGAATTTTACAAGCGAGACATTTATAAGCTTGTTGACAGATGGAATCAAGTTATAGAGACCAAAGGTAGTTATTGTTATGAATAAACATTTTCAAAAACACAGTTTTTCATATTCAAGATGAAATTTTAAATCGGCAAAAACTTTTGCACTGACCTGATATTTCAGCAGTAAAAGGATGAGACTTAGTTGCCAATCTGAATTTGTGCGGCTGTAGTACCAAAAAGAAGAGCTAATTATAACAACTGCTATGAAAATATTTATAGAAAATACAAATGAAAGCTGTGTCATGATGGCAGAAAGTGAATGAAACTGAGATGCCTGGTTAAGACTGTTAACATTACAGATCCTCCTTTGGATAATAAATTGATTATTGTAATAAAGGGCTTGATTTGAAATTCCTTGCACTTGAAGAAAGCCGGAGCATACAATGACTGAAACGTCATAAAAATAGCACTAAAGGTGAGGACAATAATGTAAATACTGTAAAAGCACTTAGTAAAAAAAATATCATACAACTATGTTTAACAGAGACCTTTTTATTCTATCTATAAGGCTGGACGTTCTTAAAAATGACAAAAGTCTTCACACACTTCCAATCCAGGAGTGTCTGAACATACCTGCAATCAAGAAATACTACATTTCAATACATCAGCTTAAAACCCATTACATTGTCAACTAGAGTTGCTGAAAATCTATAAGTTTTACTAAAATAGTAGGTTTCCAAAACCATATCTCATCACCCATTATACCAAGGAAGCTAAATTTGGAAATAAAATCAATTTACTTTCATATGAAATTTGCAATTGTTTTTCAAAGGTTTTTTGAGATATATCAACAGAATTGCATTTATATAAAATATTCATATTTCTAAACAATTCAGTCAAGATTCAGGCTTTTAAGAATTGAAATTGGCTGATAGGGTTAACATGATAGATGATTTGTTTCAAACATTTGTCATCACTAAAAGTTGAGAAACTCCTTTGGATATTCTCAAGAATCTTGATGTATATATTAAGAGCACTAGACACTTATAAATGTGCAAGATTGATTCTGATGAGCAAAGTTGTCTGACATGACTGTTATGGTGAAATACACCTATTCCTCAGATAATAAAATCTCCCTCCTATATATTAATAAGAGTTAACTCGAGAAGTTCTTGGGAAGTTCATAGGAGTTCTTAGAAGTTCTAGAGAGTTCTATTGGAGTTCAGTAGAGCTACTAGGCAGTTGATATTAGTCAGCAGTTAGCGGAATACTAAAGAGTCAGCTTTCAGTGAAAGATTACCAAGTTTGTAACATTTAGGGCGTGTTAAGGCAATTAGCAACCGACATAGCATGATTATAACTTTCAGTGTGAAAACTACTTTGCAACAATGACATATGAACCATTCTTCCTAGCAACAGACATGGCAATTGATTCAGTATGATCCTTTCCCTTCTTGCCAGTAGAAAAGGTGAGACGAAGTAAGGACAATTAGTTGCTCTTCTTGAGGTTCACATCATCAATGCAGATAGAGGGAAAAATAAATTCTCTATGATTAAAAGACAGCAGCTTCATTTTGGAGCCATGAGAAATTTCTAAGTAATTTCTTGCCCCGTTTAAATACTGACTGGAGGTAATTTTTTAGAGCAGCTGCCACTCTTACGTTGTCAGACGTATCAGGCTTATTATTAAAATGGGAGTAAATAACTGTCATCTGCATAAATACCAAGTTGTGAAAGGCTTTGAATTTAG
This sequence comes from Ascarosepion bandense, assembly GCA_037127315.1. Classification (NCBI taxonomy): domain Eukaryota; kingdom Metazoa; phylum Mollusca; class Cephalopoda; order Sepiida; family Sepiidae; genus Ascarosepion; species Ascarosepion bandense. The sequence goes on from JBBBDQ010000714.1 coordinate 578,032, forward strand.
TTTTCCTTCTTGCAGACTGGCTGCCACCTGAGTCACAAGAGCCCAATCTTCCCTGTTATTTAACCCATAGCTAGAAGAAAATGGATTCATTTTTTAAGCTCCTCTCTCACTAGATATTGATACAAAATAAATATTTACTTTATATATCACTTTTGACACACACGCTGCTACATAAGAGTTCAAGTAATTTAAACAGAACATACAATGTGAATAATGTATGAACTTTTGCTGCTATTCACTGAGATAGCTGTATAGCACCACTTCAAAGGAGACAGTAAAAATTAGGTGTTGGAGTAATTTTTCATGGTACAATACTCCAAGCTTCTGGCTAGAATCTTTCACACACATAAAAGAAAACACACATATTTTGGCTGTATTTGGACAGCAATTTCTTTTTATTTAGGCCAATTTTGTTCAAGAGCAGTTGAAACTTCTTGAAGATTTTGTACACTGTAGCCTTCCTCAGGTGCTTGGAGTTTCAAAAAGAAACTTTTCTTTCATCCACTGGGGTAAATTGTTCTACTTCCATATGCCATGCTCCTTCCAGATATCTCAGTATCAGTTTTAACTCAACTCTCCAAGATTTTGTTCATCTTAGCTGGAGCCAGTTATTGAACTCACAACTCTTTGTCCTTGAAGACACATGACCGAGGATAAATGCTTTGGTAGAATACAGTAATATGACCCAAAGAGCGGACAAAATGAAGGGTTCATTTCAAAATTCAAAACACCTGTAAAAGGCTGGAGAATACAGTGATTCAAAAATCGAGGATATGATAACAATGATGAGGACAACCATTCAAACAATGTAAACAGAGTAAATAATTACAATACCACATCTAAAAAATATAGATAAAAAATTATTTGATGTTGGTTTATGAAATATGAAAGCACTTTGAAGATGTTAGACAATTGATGTTCAGATTCTTTTAAGAAACTTTAACAATGGTTTAAACCACAAAAATTTAAATGAAAATAAAACTTGATATTGAGTATCAACCAAACTTGCACCCACTGGCAATTCTACAGGGGAGCCAGAAGGGGGCCAAGCCTACCCTCAAAATTTTGGCTGACCTCTCAGATGGCTCACACCACTTTATTTTAAGTACTCATATTTGAGTGGATAGTCTGTTTTTCTATAATTAATCAACACATTTATATATATATATATATATATATATATATATAGGCTTGATTGTTCAAAAAAATCTTGTTAGGAAAATATCTATCTTTCGGTTGGATTCGAACCTACAATTCCCATATACTGGAGAGAAGCCGTCATTAGATCTGATGTACTTTACCACTTGACCACAGAAGATCTCATGGTCTAATTAAAGATAATGTTCAAACAAATAAATTTGAATAAATATATTTGTTAATACCATTTTGTAATATTCCATAAGATTTCATAATATATATTAATAATCAAACATATTATCCAATGTTGGTGCCACTAGCATAGGATAATATGTATTTTTATTAAGGTATATAATAGCTCTGTTTATACTACATTGAGCACTGTTTTATTAACACCTGAATAATATTTTAATAGATGTGTGTATTTGCATATGTTTATTTACTAATTCACATAACTATATATATATATAGTCATCCACAGACAGATCTGTTTTGCTGTATCACAGCTCATCAGTACCGTTGTTTCTAGCCAAGATTAAAACCCGACCGAGTTGACAGTTGGTGATTCTATCTCTGAGCTATAGGCGCTTGGTTGGGGAAGGTGGACTTCAGCGTGTTATATACAATGTAAACACATGCTAGTAGCTGAGAATTTTCAAATTCATTACTGAATAAATGACGCATAGATGCATGAGTAGCTACTGTTTTTTCAAAGTCTACCATTCCTCCATAGGGCTCAGTCGGGGTATGAAAGCATAAATAATCATCCGCAGACAGATCTGTTTCACTGTATCACAGCTCATCAGTATGGGTAGACATCCAGTTAATTCTAGCCAGGATTGAAACCTGACTGAACTGACATCAGTCAGCAGTTCTACCTTTGAGCTATGAGCGCTCAGTAGAGGAAATAGTTATGAAGAGCACTAGGCCAGATATGGCACTTTAAAATGTCTAAGATTGACTGTGATGAGAAAAATTGTCTGACATGACATATGAATCACTTTTCCTAGCAACAGACATAGCAATTGATTCAGTATAATCATTTCTCCAATGAACTTAGATCACTGGTACCCCCTAGGTTCGAATTTGCACAAGATACTAGATTAGCAAATAGATCCCACCCTTTTACAGTGAAACTGATAAAATGCAACCGTAACTTCTACTCCAACAGTTTCTTTTCTCGTACTTCCCGACTGTGGAATTCCCTTCCACATGACTGCTTCCCCGATGGCTACAATCTCCAGGAGTTTAAATGTAAGGTCAATAGACACCTCCTAACACACTAACTCACTTCCATTCTTTCAAACACTCTTCCCATCCTCCAAACTATCTATCACCCCACTTCTGTCATTTCCTATATCTAACCACTCTTTCTATTTACCTTCCCCTATGTAGCCCCAAGCGCAATAGTGGCAGTGGAATGCCTTGTTTGGGGTGAAACGATTAAAAAAAAAAAATCTCAGTAGAAAAGAAGTATATGATTAATGTGGAGAAGTTTGCCACTTAACTAGCAAAAGGGTTTTTCGAAAAATACTGAAAAAAGCCCTGAGGAGTGAGGATATCATAGTTGTGCCTTTATGAAATGTCAAAGTCAGCATGAATCTGCTCAATTAAGTGACAAACTTCCCCACGCAAATTCTATTAACACACAACCTCGATAGCAAGCACTTTATGACAAAAAAACCTGCTTGCCAAAATATTTTTGACAGTAAACGACTGCAGCCACTTCCCCATCGTCGAAATGTGGCCTCCTTTTGTCTGTTCTATAAATACTTTCATGGCTTCTGCTCGGACGAGCTTAAGTCACTGATGCCTTCTCAACAGGTGTTTACTCGTGCAACCAGACTGCCAACTGGGTCCCACCCATTCACAGTCAGGTTAGCCAAATGCAGACGACAATTCTATGCCTGCAGCTTCTTCTCTCGCACTTCCCGCCTGTGGAACTCGCTCCCGTATTCTTGCTTTCCTGATGGTTACAACCTCCAGAAATTTAAATGCAAAGTTAATACTCATCTACTAACCACTAGCTCTCTCCCCACCCCTGTATAACCTTCCCTTTCTCTCCACCTATGTATCTGTCATCGCACCTGCTTTCTATTGTTCCTTTCTAACTAGTTTGTACTCCTCACTCTTTTCTAATTAATCTTTTTACATTTATGTAACCCCCTGCACATCAGTGGCATTTCCGCCTTGCTCAGGGTGAAATGATTAGAAAAAAAAAAAAACCTCATAAAAAACAATGATCTAGGCACTAAGCATCATCACAACTCAGCACTATATATTAAAACAATCAATATATATATTGATTGTTTAATTACTTAGTTTTGGTCATAATAAAATTAGACCAGTACACATTTGTATTAAAAGTGTTCAATACAATTATATTGTAGAAGTTTTGAATATTCTTCATTTGTAAATGAGTTATTACTTGACCTAGGTTTCTACCATGAGTGGTGTCTTTAGGCAATTTGCAATAATTATTATTATACAGTTATTGCAAATCGCCTGAAGACAACCCTCATTACGTGATTTAGGTTTCTACCATAACTCATTTACAAATGAAGAATATACATATATATATATATATATATATAAAGGTAAACTTATTGCTATACTCGTTTCGAAAAACCCTTCGAGTACATACGCAGAAGAAAGAAAATGGTAATAAAAAAAGAAAAAGCTAAAGCTAAGCACTTGAACATCAGTCAAAGTATATAGCTCAAAGAAAAAACCCCAAGACGAGTAACCTAAAGCAAAAAGTGCTCAGTACACAAGTAGAACAAACAAAGTAAATAACTAACTTAAAGAGCCAATAAACTTACCAAGGTTTCACCTAACCAGATCTTCAGGGAAGGTTAGCCCTGAAGATCTGGTTAGGGAAGGTTGGCCCTATATATATATATATATATACAAGTTTGGGCGTGAAAAAGAAAAAAGAAACCTTCTAAATCTGCTTATGTGTAATTTTCTTTTTTGTTCCATTTTTCAGGTATTGATCAATATTCAAGTGTTTCTTTAATATGTTATTTCTTCTGAAGAGGTATTATTTAGTATGAAGAAATTCAAAATAATTTCTTCATTTTATTGTTTGTTTGTTTTTTTTTTTCATATTTTGATTGCCTTCACTCACACCTTCCTCTAGTGAATGTTTTGAAATGTCATTTAATCTTCCTCTAATGGAGGATTCATTCTTCTTTTTTTATTTGTTTTCTTAATCATCTCACCTGAACTAATGTGGTAATGTCATTCGTACAAAATGAGTTGCAGGGAGTGAAAGAGAAAACTGAGAATAAGGATGACTGCAGAAATAACAAAAAATGAATGGGGTTCCAAAAGACAGAAGATAATGATTGACATTGCATTTAACTTTTTAAAAATTATAGTTATCAGGGAAGAAAGAAAATGGAAGAGAGTTCCACAGGTGAGAAATGTGAGCAAAAAACTATTGGAGTAAAAGTAACGATTGCATTTAGCTATTTTAACAGTAAAATGGATGTAGTTACTAATCAGGTAGGACAGTTAAATTCATGTAATTGGGGCACCAGGGAAAAAATCTTGTCAGAGCAGTTGTTATGAAAATATTTGTAGAAAAGATAGACGGAAACCATGTCATGTTAGTGAGATAGTGACTGAAGTTGAGAAACCAGGTCAGATTCGATTTTGGATTTTCTCAAGCATCTGGAAATGAACAGTAGGAGTATTAGAACAGATATGAAAACAGTATTCAATGCACAGATGAATTGTAGATTTGTAATGGTACAAGATGGATTCTGACAAGAAAGATTTTCTAGCCAGGCAATGAACAAACCTACCTATCAAAAGATAAAGCAGTTGATTTGATGTAATTATTCCACTTCAGACATAGTTTGTCAGATGAGTTGGATTTGCTACTGAGACAGGAGTAAATGGTAGTGTCATCAGGATAAATACCTATTTGGGCACTGTATTTGTATAAAGGAGGTGCATTGTGGTGCATTGGATATTGGCTCGGAATGAGAAATCGGGGAACTGAGTTTGAATTCCAGCTGAATTCATTGCATTCACTTATGCACAAATATCCTTGGGAAAGGTATTAATCTATCTATTTCTTCCAGTTATGGGTTAAATAACAAGACAGATTGGGTTCTATAGCCTTGGTCGGCAACCAGTCTACCACAGAAAGCAATGGCAATTTACTGAGGGATAATCTTCTGTCCAGGCAGTCATGTCTCTTTCGAGACATGATCGCCCAAGCGTGTATCACGTATGGCACTTAACTGACTGATTTGTATAAAAAGATACATAAGCAGGCACGTTCAACATGATCTTCATCTCATGGTTTAATCCAAATATTTGTTTTGTGATTCTGTAGCCCTGGAGTTTGTATAAAAGGCTAGCATGCCAATGCCTGTTGAATGTCTTTGAACTATCTAGGGCCACAGCTCAAACTTTACTATTCTTTTCATGACCATTATAATATCAGTGGTAGATATGGTTAAATAGAAGCCATATTGTTTGTCTGAACAGAGAACATGTGAAGTAAACTGCTTAAGTAAATCACCATGCATTAGAGCCTCAAGTACATTATCAAAAAGTGGTAAGAAACAAATAGGGCAGTAGTTTGAGGGATTCATTGGGTTCACCTCAGCGCTTAAAAACAGGAACTACAGAGGAGGACTTCCACCAAGCTGGAAAGAAAGAAGCAGTAGGGTAATAGTTTTAAATTTTGAAGGGAACAGGAGCCAACTCAAGAGAACATTTCCTTAAATTGACACCAAGGATCTTATCAAATCCATATGTCTTGTGGGCATCTAATTTAGTAATGATGTCTGAAACCAGTGACAGGTTTATGCACATGTCACTCAGTACAGCCTCCATTCTAGTCATGTTTTTGACCATAAATACACACAGCGAATTATATAATTTTAATCATTTACCGTTTGTCACTGAAGTCACTCCAGCTATCTTCCAGCAAGTCATGGACCTGATGCTAAGTGGTCTTGACTTTGCAGTGGCATACCTTGAGGATAAGTAAAGACACAAATTAACATAAGAAACATGTTTTTGAATTGTTTAAAATAATTCAAGATTATGGATTCAAGCTAAGGGACAAAAAGTGTGAATTCTTAATGAACAAGTTTAATCCTTTGTTGTATATTGGTTACAATTGTAACCATTATGCAACATCAGGTTACAGTTGTAATGAATATGCAACAAAGGGTTAAGTACCTGGGACAGATTATTGACAAGCATGGCAGAAGACCAAATATGTGTGCTAGCGCTGTTAAAGAAATGCTTGCTCCTGAAAATGTCACCTCTTGAGTTTCTTTGGAATAGCTAGATACTCTAATGTTTTTGTAAAAAACATATATTGCTTGAGAGCACTGCTAGATAAACCTTTTGAAGAAAAACTCAAAATGGGTTTGAACATCAGAGTACTAGGAAGCATTTAAAAAAATAAACAATATCCAAACTTCAGATTTATTTTTGGCACACTGCAATCCTAAAAAAGAATTGATTGTGGCAAGTGACGCGCGTGGTTATGGTATCAGAGCTTGTGTCCTGCATAAATTCAATGATGGTTCTGTTAAATCAATTGCACATACATCCAGGACACTTCTCCCAGTAGAAAAAAATTACTCAGTGAGAGTGAAAGAAAGTTTAGGGATTATCTTGGCTCTCATAAAGTTCCATAGATTTATTCACAGGTGAAAATTGACATTGCAGACGTACCATAGATGGTTGTTAGTGATTTACAGATCAAAAAAGGTTCACCTACTCATATAGCTAACAGATTGCAATGATGCGGAATCATTCTTTTAAAATATGACTTTAGAATAGAATTTTTGCTGTCGACTAAGCAAAGTCATGCAAACAAATTGTCCAGATTGATCCCACAGCATAATGAGCCCTTTAAAACACAGTAATTACTGCTCTACAATTGAAGGTTGAGATTAAAAATATTTTGTACAATACTGTGCAGGAACTACCTGTAACATTGGTGGATATAAAAAAGAAAACACTGGATGACAAATTCATTACTGAATTAAAAAATAAATTAAAAGACAAAAATATAAAAGACTCTGAAATTTATTCAATATATGACAAGATTCTCATGTAGAGGAGAAGAGTAGTGGTACCTCTTGCACAACAAAAAACAGATCTTGAAAGCATTCCATGCAGAACACCGTGGTATATCTTGTATGAAGAGCATAATGAGAAGCTATGTTTACTGGCATAGCAGAGATAGAGACATTGAAATTTTGGTCAAGTCATGAAAAGCTGTGGTTTGTCAGCTAAGGCACCACCAATTAAGTTTAATTCATAGCCAGAAACTGACCATCTATAGGTCACGTCTTTATACTGATTTTGCTAGTCTAATGAATAAATCATACGATCTTATTGTTGTAGTCAGCTTTTAAAAATGGCCAGAAATTGTCAGGTGTAACAGTCAAACCATGCAAGTAGTAATACAGTTTTTGAAAGGTTTAGAGTTCTAGCTTTCATTGTTTCAGATAATGGTAAGCAAATTACATTGGTAGAGTTCAAGGAATTTTGCAATATGTTTATGTTAAATCACGTTACAATTACCACTTACCATCTGAGATGCAATGGACAGGCAGAGTGTTTAGTGGATACCTTTAAAAGGCCAATGGTGTATTCAAAGATGCAGCAATACAGCAATTTCTACAGTTGTTTAGAGTTACACTGAATAAAAACGTGCCATTAACCATGACTCTAGCAGAGATTATGTTTTCACGTAAGATCCCATAAGTATTTGATAAACTAAGTCCCAATAGAAAAAAATATAAGTATATGGGAAAAAAACTTGGAAGGACTTTTACAGTATTGGTTAGTAGGTTTTTTATCACATGTATCAGCTGTGTGTTGTGGTGCATTGGATATTGGCTCAGAATGAAAAATCAGGGAGCCGAGTTCGAATTCCAGCCGAATTCATTGCCTTCACTTACGCACAAATACCCTTGGGAAAGGCATTAATCTGCCTATTCCTTCCAGTTATAGGTTAAATAACAGGACAGATTGGGTTCTGTAGTTTTGGTTGGCAACCAGTCTACCGCAGAAAGCAATGGCAACCTAATATGGGATAATCTTCTGCCCAGTCAGTCATGTCTCTTTTGATACATGATTGCCCAACCGTGTATCACGTATGGCACTTAACTGACTGATCAGCTAAATAAGACTTATTGGGAAGTCAGTACTATTATACAAAGAATCAAAAAAATGGTATGTCTGGTTAAAGAACCAGAATGAGTGCACAAAAGGCACTATAACCAACTAAAACAAAAAGGCATGAAGTGCAAGAGAACAATACACCAGATGAGGTGGAAACTATGGATGTTCTTTTTGATACATATGATGTGTCAATCCCGCAAAAGGCTCCTGATATAGATGTCCAGAAAAGGCGTAGTAAAAGGAATAGAAAGGATACAGAAAGGATAGGCATCAACACTAAAAAGAAAAAAAATATTATTCAGAGAAAAGCCAGTCTAAAATGGTGGGCATGGTATACCTACCTGTATACAGGAATTGGATAATTCTATTCTTTTATATACATGGATACTATTGCAGTAGAGTAATTATATTAACTAGCAGTGTCTCTACTTCACACAGTGTGTGAGTCTTGTATTTACTCTTTACACTGTTTACATTATTCTTACTATTGTCTTCATCTTTGTTGCCAATGTTTCGGTTGTTGTATGCTTTGGCCTTCTTCAGGTGCTAGGATTTTCGAACCAAACACATTATTACAATCACTGAAGACAACAGTCCAAATAATGTAAATAGTATAAATACTACCTCATTTTAGAAATATAGACAAATTTACTCTTTAGTATTTCAAGATATGTTTGTAATAATTTTGGTAAATATATCAGTTATGAGATGTCAGTATTATTTTCATTTTTGCATAATTTAGATAATAATTTATTCATCACACCCTGTATGCCATGTTTCGGTTAAGATTTATCTAAGTGCTTCATGTTATTTTGTTAGGTACTGTACTGAACTGTTACATGTTATAGTCCTTTTGTATGTCAGTGGATGCTGGAAAGTTAAAAACTTGAAGCTTCTGAAATGTGGTTCTACAAAAAGATATTGAGGATGTTATAGACTGAATATATTGGTAATTATGAAGTTATAGAGAAAACAAAAAAAAGGAGGCATAATTAACATCAAAAAGAGACAATTGAAATTTCTAGGGTGCATAATGAGGAAAGAGGGCTTGGAAAATCTGATACTCACAGAACAGATTGAAGAAGGATCAGAGAAAGATATTGCATAACATACTTAATGTGCGAAATTAAATGTAAGGTGAAACAAGGTTTAGGAGAAATAACAAAAATGCAAAATTTATTAAGAGCTATGAGGTTCACGAAATTGTGGAGTGCCATGATCACCTATGACTTGAAGCAAGACTGCACAGAGAGAAGGTGTTCCCAAAATGTTTGGGAAATTTTAACAATGCATCTAAATTGAATGTGGTACAGACTTTTGGTATGCTCCCCAAAGAAGAGTATTTTTGACTAAGTGAATTTTTCTTTCTGATCAAATTGTTTGATCTTTTAGGTAGCACCATTTATTTTTAGTTATAATTAAGGTTGCCTTTTTCAAGAACATGGCAACAGCACCTGTTTAGGATCAGGCTTCCTCAGAGAATATAAGCTAGAGTAAAAGCCATTAAATCCTCTGATGATTCAAGTACTGCTGACTGCAACCTTTCTGCTATGAAGTCGGTGCCTTCAGGTCACTTGGATTTGGTACTTACGAGTGTCTATTTCAGTTACTCATTTATATGCAACACATATAACAAATCATGCCAATGTCATCGTTGATACAACACAGCAGATTTATTTTCAACCATATTATCAACGTGTCACTCAACAAATAACAGAAAAGCTTGTTGCTTATTAATCTATATAATTCAATAGAATTTTTTTTTATTTTCACACGAACATCTTTTAAATCGATGAACACTAAACTTGGCAAACTTACTTCACGGTTCCCCTGTGACTACTCAAATCTGCTTGGTGTTTGGCAAGGGAATCATATTGTTAAAATAAAATTTTTGACTGGGGCGACTGTAAGGCAACTGACATTGGCTGAGTTTCTTTGTCATAGCATATAAATAGAGAAGACTTGGAAAACATTTGTTAAGGAAAGAAGCAAAGAATGCTTCCTGAAAATCAATTTTATTCAATGATTATTAAGTGCGAGATAATTCATTGTTTTGTTATTGGCATAAAATTAACAATCTATCATAAAAAATATAAAAATAACATGCTATCATACTAAGTAACATAAAAATAAAAATTCTATTAATGTCCTATCATAATATAAGAATGTGCACATGGCGTAATGGTTAGTTAGTGGCAGAGAATCAGCAACAAGTTTGAATTTCACTGTAGTTTGTTACATTTGTTTATGCACAAATATTCTTGTGAATTTCTTCTCCAGCTAAAGAATAAATAGTAGAACAGACTGGGTTGTTTAGACTTGGTTGACAGCCACTTTACAAGTAGAATTCAAAAACTATATGTAGAAATGGCATATGCAGGTCATGAAAGGATCGTGGATTTCTCTCTCTCTCATATATATATATATATATATATATATATATATATAAAGTACAAAGAGTTTATCACTTCAACTGAGCAGGTTCATGCTGACTTCGAAGTTTTGTGAGGACATTATGATGCTCTCACTTGTCAGGGCTAGTTTTTCTTGTTTATATAAAGCATGGTGTAATTTTGTGGGAGGGGTCTTGTTATTGGTTGATTTTATTTTATTTTGTTTATTTTTCCTTTGTTTATTTTTATTGCATAAGTGTTTGATTTGTTTTTGTGTGTGAGTGGGTGTTTGTTTATATTGGGTTGGGCTCTTTTTTTGCATTGACCTGTTATTATTGGTTTGACTTTTTTCTTGATGTGTTGGTATGTTTGCCTTATGATAGTTTGTTCTGGGTCATGGTTGGGTGTTTTTGTGTATATTTGTGTTTGGGGGTTTGTGTGCATGTATGTTTTTTTGTTTAGTGGTTGCTGTGTTATTTTCTGTTTTTGTTGTAATTGAGTGTCTGTATATATTTTTATTTCTACATTTTTATTATTTGAATGTTTTATTTTATTTAATTTTATGTTTATTATCGTGATTGAGTGTTGTAAACATTATCACAATTAAACACTATATATATATATTGTCATAGTGGAACATCTTGTCATCCTCGAGAATAGAATGCTCTACTTTATAAAAGACGGTAACAAGTGATACGAGGAGGGAAAGGTCTTAGGCAAAGTCATTCACTATTCGATAGTCTATTCCGCTCCAACTCATGGCTTGGCTATATGTGTATTATTGTTATTGTACCTTAGTACACTAAATCTGGGATATTGTATTCCTGGTGTGGAGTTCCATTCTTCAACTAATATTTCTATACTGTATTCCTTTTCTGAATATATCATGTTTTATATATATATATATATATATATATATATTTTTTTTTTTTAATCATTTTACCCCGAGCAAGGCAGAAACACCACTGATGTGCAGGGGGTTACATAAATGTAAAAAGATTAATTAGAAAAGAGTGAGGAGTACAAGCTAGTTAGAAAGGAGCAATAGAAAGCTGAGAAAGCAGGTGCAATGACAGATACATGGGCGGAGAGAAAGTGAAGATTATACAGGGGATGGGAGAGAGCTAGAGTCCAGTGGTTAGTAGATGAGTATTAACTTTGCATTTAAATTTTTGGAGGTCGTAGCCATCAGGAAAGCAAGAATACAGGAGTGAGTTCCACAGGCGGGAAGTGCGAGAGAGGAAGCTGCAGGAGTAGAATTGTCGTCTGCATTTGGCTAACCTGACTGTGAATGGGTGGGACCCAGTTGCCAGTCTGGTTGCACGGGTAAACACCTGTTGAGGAGGCATCAGTGACTTAAGCTCATCCGAGCAGAAGCCATGAAAGTATTTATAGAAGAGACAGAGGTCGCCACATTTTGACGATGGGAAAGTGGCTGCAGTCGAGTTGCCAGATCAGTACCTATCACATTACAGACTCTCCTTTGGAGCTTGTCAAGAACACTGAGGAGAATGGCAGGAGCACCTGACCATAAATGGCAGCAGTACTCCATGCACGGACGGATGGTTGACTTGTATATATGCAGGATGGATTCAGGTGGAAAAAACATCCTGGATCGACATAGTGACCCAATCTTCTTAGCAGTAGATTTTGCTATGGATTCAATATAGTGGTTCCATTTGAGGTCTGAGGACAGGGTAAGTCCGAGGAGGCGTAGTGTATTACTCTCCGGGAGAATCATCTGGTCCATGCTTATGAGAGACAGAAGAGGTTGCCTGTAATGGTTGACAGACAAGAGCTTGGTCTTAGAGGAATTGAAGTTGACAAGCCACTTCTTGCCCCAGTTCACCACAGAGTGTAGATCCCGCTCAAGGTCAGCAGCGAGATTATGTCTGTCCGCCATGACAGGTTTCTTACTGGAGCGGGAGTATATTGTAGTGTCATCTGCGTAGATGCCTACTTGGGACTTGATCTCATCTGGGAGGTCGTTGATGAAAATAAGGAAGAGCGTCGGGCCCAGGATAGAGCTTTGTGGGACACCAGCATTCATGCTGTAGGACGAAGAGGCACGCCCATTCAGAACGACCTTCATTTTGCGGTTATTTAGGAAAGATTGGATTAGGTCAAGCAGGCGACCGGTAATACCATAACCGCGTAGTTTGCATAGGAAGCCAGGGTGCTAAACCCTGTCGAAAGCCTTGGAGATGTCCAGAGCAACCGCGCGAGCCTCGTCAGACTCATCAAGGGCCTGTAGCATGTACTCCATTACAGTTGTTAGCAGGTCGGCTGTGGACCTGTCAAATCGGAATCCATATTGCCTGTCGGAGAACAGTTTGTGGGCGGTGAGATGATGAACTATTTCAACATTGATTATAGCCTCGAATACTTTCCCGAATATCGGTAGAAGACTGATAGGGCGATAGTTGGATGGGTCCGAGGGTTCACCACAATTCTTAAAGACAGGAACGACTGAGGAGAATTTCCAGCATGCAGGAAAGCAGGGAGCAGAAAGGCAGTAGTTAAACAGTTTAGAGAGGACAGGGGAAAGTTCAGGAGCACACCTCTTAAGGACTATCACCGGGATTCCATCATCTCCACATGCCTTATGGGGGTCGAGTTTTGAAATTACTCTGGATACTACTGTCGGGGTAATATATACGTCGTGCAGTTTGGCCTCAGTTCTAACAGGGAAGTCGGGTGGGTGCACTCCGGACGAGTCGAATGTGGAGTTGAATGAGAATCTGCGGGCAAAGCACTCAGCTTTGTCCGCCGATGACGTGAGAACATAAAATCCATGGATTAAAGACGGTATTGAGGATTTTCTATTGTTGAGCACTCGTTTACAAATCCTCCAATAGTCCTTGGAGCCGAACTTGCGGTCAGCTATGTGCTGTCGCATTCTCTCAGCAAACAACTGTTTGGCGTCATTTAGGGTTCTCTTGCACTCACTGCGAGCAGATGTGAACAGGCGCCTATTGTGATCAGTTGGCTGTCTCCGGAATAGACGGAAGTAATGGTTCCTGTGGGCAATGGCGGCTGAGCAGGCCGGAGAGAACCACGGAGAGGAATGAGGTTTTAAGCAATACTTCCTGGTGGGTATGAAAGCATCAATGCCAACTTTCACCCATGACGAGACCTGATAGGTCAACCACTTTTCCCCAAGGGACGTCGCAGAGGAAATCGCGAAAGGCATCCCAGTCAGCTTTTTGGTAGAGGTAGGAGGTTCTATAAGTAGGGGACTCCTGGGGGGAGTGAGATTGGAAAGAAATACTGAGGGAGACTACAGCGTGGTCGGAGTTGCCGAGAGGGCAAAGCTGCGAGACTTGACAGGCGTCGGGCGCAGAGGTGAAACATATATCTAGCAGTGAGGAATGACCCGAGGGTGTGCTTGGAAAGCGAGTGGGGAAGTCCACCACTTGCGTAAGGGATTGGGAAATAGCAAAGTTCATGGTGTGAATGCCCGCCGAATCAGTAACGGCGTTTTCAAGCCACTCAAAGTGATGGGCATTGAGGTCTCCAAATACAAATATGTGGGCAAATGGGTGATAGGAAATAGCCTTATCTATGTCGTCGGCAATGCTATCTAGTAGGGAGCAGTCAGGAGAGGAGGGAGAACAGTAAAGGAAGAATAGGTAGCTAACCGAACTGAGGAGAGACAAGCGGAGACATATGTATTGGTGGTCAGTAGATTCGAGTGAAGTCACCCTAGTTATGGGGAGGTGTTCGCTGACATAAACACCCAGCCCATGCATGTGAACAGTGGAATCCTTCCTTAAAAGGGGAAGATAACCAGGGATGAAGAGGTCAGAGGAGGTAATAGCTGAGTTGAGGTTAGTTTCGCAGAGCTCGAGGATGTCAGGGGACTTTTCATGCAGGAACGCTTCTACACTAAGAAAGTTAGTACGAATGCCTCGGATATTAGTGAAGGAGAGGTTAACGGGCTTAGGTGGTTTGGATTTAACTGAAGGAAATTGTATGACAAAGTGGAAAAGACTTGTGACATGTTTTGTTCTTCAAGACATCATCAGACTAAGATTTATTATGTTATGTTGGTATGACTACACATTTGTCTGATCAAGGGTTGTTGGGGATTCTAAAATATTTTTTTAGAATTCTTTTTTTTTTTAATATCTAGCCAAATTCATTTAAAATCTTTTTCTTTGCACAGCTTTTGTTATATATATGTGTGAATGTTTGTGTGCATATAAACTCTCTTTCTCTCTCTCTGTATATATATATATATATAGGAGAGAATGGCAAACCCATAAAGACAGAGAGAATAATCCAAAAGATTTTATCCAATTAATATAAATTATTAATTAGATAAAAATAGAGAGCTCAATGGATATAATCCAGGGCATAATAAAATATTGAGAGGAAAACTTAATACATATTTAGACGGTTAGAAATCAGCTTTTAGTTTGACAGTGTAAATTTACTTACGTTGTCTCTTGTAGACTGTTAATCTATATATATATATATATATATATATATATATATATAGGAAAGAATATTAATAAAAAGTTTTGAATTTAAAAATGCACTTTTTTTGGACAGTATTTGTTTATTTTTATTATTGTATTTTATATTTCAGACCGCCCTCGGTCCTTCATCAGAAACGAGTGATTTTTAAATTTGAATTAGAAATTGAATATATATATTGTCCTAGATCTAAGGCAGAATTCAGAGTTTCAATGTGTTGCATTCACTTTCACTTAGAAAAGGCCTGAATCCATCTCTTCTCCCAATACAGCTAAAGGATAGCAAGGTAGACTGAGTTTTCTTGCCTTGCATGGCGGCCAGTCTAAAGCACTACTCTATTGTTATCATGAAATCATGGAAATTCCCTTAACAAAAAGAAAGATGTAGAGAAACATGATCTATGTCCTGAGTCATAGCCAGTCTTAGTAAAGGGTAAGTGGGGGAAACCACTGCACTATCTTTCCCAAGAAATCATTGTAGTTATACAGAAAAGTTATCTGTGGAGAGCCATGACCTTCATGCCCTAAAGGAACATGGCGTCTTAAATTAGAGAATTGATCTGTTATTGTTGAAACTCTGTATTCTCAAATGCAATCATCAGCTATTTTTAAAAACTAAATCAACTTTGAGACAGGAGTTAATGGAAATTATGGATTTTTTTACAAAATTACAAAACAGGATTTTATTTTTACCAAAAAAATGTGACTGTGTCAATAAATTTGAAACTTGGCATGTCATGATTCTCTGAAATTTTAACTTATTTTTTATCTAAGGTCATTGATCAAAAAGAATGTTATATTGAAAAAGATAGACTTGTATAAAATGGACACTTTTTTTAATTATTCGGCTACAGACTTATTATTTTAGCTATTATTATAGTAAATCTGATTAAAAAGTACTGAAATAAAATATAAACAGCTTTACTTGTCTTTGAAAATGAATGTAAATTCATTTAAAATCTAGTAAAGTGCCCTTATACATCAAATCAAAAGAAGATGATTGAAATTCTGTAAAACAATAAAGAAAGAGGCCTGGAGAATTTAACACTCACAGAACATATTAAAGGTAAGAGGGATAGAAGAAACCAACAATATGCCCTTAATAATCTTGTGTAAATTTTCAGCAAGACAGGGTTTAGGACAGATAGCAAAATGACAAACCTTACTAAGAACTACAAAAGACAGGAAGTTGTGGAGAGCTGTGATCGCCAAAGTTCTGAAAGAAATGCATCACATTGAGTAGTTTGATTGATAAGGTGTTAGTCACCCAGTTTTTACCAAAATTTTTATCTGTATTTCATATTAGTTTATCAATTATCTTTTTTAATTGAAAAGTAACTTCAGTATTCAAACATCATCTTGTATGTGCCGCATCCATTCAGAATGTAGGAGATCGTGGCTCCCCACAGCTTCCTATCTCTTGTTGTTCTTTGTTGCATCCTTGAGAAAGGGTTACAATATACAAGGTTGTTACTCGAGGGGAAAGAACAACCAACACGATAGTAGATGGAAAAAAAGAAATGGTTATTGCAATAGAGAATACAATAAGTGGATAGACAGAGATTAGTCAGACATTAGTAATCTCTAAAGCAAGACACTAGTGAATGCGGTGTTTACTATATATACTTCTCTGTATTAGTAAATTTATATAGAGACAAAAGGGGGGGTAGGATATTTTATTGCGACATTTTTATCCCACTAAGGTCATTGACTGAAAAGAATGTTATATTGAAAAAGACAGTCTTGTTGTATAAAATGGACACTTTCTTTTCATTATTAGGCTACAGACTTATTATTTTAGCTATTATTATGGTAAATCTGATTAAAAAGTATTGAAATAAAATATAAACAGCATTACTTGTCTTTAAAAATGAATGTAAATTCATTTAAAATCCAGTAAATTGCCCTTATACATCAAATCACAAGAAGATGATTGAAATTCTTGTGAGTTTGTTCCTCACTGGTTGCTCCATGCTTGTAGCTTTTGCTAGACTTAGACTTATTGAATATCTGGAATGACTTACCAATGAGCATTGGTAAAGAGTTTTAATGTGTCATTTTTTTATTGGGCATCCTGCTAATGTAGCCTTGTGTCAGGCTTGGTAAAATTTTGCAAACAGTTTTTCTGCAATTATGTTTTGATAATTTTAAAGTTTTCTATACTGATAATCCATATTGATAATGTTAAATTACAACATAATCAGTCTTTTTCCCCCAAATTTAATTCTTTTCAAATAATAAAAGAAAACCCTTTATCGCATAAAACCATCCCCATTTTTCCTGATGTATTTTATTTACACTAATACCAAATATTCCTCCAGTTAAGCTTCTTAAGAGTCAAAAGCTCTTTCAGTGTTGTTCTCTAATCAGTTGAACAAACTTAATTTTGGTTGGCCTCAAGCAGCACAAACTGAGTTTTTATAAGTTTTTTTGTTGCTGAAAATATTTATTTCCTTTCAATGTTAGTGGTTGTGAAAAAGTTTTTAAATATTTTAAATCAATTTCCTTGTTTCATACTAAATAATAAAATATATATAAAGATTTTTTTTTTTTGTGGATGTGTATTTTTCCACATAATTTTAAAACCTTCGATGTTCATTTTTTTATTCCTAACATGTAATTTCCATTTCATTTTATGTATTTTATTTTTTTTTACTATCTTCGCAATAATTCAGACATTCCGGAAAATATATAAATGGCAGGGAAAGAGGAAATTCATTTTTACCATTAAAAATTTCGCCTTGGATTAATTTTTCTCTGAAAATTCATTTTTTTTTTTTTCTATTTTACTTGGTACAGATTTGGTAGATTTTTATGACATGTTTTTTTTATCATTTATTTTTATGTTTATTTAATTTGTTTTCTTTTTAGAGAGAAAATTTGTTTGACAAAAGAAGCGCCATGAACTGTTTGGAGAGCAACAAGGAAGTATTTTTAAAAGTAAGAGACTAAATATTTCCTGAATCATTTATATTCCCTTGTATATGCATTTTCAAAGTTCAATGTAAAAATTACTCAAATGTTGTGTGGGAAAGAATAATTTGATGGAAATGTCCATCAATTATTTTTGAGATTTTTCTCCGTTTTTTAACCCAAGATTTGTTATCTTTCTTTATTTCTTCAATATTATTTTTTTTTTTTTTTTTTTGGCAACAATTATGGAACATTTCTTTCTTTATGTACTTCAGCATTATTTACCCCAAAATGTATCTGGAATGTTTTTTTTTTCAAACCATTGTATTAATTTATATAACACAACTAAAAACTTTTTCTTAATTCTTTCAAAAGCTGTTAATAATTATGTGCTTCAAAACTTAAACTTCAAAAGAAATATTTTTCTTTCTGTTTTTTTTTAATTAGTATCACTCAATGCAAAGGCAGTAAAACCAATAAGAAACAAATGGTTACAGGGTGTAGAAGAATTCAGAACAGAAAGATTAATAATGAGCAGGAAGAAGAAAGAGTAATCAGGAAGACAGTAGAGAATGGTTGACATTACATTTAAATTTTTACAGATTAAAATTGGCTGGAAAGCATCGAGCTCGAAGGGATTTCCACAGGTGAGAAGTGCAAGAAAAGAAACTGTTAGCATAGACCTTATGGCTACTTCTAGCCAGCTCATCTGTAAATTGATGAGATCTCGATGCCACACTAGGTATAATAGTGAAGAGCTCATCTGAACAATTACCATGATAGTATTTATAAAAGAGACACAGAGGCAACCTTACAGCAATGAAAAAGTATCTAAAGCTAAGTTGCCAGATCAAGTCTAAAAATATTGTTGATTCTTCTTTGAGCTTTAACAAGGAGCTCAAGGTAAATAGCAGAGGCCCTAGACCATATGTGGCAGCAATATCTAAATCTAAATTTATTTAAAAATGGAACTTTGTCTGTGTGTGTGTGTGTGTCTGTGTGTGTGTGTGTGTGTGTGTGTGTGTCTGTCTGTTACCTATAGACTCCAAAACGGCTGAACCGATTTTCTTGAAAATTTACACAGTTCTACTATAAGCGTCTGCGAGTGTTCGTAGCTAGGTTTTTTGTTGAGGTACACCTGATAAATATTGAAAATCGATAATCGAAAAAATTGGGTTATAGAAGGATTGGTCTGATTTTAATCAAATTTGATTCACTCATAGACAAAGACATAAGAAACAATATTCAGAAGTTTCAAGGTTGCAGTTCTTACAATAGTGCAGAAAATCGATAATATATAAAAGGCAAGATGTTTGTGTGTGTGGCTGTTTATCTGCTTGTATGTCTGTATTTTTTTCAGCCCTTTTATTTTAGTTTTTGCTTCGGGTTTGGCTCTAAGTAGGTATAATTGTAGTTCTTAGTCTCAGCCATGATACCATTTATTCAGAGGACTTATTTAGCCTTCAAAATTCAGTTTATGACGAAAAAACTTATTTGATATCGATACCAAGAAATCAAAATTTGACTTACATCCATTCATTTTTCTTTCAGTCTACGGTTTCACTTTAACTGGAAACAGCTATTGCTTTTTAGTCTTTCAATGTCCAAAGAGTCTGAGCTCCAGGACCATGGATTAGTTTTAAAGCTCTCATTACACCCGAGCATACTGCTTGTGTTTATATAAAAACACAAAAGAATCTTCTTATTTGTAGTAGATCGACTCAGAGGTTCACTCATAGGTGATAAAATTCCTGGAAAGCAGCAAATCATGAATAATGTATGTCAGTTATGCTAAAAAATTAATTTAAAAATGTTATTTTCTTTAATTTTTCTAATTTTGTTTGTTTTTGCTTGAAAGAAAAAAAGTAGAGTATAACATTTTTGTCAAATAAAATAACAACAATTTTTGTAATTGTAATATTGCATCTAAAAATCTTTGATTAATACTTTGATAAGCACAGTGGATGACAAAGGGTGCAATTCCCACAACTCAAAAATATTTATGGAAGATTAAAAACTACAACAAACATCTGCAAAAGAAGGGTACAAAGGGGCATTAACAGTGAAGATGAGGATACTACTCCCAATAAATCAATATAATAATAATGATTATTCTTAATATCCTGATTTGATCACTATCAACTTGAGCTGGTTAACTCGACTATAGAGCATCAATCTTTTTAAGTATAGTTAGTTCAGATTAAATATATTAAATCACTTCTCGGAGGAAATAAAGACAAATTCTGCTTTGATAGCTGCTATCAAAATCCAATAAAAATGGATCATTTTTTTAATTGAATAACCATATTTCTTTAAACTCCATCAATCATAGTAGAGTGTAGGCCATTGATGACCCCTCACCATTGACAAGGGGTCATTGATGCGACTGTAACTTGTTTTTTTTACAGGTAGGAGTGTTGACCCGACACAAACTGCTTTATTCTCCAGGAAAGGTAACAGTCAAGTGCAAAATGTGATGCACACTTTGACATTCATGTCTCTTTTGATCAATGACTGACTAGGTAAAATATTTTCCTGCAGTAGGTTTCCATTGTTTTGTGCTAGACTGGTTGCCAACCAAGGCTATAGAACCCAATCTGTTCTGCTATTCAACTCATAGCTGGTGGGATAAGAGATGGATTAATACCTTTCCCAGGGATATTTGCCTGTAAGTGAATGCAACAAATTTATTTATAAATGGAACTTTGTCTGTGTGTGTGTGTGTGTGTGTGTATGTCTGTCTGTCTGTTACCTATAGACTCCAAAATGGCTGAACCGATTTTATTGAAAATTTACACAGTTCTACTATAAGCGTCTGCGAGTGTTCGTAGCTAGGTTTTTTGTTGAGGTACACCTGATAAATATTGAAAATCGATAATCGAAAAAATTGGGTTATAGAAGGATTGGTCTGATTTTAATCAAATTTGATACACTCATAGACAAAGACATAAGAAACAATATTCAGAAGTTTCCCAGGGATATTTGCCTGTAAGTGAATGCAACAAATTCAAGTGAAATTTGAACTCAGTTCTCTTAATTTTTTGTTCTGAGCTGATATCCACTGCACCACAATGCAACCCTACAATAAATATATATACCAGTAAAATAAGACGTGTTTTGTTCCCAAAAAACGAAATTGATAAAAAATTGTCTTTCATCTTATGTACAATGTCAAAGTCTCTTCTTAGCTAGTTTTTTTCAAACACATAATGAACCAGGGTGCCTAGTATCCCAAAATTCCTCAGTCAAATATGGCTCAGTTCTGTTCACACCCAGCCACAGCTCTGTCCCGACTACACATTTAGCAACTGCATCATACATGCACATGTAATCATGCTGAGTTTACTTTTATAAAAGGGGTTGAATGAGTGAAATTGTCCGCAGGGTGGCTGTCTTTAATTTTTTTCACACATCACTTTATAATTGAAAGGCATTCTTTACGATTTTACTGTAGAAATTCATCGAAACTGAGGAAATGTGTTGATTATCAATAGTCAGGAATTAATACAAGCTTTACAGATATTGATTTATTTTATACGAATTAGCAAACTTTGCAGGTCATTTAAAAGCGGAAAATAATTTTCGAGTGCAAGAAAGTGTTTGGTGATAATAATAGTTTAGTGACAGAAGTCTTACTAATTAACCCCTAGCAGGGAGAGAAGAGGTGAATTAATACTTTTCTCAGGGATATTTTTGCATAAGTGAAGATAACAAACTCAACTGGAATTAGAACTCAACTCTCTGATTAACAGTTCCAACCTATCATCCATTATATCACCCAGACATCAAAAGCTTACAATACCTGGTTCATTACAGATAAAATATGGCTATTATATGTATAATGTAAATGCATTGCTGATGATCTTAATATGGGAATGCCTTGATAACTTTTGTGATCATTATTCTTCTTGTATGTCATGTCCCTTCAGGATCTGGGCAATCATTGCTCCCCACAACTTCCTATACCTTTTATTAATAAACAACATTTTACTTTTTCTTTCCTCCCTCTTTCTCCCTACTCTGTCATGGAATAAGGCTTATATGTATCATGAGAATATTTTTGGTGGATATATGAACTTAAAAAATCAAAGAATAATTTAAACTTGTTTTCAAATATTTTATTAATTTTTGAAAATTTCTCCCAAATAATTTGTGTCAATATATTTTTTTCACTTCTGTATAAATCTAAATTTTAATTTAGCAAATAAAACAAAAAGATTGTCAAGCAAAGTAATATTTTACATTTTTTTCCAGTTTTGAAACTTTCAATGTAAGACAACTTGACTGTTTATTGGGTGACTTTTGATAAACAAATTCATTTCCCTTGGGAATCAACAGTAAGATATTTAAAGATGTTTTCGATAAATCGCTGTTCAGTTTATAAAAGTGACATTCAAGAAAAAATTTCTTAATTGAATTTTATGACAATTCAATCTATTTTTCATAAATAAATGTGGAAAATATTTTTTGAATTTAATTTGAAATTTAATTATTGTTTGAACTGAACTTCAATAGAATAGTAAATTTTTATTTAGTTATTTTGAAATTTGATTGTGATATGTTTCTTCTTAATGTGCCGTGTCCCTTCAGGATGTTGCCGATTGTGAAATTCCACTTGGCTCTGTCTCTTGTCACTCTTAACATTCTTCCTCTTGGTATCTCTCTCAAACCTTGCTCTGTCATCCATTTGTTCCAGGCCTATCAAGTTGGTCTCATGCTACTTTTCTATTTCTCTCTTTCCCTTGTCTGCCATGTAAGTATTAAATTCTCCAGGCCCTCCTTCCTCATTACATATCATAAAAACCTCATCTGTGTCTTCCTTTTATTAAGTATGAATTTTTCCCTCATTTCCATCCTCTCCAACACCTCGTTGTTAGTTACGTGCTTAGTCCATGGTATCCTCAGCATCCTTCTGTAGAACCACACATCTGCTGCTTAAGCCTTTTGTTCAACCTTGAGGAGATTATCTAATGTTCACTGCCATGCAGAAGTACAGACATCACATAGCAATCCAGCACTCTCTTTTTTGTTTGTAAACCTATTTTCAGATGACTGGTATTAATTTTAAGTGATTTTCAAGATGAGAAGAGAAAAGTAGTTGAAGTGATAAAAAGTGGAAAATACAGATTCCAGATACGAGTGCAAAGTTATTTTTGTCAGGAGAAGTAAGCAAATTTAACAAAGCTAGTTAGTTTTTGATGATATGTGATACTAGGTCAAAATACGACCTTGAGGATTTCCTGCAGCTGATAGGAACTTTGAGCGATCATGTCTCAAAAGAGACATGAATGACTGCGTAAAAGATTATCCTGCAGTAGGTTGCCATTGCTTTCTGTGGTAGACTGGTTGCCAGCCAAGGCTATAGAACCCAGTCTGTCTTTTTATTTAACCCAAAACTGGTGGGAAGAGATGGATTAATACCTTTCCTAAGGGTATTTGTGCATAAGTGAATGCAAGGAATTCAACTGGAATTCAAACTCGACTTCACAATTTGTCATTCCGAGTCAATATCTACTGCACCACAATGCACATAGTCATATAAAGGGAAGGGAAATAAAAATCCCATACCTAACTTCAACACCTGGTTTTGTGTTTTTTTTAATAAAACTGGGGTGGAAAATGAAATTCAGTGAGACGGAAACAAGTGAGGGAGTGATATGGTAGAACTAAAATAGCCTGCCACCAGAGATATTGCAAGAGACGGCCAGTTCGAATTCGGTGAGTTGCAAATTGAACAAACCACCATCCCATGGAGATGATAAATCAGGAATATTAATGTGCTACTGAAATACCAGTGAGCTGATTTTTTTTGCATCACTTAGTGTTGACTTACATATGATTTTGTATCGATTCGATATATATACATAAATATATAAATCTACACCAAGGCATGGTAGTCTTAAATCTGGTTTTTCATTATATATCATTCCTGTGCATGTCTGGTCTTGCCTAGTTGGGTGACAAGTGATCCTATTTTGGATGATCCGAGATCAACAAACACGTCATGGGCTGAATCAACCAAAGGTCAGAAAGGTTGACTGGACTCAGCCTGGGGTCGAGTTATATGTTTAAAAACATATTTTTAAAAAAAGAGATTTTTAAGTCTTTCATAACTCTGGTTAGCTTTTAAAATGTGTTCTTGGCCATGCCAATGCGTCTTTGGATCTCAAAATCACACTTTCCATCCTCTGTCTGCATGCTTCCCAGGTATTTAAATTTCTTTACTTGTTTTATTTTAGTTTCTCTAACCTGTAGTTGGTATTTTGGGTTTTACTTTTTGCTGATAAACATTCATTCAGTTTACTTGAAGTTTATGCTTAGTCTTTTGTCTTGCTTTCTGTTGCTACCTTCTGTAAGAAGTCCTGCATTTTTCTTTCTGTGTCTGCTATCAGCACTGTGTCATCTACATAAATGCAGAAGGAACTATATTTATAGACTACACAAAGGCATTTGACAAAGTATACCACAAAGACTTGATAGAGATGCTCAACAACCTCGATATTTTTGGAAACGACGTTAGGATAATTGAGAATATCTATTGACAGTAAACTTGGCAATTGTGGAATTCCACTTGGCTCTGTCTCTTGTCACTCTTAACATTCTTCTTTTTGGTTTCTCTGCCATTCATTTGATCAGGCCTATGAAGTAGATCTTGCACTGCTTTTACCTGTCTCTCCTTCTTTCTCACCATCCTGTGAGTATTAAATTTTCCAGACCCTCCTTCCTCAGTACATGTCCCAGAAACCTCATCTGTCTCTTCCTTATATTGAGTATGAGCTTTCTCATTTCCGTCTTTGCCAACACCTTGGTAGTTACGTGCTCAGTCCTCCTTCTGTAAAACCACATTTCTGCTGCCTCAAGCCTCTTGTTCATCCTTTAACTGCCACACTTCTTTGTTTCCAATGAGATTTTCCTGTTTTTCATTACTCTGGTTAGCTTTTGAAATGTGTCCTTTGCCATGCCAATGCGTCTTTGGATCTCAAAATCGCACTTTCCATCCTCTGTCTGCATGCTTCCCAGGTATTTAAATTTCTTTACTTGTTTTATTTTAGTTTCTCCGACCTGGAGTTGGCATTGTTTCTTATACAGCAAGCACTAGGCTCAAAGGAGAGTAATTTCAAATCTATATGAAAGAAATTTATTACAGTAGGTCATGTTGCTTTCATATCATGGTGAGGGTACTAATTTCAGTTTGATTAAAAGTAGTAACAACAATATTTTGCACCTGTAAAGGACAGGTGAAAAGAAATGAAAAACAATTTCAACAGTGCAAAACTTTGCATTTTTGTGTTTTTGATATAAGTGAGTAAAAGAAGAGAAATGTATATATGCAAACAAAAAAATATATTGAAAGTTAGAAATTGTGTAGATGCAGTAGGATCTAGAAGTGGTACAGAGGGTGTGATGGCCCTGGGCATCCATATCGAGAGGGCGTCCAATCAAAGAGTGAAATAAAAATCTGCTTTACAGAATTAAAATGTCTTCCTTTCTTACATTTCACAGTACAAGACACTATAGCCACTCCCTACTTGATTCTTAGGGGCATACAATCAAAGAGTTGTTCCCAGGCATCACCAGACATCACTAAACCTCTAAACATCACAGTGTGAGTATGGTTAAGTTACTAAAGGAAATATATTCCCATGCTTGAGAGCAAGCTTCTAGTGGCATTGTCACTAAAACATACTGAAAGAAAAAGAGAGAAAAGAGTATGAAAACAGGAAGTCATCATCATCATTGTTTAATGTTCGACCTATGCAAGCATGGGTCGGACAGGGTTTTCCTGATGGCTCCATAATTGAACCATCATGAAATATTGGAAGAAGTTTTACAGCTGTATGCCCTTGCTAACACCAACCAGTTTAGGAGACTGGAAACTCAGTGTTTTTACCAAGACACCATCTCTAGGAAGATTACCTAGGTAATCCTACCCTATTCTATACACAGAGTAAGTGTAGAGGGTTTTATATCAGAGATTTACTTCTCTCAGATAAGCTGCAATCCCAAGCTAAAGACTCTCACTCGGGCTAAATTTTTCTTTTTCTCTTAAATCACCTCAATTTCAGAGATTAACTATTTGCCCATTTCTGGGACCCTGACAGATTCTACCTCCCCACCTCAGGGTGGACATGAGAACAACAGCAATTAAGAAGTGGTTCCACGCTCCTCAAAACCTCCAATCTATCAATCAGAAGCCTTGTTGCCGGATGCAGTTTATCATCATATCCAGGACAAAAGTTTCCCATATGTATATGTGCTTGAAAGTGCCCTATCACAACTTCTTATCAATACTGGCAAAGATATATGGGAATAACCCATAGATTTTAGCAAGGGAAAGTTTAGTTATACATATCTTCTTAGCAGTAGATTTTGCTATGGATTCAATATAGTGGTTCCATTTGAGGTCTGAGGACAGGGTAAGTCCGAGGAGGTGTAGTGTATTACTCTCTGGGAGAATCACCTGGTCCATGCTTATGGGAGGCAGAAGAGGTTGCCTGTAATGGTTGACAGACAAGAGCTTGGTCTTAGAGGAATTGAAGTTGACAAGCCACTTCTTGCCCCAGTTCACCACAGAGTGTAGATCCCGCTCAAGGTCAGCAGCGAGATTATCTGTCCGCCACGACAGGTTTCTTACTGGAGCGGGAGTATATTGTAGTGTCATCTGCGTAGATGCCTACTTGGGACTTGATCTCATCTGGGAGGTCGTTGATGAAAATAAGGAAGAGCGTCGGGCCCAGGATAAATCATAAGTTAAAACTGAAAGATTCAATATTGGAATTTTAAGTTCATGAATAATAATTGTTGCAGATAAAATTCCATGATTAAATTTAATCCTTCAATGGCCTAATGTCCCACAGGTTTTACATGCTTGCAGTCTGGGAAAACTTAAATGCATCCAGGTAACACTGTATTTCCATAGATAGCCTTAAAACAAATCATTTGATCTACCAAAGGTACCAGAAATCTACATCTTTAGGAATCTACAACTTGGACAGAATTGTAGATTTCCAAAAACCTATCTCATAACCTGTAATACTGAAGAGGCTAAATTTGATCTCATTTGAAAGAGTAATCAAATTACTTTTATATAAAATCAAATTGTAACATTGTATTTTGAACAGTTTGTATGTTATATTAGATGAAATGCCCTAACGTTGCATATTCGGGTTTTTCAACAGTTGGTCGAGACTCCAGTTATTTAACAATTGGAATCTCTGAAGGGTTGATAGGATTTATTTTGACATTCAATAACAAGTGTTAAGATTTTGATCAAAAAGTAATATTCACGGCCATGATTCTCAAACAGAAGCCATTTACATCAAAGAAGAATTCCAATCTTAGTGAAGGAACTTTTAGCCATAAGATAAATTAGGTGTAATTTTAGTCATGCATATGTGATGGAGGATGTGCATTGTGGTGCATTGGATATCGGCTCGGAATGAGAAATCAGGGAACCGAGTTTGAATTCCAGCTGAATTCATTGCATTCACTTACGTGCAAATACCCTTGGGAAAGGTATTAATCCATCTATTCCTTCCAGTTAGGGGTTAAATAACAGGACAGATTGGGTTTTATAGCCTTGGTCAGCAACCAGTCTACCGCAGAAAGCAATGGCAACGTACTGCGGGATAATCTTCTGCCCAGTCAGTCATGTCTCTTTCGAGACATGATCGCCCAAGCGTGTATCACGTATGGCATTTAACTAACTATATGTGACCAAAGGCAAATTGGCATGGCAAAGGATGCATTCCAGAAGCTGAGTAAAGTACTAACACACAGGAAAATTTCACTAGAAACAAAGAAAAGAGTACTGGATTGCTATGTGATGTCAGTTCTTCAATACGACAGTGAATGCTGGACAATATCATCGAAAATGAGGACAAAACTGGAAGCAGCGAAAATGTGGTTCTACAGAATCATACTGGATATAAAGTGGGGGATCAGTTCCATATTACAATCAATATATAAACTGACCCTTCACTTTGTGGTCACAGCTGTTTCTATACATTTATATTCCTGAGATTCAAAAGCACAAGGATATATTCCAGAAGTTGAGTAAAGTATTAAGAAACAGGACAATTTCACTAGAAACAAAGAAGAGAATACTGGATTTCTACGTGATGTCAGTTCTTCAATACAGCAATGAATGCTGGACAATATCATCGAAAATAAGGACAAAACTGGAAGCAGTGGAAATGTGGTTCTACAGAAGGATGCTGCGGATATCGTGGAATGAGCATGCAAGCAACGATGAGGTGTTGGAAAGAATGGCAACAAAAAGGAAATTAATACTCAGCATCAGGAAGAGACAACTGAAGTTCCTGGGACATGCAATGAGGAAGGAGAGCCTGGAGAACCTGATACTGACTGGCCAGATAGAAGGAAAGAGAGACAGAGAAAAAATTCTTGTGTTAGTTATAGTACAGCATCAGTTTTTAACAATGGTATGCACTTGAGGTGACTCAATCACCCTTTCTTTGATGCAAGCCTGGGTAGGATTTTTTTTTTTTTTTATTAGAGATTGACAGTTGTACATCTCCTGTGACCACACAACCATTCTTGTCCAAGTGAAATGCAGGAGGCAATACAGCTTGGAACCAGTGTTATTGCAGACATTGCCATAACAAGGTTGGTGCAATGTTAGACGATCTTTTGAATGCTGGCTCTAAATTTAATCTTCAGGGTTTACCTTTAAAGCTTTTTCATGAATGAGTATAGCTGTAAGGCAGTGCAAATTCTTTTTTTTCTTCTATGTATGTACCATGTCCTTTCAGGACGTAGATGATCATAGCTGTCCACATTTCCCTATCCTTTGTAGCTCTTAACACCTTTTCTCATTTCCCCTCCCAAACCCTGCTGTGCTATCCATTTGCTCAAGCCCATCAAGTATGGAATGAATTGCTTTGCTTCGTCTTGCTTTCCCTTTATCTCTCCTGTGAGTATCAGATTCTCCAAGCGCTCTTTCCTCGTTACATGTTCCAGAATCTTCACCTGTCTTTTCCCAGCATTAAGGATAAATTTGCTTTTCATTTTCATACTCTCCAAAACCTTGTTGTTGCTCACATGTTTGATCCATGTTATCCTCAGCATCCTTCTGTAGAACCACATGTCAGTTGCTTCAAGTTTTTCCTTCATCTTTGATAAGATTGTCAAGCATTTGCTGCCATTTTAAAGGACAGACATCACATAGAAATCAGAATGTTCTATCTCTTAGACTGATCTCTTAAGATTGTCAAGCATTTGCTGCCATTTTAAAGGACAGACATCACATAGAAATCAGAATTTTCTATCTCTTAGACTGATCTCTTAAGATTTTATCTACTAGATATAATCATATGCAAGTAGTGGAGGAATCGAGGAAGTCTTAGATCTCAAGAGGAGGATGACTTGGGACACTGAGAACAATTGATTTAACATTGTAATTTCTCATTAAACTTTCTGTCCCAAAATGTAATCTTCATAACCCTTTTCTAACGACATGGAGGGTTGGGAGAATTTAATACTCAGAGGAAAATATTGAAGGAAAGAATGGTAGAGTAAATAACCAACTTAATGGGTTTGTGTTGTGGTGCAGTGAATATCGACTGGGAACAAGAGATTGGGGTGCCGAGTTTGAATTCCAGTTGAATTCCTTGCATTCACTTATGCACAAATCCCCTTGGGAAAGGTATTAATCCCTCTCTTCCCTCCAGTTATGGGTTAAATAATAGGATAGATTGGGTTCTTTAGCCTTGGCTGGCAACCAATCTACTGCAGAAAGCAATGGCAAACTACTGCAGGATAATCTACTGCCCAGTCAGTCATGTCTCTTTCAAGACACGATCGCCCAAAGCGTGTATCACCTATGGCAATTAACTGACTTAATCAGTTTGTATGAACAGATGAGAGAGCATGGAGAAAAAGAGAGAAAAGGAAAAGTTAAATGGTCTTCTTCTTCTATGTGTCCTGTCCTTTCAGAACGTCGGTGATCATGGCTTTCTGCGTCTTCCTATCTCTGGTTGCTCTTGGTACGTTTTTTCCTGTTACATTACACAACCTCTGTTCTGTCATCCCCCTGCTTAGGTCCTTCAAATATGTTATCCACTGCCTTCCTCTGTCACTTTTCCCTTCTATCTGGCCTGTCAGTATCAGTTTCTCCAAGCCCTCCTTCCTCAATGCATGTCTCATGAACTTCAGTTGTCTCTTCCTAATGCTCACTATTAATTTCCTTTTCATTTCCATTGTTTCCAAAACCTCATCATTGCCCACATGCTCAATCCATGATATCCACAGCATCCTTCTTTGGAACCACATTTCAGTTGCTTCAAGTTTTTCCTTCATCT
Source organism: Ascarosepion bandense (assembly GCA_037127315.1). Taxonomy (NCBI): domain Eukaryota; kingdom Metazoa; phylum Mollusca; class Cephalopoda; order Sepiida; family Sepiidae; genus Ascarosepion; species Ascarosepion bandense. The sequence continues at coordinate 608,452 of JBBBDQ010000714.1, forward strand.
TTGATGATATTGTCTAGCATTCACTGCCATATTGAAGAACTGAAAACACATAGCAATCCAGTACTCTCTTCCTTCTTTCTAGCGAAATTGTCCTGCTTCTTAATATCTTACTCAACTTCTGGAATGCTTCCTTCGCCATGCCAATTCACCTTCAGATCTCTGTGTCACACTTTTGTCTTCTGTTATAACACTTCCCAGGTATTTAAATTTTTGTACCTGCTTAATTCTAGTATCTTCAACCTGTGTTTGGCATATTGGGCTGCCCTTTTTATTGATGACCATGCATGGTTTTCTTGCAGTTTATTTGTAGTCCTTTTTTATCACTTTCTTCAGCTCCCTTCTGTAGGAGGTCTTAAGCCTATAAGAGGCAAATGACATCTGGCAAATACATAACCATGTCTAGGAATAAAATAATAAGCTGGCAGTAAACACTTTGACAGAAATGCAATGTCAGTTGCTATTTAGTGATTACTCTTCTTTTGTAGTCACTTCTTACCAATGTTCTTGTTTCTAACTATTCTACCCTCAGTAACCTTTTGTCTCAGTGGCTTTACTGCTTTGTTTGGAGTGAACCAAAATAAAAAAAAAAACAGAGAAATAGTTATGTCAGATGACAGTAACATCAAACTTTGACAAACCCAGGTGAAAGTAATTGTTGTGGAGTAGTTTTTGCACTGAAGGTTATAATCGTGCTATGTCGGTTTCCAATCAACTTAACGCACTCAAAATGTTAGGAACTTAGTAATCTTCCACTGAAAGCTGACTCCTTAGTATTCGGCTAACTACCGACTAATATGAACTACCTAGTAGTTCTACTGAACTCCAATAGAACTCTAAAGAACTCCTATGAACTTTCCAAGAACTTCTCAAGAACTTCCTGTTCACTTTTATTAATATAGGAGGGAAAGTCCATATCTGAGGAATGGGTGTGTTTCCCCATAACAGTAATGAAAGCAGTGTTTATTTCTTCTCTTATTTTTGGCACTATAGTGAATAGTAAACATGAAAAAGTCATCTGGGACATTTTTTCCTCTTCCTTTTGGCCTTATGTCATACTAAGCTAAGCTGAGTATTACATATCAAAATCTAGAACGTCAAATTTTGATTTTTCTCATCAGCTGTCCTGTCTTTTGCTTTAGTATTCTAAGCTTCGTAAATATCAAATGCTTGAATTTATATTCAATCTGTTGAGGAACAAATCTACATACCTATAAAATCATTGGAATAAAAATATTGCGGAGCAAGTTTTCATTCTCATAAAATTTAGAAAGCAAGTATTGATTAGCATAAAACATAATGAAGAGAAAATCTGAATTGGTATGAAATCAATTGAGTAGCAAATTTTATTTCACATTAAATCTATTCACGAGCAAATTTCAATTCGTATTAAATCTATTGAGGAGCAAACTTTAATTGGTATTGAATATAACAAGGTGCAAATTGTATTTGGTACTAAATATTATTGAGGAGCAATTTTTATTTGGTATTAAATCTATTTCATAAAATAAAATATAAATAAAAACATACTCTAATTTGTATAAAATCTATTTTTTTATAATCGTGTTGCCCAAGCAAGGAATTTTACTGCCACTGTTGAGCAGGGGGTTGCATAAGAGGTAAGTCATGAGAAAGAGTGATGGGTTACAGGGGTTGTCAGGAAGAGGGTAGGAGAAGAATGGGAATACTGATGAGAGAGAGGATGCAAGTTAGTGAGATAGGAGATGACTATTGACTTTACATTTGAATTCTTGAAGATTGTAGCCATCTGGAAAGCAAGTAAAAGGAAGTGACTTCCACAGGTGAGAAGTGCAAGAGAAGAAGCTGATGGAGTAGAATTTGCATTTACAATGTATTGGTTTCACTGTAAAAGAGTGGGACCTAGTTGCTAATCTTGTGGCTCAAGCAAATTCATGTATGGTGGGTACCAGTGAGCTAAGTTCATCGAACCAGAAGCCATGAAAGTATTTGTAGAAAAGACACAGGGAAGCCACATTGCGCCGGTGAGAAAGTGACTGTATCCAAGCTGCCAAGTTGGGATTGATCACATTACAGATTTTTCATTGGATTTTGTCAAGGACCCTCGGGTGGATAGCAGAAGCACCCAACCAGATATGGCAGCAGTATTCAATGTACGGGCGGATGGTCGATTTGTATATATGCAGGATTGTTTCAGATGGAAAAAACTTCCTGCTATTGACAGACACACTATAATTGGCATAAATTCTAATGAGAAGCAAATTCATGTTGTTATTAAATCTATTTATGAGCAAATCATTTCCTTAAAATCTATAACCAAGCAAATCCTTTTTGGGATAAAACCTCTAAGAGGCAAATCTTAAATTTCTAAAAATCTGTTGAGGAGCAAATTTTAATTTCTAAAAATCTGTTCAGGAGTAAATAGTAATTGATTAAATTTTACCCCTCAAAAAATTTATATCAAATTTATTTGCATATATTCTATTTTTTATTAGCATAAAAAAAGAATCAAATTTTATTTGGGAAATCTTAATTGAGATAATATCTACAGGGGAGCAAATCTCAATTGGCGTCAAATTTCTTGCAGAAAAAACTTGATTAGTGTTAAACCTACTAAGCAGTAAATCTTAATTGGCTCTTAGAAGATGAAATTGTCATCTAAAAAAGTATGATGACCTGTAAAGTTTTAGATTTTACTTCATGTGTAACGAGGTGCAAATTGTATTTGGTACTAAATCTATTGAGGAGCAAATTTTAAATCTATTTAATAAGATAGAAATAAAAGCATACTTTAGTTTATACAAAATCTATTGACAGATACACCATTATTGGCATAAATTTTAATGAGAAGCAAATTCATGTTGTTATTAAATTTATTGAGGAACAAATCATTTCCTTAAAATTTTTTACCAAGCAAATTCTTTTTAGCATAAAACCTCTAAGAGGCAAATATTAAATTTCTAAAAAATCTGTTGAGCAAATTTTGATTTCCAAAACTCTGTTCAGGAGCAAATAGTAATTGATATAAATTTTTTGAAGGGTAAAACATAATTTGTAAATATTCTATTCTTTATTAGCATAAAAAAGGAGCAAATTTTATTTGGGAAATCTTAATTGAGATAATATCTACTGGGGAGCAAATCTCAATTGGCATTAAATTTCTTGGGGAAAAAAACTTGATTAGTGTTAAATCTACTAAGCAGTAAATCTTAATTGGCTCTTAGAAGCTGTAATTGTCATCTCAAGAAGTATGATGACCTGTAAAGTTTTAGTTTCTACTTAATGTTTTTTTTTAATAATATGTTATTTTGCAGACAGTCTTTAATGCCAGGAGTTTGAAGTCAGCATTTTCTTACTGTCTGTTGTCATGCAATCATTATTACTTTCAAAAGTACATATGTCTCAAGAAACACCGACCAATTAGCATCTAGACAGGAGAAACGATTTTTTCCCTCGAAGAACTATCTCCTTGTAATATATATAAGTGCTTTTTTTATCAATATTCAGGTCTGGAATAATGAAGACAAGCTAAGATTATATAAGAGAAATACATCTCTTACAATATCTGAATCATCCACTTTCTTGCCTTAAAATTACTGCTTCTTAAATACACGTTCTATCCCTTTGGAAAAGCCATTCAACTTAATGTTTTCCCCATTATAGTAGGCATCCTTAGGCTGGAACGAGAGACAAACCCATGTGCAAGGAAAAGATTGTAGAATATGTAAAAAAGATAATCTTATATCTTTTATCAGATGCTGTGAGCAAAAAAAATTGTTTTTATACTGAAGCCTTTAACATTTGCAGGATTTTAAATTTCACTAACTCTGATAAATTTGAATATTGTTTTTTTTTTATTCTAAATCTAAAAATGAGAAAAGGAACTAATTTTGCAGATTTATTTTTTGACATATTCTCCTTCCCTGACAATATCCTTAATTCAGTGGTGAACTTCTGTTTATATCAATAAATATACAGCCTAATGATGAAAATGTCTTTATTTTACAGATCAATCTTTCAATATAACTTCATTCCTTATCAATGCACATAATTTAGTGGTGAATATTCGGAGATATCAATAAGTTTATGAATGAAAAAAACATTTATATTACAGAGTAAATATTTGCAACATAATCTCCTTCTCTGTAAATGCACTTAATATAGGGATAAGTATTAATCCGATAGATTAAATATCCTACAGTGATTTTTCTTGCTGACTTTTGGATTTTGCATTCCACTGGCTGTTGAGAACCCAGGTGTCACAATGGAATGATTTTTTTTCCCTCAGTCTCAGAATCATAGTGACAAATCATTCTGAAACTTATCACTTGATGGGTGAAAATCCGCCTGCAGTATATCGCCATAGCCACATTATTGTATTCTCTTGTTTACATAATGTGGGCGTGGCAATATCCAGCAATATACTGCAGGCAGACTCACCGGTTAAAGTGGTGCCTTTTCATTGGACCAGTGTTTTACTATATAAACTATAACTTAACACAATCATTGCATTATGCCACCACCAAAAAAAACGACAAAAACTGAAAGAAAATCCCTGAGATTTAACACTCCCAGGACATAACTCCTTAAGACCAGGAACAGATTTAGACAAAGTAAGATATTTACCAGGGACATCCAAACTAGAGGAAATAGCAAAACAGCATGACCTAGAATACGACAACGAAACAATATCAACTATTTATTAAGGAATCAGAGAGCTGAGTTCATTATATTCACTTATATACTAATACACTTGAAAAATTTGTGAATCTCTCAACCAGTTTATGAGTAGAAAAAACACTGAATTCAAAACCTACATATGTAAATAGTAGGGCAGTCTGGAGTCTGTAGCCATGGTTAGCAACCAGACAAGGAGAAATACAAAACACTAAATTCAAAACTGGAGCATGAGTTTCTAAGACATTCTGATGTCATGCTTTTTTTTCTGGCAGTTCCTACTATGATGATGCCATTGCCAAGCTGTATTGGTTTCTGCCTTTTCCTTGGACAACATTTGTGGCATTGAGATAGAAAATGTGCTGCATGGTGTTATATTAAGCATATAGTGGCAGAACTAAGAAGAAATGCTGGAAATTTAAGAAATAAATAATTGTATTAATGTAAAAGTACAATGAAAAATAAATTGGCGTAAATGTCTCTCGTTCAAAGAAAGAGATAATCAGAGCCATAAAAGTTGTTTGCAGAGGTGTATGATAGAAGCAGGGTCCTGAGTTGTGACTTACTGCGATGATGATCTTTGGCTTGTGTCATTTGGAGATAGGTCACATTCCAATTAGTGTTACAAATCATAGCTGGTATGCTGACCAACTGTCTGAAGGAGTTCTTTGATAAGTTTATGTTCTATTTCTTAGGCTCAGATCAGCTTCAATTTTTATTTTGTTTATTTAAGCATGAGTAGGTGCTATTGCTGAAAATTCTAGATTGTATTTTTCTTTTAGTGTGGAAGTAAAATGGAAGTTATGTGCAGATTTATGCACTGTTGACAAAGTTTTTTACTTTGGTCTTAGGTTTTGAAGTGTTTGTTGTGGAATAGCAAAATGTTTTAAAGGATCATAAGGAATTTTTCATACAAAGCTTGAAGGTGTTCAAACATTCCACAAGCAATAAAAGATGTACAAGAATCAATGGCAAGAATAAATGAAATAATTGCAAGAAAACACAGTTTGAAATAAACAATAACACAAATTTATATACACAATTACAGTTTTTTTGTAGGGAAGTGAAAAAAGGAGTTGAAAGTGATGGGATAGATTGATATTGTTCATGTGTTGACAAAAAGTCAGTAGTTGTGTCAGGCTGACAGAATTAAAGTTTGTGGAGTAAAATTAAATGTTCTGTATAGCAATAATTTATGAAAACCATAAATGACAGAAACAGGTGTGTGTGTGTGTAACTGCGACAAATGAGTTGCATCTCTTGAACTGCAAATAATGCAGAAATGTAGTTGACAGCAATTATCAACTGTAATAGGATTATTTGTAGTAGTCATCGATATATACCAAGCTACTGTTGATTGAAGATGTGTTTTTGGTGAACGGGTTTTGCCTCGTAGGTGGTGGTGAGATAGATCGGAATGGTCGCTGTGTTTAGCGACAGGGATGCCTGAGGCAAGTGGAAACTAACTGATTTATCAAACTCTTGCTTATATACTTAGTCCAATCTCCATGTTCATTAGGGTCGTTTTGGCAGGGACATTGTATTAAACAATGCGGTTGGTCAGTGTATCAAATGAAGGACTTGATTGGTTGAAGTTGTTAATGGATTGGTCTATTAATGAGTGAAGGTAAAATTGGTAGATGGGCAATCCCACATGTTCACATGTGGCCAGTGGTGGAAATCTGTGTAACATGAATCAGAAGATCTCTTTTTAGGAAGATTATAACAATGGGTAAGGTCTGATCTCTCATAAAAACAAAAAATAAAAACTGACTAGGCTTGTGCAGAGTCATTATTTCTTGAGACTGACAAATAATACCAATATATATATATATATATATATATATATATGTACGTAAAAGTATACTCAGTTATAATCCAAGATTAAGATGAGCATGGGGAAATAAAGAAGACAAGAGGAAAACTATATTTTTCTCACCTACACGTTTCATTCTTTGATGGACTTTCAGTCAGTTAAGTGCTATACGTGATACAAGCTTGGTTGATCATGTCTCTTTCGAGACATGACTGACTGGGCAGAAGATTATCCTGCAGTAGGTTGCCATTACATTTTTGAAATAGACTGGTTGCCAGCCAAGGCTATAGAACCCAATCTGTTTTGTTATTTAACCTATACCTGGAGGGAAGAGACAGATTAATACCTTTTATCAAAAGTATTTGCATGTAAGTGAATGCAAGAAATTCAACTGGAATTTGAACTTGGCTCCCTGACCAAGGCAAAAAGATGAAATGAATTTTATTTTAAATAACGTATCTATCAGAAAAATATTGTTGGCGACATTCTCCGTTCCATCTAATAACATAACATTACACTGCACATGAAAGAATTCTCTTCAAATATGATTTATGATGTTTTTAAATACTTGATAATTTCTGTTAATCTTATAAATAATTTGTAAGCTGTTTTTCCAGTTACCAACAATGTTTTGTTTATAGATACACTAGCAATATAGCCAGGCATTGCTCGAGTGTAATGAAAGCTTTAAAACTAATACATCGTCGTGGAGCTCAGACTTTTTGGACGTTGGCATGAAAGACTAAAAAGCAATAGTTGTTTCCAGTTAAAGCAAAACCGTAGACTGAAAGAAAAATGAATGGATGTAAGTCAAATTTTGATTTCTTGGTATCGATATCAAATAAGTTTTTTCGTCATAAACTGAATTTTGAAGGCTAAATAAGTCCTCTGAGAAAATGGTACCATGGCTGAAACTAAGAACTACAATTATACCTACTTAGAGCCAAACCCGAAGCAAAAACTGAAATAAAAGGGCTGAAAAAAATACAGACATACAGGCAGATAAACAGACACACACACAAACATCTTGCTTTTTATATATATATATATATAATCGATTTTCTTCACTATTGTAAGAACTGCAACCTTGAAACTTCTGAATATCGTTTCTTATGTTTTTGTCTATGAGTGCATCAAATTTGATTAAAATCGGACCACTCCTACCATAACCCAATTTTTTTTATCATTGATTTTTGATATTTATCGGGGGTACCTCAATGCAAAACCTAGCTAAGAACACTTGTGGACGCTTATAGTACAACTGTGTGAATTTTCAATAAAATCGGTTCAGCCGTTTTCGAGTCTATAGGTAATGGGCACACACACACTCAGACAAAATTCCATTTATAAATAAATTTAGATTATTTAAAACAAAATTCATTTCATCTTTTTGCCTTGATAGAGTCCATCACAGGACAAAATGCATAGGTGAGAAAAACATAATCTTCTTGTTGTCTTCTTTATTTAACCATATATAGATGTTTTTTTTAATCATGTCACCATCAGCAGGGGGCTACGTAAAAGATTGGAAAAGAGAAAACCGGAAACCACATCCTAAACAGGGAACAAGGGATGAACCTCTTCACCTGTTCAATAAACGTGGGTGAAGTGTGAATCGGGTGATAGTTTAGTCTATCTCCAATTCAGGATGTGCGTTGTGGTACAGTGGATATCGGCTCAGAATGAGAAACCGGGGAGCCGAGTTCGAATTCCCGTTGAATCCATTGTATTCACTTACGCGCAAATACCCTTAGGAAAGGTATTAATCCGTCTCTTCCTTCCAGTTATGGGTTAAATAGCAGGACAGATTGGGTTCTATAGCCTTGGTCGGCAACCAGTCTACCACAGAAAGCAATGGCAACCTACTGCGGGATAATCTTCTGCCCAGTCAGTCATGTCTCTTTCGAGACATGATCACCCAAGCGTGTATCACGTATGGCACTTAACTGACTGACTCCAATTCAATGTTGCTGCTTGTCAGCATATAAAAATCTTAGTAACTACTTAACGAACTGCTTGCTTTCAAATTTTAAATTCATGATGTTCCCTGGGTATCTCTTGTGTCACAGTAATTCTTTTGACTGAGATTCACTGGTCAGTCAATTAGGTCATGAATATGATTGATAATTTCAAGAGCTGATACCACTGAAAGTCTCTTAGAGCCTGCTGCATCTTGTGTTTTGAAACCTCAACTATGGAATTTCATATATCAGGTCTTTAGAGTTGAGTCCAATGGTCCCTTGTCATCAAATGTTGGCATTCTGCAACTCATTACAATTTCATGGTTTCATGTCTTCTATTGATACAAAGTTGAACAATTATATTGAATGAATTTCTAGACCTGTTGCTAGAAAAATTGATTCAGTGTATTTGCCAGACAATTTTTCTCCCCATTTAGCAATTCTTCCATTTGTACCTGCATTTTATATTGCTGCTACATCTGATTTGGTGCTCCTGGTAAATATCTCTAGATTCTTGATAAAATCTGAAAGTCCTGATCTGATATCTCAGCTTCAGTTACTTTCGCACTACTGCAATATAGCTTCCCTGTCTCTTATCTATAAATGTTTCCATGGCATTTGTTCTCAAGAACTTTCTTCATACGTCAACCTTATCAGTTTAAACATGCTACTAGATTGTCAAATAGGTCTCATTATTTTACTGTTGAAATAGGTTCATATAACCATAAGTTCTATTCTGATAGTTTCTTCTCTTGTCTTTCTCTCCTGTGAAACACTTACGCAACTTTTTGCTTTGCACTCAAGTATGATCTTCAAAAATTTTAGATGCCTTGTCAATAATCCACTTCTGTCCTTCTCATTTTATTGTCCTTTCTCCTTACTAACATTTTCTTTCACTCTCAGTAACCCCCTACCTTCTTAGTGGCATTATCACCTTATTTAGGGTGAAATAATTTTAAAGAATACATTTGTGGATTTCCTTTGGAGGTTTCTTCAGTAAAAACTTTATTGATGATGGTTCTAAGTTCAGAGCTTGAAAATTCCTTAATTTCTATTGAAATGGTTCAGTTAATGATTATAAACATGGGGATCCTCTAAATTGGAGTTTTCTATCTAAATAAATGTCAGATCTTGAAAAGAATCATTCCAAGATATTTTCAACATCACAAGTCTATGAAAAATACAAGGGAAGCAGCCAACATTAAATAGGTAATCTTTTTCCATAGAGGATCATCTATTAAAGTGTGTAATAGAAAGAAATCATAAAAATGCTCAGTTTGACTGTTGCAATTGATTTCACCTTTAAGTGATTTGAAATAGATTCCAGAAAACTTGGGAATGCTAGAATTAAGAACCACATTTTCAGAAATAGACTAATCACTCAATTCTTGATAATGACTATCGTGTCTGTTGAAAGTACTCGGATTAAAAAAATAAAATAAGCTATGGAAACTTTACCAATTTTAGTTTTAACGTAAAATAACTTAGTCAAAATTTAGAAAAATTATTTTCAAAATTGAAATTGGCCAGACATTGTTAGTATGATTTTACAGAATTTATATATATATATATATATATATATATATATATATATATATATATATATATATATACACAACCAACTACAAACACATGATTAAAATATTACATTACTTCCAAATCTTTTCAAAAAATAATAATTAATGAATCCAAAATACCAGTAAATATTATTAATTAACTTATAGATTGTTCCTTATATTCTTAACAATATTTCTATCGTTATTTATAATTTAAAGTTGTTTATTATTATCATTCTTTCTTTCTCATTATTATTATTATTATTATTTATTTAGTAATTTATTTCATTAAAAGTTAATATTTTTATGATAATTTGTATATATGGTTCTTATATAATATTATTACTTTATTATGTTCTGAAATTTAAATACATAGTTATACTTTATTTCATTGAAAGATACTAACCATTAACGATATTTAGTAATTTATTATTTCATTAAATATTCTGTTAAGATTATTTTCACTAGAATTTAAAAGGAAATATATGATTCATTTGTGATTTTCACATTATTTTGAATGAAAATCATTCCATCATTTGATTTGTTTCAACACACACATTCATAACTGTTTTCTCTTATTTTATTTAAAAAGAATGCATTGACACATACAGTTAAACAAACACAAATTTTATCTTCTATATTTTAATATTTATCCATTACTTTATAACATGTCCTACATATATGATCAATGAAACCATATCTCAGTCAACATACTGATTCTTGGATTTTTTAAATTATTCATCTTTGAAGAATCACTGAAGAAGCTTGTTATAAATGAAACATGTTAGATTAAAGACACTTATTTCCTACTTATTCTATTCATATATATATATATATATATATATATAGTACTTAAGGGGAATCAATGACTCAAAAAGTGCACATGAAATATCCCATACTCTAAATGAGGCAGAACATAATATTTATAATAATCTCCACAAACCAAACCAATCTCTACTATAGTTTCATATACCTGAATGCAATCATTAGAAAGTTGGGTTGACTTCCTGATGATTGCATTCAGGTACATGAAACAATAGTTGAGGCTGGTCATGTTTGCAGGGATTATTATAAATATATACACATATATATGATAGAATAAAGTAAAAGAACAAAATAGTGGAAATGGTTTCTATGTTCAGACAAAATGAGTTGAATATTTGAATTGGAATCCAACAAGATAACGGAATAAAGCTTCTGGCTCATATATTCAATTATATTATGATATTATAAATTATACTGGTCACAAGACTACGAACTTGACATGAAGAGTCATGTTGTATTGCTCAATTCGATCTCATTTAAACATACATGGAAGCCTGCTAAACCCTATTTTTAACAAACTTGTTGACAACACAAATATCATAGCATCATCTACATGTAAAAAAAAGGCAAAATGTAAAGGAGAATGTGTTATTAATAAAAAAGTAAAAAACCAACACTCAATAATATCAACTATGAACATGTGTATACCGTGTCTGGAACATGAAACACACACACACAGCTCTACAGACATTATAACACAACATATATTCAGTTGCACATGGAATAAAATCCATCCTCAATAATGGCTAAAAATATAGCTGAAGATGCTTGGAAAACATTTAGATAATTTTTATATAATTTATGTTTTGAAAAGAAAATAATCATAAGACCACATGAGAAATTACAGAAAAACTTAACTGTATTAAGATGCATAAAAGAGAGATTATATCTAAATATTCTATCTATCTATCTAGAATCTTCAGGAAGCAATATTTAACACGTTAAGTTAAACTCCATTTTCCTTATTATTTTCTTCTCCTTTTCTTTCACTTTTTTCCTTCTTTATCCTTTTTCCCCTTTTTTTTATTTCACTTCACTTTTTCTGGATAAATTTGAACCATTCATTGTAGTATGAATTTGGTCTGACGAGTGGTGATAAGAGAGCCACAAAATATAATATTACCAATGAAAAATATCCAACTTTTGTTTTTGTTCTTGATTATACTCTGTTAAATCTAACAATAAATTTTAACAGTGAGTTTTCTTTGGATTTAATCTCAAAGTTTCTATTTTAAATATATATAATATGAAAATTGTCGAAACAAAATGCTGGGTAAAAGAAACACTCTGTCTTAGTCAAAAGTGCTTCTCTTCCCCCGAAAATGACCAAAGTCGTTGTATTGACTTAGACAAATAATAAAAGCAAATACATCAGTAATTCTGAGCCATCACAAAAATACTTTCAAAACAAGGATTAAATATATCTTCTCAAGAGAAATATTTTCATGGTCTTCCATCAACTCTACAAAAAAAAAACAAAAAAAACGCACTGCCAAAATATGATATATATGTATATCTAAAGATCAATACATAAAATATCCTTTTTAATTTCTTAGATGAAAATATTGTCATTTGGTATAAATTCTTTGGCTTTTTCATTTTAATTTCTGTTATTTATTCTTTATTTTCTATGTTAATTCCTGTCAACTTTTGAATGATAGTCCAATAGTTTTGATGAAAATCATTTCAAAGTAAAAAAAAAAGAAGAAATATTTGAAGAAGAATAAAAGAACAATTAAAAATGATGTAGATTTTGGGCTGTATTATTACATTTACTTTGTTTTTATAAGCCATTGAATTCGTGGGGAAAATTCATGGCAATATTTGTCTTTGAAAATCACACTCATACCTTGTAATACATTGGGCGGAGGATTTGTTAATTATGAAAAATCAAATTTCTGCTGAGATAAGAAAGTAAATAATTTAGTGACTTCATGTTCATTTTTGAAAACTGCAATGATTGCCAAGTCTCATCACCACAAAAAGAGTCAAGTTTCAAAAGAAATATTCGAGACTGCCTGCTGGCGTGACGTGGCTTCCCTGTGCCTCTTCTATAAATACTTTCATGACTTCTGCTCTGACGAACTTAAATCACTGGTGCCCCCTACATGTGAATTTTCACGAGATACTAGACTGGCAACTAGGTCCCACCCTTTTACAGTGAATCCGATGAAATGTAACCGCAATTTCTACTCCAACAGCTTCTTTTCTCGCACTTCCTGCTTGTGGAATTCCCTACCACTTGCTTGCTTCCCCAACGGCTACAACTCCAGGAGTTTAAATGTAAGGTCAATAGACACCTCCTAACACACTAACTCACACCCACTCTCTCCAACTCTCTCCCTATGTACATCCTAAGTTGTCTCTCACCCTCCTTCTGACATTTCCCATACCCAATCACTCTATGTAACCCCCTGTGCTATAGTGGCAGTGGAATGCCTTGCTTGGGGTGACATGATTAAAAAAAAAAAAAAAAGCATGGAAAGAAAAGACGCCAGATAATAGCTGATAATCCATTGGTTACCAGAGAGTAATGAGATAAAAATAACCAGAATATTCTCAGAAAAACATCCAGTCTTGAAACCTTTTTTCTCTAATCCTTCAGATCATCAGAAGCGGGTTCTGATATTCTTGTTAGAATGATTAAAATAGAGCTGGCTTTAAGCCACATGAACCCATTGCTCCAAATTAGATTCTATGCATAATGAAGATATTTTTAGGATAATATCAGTCATTTAAGTGCCATACATTATACATGATTGGATAATCATGTCTCATTCAATTCATGACTCATTCAGCAGAAGAATATCTCATAGTAAGCTGCCATTTCTTCTTTCTATGATAGACTGGTTACCAACCAAGGCTATAAAACCCAGTCTATCCTGCTATTCAATCATAACTAGGGAGAGAAGAGATGGATTTGTACCTTTCCCAATTGTATTTGTGTATAAGTCAATGTAACAAAGCTGACTGCAATTCAAAATCAACTTTTTGATTTCTCCTTCCAAGCTGATATCCATAATATACTCTTTTCTAATACATAACTTATACCAAAAATTATATTCCAGCAACAGTTTTATTTTTCTTCTGAATACTTAAAAATCAGTAATTATTTGTTTATACTGTTATTATTTAAAATAATTTTACTGTCAACTGCTTTCGCTATTGCAATATTGTTGTCTAGCTGTGCTTTTCTGGTTTAGTTAAAATAACAAGAAGTTGTAGAGAGCCATAATCATGAACTGCAGCTCCCAAGAACTGATTACCCAGCGGATGTTTTCCTGATTGCTACATTCTTGTTCAAGTCTAGGGTCAGCCATTATCTTCCCCACATATTTACATAAACTCTTATTCTGTAACACCCTACCTTGAATGGCTCTTGGGCCTTGTACAGGGTGAGCATCATTTAAAAAAAAAATAGGAAATTACCATTTTCAAAAAATAAGTAGCTATTAAGGTACAGATTGCAATTTCTCTATTCTGGTTTTGATAAGATATTTCACAATACAGCATTCAATACTTACAAAGACCAAACTAGTTACACTCCATTGTCACCAATCAGACCTCAAACTATTGCTACCCATGATTAATGGATGATCCTTGGAGAGGATCCTTGCATTGAGGGCCTTGAACTCACACATAACCTCAAGTGAAACTCATACATAGGATCCATCACTATAGATGCAGGTAAATTGGTAAAATGGTTGGCTCCCTCTACTGCTCAAGTAAATACATGACTCCTTGTGTTCGCATCTATCTTTTTAAGAGCCAGGTCAGGCGTAAAACAAAATACTGGTGCCATATTTGGGCAGGAATTGCCAGTCATCACTTTTTAGTCATGATAGAGTTCAAAGTGTCTTCCACTCTGATGACCTGAAGGATTAGAGATAAAAATCTCCCTGAGAAAATCTAATGGAGAATCTGTAATGTAATAGATCCCGACTTGACAGCTCAGATACAGTCACTTTCTTACTGATGTAATGTGGCTTCCCTTTGTCTCTTCTACAAATACTTTCATGGCTTCTGCTCCGATGAACTTAGCTCACTGGTGCCCCCTATATATGAATTTACTTGAGCCACAAGATTAGCAACTAGGTTTCACCCTTTTACTGTGAAACAAATAAATTGTAAATGCAAGTCCTACTCCAGCAGCTTCTTTTCATGCACTTCCCACCTGTGGAATTCCCTTAAATTTACTTGCTTTTCTGACAGCTATAATCTCCAAGAATTTAAATGTGACGTCAATAGTCATCTCCTATCTCACTAATCTGCATCCTCTCTCTCTCATCTCTCCTTTCTCCTTCCACTCCACTCTCATCAGTATTCTCATCCTTCTCTTACCCACTTCCTGACACCCCATGTAACCTGTCACTCTTTCTCATAACTTCCCTCTTATGTAACCCTCTGCAAAATGGTGGCAGTAAAATGCCTTGCTTGGGGCAATATGATTATAAAAAAAAAGGTTTCAAGACTGGTTGTTTTTCTGAGAATATCCTGTTTATTTTTTTATTATTACTCTATGGTAACCAATAGGTGACAAATTATTTGCTCCCTACAACCTCTTTATCACAAGGGAAAAATTCCACAAGTTCCGCTAGTATATATTATGAATCATATTAAAGAATTGACAAGAAAATATGCATATGGAAGCTGACTTTTAATTTTACTTCTTCTGTGTATAAACTTTAATTATGTTTTTTTCTTTTTTTCATATTCTCTCACACTCAGCAGTGCCTTGCATCTTAGTGGCTTTTTTGCCTTGCTTGGTGTGAAATGATTAAAAAACAAAAAAAAAATGACTGAAAACTACAGATGCATCAACTTTATTTATATATCTATGAATCTTCAAATCTGGAATCCCAGCAAAATATGTTTACAGCTGGGTCCCATAGCTCCTAAGGTTAGCTCAGCTTGTAAGAACACATTAATTACTGACTTGCATACATGTCCAGAAACACAACCTGTGGCCAAGTCATGGATTCTACAAGATTGCTTGCTTGTAAACAAATTTTACTAACCTTTTTTATCCACTGACTGCATCAGTAAGCCAAGCAAACAAGTGCAATCTGGTCTTTGATGTTCAGCTCTTTCATGGACAAATTTTGATCGATCACAAAGGACAACCCCCGCAAAATCATTACAGCAAACAAAATTATTGATCTTATAGTGTCTAGTCAATTTGTTCAATTCCTTTGTGCTAGCATTGGTCACTACTGTCAGTTGGTACATGCCTGAAACATTTTCCTCTGGTGATGTTGGGTCAAATAATTAATGACACCTCACTCCTTTGAGGATTGCTATTAAATTTTCAAGACTCTTAAGAATAAAAGAATAAATCTGAGTCAAACCAACAAAAGCTGACATAAAATTCTCACTTAAATGCGTTTTATCGGTGTTTTTTTCCTCTTAAATCATCACAATTTTTAAAAAACATTTCTACATATCTATATAATACTAAACCTCTATTCTTGTACGTATGTATGTGTGTTCCCAAGATACAGCTTAAATGATACATCAGTCAGTTAAGTGCCATACGTGATACACGCTTAGGCGATCATGTCTCAAAAGAGACATGACTGACTGGGCAGAAGATTATCCCGCAGTAGGTTGCCATTGCTTTCTGCAGTAGACTGGTTGCCGACCAAGGCTACAGAACCCAATCTGTCCTGTTATTTGACTCATAGCTAGAAGGGGAAGAGATGTATTAGATTATTAATTAGTAATTAATGGGGGATCTGTTTATTACTTCATAACAATAGAAAACCGATCTCCCACTTTATGCCCAGTAAAAGCCTTAATCATGAATTCAGGTATTATATTCAGCCAGTTAAGTGCCATACATGATACACGCTTGGGTGATCATGTCTCGAAAGAGACATGACTGACTGGGCAGAAGATTATCCTGCAGTAGGTTGCCATTGCTTTCTGTGGTAGACTGGTTGCTGACCAAGGCTATAAAACCCAATCTGTCCTGTTATTTAACCCATAACTGGAAGGAATATACGGATTAATACCTTTCCCAAGGATATTTGCATGTAAGTGAATGCAATGAATTCAGCTTGAATTTGAACTCGGCTACCTGATTTCTTGTTCCGAGTCGATATACAATGCACCGCAATGCACATAACCCAATATATTTAGAAGCATATTGTACAATCATTGCCCCACCAAATGTTGTGCCAAATTTTGTTAAGGTTTTTAAAGTAGGTCTGTTTTTCTGATATTTTAATAGCAAATTCGGTATTTGTTTTCAATTCTTATATCAATCTGTGTATATAAACAAATACTTACATATTATATTTAAACTATTAGGAGTGAGAAAAATAATAAACATTCATTATACATTATAACATTATTAAATAAATTTAAATGTACATAACACAGCATATATTTATACAATTCACTACACTACATCAGACAACCTTTTTTTATTCTAAACAAATACTTGAAATGTGAAAAGGGTATATTTGTCTTCTTTTTCTTCTTCTATGTGCCCTGTCTTTTCAGGACGGAGGTGATCATGGCTTTCCAGATCTCCCAATCCCTGGTGGCTCTTTACATGCCTTCTCCTGTTACACCACCCAAAACCCTGCTCTGCCATCCACTATCTCAAGACCATAAATCTAGAATATAAATGTATAGAAACTGACATGGCCACAAAATGAGGGATCAGTTTATATATTGATCATAATATGGAATTGATCCCTCATTTTATACCCACATTATAATTTCTTATAAATAGTTGACATATATGTTCTTCTTCTATGTGCCTTGTCCTTTCAGGACGTAGGTGATTATGCCTTTCCACGTCTCCCTATCCCTGGTGGCTCTTAGCACACTTTCTCATGTAACATCTCCCAGCTCCCGTTCTGTCATCCACCTGCTCAGGCCCTTCAAATATGTTATCTGTTGCTTTCTTCTGTCTCTTTTCCCCTCTATCTGGCCTGTTAGTATTAGGTTCTCCAAGCCCTCCTTCCTCATTGCATG
Source organism: Ascarosepion bandense (assembly GCA_037127315.1). Lineage (NCBI taxonomy): Eukaryota > Metazoa > Mollusca > Cephalopoda > Sepiida > Sepiidae > Ascarosepion > Ascarosepion bandense. The sequence goes on from JBBBDQ010000714.1 coordinate 626,250, forward strand.
TCCCAGGAACTTCAGTTGAATCTTTCTGATGCTCTATATTAAATTCCTTTTCGTTTTCATTCTTTCCAATGCCTCATCATTGCTCACATGTTCAGTCCATGATATCCGTAGCATCCTTATGTAGAACCACATTTCAGCTGCTTCAAGTTTTGTCCTCATCTTTGTTGGTATTGTCCACCATTCACATGGTAAATAAATAGTTGCACACTGATCTGCAGCTGTTTTGTATTTTGAATTACTTGCAAGGCAGAAACAGGTCTGTATAAAAAAATTATACTTGTTTTGAAAATGACTACAAATATTTTAAGCTTTTACTCCAAATTGTTATACAATGTGTTAACTATGAAGCCCATTAGAACAAGAAACCTTTTTCTACCAACTTTAGTATTAATTTTGTATTTAAAATAGATTTTATGGAAGAAATTTCTCTTTTAATGTAAAGTAAAATCAAGTAAAACTTATCTATTGATATCATATTTTCATAAATTAAATCATGATGTATTCACATTAAGTCATTATTGATGCTTTTCATTCATTTATTGCTTCCACTTTTCACAATCAGTTTTATACAGATTTATCTTCTACTATCAGCCCAGTGGAACAATAAACCTTCTTTTACATTTTTAAGATTATTAATTTTCTATTGAAAGCAGATTTTATGGACAACATTTCATTTTTTTTCATGTAAAAATACAAAATATATATCTATTGATATAGTAAAGTAGTTTATTTTATACTTTAAATCAAGATATATTTGCATTAAATCGTTTTTAGTGCTTCACATTTATTTTTGGGGGATAGAAAAATTTTACTTATTATTAACTAATAGTTAATAAAAATGTAATTTACATACTGTTTTGAAAAAATCTACAACTGTTTTAAGCTGTTTCACCAAATTTTTGCATTATGTTTTAATTTTGAAGACGTGTGAAACAACAAAACTTCTTTTACTATCTTTATCAATAAAAATCTCCCTGATGCCATAAGATCACAAGTAGGCATGTATGCTGATGATACCACAGTTTACTCTCACCTCAATCAAAAATCTGGTGTTGGTGATAAGGCGAACCTCACTGCCGAGCTTGAGAAGGACCTCCAATCCGTGATGGATTGGGGTAAGAAATGGCTCGTAAAATTCAATTCTTCCAAAACGAAGCTGCTGTCAATTAACCACCACAGACAACCGCACCTCCCTCCCATTAGCATGGAACAGGCTTGCCTCCCAGAGAGTAAATCACTATGCCTGCTTGGCCTGACACTCTCAGTGGACCTTAAGTGGAATGACTACGTCGAATCCATTGCTAAATCCGCAGCTATGAAAATCGGCTCTCTGTGCAGGGCCCGGAAATTCTTTCCGCCTGAATCTATCCTGCAATTATACAAATCCACCATCCGCCCATGTATTGAGTACTGCTGCCACATCTGGTTGGGTGCCCCTTCTATCCTCCTCGGGGTTCTTGACAAAATACAGCGAAGAATCTGTAATGTGATTGATACCGACTTGGCTGACCGCCTGCAGTATCTCTCTCACCGGCATGACATGACTTCCCTGTGCCTCTTCTATAAATACTTTCATGGCTTCTGCTCTGAAGAACTTAAATCACTGGTGCCCCCTACATGTGAATTTGCACAAGATACTAGATTGGCAACTAGGTGCCACCCTTTTACAGTGAATCCGATGAAATGTAACCACAATTTCTACTCCAACAGCTTCTTTCCTCGCACTTCCCGCCTGTGGAATTCCCTACCGCATGCTTGCTTCCCCGACGGCTACAACCTCCAGGAGTTTAAATGTAAGGTCAATAGACACCTCCTAACACACTAACTCACACCCACTCTTTCCAACTCTCTCCCTATGTACATCCTAAGTTGTCTATCACCCTCCTTCTGACATTTCCTACACCCAATCATTCTATGTAACCCCCTTGCTTGGGGTGACACGATTAAAAAAAAAAAAAAAAAAAAAAAAAAAAAAAATTCTATTATTAATTACACATTTTAATTTCTATTTGCAATACACATTAATGCAGTATTGTATAAATGAGTAATAATGATGATTACTATAAAATTGTTGCAAATATAAATTAAAATGTGTAATTAATCATAAATTTGATAATATTGTAACCACATCATGTTCTATCATGAATTACTTTTAAAAGAAAATTAACAGGTTTATAGGTAGGCTAGTGTGTGTGTATATATATATATATATATATATACACACAGAGAAAAGAATACTCAATACATAATTAAAGAGTTTATAAATCTTGATTTATTTCAATGATTAGAGAGACCCATCTCCTCAGATCGCGAAATATCAAATGGTTTAATTTAATTCAGAATATTCAAAAATATTTTGTTTTGGAATCAATTTTAAATAATTTTATTTTTGAATTTTTTAAAAGATATTCTGAATTAGAGTAAAACAAAAACTTCAATTGACACACAGGGTGCAGCAAAAATTAATGGAAGATGTGTAGGGATATGAAATTAAGAATTGCAATCAATGGGAACGACTTGCAAGACCAGAAAGAATTTCGCCTAGTAAGTGCAAAAAATCTAGATTACAATAAAAGGACTTCATCAGCATCAGTCAGTCAGTCAGATGGGAGCAGCGAGAGACACCGCTAAAATGTAACAGGAGAACTTTAATCAACCCGGACATAGGTTGCATTGCACATTGTCCTCCACTTTCTTTTTCCTTCTCGCGTGCTGATTCCTTTTACTTCTTCTTCTCTATCCAAAGACATTCCTACTGAATACATACATACATATTCACGTACACATATACTTTTTCAACAATTACTACTACGAACATTTTCTACAAATCTTGATACCCTTAACTTTCTCAGTGAACATTCTACGAGTTCTTGTTATTCATTTCTTTTAATAAATTTCTATTTTAAAATGCAAAATGTATATTTTCTTCTTACGCTATTCCACACTTATTCACACATTCCAACCTGCTACCAACCAATCTTCTGATAAAACTGATGTTAATTCTGATGATGATAATTCTGCATAATATTTGTAAGCTGTAGGGAATTTGGTTAAGTATGACACAAGGTCGAATCAAATAAAACCTTGACCATCACCCTATAGCTTCAGTGGTGACTCCTGACGTACAAAGAACACGCACCCCTTTGCTACAGATGTTGCTTTTTGCAATTATTTATTTCTCTGAACCACTTAGTTGTATTCCAACAAAAATTAGGTTTTTTTTTGTAACTTCTGCTTATCAGATGCCATAACAATTTCACCTTCTCTAAAAGGTGCCAAGCCTTCCGACATTGCAGGAACAATGTATTCAGTTCTGGGTCACAACATCATCTCATCACATTGCAGGTTTCCGTAATGTTCTGCTCACCCCTGTTCTTCCAATTATACATACATCATTCTCATTTATTGGCAAAATTGATCAAGCCTGAATCATGTTTTACAAATGCAACAAAAACCAATACTACAAGTTTTCTTTTTAAATTACACGTCACTGCAACCTCCTACTGGAGCTTTTTGAACAAGCACTTGATCTTACCATTTCAAAATAATCACTAAAAAACCCCAAGTAACATTGGGTTATACAGCTAATATATTATAAATCTACTATTCGTCCATGCATTGAAACTTGTTGCCAAATCTGGTCTAGTACTTCTGATATTCATCAAAAATTTCACTTGACGCACAGGCTGCAGCAAAAATTAATAGAAACGTTGTTTTTGCGATTGTTTATTTTTCCAAAATGCTTAGTTGTATTTCAACAAAAATCGAGTCTTTTTGTAACTTCTACCTTAACATATGCCATAACATTTTCACATTTTTCACAAGGTGTCCACCCCTCCGATGCTGCAGGGACAATGCATCCACTTTTTCTGCATCACAACATCATTGCATCACATTACAGGTTTCCGTAATGCCCCGCCCACCCCTGTTCTTTCAATTGTGCATATATCGTTCCTGTTTATTGGCAAAATTGACCAAGCATAAATCCCGTTTTACAAATGCAGCAAAAACCAAAACTTACTTGGCATTTTTTAACTTACTTGTACACAGCAACCTCATACTGAAGCTTTTTGAATAAGCACCTGACCTTAACATTTTACGTAACCACTAAAAGAAACCCGAGCAATGCCAGGCTATATATATGCTGAGTGCCCGTAGTTCAGAGGTAGAATCATTGACTGGCACCAATTCAGTTGGGTTTCAATTCTGGGTAGAAAGCAATCGGCTGTCTAACCATACTGATGAGCTGTGATACAGTAAAACAGATCTGTCTGCTGATGACTATGCTCTCACACCCTGATTGAGCACTCTGGAAGAATGGTAGACTTTGAAAAACAGTAGCTACTCTAGCATCTACGCATCGTTCATTCAGGAATGAATTAGAACACTCTCAGCTATTGGGTGTGTATTATGAAAATATACTCGCAAAAAGTCTGCCTCCTCCTACCAAGTGCCTGTAGCTCAGAGGTAGAATCGCCGACTGACGCCAATTTGGTCGGGTTTCAATCCTGGGTAGAAAGCAATCGGCTGTCTAACCATACTGATGAACTGTGATACAGCAAAACAGATCTGTCTGCAGATGACTATATATATATATATACATATATATAACCCTTGCTAACTAAATATTTGACAAATTTCAACAAATTGATGTAAAAATTCAACAAGGTAATGTTCATCTATCAAGTTTCCCATGTCCCACCTGATGTTTCAAACATCATATCTGATAAAATCTCTCAAACTATGGATTTTTCTTTCTTTTTGAAAGTTATTTCCCAATAATTTTAAATAACATTTTATTAACACGTATGTCTTGGAAATATGTGATGTGATATTCTTGATGTTTTATGCGTTTATCTTAGGATGACTTTTTCTTCGATGCCTTTTAATAAGAAGCTTACTTGGTTTCGCCAACATTGAAAGTTTTTTTACATTCTTTAGTCATTTAGCATTTTTCCATGTCAGGGATAGCGATATAAAAATTTTCTAAATTTATATCGTGTTTTCCCATAACAGTTTATATCGATAAATGGATAATGAATCATAAATATACAAGTTATTTTTTGGTAGTTTCCACCTCAATCTTTTTCAAAATCATTTATGCGTTCTAAAAGGAAATTAATACTGAGCATCAAGAAGAGACAGCTGAAGTTCCTGGGACATGCAATGAGGAAAGAGCGCCTGAAGAACCTGATACTAACAGGCCAGATCGAGGGAAAAAGAGACAGAGGGAAGCAACGGATAACATATTTGAAGGACCTAATCTGGTGGATGACAGAACGAGGATTGCAAGGTGTAACAGGAGAAGGCGTGCTCAGAGCCACCAGAGATAGGGAAACGTGGAAAGCCATGATCGTCTACATTCTAAAGGGACAGGGCACATAAAAAAAGAAGTGGTGGGGAAGACTTCTCTACTCTGCAGTCGCTTTCTCACAGATTTGCTACAAGCCAATTACAACTCTCATGGCAAATGTTTGCATATTCTTTATTCATTAGTTCACACAAATTTATAGCTAGGATATATCATGGAATCAAAACCCTTCCTTTTTTCTCTACGTTCCAAGTATCAAAAGTAGATTCCACCCAGAAAGCTATTTTCTCTAGCATACTTCTTAGTGAGTACTTTCCTGATTAATACAATCTTAATCTCTTCAATTCAAGAAACAATCACTATTCTCATTATCTGCATACATAATCTTCAGTTCCTACAACTTTCTATTTTGTTCATAGTATACACTTTATTCATCATAACCGTTTTAATGGCAACCCCCTACCCTGATGAACTCTTAAAAGTTGTTGTAATGTATAACAAGTGTTTGTTGAAGCTGGGCAAAATGCCTAACCAATTGCTCTCCCAGTGGCCAGCAATGGTAAGAGGCAGTGAGGAAAGAGATGGGGAGGTAAAGCACTGCACTGGAAACCACAGTAACATAAATGCTGGAAAACAATTCTGTTGTTAAGATAAGCACTCAGTTGTGGAACAATCTGAAACCATAATAAATCCACCTCGAGAAAGAGATCTATTTATGGTGCCCTGGAGCATCTCATTGCACTCAAGTGGGATAGTCCATTGCTTGGGCTGTGATTGGCTGCTGGTAAATAAGTGGAAGCATTTCTGTATAAATACTAGCTTGATTCCAGTCATCGTTTGCAGGGTTTGTATTGAGGGCACCTCAACATGGTGTAATGGTTAGCAAGCTTGTCTTGGTAGGACCTATTACAACTGAGTAGTGAGTTTGATCCTCACTGGGTACCCCATACTTTCAGCCTTGTGCCACATCTAAGCAGCGCTTAGAAAGAGGCATCTCATTGTGGTGTAATGGTTAGAAAGCTTGTCTTGCTAGGACCTATTACAACTGAGTAGTGAGTTTGATCCTCACTGGGTACCCCATACTTTCAGCCTTGTGCCACATCTAAGCAGCGCTTAGAAAGAGGCATCTCATTGTGGTGTAATGGTTAGCAAGCTTGTCTTGCTAGGACCTATTACAACTGAGTAGTGAGTTTGATCCTCACTGGGTACCCCATACTTTCAGCCTTGTGCCACATCTAAGCGGTGCTTAGAAAGAGGCATCTCGATGTGGTGTAATGGTTAGCAACTTTGTCTCACTAGAATGGTTACAATTGAATAGTGAGTTCGATCCTCACTGGGTGCTCCATACTTTTTGCTTTGTGCTGCATCTAAGCCTCACTTAGGAAATCGCGATGTAACGGGGCTCCGGCCTTCGGGCTGGGGTCCAAAATGACCAAATAAGACCAGTTTAGACCGGTTTTGAACCTATCCACTGTGGTGGAGAGGTAATGTTTTGACCAGAACCTGGGCGTACATGCTCAGGTTCCCCATGTTAAAAATGACCTTGTGTTACATCTCTCTCAAGTGGGGGAGAAGGGTAAATATCACAAGGTTTGTATTGAGTTACAACCAGCTTTATTTTTGTCTGCCAGCTTTCATATTTATGATTGTTATTTCATTATTATTCTACAAATGCTAACACGAGTCTCCCACAGACACTGACTTCAATTTTGACTCACCAAATTAACCATTGATACCCATTAGCCTTCAGATGAACAGAAGTGTCAGGAGGCAACATCACAATAGCAGGGAAAGTCTTTTTCTTTTATGCTCTGTATCCTTTTAGAACATATGACGATCATGGCCCTCCAAAGCCTCCTATCCTTTATAGCTATTTGTAATATTTGTCTTCTTATTTTTGACATTCTACCATTTTTGACATTCTACCATTTTTGACATTCTACTATACATTTAGACAAGATCTCATGAAGTGTGTCACTTGCTGTTTCCATCTGCCCTGGAAGAAGGTTAATGAATTTGCTCTTTGGGATGATAAATTAGAGAGCTGAGTTTGATTTCTAGTCAAGTTCATTACATTCACTTTCACACAAATACCCTTGCAAAAGGCATGAATATATTTATTCTTCATAGCTATTGGATAAATAATAGGATTTATTGCTGTAAAAATCTTTATTTTTCAAAAGAAATCATAAATACTATATTCACTCCCAAAAAAAATTACTCACACAACCCAAACTCTGATTTGACTAAATAAATCAGTCAATCTCCCTGACCTACTTGCTTTCAGTAAACTTCCTCCATGCCAAATTTCCAAAGTTCATTTTCTCATTATCTCTCCCAGAAATGCCTTTCTGATTTCAAGTGTCTCTTTTGTTTTTATTTTTTTTAATCATTTTTCCATAAGACAATGAAGCTACTAAAACACAAGGGTGTTACTGAGTGTTAGGGAATATGACAAAGTCTACTATTAAAGACCGAGGACAATAAAAGAATAAAAATTAAGAAGGCGTAAGATAACGATTGACACTGTATTTAAATTTTTGAAGATCAAACTTAACTGAAAGCAAGAAGTCTAGAAAAGAGTTCCACTAGCAAGAAGTGCAATAGAAGAAACTGTTAGCATAGAACTTACGCTCATACAATCCAAATGACAGAATTATCTTTAATATTGAAAATTACTCAACTCAGAAATAAATACAAATTATGACAAGTGGCACAAACCCACTAACATAATCCAGTTGTCAAAATCCATCTGACACTGAATATAAAAGGCTCCAAAAATACACCACTAAAGTCCTTCATACAATCCAAATGACAGAATTATCTTTTCTGCATATTTTCAAAGATAGGATCAAATTTTCAGAGAAGAATGCAATGACTGTGAAGATGAGAGAAAAACAAGACTTTTATAGAGAAAGTTAGCAACATTAGAACATGGAAAATACTGTAATTTCACACTACCAAAAAAAAAAACAGGAGAGAATTTATTTAGAAGAAACAGTGAATATTCTGATAAAAATTTTAGTGACAAAAGCTCTTTATTCAACACTTTTTAGAAATGTATAAATCTAACAAAAAAAAAGAAAATGGTCAGAAGATCTCGTCACATACGCTGGAATCATTAATGCACATGATAGATTCGTGTGAAATGAACTGACTCAAGAAATGTTTAAAGGTTTAGTTTCATTCAAGGTTTAATGGTGAAAAAGATGCAGAAATACAGGCAAAAATTCTAATGAAACTTGAACAATCTTGGAATTATTTCAAACTTTAATTCTCATCTTGGTTGATATAGGTGTCTAACACCTATATTAACCAAGTGAGAACTAAAGTTAGAATAATTCCAAAATTATTGAAAATTACTCAACTCAGAAAAAAATACAAATTATGACAAGTGGCACAAACCCACTAACATAATCCAGTTGTTAAAATCCATCTGACACTGAATATAAAAGGCTCCAAAAATACAACACTAAAGTCCTTCGGGACGGTGGCGTAGTGGATATAACAGTTAGTTATACAAGTGTTAGTGATCATCTAGTGGCCATGATTTCGATCCTTGGACTTGGTAGTGAGAGTACCAAATTCCAACATGAAAGAACAATAATTGATATTTCACAATAATCAATGAGATATTTCACATCAACCAATCTATGGACACCTGATGATGACCAGAGGGTACTTGGTCAAAACATGTGTCTATTATAACACCTATATCAACAAAGATGAGAACAAAAGTTCGAAATAATCCCAAGATTATTGAAAATTACTCATCTCAGAAATAAATACAAAACTTGAACAAAATAATAAGCCACACGAAATGTTGGATGAATGTTAGGGAATTGTAAATATGAGATGCAATGCTGAAAAAATTTCGGAAAAAGAATGTGCACATATACAAGTGATAAAAAAGGTGCAAAAAAAAGAATTCTTGTGGAAAGTTACATCTTGGAGACAACTGTTCTTTTAAATTTTTGATATGCTACAAGTGTGGTTAAGTTTAACAGTGTGACTTTATATAAATCGCACAAAAATTTGTACACAGCATTGTGATGGAAAAATTAATCACAGAAAACAAAAGAAAATTTGTGAATGTAAAAATAATGTGGATGTGAAAAATGCCACTAGACATTGGTATCACAATATATATATTCATAATATATGACAATATAAGCCACAGAAAAAGTGTAGTATACTTTCCAAATTAGCTGAGTTGTATTTAAGTGCTAGGCCGATAGCTGTTGGCACGCCATAACATCATGTGTAACAGTGTATCAAATATCGGGTAGAGCAACTGTGAGATCTACCAGACATAGCAGAAAGAAATTAACGAGGACTTCAAAAGTTGCAAGTCATGTCGCAGGTGAGAAATTATTTTTTATTAGCAAAATGACTTGTAATGTATCATTCTGTGATAAGTGTGTAAAAACTAAGGCTTATATGTTAAAAAATACTACAAACTTATTCAGTACTGACTAGATGGAATTATTTGAGCTTTGGGATTTACCTATAAACATTTATTTTTAAAAAATAAGTGGACTAGTGACCTATTTACAATTCTGAGTGAAAATTTAAACAAAAATTTGAAAAAATGTTTTGCGGATGTTCTGCAAATTCAAACAAAATTTCGAGTGAAAGAATTTCAACACCAGTATTTAAACCAAAATAGAGTGTACTATTGGCAACATTGAACCAAGTCAATGAAGAATTAGACAGACTTGAAAAAATAGGTGTCCTTGAAAGATAAATCATTCAAAATGGACAGCACCAGCAGCATATGTGAGGAAAAAAATAATAAAATTCATGTTTGGGCTGATTTTTTTTTTTCAGAGTTGAACAAGTGTTTAGAACTTTGTAACCAAGTCCAGAGGAAATATTTGTGAAGTTAAATGGTGGAAAGAATTTTTCAATGCTGGATCTTTCTGAAGCATATTTACAAATACATATTCAGACTTAACAACTATAAATACGCACAAGGGATTTTATAAGGTCAACAAACGTCTTATTAGTATAAAAGTAGTTCCAGCTATATTTTCAACATATCAGACTTGCAGATTGTGATGTTGCAGTTGTTTTCTGGATGACATTAATTATAAGTGTATCTAAAGAACAATATATCAGGTACTAGCAGTATAGCCCGGAGTTGCTCGGGTGTAATGAAAGCTTTAAAACTAATCCATGGTCCTGGAGCTCAGACTCTTTGGACGTTGGCACAAAAGACTAAAAAGCAATAGTTGTTTCCAGTTAAAGTGAAAGCAAAACCATAGACTGAAAGAAAAATGAATGGATGTAAGTCAAATTTTGATTTCCTGGTATTGATATCAAATAAATTTTTTTCGTTGTAAACTAAATTTTGAACGCTAAATAAGTCTTCTGAGTAAATGGTATCATGGCTGAAACTAAGAACTACAATTATACCTACTTAGAGCTAAACCTGAAGCAAAAACTAAAATAAAAGGGCTGAAAAAAATACAGACATACAGGCAGATAAACAGACACACACACAAACATCATGCCTTATATATATATATATATTATCGATTTTCTGCACTATTGTAAGAACTGCAACCTTGAAACTTCTGAATAGCGTTTCTTATGTCTTTGCCTATGAGTGTATCAAATTTGATTAAAATCGGACCACTCCTTCTATAACCCGATTTTTTTGATTATCAATTTTTGATATTTATTGGGGGTACCTTAACACAAAATCTAGCTAAGAACACTTGCAGATGCTTATAGTACAACTGTGTAAATTTTCAAGAAAATCGGTTTAGCCATTTCGGAGTCTATTGGTAATGGATACACACAAACACTCACAGACAAAGTTCCATTTATAAATAAGTTTAGATTAGATTAGATTTAGATTTAGATATGCAAACATTATTATCAAATATATGTATGTAATAGGCAGAATTTGAGAGCTTCACAGAACCATTTGCTTTAAAAAGGTGTAATGTGGAACTGTACTGAAAAATGTCAGATGCCATTAAAAAAAAAATATTAACATCAGACTTATCATTAGTGCACTACAATCCAAAATCAGAAATTGTAGTGGCTTTAGATACAAGTAATTCTGGTATAGGAGCAGTAATTTTACTTAAATATAGTGACAGTAATATGAAAGCCATTGCTCATGATTCACATTCGCGACTACCAACAGAAAAAACTACAGCTCGATCAAAAAAAGGTGTGAGCAATCATTTTTGCAGTGAAAAAAAATCACACAAATTTTAAAATTTATACACAGAATGACTTTGTGGTTACAGATAGACCACAGAACTTTATTATCAATTTAAGGTTTGTAAAAAGAAATTCCTATGTATACAGGGAATAGGTTACAGTGCTGGGGTACCATCTTGTTATGATTTTAGAATGGAATACCAACCATCCAAAAAACTAGAACATGCAGATGGGTTATCAAGACTGATACCAAAAACTTCCAGACACCCCCTGCAACCTCTCACTTCTCATAACATTCCTCCTCATCCACCCCATTCTCATCAGTCATCTCTTTCCTTTCCTACACTCTTCCTGAGACCCCTTGCAACCTCTCACTCCTCAACATTCCTCCTATGTAACCCCCTGCACAACTGTGGCAGTAAAATGTCTTGCTTGGGGCGACACAATTATATAAAAAAAAAACTGTTTGAGGACACCATTATTGCAGCATCAAAAAGGGAATTGAAATTACAAATATATGTTGCAATGTAGTATGTGAATTACTAGTTACCCTGGAAGAAATAAAAGTAAAAGCAGAACAAAACAGGTTTATTGTGGAAATAAAAATAACAACTCAAAGAAAGTAAGAAAGAATTTTTTTTTTTTTTAATATTCATAGCGCCCCAAGCAAGGCATTTTACTGCCACTGTTTTGAAGGTGGTTACATAGGAGGAAAGTTATGAGAAAGAGTGATAGGTTACAGGGGATGTCAGGAAGTGGATGAGAGAAGGATGCCGGTGGCCATAAAGTGAGGGATCAATTTATATATTGATTGTCATATAAAATTGATCCCCCACTTTATATTTACATAATAATTTCTTGTCTGTTGATAAGTTGTAGAAAACAAATGAATAAGTCGATGAAATACTGATTAGCTATACATGCATGTCTTTTAGATTTATTTACATTCTCTGGAATATAAATGTATAGAAATTTTTTTTTGCTTTTATAATCATATCACCCCAAGCAAGGCATTTTACTGCCACTGTTTTGTAGGGGGTTACATAGGAGGAAAGTTATGAGAAAGAGTCACAGGTTATAGGGGGTGTCAGGAAGTGGGTAAGAGAAGAATGGGAATACTGATGAGAGTGGAGTGGACAGAGAAAGGAGCATGAGAGAGAGAGGATGCAGGTTAGTGAGATAGGAGATTATTGACTTTACATTTAAATTCTTGGAGATTGTATCTGTTGGGGAAGCAAGTAAATGGAAGGGAATTCCACAGGCGAGAAGTGCGAGAAAAGAAGCTGATGGAGTAGAATTTGCATTTACAATTTATTGGTTTTCACAGTTAAAGGGTGGGACTTAGTTGCTAATCTTGTGGCTCGAGTAAATTTATATATAGGGGGCACCAGTGTGCTAAGTTCATCAGAGCAGAAACCGTGAAAGTATTTGTAGAAGAGACACAAGGAAACCACATTGCATCGGTGAGAAAATGACTGTATCTGAGCTGCCAAGTTGGGATCAATCATATTACAGATTCTACGTTGGATTTTGTCAAGGACCCCTAGGTGGATAGCAGGAGCACCCAACCAGATATGGTAGCAGTATTCAAATGCAATCCAGACTTGAATGCTTACTCACTATGTGATAGAGTACTGATGTTTGCGCAAAAGGTTGTTATACCAGCATATTATAAAAATGAATAATAAATGAGTTTCATCATAAACATCCAGGAATTTCAAGGATGAAATCTTTAAGGAGAAGCGATGCATGCCAAACAAAGTGATTCAAAACATTTTAAAACTAGTAAAAGCATAAATTGTCCTTTGACAGCAAAATTACCGACCATAAAAATATAACCTTGGTCAAAGACAGGTACATTGTGATCAAGACTGAATATAAATTTTGCAGGTTCAATAAACACATCGCCACATCTGATGGTAGTGGATAGCTTTACTAAGTGGCTGGAAATTTGTATGTGAGTAAAACCAACTTCTTCAATTACAGCAAATTTTTCACACCAACTGTTTGCAAGATGTGGCACTCCAGATACCATAGTCTCAGATAACAATAAACAATTTACTGCTCACAGATTTGTAAAAGGTTCTCCATTGAACATATTACTACCCCGCCATATCATCCAAGGTGAAAAAGACAACCTTTGTGGTTATGTTTAAGAGATATTTGAAAAAAGCAAATCCCGAAAAATTGAGCAAAGAAGCACAACACAAATTCTTAAGAATTTACTGTATTCCAAATTCCAAGACACCTTGAGGCATGTCACTGGCAGAATTAATGTTTGCAAGAAAAATTAAATCACTATCAAAAAGTTGTTACCTTGTCCAAAAAGAAGAACAGCAAGCAAAAAGGACACTAAATTTTTCAAGATTGGCAAAAAAGTGTTTTTTTAGAGTGTATAAGAATGGAAAAGAAATGTGGCAAGATGGTGTAATAATATCACAAACTGGAAAGATAGTATACATGTAAAAGGAAAAAAATGGTAGCACAAAGCATTATAATCAGCTAACAAAAAGGTTCACTGAAGAAGAGCTCGAAAGAATGAAAGAACCTATAAAAGCACTGTATGATGTTTCTGATGTGCCAGCACTTTAAGAATTTGTTGAACATATTTGTACAATTTCCAGAAAAAGGAAATGTACTGAAAAAATGAAAGTTGATCCTAAATGTAAAAGATACAAAATAAACTTGCCAGAAATAGGACGAGTGATCACTAATAAATAAAATTAAATGTTTATTCCTAAAAACATCTCAAAATGGGATATTGTGGAGTAAATACTCCTCTCCCACCGGCGACATTAATGAACTCGTCTTAATGCTTAAATAATGAACTCCAAGCAATCAAAACACCACTGGAGTCAGTCTTCAGAATATTTCTTACAGATATCATGGTCAGAAAGTAATGGCAACCTACTTTGGGATAATCTTCTGCCCAATCAGTCATGTCTCTTTCGAGACATGATCGCCCAAGTGTGTATCACATATGGCACTTAACTGATTGAAGTTCTCTTTTGTGAATGCTGTCAGCTGCATCATTGATTCTTGGTAATTTTGTTTATGGCTTTTTAACAGCAATTTCAGTTTTGGAAAAAATCCAAAGTCACAGTGAGACAAATCTGGTTTGTAGTTAAGGGGTTGCTGAATTGTGAGTTCAATCCTTGGAATGGGCAGTAATTGAACCCATAGATTAAATAAATACATCTAATGAAGGGCTAGATGTTACAACAGCAGAAGTGTTATGATAAAGTCTATAAAGAGGTGAATAATAAGATTTACCCACATAAAGCAAGATTTTATATTATAAACACTGGAAAATGAGTTATGATACTTCAATCGTCAGTTGTGTTTGTAATTTATATAAATGTGGGTAAAAAAAAGAAAATGTTGGTAAGATATCTTGGGTCACAAATACTGCCTTGAGCACTCAATCAGACTTTTGCCCTCACTGTTCAGGTGATAGTTAGCATCAGCCTTGCCCACAGTCATAAATAAAAAACATTTTGCAGAAAAAATAGATCCAAAATAACAGATGTTCATTTAATGTTTATTTTCACTTTTAAATTTTGTTGTTCCAAGAGGATATACTGGTGATATCATGGTTTGTAGGGGTGTCGGTTTAATTTGCAAAAGTTAAATGTCCAAAGGGAAAATGTATACGGAGTTAAATATTCCAGAGAAATAGTAGTAAGTAGCAGAATATGTTTATATAGAAAGATTAACAGGTTACTAATAAAGTCTGTGTTCTTTTCCTTTTTTATGTCCAGTGAGAAAGTGAAAAAGAAGGTAAAGCAAGGAAGACAAATGGTACTTATCGGACGTTAATTTTTTTAAGAGTCAGTTGAAGTATCTTATAGTCAATCAGTGTATTTCTCCCACGTTTCAGTAGATACTGGTAATTACACCACTCGCTCTATTGGTAGGTTCGAAGCTAGCGTCCAGCTTCCAGACAAAAATAAACAGAGTTGTAACTTAATACAAACCTCTATAACAGTCCATGTCACCACGGTCCCAACTGTATTGCCATCCAATTTCCCAGACTCTTTTTATTGACCAAAAACATTGCCGACATAACAATCATTGCCGTTGGCCTCATTTTCAGAGTCCCTGGCTTGTGCCAATTAGCATAAAATAATAAATGTCGAAGCCTGTACTTTTCTTGGACCAAACTTGCGAGAGGGGAGGATGCAGCTGACAAAATGACAAAATGACAAAATGTCTAGCGTGAGTTTAGGCATATATGCATTACAAAACAGCAACCCAACAAGCAAAACATCTTGGACACTTTGACTCTGGTGTGTGTGAATATTTATCGTCACATATCTTCTTGTTGTTGTTTTGTTGACAGCGTATGAGTGAAGAAAAAAAGAAAGAAAACTGGAAGTAAAGGAAGACTGAATGTATGTCAACAAGACATGACAAGGTCAGCATCTTGAAATTTCTCCCTTACATTGTGACAAGGTTCTTATCAGATCCTTGATCCCATCAAACTGTCTTTGGCCAGTCAAGAGACATGGATAAATAGTGAAATCTAGTCACGTGGTCAGATACAACTGCCAACCCATTTTCTAGGTGTGAAGAAAATTTGACCAGAGTCATAGTTCAATTTGCTATTTCTCATTCAATCAGAATCCAGAATCTTAATTTTTACACTGGCTTGTGAAATTTGCCTTGGTCTGGTTTTTCCTAAATGTTTTCAGTCATTCTGATTTGATTTTACCGATGGGAAATTTTACTTTAATCATTCAGTTAATTGTTGGATGATATAAGATTAGTATCCTATAGGTTAGTAAGCTTGGAGTAAGTAACCCAAAAGTTGAGTTCAATTACTGTTTGAGCCTGTTATATTCACTAACATGCAAATATCTTTGAGAAACATGAATTTATCTCCTTCCCCATTTAGAGGATAGATAGTAAGTCTTGGATCTGGGGAAAAACATACTCTAAAAAAATTGTTAATGCAATATTCCCTTGCAAAACAACAAAAAACAATCTAATTCTTAAAATCTGCTTATGACTTTAAAAAACCCACAAAGTGTTGATAAGCCATAAAACACAACACAACCAATCAAGGCTAGTCAGAGACGTTCACCATATAACAGAAGCCATATAGATAATTGTTTCACTTTCTCAACTGTCCATTAGCCGTTCAAACTCCCTGCAAAATAAATTCTCTATGAATTTCTAGGATAAGGATTTTAGTGTTATTTACACTATATGTGCATTGTGGTGCAACAGATATCAGCTCAGAATGAGGAATCAGAGAGCTGAGTTCAAATTCCAGTTGAATTCTTTGCATTCACTTGCGTACAAATAAACTTTGGAAAGGTATGAATCCATCTCTTCTCTCTCTAGCTATGGATCAAATTGGGTCCTATAGCCTTGGTTGTCAGCCAGAAAGAAATGGCAACCTACTGCATAAAAATCTTCTGCCTAGTTTAAATGACTGGCTGATATGCAGATTATTATTCACCTCTTTATAGACTTTATCATAACACTTCTGCTGTTGTAACATCTAGTCCTTCATTAGATGTATTTATTTAATCTATGGGTTCAATTACTGCCAATCCCAAGGATTGAACTCACAATTCAGCAACCCCTTAACTACAAACCAGATTTGCCTCACTGTGACTTTGGGTTCTTTCCAAAACTGAAATTGCTGTTAAAAAGCCATAAACAAAATTACTATGAATCAACGATGCAGCTGACAGCATTCACAAAAGAGAACTTCATTCGGTTAAGTGCCATATGTGATACACGCTTGGGCGATCATGTATCAAAAGAGACATGCCTGATTGGGCAGAAGATTATCCCACAGTAGGTTGCCATTACTTTCTGCAGTAGATTGGTTGCCAGCCAAGGCTATAGAACCCAGATTTCTCATTCCAAGTCGATATTCACTGCACCAAAATGCACATATCTACTTTTAAAAATGAAAGTGAAACTGAAAAAGGCGATCAAGAAGAATTTCAAAAGGAATACATTGAAAGGGACTAAAGCACTATTATCATAGGTAGACTAATTTTATAGTTGATAATTTTAAAGTAGCTGGATATTTTCCAAGCAGACATTGTATTCCTCGGATGTCACTCAATCAATATTAACCAGGTACAAAGTTAGTTAACTTTGGTAATCAATTTCAAGAGTTTCAGCATCTTTTTCATGCTACTAGAGAACAATGAAGCACAGATGGGTTACAAGATTCATTGCCCAAAGTGCACAGGCATCGATTGATTTGATGCCAAAATAAAAACCCATTGATTTTAGCCATTCCTTGATGCCATGTTTGCATTGGATTACACATTGATTGGTCTCGTGTCAAGATGAAAGAAAAGTCAATGATAACAAAGAGGATAATCAATCCAAGTGTTAAATTACATCTCGCTTAACAACCCAGAGGCGAGAAATTATTAGATTTTAAAGATGGACTAAGATTGAATTTCTATTTTAGAAAACAAAACTCTGTCTGGCAAAAAGTTGGCAATGGCATTTCCTTCCTCTCAATCTAGCAACCGTCTCATTTTCGCTGAATAATTAATTTGTTATCGTATGTGTTCGGACTTTTAAGAGTCTTTTTTATAGATATTTTAGCATGTTCAAAAATAGCCATGGATGACCCCACGGAAACTAGGATGGTATTCAAAGGCCCGAAACTGTTTCAACTTTTTCTTGGGCTTTGTTCATTACTGCAAAGGTCATTCTAAGGTAACTGTCTTGAATTCAAATCGATGGTTTATCTTACTGTTTTAGAGTAGTTTTCGCACTGAAGGTAATAATAGTGCTATGTCGGTTGCTAATCGACTTAACACACCCAAAATGTTAGGAACTTGGTAATCTTCCACTGTAAGCTGACTCCTTCATATTCAGCTAACTGCCGACTAATATCAACTGTCTAGTAGTTCTACTGAACTCCAATAGAACACTAAAGAACTCTAGAACTTTTAAGAACTTCTATGAATTTCCCAAGAACTTCTCAAGTTAACTTCCTGTTAACTCTTATTAATATAGGAGGGAGAGTCCAATATCTGAGGAATAGGTGTGTTTCACCATAACACTTATTATTTATCCCATAGCTGAGGGAAAAGAGTCACACATTTCCCAAGGGTATTTTGGCAAAAGTGAATTAACATTTGATTAACATTTCCAAGCCATTATCAATTGCACCACCTGCACGTAAAAGCTTACAGCACCTGGTATTCCAAGGTGATACTGACCAGGCTTGACATTTTTTAACTTCAGTAATCATACAGGCACTTGTGTTTCAACATAAGCCTTTGACATTCAAAATGCTTCTAATCTTTAGTGAACATTTCGATATTTTTTCTTTAATTTATTTTTATCCTCATTTATTCGTCTTTTATTAATTTTATTATTCAAAAGTATTGAGATTTTTTTAATCTTTTTTCTCACAGCTTTTATTTGCTTATGACATCCAGATAACATAGAAATTTCAAGTTAGGCAAGCATTAGTTTTCCACAAACACTACTTTATTTACATTGTTTGGATAGTTGTCCTCATTTTGTTGTCAGATTCATGACTTTTCAGCTGTTGTATGCTCCGCCCTTCTTCAGTTGACTGGAATTTTGAAATAAACCCTTTATTTCAATCACAGGGGTTGATTGTTCTCATTTCATAAGTCATGCCTGATGTCTTAACTATTTTCATTAACCTCTGATATTCAAAATGCTTCTGATCTTCAGTCAATATTTTTTATTTAAATTATTTTGCTATAATTTATTCATCTTTTATTAATTGTATATTATAATTCAAAAAGTATTGTTATTCTTGTTATTGTTTTTCTAACATGTGATTTATTTGCTTACAATGAAAAGCTTCCTGGCCTGACCTTGCTAGCAGTGGATTTAGCTGTTGATTTAATGTAATGGTTTCACTTGAGGTTAAAAGAGAGAGTGAGACCACGGAGGCACAGTGTATTGCTTTCAAGGAGACTCACTTGGTTCATCCTGATGAAGGGTAGGAGAGACTGCCTGTGGTGGTTGACAGATAGCAGCTTCGTTTTAGAAGCATTGAAATTTACAAGCCATTTCTTACTCCAGTCTACCACAAAGTGGAGATCTTTTTCGAGATCAGCAGTGAGGTTATCTAAGGCTGCCATGCTGGATATTTTTACCGAGGCAGGAGTAAATGGTGGTGCCATCAGCGTAGATGCCTACTTGAGATTTGATCATGTCAGAGAGGTTGTTTATAAAGATCAGAAAGAGTGTCAAGCTGGATATTGAATGCCTGGTATATATACTCAATGATGATCATTAGCATATTGGCAGTAGACCTCGCAAAGTGGAAGCTATACTCTCTGTCTGAGAATAATTTATGAGCAGCAAGATGTTGAACTGTTTCATCATTGATGATAACCTTGAGCACTTTTCTGAAAATTGTAGGAGGCTGATAGGGCAATAATTGGATGGGTCTAAGGGTTCCTACGAGTTCTTAAATACAGAAACTGCAAAAGAGGACTTCCAGCAAACAGAAAAACAGGAAGCAGAGAGGCAGTAATTATAGATTTTAGAGAGGACAGAGGAGAGTTCAGGGGTATATTTCTTCAAGACAATGACTGGGATTCTGTTACCTCTGCTTGCCTTATGGGGGTCAAGTTTTGAAATTATCTTAGATACCAGAGAGGGGGTCATGTGAACATCTCTCAGTTGAGCCTCATTTCTAACAGAGAAGTCAGGTGCAGTTACTCTGCATGAGTCAAATGTGGAGTTGGATGAGAATCTGTGAGCAAAGCATTCAGCATTGTCTGCAGATCTCGTGAGGACCTCAAATTTATTAAGAGAGGGATGAAGGATTTGCTGTTGTTCAGCACATGTTTACAAAGCCAGTAATAGTATTTGGAGCTAAACTTGTGAGAAGCTATGTGCTGCCTCATTCTTTCAGCAAACAACAGCTTGGCGTTGTTTAAGATCATCTTACTCATTATGAGTAGAAGCAAATAGTCACTGATTATGGTCAGAAGCATAGCTCCAAAATAGCTGGAAAAAGTGGTTCCTGTAGACAATGGCAGCTGAGCAGGCAGAAAAGAACCAGGGTGACAAATAAGGTTTTGGACAGAACTTCCTGATTGGTATGAAAACATCAATACCAGTTTTCACCCAGGAAGTGACCTCAGAAGTGCAGTCCTCAACGGGGAGACTAAACACTTTTTCACAAGGGATGTCACATAAAAAATCACGGAATGAATCCCAGTCTGCTCTTTGGTGGCAGTAGAAAATTCTGTTGGTAGAAAGCTCCTGCGAGGAGTAGGAGTGAAGAGAGATATTAATAGAAACAACTGCATGATTGGCGTTACCGAGAGGGCAAAGCTGCGAAACTTGGCAGGAGTCTATGACAGAGATGAAGCAGAGATCTAGTAGAGAAGTCCTGAAGGAATACTGGGAAAGTGAATGGGGAACTCCACTACTTGTGCAAGAGATTGAGAAATAGCAAAGTTCATGGCATGATTGCCAGCAGAATCAGTGACAGAGTTTTCTAACCACTTGGCATGGTGGGTGTTAGGATCTCTGAATGCAAATATGTTAATTGATGAGAGGAAGTAGCCTTATCTATAATGTCAGAAATACTGTCAAGGAGGGAGCAGTCAGGAGAGGAAGAGGAACAGTACAGTAAAAAAATTAGCTACAGATTTGAGAAATGAAAGATGGAGATACAGGTATTGGTGGTCAGGGAATTTGAGAGATGTCACCCTAGTTAGAGAGAGGTGTTCACTGATGCATACTCCCAGACCATGCATATGGACAGTGGAGTTCTTTCTTAAGAAGGGAAGGTAGCCGGGAATCAAGAAGTCAGAGGAGGGAATTGAGAGGCTAATATTAGTCTCACTGAGTGCTAGGATGTCAGGAGATTTCTTGTAGAGGAAAGATTCCACATTAAATAAGTTGGTACGAATACCACAGATGTTTGAGAAGGAAATGTTGTGAGGTTTAGGTTATTTTATTTTGCCTGGTTTAGTTTTTTTTATTGAGATATGGTTGTTTAAATTTGTTGTTGATGAGGAGAGACTTTGGGTAGAGGTGGCAGATTATCATTGACTGTGACATGCGCTGGAAGGGAGCTGGCACAGACTGCAGCAAAATGTAGCTTTGGGGTTGATCACCAGAAGCACTTGCAGAGACACCTATCCATATGTGACATGGCACTACAAGAACTCCGATATTATGCAACTGCTGACCAGAGCAGCCACTCTTGACACTATGCAAAAGTTACGGCTCCTAACTACCAGTTACAAGCAGCAACCAGAAAACTGCCAACCCAGTACTCTCACAATGAAGGGATGTTGCCACTGACCATGCATATCACAGGATAATTGCGGAAGCACCAATACTGAGGTCTGAGGAGAGAAAGAGATCTTGAAACCACTTCCTGAACAGGAAACAAAGGATGAGCCTCTATTCCTGTTCAACTTGTTATCAATTATTAAAGCACAAATCAATAATATTGGATTGGATTTCTAGCCATATAGACATCAGGGGAAATCATGAAGCAAAAGAGGCAATGAAAATGAAAATAACCAACATCAGATTTGCATATACAGATTATAAAAACAAAATTAGAAAACATAAAAAAACATAAAAAGAAAATAGCAAGCAATTTGGGACATGTTCGCAAACAATAATCTATATGAACATCAGCCGACAATAAGAAAGGAGAATATAGAGCCATTGGCTGACTGTAGACATCATATAGTAGTCAAAAGAATAAGAATTATGCACATTCACCTGACACACACACACACACACACACACATACACACATGCTCAAGGCAGAAACTACACCTCAGTGTAGTCAGTGCAACCAATTTCTTACTGTAAAGCATAGAATACAAGAAGCATAACAAAAATACATAGCAACTATTACGATGCACAAAATCTTAACATGCACTTCAAAAATATACTTCCTAACTAAATAAGAGGATATCTGAAGAAAATTAAATATTTCTAACTTCTATAAAAAAAATAGAGCTTGGACTTTGAACCATAAAACGTATGCTTTCAATACTCTTGAACTATGCAACTTGTGATATTTTGAAAAACAATTTTAAAATACCTCACAGCCACTTAAAATGTTTTAAAACATTTCTGAATAAAATATCAAGTTTCAGTAAAAATGACCAACAGAGGTTTTGATTTGCTGGTCAAACAATCAATTGACATTTAATGGCAAAGGATTATCTGGCAACTTAAGACTATTACATCTACTTACTACTAGGTGTAAACAAGCAACAAAATAAGATGAAAGAAATACGAGTCAAAAATGAATAATAATGACAATACTTCATGTAAGAAATTCAGACAACTTAAGACTATTACATCTACTTACTACCAGGTGTAAACAAGCAACAAAATAAGATGAAAGAAATACGAGTCAAAAATGAATAATAATGACAATACTTCATGTAAGAAATTCAGACAACTTAAGACTATTACATCTACTTACTACTAGGTGTAAACAAGCAACAAAATAAGATGAAAGAAATACGAGTCAAAAATGAATAATAATGACAATACTTCATGTAAGAAATTCAGACAACTTAAGACTATTACATCTACTTACTACCAGGTGTAAACAAGCAACAAAATAAGATGAAAGAAATACGAGTCAAAAATTAGTAATAATGACAATAATTCATGTAAGAAATTCAGACAACTTAAGACTATTGCATCTACTTACTACTAGGTGTAAACAAGCAACAAAATAAGATGAAAGAAATACGAGTCAAAAATGAATAATAATGACAATACTTCATGTAAGAAATTCAGACAACTTAAGACTATTACATCTACTTACTACCAGGTGTAAACAAGCAACAAAATAAGATGAAAGAAATACGAGTCAAAAATTAGTAATAATGACAATAATTCATGTAAGAAATTCAGACAACTTAAGACTATTGCATCTACTTACTACTAGGTGTAAACAAGCAACAAAATAAGATGAAAGAAATAAGAGACAAAAATTAATTAAGTACTGACCAGGCTCGATGTTGCTTAACTTCGATGATCGGATTGGATTCGGTGTATTCAACATGATATAGCCGTAGACATAACATTCATTTAGCGGAATCAAATTCATTTGAAAATGGAGTTAAAAGCATGAGCAGACCTTAATCTGATCTAATTTTTAAAATTTGACATGTCTAAATATTTGCTTGAAAGAAGAACACAAATCTGAGGTTATAACCTTAAGACAAATGAGTAACATTTTTCTCAATAAATAGATTAATGTCTCTCCAAAGATTTAACAGTTTTATTGAGATATTTTGTTTCAGAAAAAATGGTTTATTGAAATATTTGATGATGATTCTCTGTTAACTTCATGCAGGTAATACAATAAGAAAACAATCAAAAGATATATTATTCCTGAAAAAAT
Source organism: Ascarosepion bandense (assembly GCA_037127315.1). Lineage (NCBI taxonomy): Eukaryota > Metazoa > Mollusca > Cephalopoda > Sepiida > Sepiidae > Ascarosepion > Ascarosepion bandense. Next base: position 650,123 of record JBBBDQ010000714.1, read on the forward strand.
AGGAATATGTCAAGATAATATTCATCAGTGATGGACAAGAAAGTTGTTATTGTTTAGAGAGAGGAATGTTGGACCATTGTCGTGTGAGAAATCCATTCAGGCAATACATGTGTAAGTAATGACTGTGAAGAGACTGGAATAACAATGGCAGGCAGTGTGCCAGAAATTGACATTAGTTAGCCTGATGGTGTTATTCCACATAGGGTTGAAGCAGCAACAGAACCAGCCAACCAGAAACCAGCCTGCCTGCTCATCTTTGAGACTGATTTTGTTCCGAGACCCAAGAGAGAAAACCCAATTTCCTCAAGGCACTTTCAAACATATTTATGCTTCCAAGTTTCTTGCAGAGAGCCACTGAAGATGGTAATCCATACCACGTCAATCAAAGAATGTTTTATTGGGATGAAGTTAAGCACATGGAAGTGATATCTCTGTTTGTGTGAGTCACTTAGCTTTGTATAAACTGATGTACATGTGTATTGGGATAAATGTGCATGCCAATAATCAATCATATATATATATATATATATATATATATATAATATAATATAATATAATTATATGGTTATGTCAATTTTTCATTGCTACATGGAAATTTCTATGTTTCGAGATTAATTCCCATCATCAGGCAATGCTGGTGTGGTTGTGCAGACGATTTACATTTAAATGACAAATACTTTTGGTTTACTGTGAATGTATGTGGGTGTTTTTTTTTTGTGTGTGTGTGTGTGTGTGTGCGTGCGTGAGTCCTCTTCACTTGGAATTATATATATATATATATATATAGAGAGAGAGAGAGAGATAGAATTCCAGTTGAATTCATTGCATTTGCTTACATACAAATGCCCATGGGAAAAGTATTAACCTATCACTTTTCCATCCAGCTATAGGTTAAAATAGTAGGACAGATTGGGTTCTAAAGCATTGGTTGGCAACTGGTCTACTGTAGAAAGTTATAATAGGAAAATCTTCTGCCCAGTCAGTCATGTTTCTTTTGAGACATGATTATCCAAGTGTGTATCAAATATGGCACTTAACTTACTGACTGATATATATACACACACAAACACACACGCAGATTTTCTAAAGAAAAGAATAGATATTTTATTTATTAATCCAACAGATTTTTTGACTTAAATGTTTAGTGAATACTCATATGGAAGCTCTATTAATTTATTAAGCAGTAAATTTATTTTTATTTTTTCATCTACCAGGCTGAATATTCAGGAAAACATTTTAGAGAAAAATATACAGTTTTTGACAGGTTTTGAACCTGCATTCACCTAGTGTCAAAAAGGTGAAACTTTCATTTGATATGCATCCTTGGAGTGTGCATTTGGTCAACTAATATTGAATAGTTTCTTTAAACACAGGTTTTTCTCCTTTTTAAAACCCATAAGATTCAATCTGTCCTGCTATTTATCTCTAGAAAAGAGATGGATTCATGCCTTTCTGAAGGATATTAGCTTGTAAGTGAATGTAAGGAACTTGACTGGAATTCAAACTCATCTGTTTGATTTTTCAAACCAAACTGCTATCCATTATTTCACCATTCTTCCATGAAATATATATACATCTATTTGCGTAATGGCTTTTCCAAGCATGGGTGATCATGATTCCCGGATTTTAACTATGAAATTTTTATCTCTTTTTTACCATCCCTGTTTGTAGTTGTTCTGTCATCCATTCACTCAAACCCATTAGGTTCTTCCTGCTTATCTTGCCTTCATCATGTTACATGTGTGTTAAATTCTCCAAGCCTTCTTTCTTCATTATATATTGTAGAAATTTCAGCTGTCTCTTTCAGATTGTCATTCTTCTTCTATGTACCCCGTCCTTTCAGGACCTAGGCAATCATGGCTTTCCACATCTCTCTATCCCTGGTGGCTCTTAGCATGCTTTCTCCTGTTACACCACGCAACCCTCATTCCGTCATCCACCTGATCAAGTCCTTCAAATATGATATCTGCTGCTTTCCTCTGTCTTTTTTTCCCTCTGTCTGGCCTGTTAGTATCAGGTTCTCTAAGCCCTCCTTCCTCATTGCATGTCTGAGCAACTTTAGCTGTCTCTTCCTGATGCTCAGTATTAATTTCTTTTTCATTTCTATCCTTTCCAAAACCTCATCATTGCTAACATGCTTGATCCATGATATTCACAGCATTCTTTTCTAGAACCACATTTCAATTGCTTCAAGTTTTTCCTTTATCTTCGATGACATTGTCCAGCATTCACTGCCATATTGAAGAACTGACATCACATAGCAATCCAGTACACTCTTCCTTGTTTCTAGCAAAATTGTTCTGTTTCTTAATACTTTACTCAACTTCTGGAATGCTTCCTTCGTCATGGTACATAAAAGAAGAAGAAGAAAAAAGAAGTAGACATTAAGCTCATGAATGTTTTTGTCTTCTTTTTTGTCTCTTTCTTTCTTTGAATCCCTTTCTGTATTTTCCACTCCTTTTTTCTTCCTTTCTTTTTGATTACTTCCATTTCATTGAAGCAGATGTTAACTATATGACAGCATTATCTCCTCTTCTGTTTTTCCTTTCTTATTATGCATGCTTTCTTTTTCTTGCTAAAACCAAACAGCACCTCTCATGTACATTTTCTTTTGTTTTTACTCCAAACCAAAATGGAGTGGTCCATTATTTATCAGAGTAATGGCAGATGTAATGTACAGGCTAACTTACTAACTAATGCAGGGACACTCAGAATTATAATATGTTGCTTATATATTTCTATACATAAGTGCGATCTTTATTAGTGAACTTGTAATGATTTGTGTATGTGTAAATCATTATATTGATGCTATGTATATACAACCTGATTGAATATATTTTTGTATGTGTAAACCTGCAGTTTTATGAATGTGTTTTAATGTAAAGAAGATTCTTTACGATATTTTCATTTGGTTAATCATCAATGCAATGGTAACTGATCATTGCTTGTGCTGGGGGAATCATATTGAGGAGGTGAAATGATTGATCCAATTCCTTTTAAGGCAGATCAATGATGCAACAAATTCTTTGGCCATATGGAGATACAAGACTTGATTACATGGGAGAAAGCAAGCAAATATGGAGACAGTATACCCCATGGGACTTTTACTGTGAAATCTGATAAGCACATTCTAAATACAGATCGCCATGACAGTTTGGCCAGAACACTTGCTAGAACATAATACAATAGGGTGTGGTATGAAGATCATTTTAACTGAGATGGCTTTTTTCTAAAGAACTGTTACTTTGTAGAATCTCGAAACATAGAAATTTCTGTGTCACAATGTACAATTAATTCATAATTGTATGATTATATTAAGCTCTATAATATTCATTATATTGAACACTGTTTATAATAAAATAAATGCCAGGGCACTCAAAATAGTAAAACCTTGAGTCCTTTTCACCTGGATTTATACATACATACATACTTATATATATATATATATATATATTAGGATGTGCGTTCAGGTTTTATGTGCATTGTGGTGCAGTGGATATCAACTCAGAATGCTGAGTTTGAATTCCATTTGAATTCCTTGCATTCACTTATGCACAAATACTATTAGGAAAGATATTAATCCATCTCTTCCCTCCAGTTATGGGTTAAATAATAGGACAGATTGGGATCTATAGCCTTGGCTGGCAACCAGTCTTCCGCAGAAAGCAATGGCAACTTACTGCGGGATAATCTTCTGCCAAGTCATTCATGTCTCTTTTGAGACATATTCGCCCAAAGCATATATCATGTATGGCACTTAACTAACTGACATATATATATAATCATTTGCATATAGGCCTGTTTTGCTGTATCACAGTGTAGCTAGATCAACTGTTTGCTATAAGCTGATTGAAATCCCACTGATTTGTAATCAGATAGAGGTTTTTACCCCTAAGCTATCAGTGCACAGGAAAGAAAGGCAGATTTTACACAGTTATTCACAGAATGTAAACAAACAGCCAGTAATCAAAAGCATTCAGGTTCAATGCAATGAATTTGTCACTTTAACTGAGCAGGTTCATGCCAACCTCAAAGTTTCATGAGGATACCATTATGTCTTCACTCATCAAAGCTGAGTTTTTTTTTTTTTGCAGAAGAAATCATAATGGTGTCCCCACAAAACAATAAACCTGCTAAGTTAAAGTAACAAATTCTTTGCGTTAAACTAATCAACACTCTATCTCTTACCTAATATTGAGCACTTTACGATAGAAAAATCTACTTGTCAAAATACATTTTATCAGTAAAACTACTGAGAAAACAACAATCTTGGCGCTAAACATGATCACAACTCAACACTGTATTTATCTTCACTTACAACTCTATCAAAAAGTAAAATCCAAAAATAGATTGATTTTCAAAAAAAATTTTTTGTGACGTATTTTTCTCAAATCTTAACCGTTATTTATTTTTTATTTTTTTATTTCTTTACCTTTTATTCTTTTATTTTTTATTTCTCTTTTTTTAATCTTATTTTTCTTCATTTTGATATAGACTGTGTTGCTGAGGATACGTGAAATCTCTCTTAGGGATTTCATGTTGAAATGTTCATTCAGCATTTTTTAATTTTGAAAATTTATTTTAATTTATATTGGCTCTGTAATTTTAATTACATTGAGCTCTCCTCCTGTATCATTTTTTAATATTAAAATTTTTAATATTAATTAGGATCAGGTTCTTGGAATTTACCTTCTAACTTTTCTGTTTCGGATTAAAGTAATTTAATAAAATAAAAAAAATAAAAATAAAAATATATATATATATATATATTTTTTTTTTTTATTTATTTATTTTTTTTTTTTCAGCCTTTGCCCTGACGATCCGTAGTGTGAAACCGCGGTAGGTTTTGGCTCACTATAAATTTTTGTGTGTTTTTGCTCTACTATTGTATCTTTTCTTTCGTACTTTGTATTGAGCACTTTTTCTTGTGTTTGGTTCCGTTTGGGGTTTTTTCTTTACTGCAGAGTATTGAATGTTTTGTTCTTGTTCCGCGGGTTTCTTTTTTTTCTCCCCATTTATCCGACATCTTAGTACACCAGATTGTAACGGATTTAGGTTCTGTTTGTTAATGGTTTTTTCGGAGGTTTATTTTAGTATAAATTTACGGCCTGCATACTTACAGAGTCTATTTAGTTATTATTATTATATATATATATATAAAATAATTTAAAAAATATAACAGCAATGCTGAATAACAGCAATGCAAAATATTAACAAACAATGTAATTACAGAATGAAAACAAAACATCCAATGTGGGTAAAATTGTTTGGGAGGAAAATGTAAAATATAAAGTGAAATTGACAATCATTTGTCAAATGATTTATATCGGAAAAACTGGGAAAGAATTCAAAGAAATATGTCTAAATCATTTGCTAGCATTTAAACATGAAAGATATAAAAACACCACCACAGTGTCAAAATACATCTGCAAACTAAAAATGAAAGCGAAAACACCGATGAGATAGAATAAAAAAGACAAAGAAAACCAGAGAAAGAAATGACAATCTTTGAAAGAAGGAGAAACTGAAAATCATAGAATTCGATAACATGAAACAAAAAGTAATCAATTTATTTGAAACTGTCAGCATGCTAATGCTGTCCTTTAAAAATCATGAATCAGTATAGTTTGAGAAGCATCCAAGATAAACGATTGCTGATTTTTAAATTTGTGCAGTGTGAAACATAGTTAATAACCTCAAAAAATATTTCTATGTGTTGTAGAATGTTCTTTCAAATGTATTTAAAATAGAGCACTCTTATATCCAAAAGAAATTTAATATAATCCTCATCATCGTGCTTTTTTTTATTCCTAGCAGAGAAAGTTCCTCAGTATCCTGATCCCTTAGACATCAATGACAAATAAATATAGTGTCATACTTAATACTGGTTTGCACATTAGCAAAGATGTTTCTGTCAGGTAATCGCCCTTTGCTGCAGGTGCTCCAGAATAGAGCTAAGCATTTCACATTTGAACAATATTTGAGATAGGAGTGAATTTCACTACTGGTTTATTATACTTCTTGAAGGTTGATTGTTGGGTCAAGGCTAGACTGACAAGTATACACTGTTATTTTACCCAAAGGTAGAGGAGAGGTATTATGTTTATGCCTTTCCAAATGGCATTAGGATATAGGAGAAAGCCAATTATGACAATCAAAATACACACACACACATATATATATATATATATATATATATATATATAGGGGGTGGTGATGGATAATTTGTTGCCTAAAAAATGCAAAAACAAAAATGGTAATGACATTAGCCCACTAGTGCCCCCTATATATAAATTTACTTGAGCCACAAGATTAACAACTAGGTCCTACCCTTTTACTGTGAAACTAATAAAATGTAAATGCAAATTCTACTCCATCAGTTTCTTTTCTTGTACTTCCCGCCTGTGGAATTCCTTTCCATTTACTTGCTTCCCTGACAGCTACAACCTCCAAGAATTTAAATGTAAATTCAATAGTCATCTCCTATCTCACTAACCTGCATCCTCTCCCTCATGCTCCTTTCTCCATCCACTCCACTTTCATCAGTATTCTCATTCTTCTCTTACCTACTTCCTGACACCCCCTATAACCTGTTACTCTTTTTCATAACTTTCCTCCTATATAAACTCCTGCAAAACAGTGGCAGTAAAATGCCTTGCTTGGGGCAATATGATTATAAAAAAAGAATTCTTTACTATTATAATGTAGATATAAAGTGGGGGATCAATTCTACATTACAATCAATATATAAACTGATCCCTCACTTCATGGCCACAATCATCCTTCTCTTACCCACTTCCCGACACACCCTGTAACCTGTCACTCTTTTTCATAACTTTCCTCCTATGTAACCCCCTGCAAAACAGTGGCAGTAAAATGCCTTGCTTGGGGTGATATGATTATAAAAAAAAAACATATTTTAACAGATATATTTACTAAAATTGTACAAAATATCTTTGAATACTAAAAAGTAAATTAATTCAATAAAATTGCCACTGGCTTCAATCATTACTGCCAGATGACTTTGGAATCTAATGCAATCTTTTGAACTGTCTCCTTGTTTTAATTGGTGAACGCTGCCACAATCCTTGCTACTAGTGTTACTAGTTTTGTTACTTTCTCACTTAATTGTGCACATAATAATTGTTGTGGGGCGTTACCCACTTAAGTACTGCTGCCATTTATGGTCAGGCGCCCCTGCCATTCTCCTCAATGTTCTCAACAGGCTCCAAAGGAGAGTCTGTAATGTGATAGGTACTGATCTAGCGGCTCGACTGCAGCCACTTCCCCACCGTCGAAATGTGGCCTCCCTTTGTCTATTCTATAAATACTTTCATGGCTTCTGCTCGGACGAACTAAAGTCACTGGTACCTCCTCAACAGGTGCTTACTTGTGCAACCAGACTGGCAACTGGGTCCCACCCATTCACAGTCAGGTTAGCCAAATGCAGACAACAATTCTACTCCTGCAGCTTCTTCTCTCGCACTTCCCACCTGTGGAACTCGCTCCCGTATTCTTGCTTTCCTGATGGCTACAACCTCCAGAAATTTAAATGTAATGTCAATACTCTAGCTCTCTCCGCCCCTATATCCTTCCCTTTCTCTCCACCTATGTATCTGTCATCGCACCTGCATTCTCAGCTTTCTATTGCTCCTTTCTAACTAGTTTTTACTCCTCACTCTTTTCTAATTAATTATTTTACAGTTATGTAGCACCCTGCACATCAGTGGCATTTCTGCCTTGCTTGGGATGAAATGATTAAAAAAAAAAAAAACTATGGACTCTTCCTACCAGTATATTAACTGAGAGTTAATCACTCTCGTGGCTCTCATGGCTTCAGTTCAGCTCAGCACAGTCTGTCTGTCTGTCAGTCACTAGTAAGCCAAGCTTATATTTACTCTTTTCTCCTGTATCTATTTTTGACTTAATATATGTGTTAACCATACCACCGTGTTTCGAGTCATCATTTTGTGGTCCCATCACCGGTCCACATCAATAATCAAGAGTGTTGCAGTCTGAGGAGTTAGGTGGCCAAATGTAAGGGGTGACATAATCACAAAAATTGTCTGACAGCCATGACCGGGTTCTCCTGTTTGTGTTGCATGGTACAGAGTCCTGTTGCCAGACGTAGGTTTTTTCCCAGAATTCATCTTCTTGGCCCAGCAACTCACTACCTCCTCAAGGTATACCCACACTAATGTGTAATAGTATAAATAACAAAAAGGAAACATTTATAAATTTAACATATTTTGCTTATTTTTAAATTTCATCAGAAGATGAAATATGGAGGAGAAAAGAAAATTTTTGTATTTTTTATTTTTGTGTTTCTTTGCTTATCATTGGTTATCATCGTTCACATATGGATATTCTATCAAGCAATGTTTAGGTGTATAGTTTTTGGGTGCAATAACTTTGCAAATTGCCTGAAGACACCACTAATGGTTGAAACCTATGTCATGTAGTAACTCATTTACAAATAGAAAATATATATATATATATATATAGTTTATTTAGTTTAATTTCAAATGACCTAATTTTTTTTAAAAAAATAATTTTATTTTAAATCCTATATCTTTTTATTCCCTTTTATTAATAATTATGCCTTTTTAAGTAAAGGCCTTTTTCTAATACTTCAACGTTTTGGGGAAATTAGGTTTTTGAATTTGTCCAGCGTCTGTAATATTTAAAAAAATTTTTTTCTTTAGTTTCTTCCTTTTTCCCTCCCTTCCTTCTTTTATCTCTCTTACCACCTTTTTCCGTGTTGCTTAAACTTACATCGATTTAACACGGCTGTCTGTTAATTTTTAGTTACATTCTCCCTTTTTTTTGCGAACCCAGATGATGTCAATTTTTTTTCTTTTCTTATTTATTTGATTTTATTCTTTTTCTTTTCCGTTTTCTTTTTCTTTTTCTTTTCCTTTATTTTTATTATTATTTTATTTTATTTTATTATTTATTTTTTAATTTCTTTGCAATCTATTTAAAAAGGAAAATTAGACTAATTTTTCTCCAGTTTCTGAAAGGTTTTTTCTGTTGCTGAGGTGATGTGTCGTCCCCCGTGGGGATCTTCATATCGAAATGGCCATTCAACATCTTTGAATTAATCCTTTTTTAATATATATATATATACTGGAAATGCATTGCCATTCAATTATAAACTATAAAAAGTACTCAAAATCAGGAAAAATATTTGTCAGTGGTTAGGATTAAATGCAAGCATTACTGATAGAATAGGGCTTGTAATCTGCATAATGTAAATGCATGACTAATGATTCTACTTTAGAAATGCATTGAAAATCAGTCAGAAAGGGATTGTCAATGATCAGGAATTAATAAAAGAATTTTCGATAGAATAAGAATGTTTTGTATAAAATGTAAATGTATTTCTAATAATTCTACTGTAGGAATGTATCAAAAAGCAGAAATAAAAAAATTTTCAGTGGTCAAGAATAAATACAAGCATTTCTGACAGAATAGAGCTATTATATATGTAATGTGAATGTCCTGTTAAGTTCAACTATTAAAATTTATTTCTGGTAAATGACAACCTTTAGCACCTCTAAAGGGTGTAGAGGTTACTACCCAAACTGTACATTATTAGCTTAGAGAAATTTTTCATATTATGTTTATAATTGTGAATTTGATTTCTGATATGAAACCATATTGTCTATTTTTTTATATTGACCTAACCACTGTATCAAAGGAAAGTTTCCCAGTCTATACATGACATGATTTTACCACCAAGTCAGTCTTCATGCTTTCTATTTGTGCTATTATTTAAGATTTTGTAACATTGTGTTATAAACAGCTCTGCAATCTTTACAATGGTTGACAAGTTTGAGCAACATGCTTGTACCAAATTTTGTATCAAAGTGTGAAAAATTTGCTACCAAACTCTTAAAATACATTGACTGATTTTTTGTAAACATTCTTTAGGTCAAAGTTTTGGATGGTAGACACACATTTCAAGGCATGTTGATTGTTGGCTTAAAATGATGTGCATTCATGGCGACTAGTCACCAGCAAAGCACCAAAAAATGAAGAACCAGTTTGTGAACTCATGACTGGAGGCAGCTACTGAACAATCTTGTTGTTCTCTTGCATGACAGGATATCACTTATGTTGGGGTGCTCATGTAGTCAGCAGGAGATTCTCATGGAAAACCTGAACATGCCTCATGTTGCGGCAAAATGTTAGTCTCAAAGATCTTGACATTTGATGAGACATTGTAGATGCGCTAGGATCACTGTATATGTTCCCAAGTGGATGATTCTCAAGGAATGAACATCAAATTTAAACCATGTATTAAATATATTATTTATTGAGGTAGCATCTTGCTTTCTTTAGGTTTAGTCTGGTAATCTTCTGATACCAAAATGTTGCTATCTGTACCTGTGTGCATGTCTAGATAAAACTTTGTTGCTGAGTGTATTTGGATCAAACTTTGTTGACTTTTGTGTCTAGATCAAATCTTATTACTGTGTGTGTCTGGATCTTGTCTTGCATGTCTTTGTTTGTCTAGATTTGAGCATAGAAAATGGACAATCTATGTTTTTTCAGATATGATCGAACTGATTTCACAAATGTAGTAATTCTTTTTCTTTTAATATTTTCAAATAATTCTTTTAGGCTGTTTGCCTTAAAAAATTGTTTTGGAGTCAAGATCAATGCATACAATTAGAAGATGTTTTATCCTCTATTCCAGAAATTTAAATGCAATGTCAAATACTCATCTACTTACCACTCGACCCTAGCCCTTCCCCCACCCTGTATATCCTTCCCTTTCTCTCTACCCTTGAAACTGTCAACACACCTGCATTCTCATCTTTCTATTGCTCCTTTCTAATTGGTTTGAACTCCTCTTTCTCTCTTCTAATTAATCTTCTTTCAGTTATGTACCCCCCCCCCCCCCGCCGTACATCAGTGGCATTTCCGCCTTGCTCGGGTGAAATGGAATAAAAAAAAAAAAAAAAAATTTGGACACCATAATAGGTCTTTTTGTTTTAGTAAGAATGAATTCATAATTTTAGTGTGAACTATTCATAATCCTGTTATGCTAATCTCTTTCTTTTGGGATTTTTTGATAAATGACAGATGTTTTTTTCCTGAGGGTTGGTAAGACTGTATTTTATTTTGCATTTTATCTGCTACACTGATATTTGAAATACAGTTTGATTTAAGAAATTGTAGGACATTAGATTTGAATATAAACTGACATGGCCAAAGATGCATTCCAGAAACTGAGTAGAGTATTAAGAGACAGGAAAATTTTGCTGGAAACAAAGAAGAGAATACTGGCTTGCTATGTGATGTCTGTCCTTCAATATAACAGCGAATGCTGGACAATCTTCTCAAAGATGAAAAGGTGATTTGAAGCAACTAAAATGTGGTTCTACAGAAGGATGCTATGTATACCACAGACAGAACATGTGAGCAACTATGAGGTTTTGGAGAGGATAGAAACAAAAAGGGAAAAACTACTTAACATCAGGAAAAGACAGCTGAAGTTCCTGAGACATTTAATAAGGAAGAAGGGCTTAGAGAATTTGATACTCACAGGTCAGATAGTGGGAAAGAGAGACAGGGGAAATCAGTAGATAACATATATGAAGGGCCTGAGCAGGTGGATGGAAGCGCATGGTTTGGGTGGGCTTAACAGTAGAAAACATGCTAAGAGCTACTCGGGATAGGAAGATGTGAAGGCCATCGCCTACGTTCTGAAGGGACATGGCATATAGAATAAGAAGAATATTATATAGATAACGCCATAAAAAGTTCTTGTTGGTTGATTTTGCTTAGCAGCTTATCAAACTCTATGGGTTACTTAATGCTGAAATCTAAATATTTTGAATGCAACTGTATGTCTTCAACTATAGATAAAATGTATTGTTGGTCATTTTAATATGAATAACTATGGTTGGTTAATTTCTTTTATAGAAAAACTAGCTGCATAGCTTGGTGTTGCTCGGGGCTTTAGTGGTTATGTTGAAATGGTAAGGTCAAGTGCTTATTCAAAATGCTCCAGTATGAGGTTGCCGTAATGTGTAACTTAAAAAATTGCAAAGTAGGTATTAGTTTTTGTTGTATTTATTAAAACAGAATTGATGGTTGGTCAATTCTGCCAATAAACACTAATAAGTAAGTGTTACATGAGTTTGTAATGTGATACAAGGACGTTATGACACAGAAAAAGTGAATGCATTGTCTCTGCAATGTCAGAGGGGTTGGCACCTTGTAGAAAATGTGAAATTGTTATGGGAAATGATGAGGTAAAAGTTACAAAAAAGATCCTATTTTTGTTGGAATACAACTAAGTGTTTTGGAGAAATAAGTGATCGCAAAAAAAGCAACATTTTCTATTAATTTTTGCTGCACCCTGTGAAAATTTTGTTCACATATCAAGGCATCAGACCTTTATCTACTAGTGACTTGATTTTGGTTGTGTTTGAGTAAAGCATCTTGGAGAAATGCATAAAAGTGGGCAAAAATGTGCAATATGTTTATCAATGATTTTTGACAAACCCTGTACATTGATTCAAAATGTTTTGTATACATAAAGATTTGAACCTTTGATCTACAAGTTACCCGATTTTAGTCGAATTTGCATCAGGCATCTTGGAGGAAAAGAGTTCGTAAATTCTAAGCATTTTGGTGATCTCTGCCATAACTTCGTAAATCAATTTAAAAATTTTTGTGTACATCAAAGGTTCATGTCATGATCAAGTGACTAAATTTTGGTTGAAATATGACCAAGGGTCTTGGAGGAGTAGGGTTTGTCAGATATATCCATTTTTATGGATATAGATGTATTGCAGGTGATTTTACTATTTTTAAAAATACTTTCATCGTGTTTGCTTTTGTTTGGGGATTCACTATTTTTCCATAGCTGGGACTTGAACAGGTGCTATCACTCTGGGTCAGGGTGAACCTGGGAATAACAATTAAGAGGTGGTTTTTCGCTTTTAAAAGCCTCCAATTCCCTAATCAGAGGACTTGCTGCTGGACATAGTTTATTGTCATACCCGGGACTATCATGTGTCTAAATCAAACCTTGTTGCTGTGTGTGTCTGCATCAAACCTTGTTGCTGTGTGTGTCTTCATGTGTTTAGATCAAATGACAGTGTCAGTATTTACTCTGTAGAGTTTTTTGACATTTATTTCATGTCTATATTTCTCCACGTTCAATATTTCCTTGAATTAAAAAAAACCTTTTCAGTCAAACGTTGAACTTTACATTGATAATATATATCAGAATGTTTAGAACGTAAGTCCACAGGGTGTCACCTCATGACATTTGCCAGTTTGTGGGAACTTTTTGTTCCGATGCCGTATGGGAGGATGGATATTAGTTGTTTGTTTTGCTTCAGAATTCAATAATCAATTTTATGAAATAAAATTAATACTGGAGTTTGTTGATTCTCGAATGTCAAGACCAAAAATCATTTCCAATTTATACAGACTCCATAATACAGTTCAGTGTTTGCCATCTTTCTTATCTGCGTTTATTGGCTTCACTTCAATAAAGGCTCACACAAGGGCAACATTTTTTTTTCTTGCAACCGTTCACTGTAATATGTTTAAAGTTGATAGTTTTATTTTCTTTTATATTTGCAACACAGATTTATTTTTTTTTGCTTTCACACTTAAAATTTTCTTTAGAACTGAGGCAAGGTTTTTATCTTGTTAAATTCCACTGATAATAACAGATTAAATTAATTTGATCATTATGTTCTGTTTTCTTTGAAATTGATTGTGTTGATAGAAGACAACAAAGAAGAATTTATTAGAGTGTTTCAAAAGTATTTACTTTTTACAGTTTCAAATCTTATTTCATATGCTCATATGAAGTCGGTCTATAATTCTATTATATTATTAATATCACATATATATATATATATATATATATATATATATATATATATACAGTACTGTGCAAAAGTATTAGGACAAGAACTATTTTATCTTTTATAAGACATCAAAATAAAGTTTAAAATCACCCCTGTCCTAAAACTTTTGCACACTACCAGTAATGTGCAAAAGTATTAGGACAGGGTGATTTTCCTAAAAATCTCACTTAAATTCAAATAGAGGGTGAAAAGCCAAACCTTTGTAAGAATTATTTAACTTAAAAGGAAGAGGAAGGAAAGCTTCGGAATTTGAAATGGCCCCCACAAAGCCTTGATATCAATCCTATTAAACATCTATAGAACATTTTGGATAAAAAAGAAATGATAAATCTAATGTTACTTTGCAAGACACACTTTGGGAACAAATACAATCTGCTTGGCAGGAGATACCATTAGATATAATGAAGAAGCTTGTGATGTCAATGCCTGACAGAATGAAGGCTGTGATCAAAGCAAAAGGCTATCATGCTAAATATTAAATTTATTTTGTAACAAGTATTTTTTTTCTTGTTAAAGCATTTGTTGAGTAAATCAAATAAAATTATTTAATTAAATTGTTTATTTTTTGTCAATATGCCTCATAAAAATAAAATAGTTCTTGTCCTCATACTTTTGCACAGTACTGGATATAAATATGTGTCTGTGTGTGATATTAATAATATAATGTGTGCATATCTACATATGCATACATAAGATCTGTTTTGTCACCTAAAATTCATCTAAATAAATTCTATTAAATTCTACCAACAAAGGCTCACTTTTTAACTTTTTAGTGTATCTTTGCAATTGTCATACACTGGGATTGAACTATTTACATTGTTCAGACTGTTGTTCTCATCTTCATTGCCATTTTCATGACATTTCAGCTATTGTACACTCTGGTCTTCTTCAAGTGGCATACATTAGAATTTCAAATGAAACCTGTTATTTAGTCCATGTGGGTAGATTGTATATAAGCTGAAGAAGGCTGGTGCGTATCAGTTGAAACATCAGGAATATGGTAGTAAAGATGAGTACAACCATAGTTACAATACCTCATCTCAGAAATAAAGACATTATGATTGAAGTTGTGAATATATATAGATTTTGTTATTTTAGGAGTATATGTATATATTATAGGTCAGAAGTTTTCAGAGTACCCCTTAGATTTTGAAGAACTGTCTAAAAATTGTCTAAAAATTCTAAAAATGACTCATTTCAGGTCAGAGGACCTTTACTCTTCCTGAGAGGATTTTATAATATATTTAGTAATAATAATACATTTAACCAATCACTGCATAAAGTCTCTTTAAAATTTGAGCTCTTTTTGCCTAATCCACTTTCCTTGTTGGCTAATTGTAAGCAGAGGATTGTTAGATTTTAAATTTTAGGTAATCCTTTCTCTATGAAATTGGACACCATGCATCATCATCATCATCATTGTTTAAGGTCTGTTTCCATGCTAGCATTGGTTGGATAAGGTTTTCTTGAAGGCTTGTAGTGGATAAGAAATTAAGAATTAAAATCAACCACTTTCTTAACTTTTACAAAAATTCACAATGACGTGTGAAATCCTGGTTTTTTCCCAAATAGAAAAAGGATTGACCAAGTGCTTAAAGAAAAAGTGGAAACCAGATTTCACAAGTAGGTGTTAAATTGATTTTTGACCAATGGGAGAGACTTGCAAGACTTGGGGACTTAGCAATCCAGTGCCAAATTCAAAAGAACTATATAAATGAGCTCCATCAGTGCCAACCGATCAGTCAGGTGGAAGCAGTGAGAAAGACAAAACTAAAATGTAACTTCCACTTCAAATCAACCTGGAGATAAGGTCAGGTTGCACCTTGTTCTTTTTCTTTCTTGTGTGCTGATTCTTTTTACCTCTTCTTCACCCATGAGGACTTCGGATAACATAAAAGTATTTGCGGATTGAGTACTCAAACAAGAAAGAAGTTCACATTTCATGAACAACAGAAAGGGTTCCTTTCGGTACAGATGAAGAAGTTCGTTGAACAAGAAGTTCGTTGAACAATCCCAGAAGTGCATCGACATGCAGGGGTCTATGTAAAATAAGTGACATATGCATTTGTTCTTCAACAGTGAGTATAAAAGTGTTACATGGAAACGGGATTTTTATTTTTTTAATTATTATTTTTTATTGACGCGTTATTCGAGTTACTAGTAAACCCCTGCCGTTAAAAATTACAGCAAAATATATGCAAATAAATACACAACGGTCTTTATTATAATGAGAAAGATATGTAGTGGACAAGAAATTAGGAATTAAAATCAGCTTTCCTCTTCACTTTTACAAAAATTCACAATGACGTGTGAAATCCTGGTTTTTCTCAAGTAGAAAAAGGATTGACCAAGTACTGAAAGAAAAAGTCGAAACCAGATTTTGCAAGTAGGTGTTAAACAGATTTTCTGACTAATGGAAGCGACTTACAAGTCCGTTTCCGCAAGACTAAAAGGGACTTAGCGACCCAGTGCTAAATTCAAAAGGACTATAAAAGGCCCCGATCAGCATCAGATGGAAGCAGCGAGAAAGACAAAACTAAAATGTAACTTCAACTTCAAATCAACCCAGAGATAAGGTCAGGTCGCACCTTATTCTCTTTCTTTTTACTTCTTCTCCATCTGAAGACATTCCTACTAAATGCACATACATAGGTATGTATGCATATACTTCTTCAACGATTACTACCACAAACAAACAAACATTTTCTACAAATCTTGATACCTTTAACTTTCTCAATGAACATTCATTTCTATGAATTCTTGTTATTCTTTCCTTTTAATAAATTTCTAATTTAACATTCAAAATGTATATTTTTATTCTTACACTATTCCACACTTAATAACACATTCCAACCTGCTATCAACCAACCTTCTGATGCCTACATTCTGATAATAATTCTGGATAAAATTTGTAAGCTTTAGGGAGTTTGGTTATGTATGACACAAAGCCAAATAAAATAAACATTAACCAGCTTTTAATAGCTTCAGGCTCCAAAATTGAACCATCATGAAAAATTGGATGAAGTTTTACAGCTGGATACCCTTACTAGCACCAACCAGTTTAGAAAACTGGAAACTCAGTGATTTTGTTTTGACATCATCTCCAGGAGAATTACATACCAAGGAAGGAGAGTTCAGCCTACCCTATTCTACACAGAGTGGATGTAGAAATTTTGATGAAGGAAAAACTTGAAGCAAATGAAATGTGCTTCTACAGAAAGATGCTGTGGATATCATGGATCAACCATGTGAGCAATGATAAGGTTTTGGAAAGGATTGAAACGAAAAAAAAATTAATGCTGAGAATCAGGAAGAGACAGCTAAAGTTCCCAGGACATGGAATGAGGAAGGAGGGCTTGGAGAACCTGATTCTAACAGGCCAGATAGAGGGAAAAAGAGACAGGGGAAAGCAATGGATAACATGTTTGAAGAACCTGATCAGGTGGATGGCAGAATGAACGGGGATTGCATGGTGTAACAGGAGAAAGTGTGCTAAGAGTCACCAGGGATAGGGAGATGTGGATGGCCATGACTGTCTACATCTTGAAAGGAGAAAGCACATAGAAGAAGAATACAACTGTATTCCATCTATCTATTGAATAGCAGAACAGATTATGTTCTGTAGCCTTGGTTGGCGATCAATATACCACTGAAAGAAATGACATCATCATAATCATCATCATCATTTAATGTCTGTTTCTATGCTAGCATGGATTGGACAGAATTTTTCTGAAGGCTCTGTAATTGAACCATCATGAAATATTAGAGTGATTTTTACAGCTGTATGCCCTTACTGACACAAACTGATTTTGGAGACTGGAAACTCGCTGTTTTTATTGAGACACCATCTCTAGGAAGATTCCCTACCAAGGTTAAAGAACTTAGCCTACCTTATTCTACACAGAGTAGGTGTGCACTAATTGCTTAAATAGTTTTAGTATCCTAATGTAGTAAGATTTAATTAAACTCTGTTGAAATGAAGGTCAAACACTGTGTCAGACACTTACCTGGGAGGTCGATGGACTGAGTTGCTTTCCTTTGTGTTCAGAATTGCCATAGTCCTTTTGCCGGTTGGTGCAAACTATTGAACACACATGCAAAGCCTTGACACTTGGTTACATAGTAGTGACTGTGAACCAGTAAAATTATTATTGTGGCAATGCCTCATAAATCAAACTAGGTATGATACTTACAAATTATTAAATCTCAAGTCAGTCAGTTAATTACCAGATGCTTTGAAAGAAATATGACTGACTGGGCAGAAGATTTTTCCCGCAGTAGACTGCCATTACTTTCTGCAGTAGACTGCTTGCCAAACAAAGCAATAAAATCCAATATGTCCTGTTATTTAACCCATAACTGGAGGGAAGAGATGATTTAATACTTTTACTTAAAGTATTTGCACATAAGTGAATGCAATAAATTCAACTGGAATTTGAACTCAACTCTCCAATTTCTTGTTTTAAGCCAATATCTACTGCACCACAATGCACAATGTGAAGAGTTGTACCAAATGTTCAGCCTATCATGTATATGTATATACACACTACAGGCCTCATATATAAGTACTGTTTGGATTATAGCAATATCACATTGAAACATGGGTTCTTGTATGATCACCAAAGCTAAGTAACATCAAGCATAATCGATACATAAGTACGTAACCAATGTTAATTTTGTTTGTTTGTTTGTTTCGAGGTCTTAATGATCTATGAATCCTTATGGGATCATTTAAGGTCATAACCAATGATTTTAGGTCAAGTTATTTTATTTTAACAACATTTTTCTTTTTTGAGTATCAAGATTCATTGGGATTTGTTTTAAGAGCAGGGTCCCCAAGTCCTACCCTTGTTATTTAACCATAACTAGAGGGAAGGGACAGATTAATACCTTTCCCAAGGGTACCAGTGCTGAAGTGAATGCAGGGTATTCAACTGGAATTCAAACTCGGCTCACCAATTTCTCTTTCCAAGTCGATATCCACTGCACCACAATGCACATCCGTCACTATACGGTTACAGCATCTGGTATTCCCAAGTGGTCACCCATCTAAGTACTGACCAGGCTCAACATTGCTTAACTTCGGTGATTGAGTGAGAACCAGTGTATTCAACATGATAGGCCATAAGCCTCCCCAATGTTGAATACCTGGAAATGTAAGCTTAGATGTGTGGGTGGTGCAATGGATAATAGTGCAGGAACGGAAATCAATAAACTGAATTCAAATTCTAATGCACTGCTGCATTGTTATAGTATTGTTGTCTGACTGTGCTGGCCCATTTTAGAAAAAATAGGAGACTGCTATTTATTCGAAGTGAATGACTATAAAGTCAGTTAAGTGCCATATGTGATACATGCTTGAGTGATCATGTCTCAAAAGAGACATGACTGACTGGGTAGAAGATTTTTTGCCATTATTTTCTGCAGCAGACTGGTTGCCAATCAAGTCTATAGAACCCAATGCATTCTGTTATTTAACTCATAGCTAGAGAGAAGTGACAGATTAATACCTTTCCAAAGGTTATTTGTACAGAGGTGAATGCAACGAATTACAACTTGAATTTGAACTTGGCTCTCCGATTTTTTGTTCCAAGCCGATATCCACTGCACCATGACACCCATCCTGACAATAGTGCAATTTCTCATGATTGACGCCATTTTATTTTAACTGGATATTCTACAGTACAGGTTATGTTAAATGACACTCCCAACACACAATATTAAAAAAATACATCTCAAAATAGGTTCTCCTGTACAAAATGAGATGTCAACACTGTTTTAGAAATATAGGGCTATATAAGTTGTACTTAATTTAGAACGCAAATTCTAGGCACTAAAAACATGTAGTTACATCTTAAAAAAAAGGTTAAGCAATGTCAAACTTGGTCAATATCTAATTGGCTGACCGCTTGGGAATACTAAATGCTATAATCTTAGATGTGCAGTAGTGTAATAAATAAAGCCTCAAAATTAGAAATCAGAGTGTTGAGTTTCAATTCCAGTCAGATTTGTTGTATTTACTTGCATGCAGAGGCCCTTGGTAAAACGGTATGAATACACATTTTCTTCTCCTATCTATGGGTCAGTTAGTAAGACTTGTACCAGTAAATCATGATTGTCTACAAGAAAAATTTCTTTTAAATCCTGCAAAGGTTTGATAAGCATGAAAATGAATCAATCAATTAAAGATATTTAAGTATAGAAGTTTTAAAACTGAAATTACTTTTGATGTACACTTTTATTTTTATAATCGTTTCCCCCCAAGCAAAGTAGTACTACCACTGGTGCACGGGGGGGGGGGGGCTACATGAAAGGACGGTGAAAAGAAAGAGGCACTAGTTACAAGAGGTTTCAGAGAATGGATAAGAAAAGGATGGGAATACTAGTATGAAGAAAGTGATGTGAAAGTAAAGTGAAAAGGAAGAAGAACAAGGTAGAGGGGGTGTCAGGAGAAGGATAAGAGAAAGATGGGAGTTAAAGAGATAAGAAATTGCTATTGATGATTAAACTCTTGGAGAATTTAGCTATCTAGAAAGGAAGTATATGGAAGGGAGTTCCACAGGCAGTAAGTGCGAGAAAAGAAGCTGTAAGAGTAGAAGTGATGGGTACATTTGACTATTTTGACTGTAAATGAGTGGAACTTAGTTGCCAGTCCAGTAGCTTGAGTAAATTCGAGTAGAGAGGGCTCCAGAGAGCTGATCATGTCAGAACAGAAGCCATGAAAATATTTGTTAAAGAAACAGAGGGAAGCCACACCTTGTCAGTGAGAAAGTAGCTAGAGTTGAGCTGCCAGATCAGGATCAATTACATTGCAGATTCTCCTTTGAATTTTGTCAAGACCTTTGAGATGAATAACACGGGGCTTGACTAGATATGACCTTAGTATTCAATGCGTGGACAGATGGTAGATTTCTATATATGAAAGATTAGTTATGACGAGAAAAACTTCCTGGTCTGACATAGTTACCCAACCTTCATAGCAGTAGATTTAGCTATTGATTTAATGCAGTCATTCGACTTGAGGTTGGCTGAGAGAGTGAGATTGAGGAGATGCAGTTTATTGCTTTCGGGGAGACTAGCTTGATCCTTGCTGATGGAAGATAGAAGAGATTGTCTCTGGTGATTAAAGTATAGTGGATTCGTTTTGGAAGTATTAAAATTTACGAGCCATTTCTTACCCCTGTCCACCACAGACTGGAGGTACTTTTTATGATCAAGAGCAAGGTTTGCTTTGTCAACCTCAGCAGATTTCTTATTGGAGCAAGAGTAAATCATGGTGTCATCAGTGTAGATGCCTAAATGGGATCTGACTACCTGTAAATAATGATGTGATTTATGTTGAAAAAGGAACTTGATTTATTCAATCTGTTGTTCTTAATTATGGTAGCTGTTCTCATAGTATTTGTCTATATTTCTGAGATGAGATAGTATTTACAGTATTTACATTATTCGAACTATAATCCTCATCTTTGTTGACATTTGTATGACATTTCAGCCGTTGTTATACTCCGGCCTTCTTCAGGTGCTAGGAATTTCGAACTAAGGGTTCAGTTTGAAATTCCTAGCACCTGAAGAAGGCCGAAGCATGCAACAGCCGAAATGACAACAAAGATGAGGTCAATAGTCCAAAAAATGTAAATACTGTTCTTACAGATTTAAAGTTTCAACCAAGTACCCTCTGACTATCTTCAGTTGTCTATTATTTTTTGGAAGATATGAGAAATCTGTTGATTATTATTGTGTTTTTTTGTCACTTATGCAAAAATCAGTGACTAAGTTTTAGCTGGAATTTGTGGATATGAAAGTGTAGAAATAGAACAGGTTTATTTCAAAAAGTGTTTCTATCTTTTTCTGAGCATTGAAAATCCCTCTGTTCCTGACTTTTTCTGCATTTATATTTTGTTATCATTAGCAATGCATTTACATTATTCAAAAACTAAACTAAGCATTAATGGGAGAGTAATACTTCTTCTTTTGTGTGCCCTGTCCTTTCAGGACGTAGGCAATCATGGCTTTCCATGTCTTCCTATCCCTGGTGGCTCTTAGCATGCTTTACTTTAATGATCGAGCGGGAACCGGTACATTCAACATGATATAGCCATAGACTAGTAGATATACATGCCTTATCTCAATAGATATATGTACCCCTCCACAGTTGATATACATACCCTTTCCCCAGCCCAGTGTGTATATATATATATATATATATATATATATATACAATTCTTCAATAGATATACATGTTCCTTCCTCAGCAGGTATAGGTACCTATCTGTGACTAATATACATACCCTTCCCAAGTATATATATATATATATATATATATATATATATATTATATTATATTAGTCATTCACATACAAGCCTGTTTCGCTTTATCACAGCTCATCAGTGTGGTTAGACACATCCACTTGCATCTGGCCAGGATCAAAACTCAACTGATTTGGTGTCAGTCAAAGTCACTACCCCCTAAGCCATAGGTACAAGGAATCAGAGAAGGGATATTTTAATGTGTTGTATATAAGCTGTGTATACACACTCCAGTCAACCAAAGAACTCTATTCATTTCTAAAGAGTAATGCATACATTGCAGAAGTGGAAACTGTTTTTAAAATTTTCTTCTCTAGAGATGCTCAATATATAGAAACCATTCTTCAATGCATATATGTACCCTTTCAATAGTAGATATATATCCCTCTTCCTTGGAAAGTAAGATATAAGAAGCTTATAAACCTGATCTCAGATTAAATAATCTTTCTTTAAAGGTTATCTCTGCAAGGTTAGATGTTCATCAGCAGAAATGTTGAAATAAGACAATTCTAAAGGGTATGATTAAATTATAAAATTGATGTTAACTATTTGAGTCTATAACTATGTCATGCAGAGTAAATATGAAATAATGTCAGAAACTTTATAATGTTTCATTGATTCAATAAAAGAAAACCAAATAAAATAGAAATAAATCTGTTTGATTTATATTTCAATTTACTTCAGACTAATTTATATTTGGTTTGTTTCTTTTTCTTTTTTCATCTTCTTTTTTTTGTTCTTATTTTTTATTTGTTTGTTTTTGGAGGATTTTATTTCATTCTTTTTAATGTCTTATTCCATTTTTTTTTTTTATGTGGGATTTCTGTTTGTTTTTATTCCCCACCACCATTATTTTGTGCATATAGCAAACAACACCAGCAAGAAGATTTATTTTATTTGGTTTACTTTTTTATTATTTTAGGATTTTTTTATATTTTTTACCAATTTCTTTTCTCTTTTTTCTTTTTTTTTCTTTTTTTTATATTTTTTGTTTTCTTTTTTTTATTGTTAGGTATGCTTTTTATCTTTCTTTTCTGTTTTGTTTTTAATTTTTACAACATTTTCTTCATATAAAAAAAAACAATATTAAAAAAATTTGTTTTCATTTATATTTTTTTATAGTCTCTTGAGTATTTTAATTTTTTTTCTGACTGTTTTTTTGTAAGGGTTTGTTTATTTTTGTTTTATTTAGTTTTTTTTTTATTATTCATTTTTTTTTTCAGTAGGGAGATACCTGAAAATATTTTCATATACAAGCAACAACACTAACAGTGAGAAAATTTGTTTTGTTATTTTTGGTGGTTTTGTTTAGATGTTATATATTGGTTGGGTTTTTGAGAATTTTTTGTTTTTTGTTGGAGTGTTTTTTGCTTTATATTTTTTTCTTGTTGTTATTGTATTTTTTGTTTGGAGTGAAATTTTTGCCACAACATTTTGTTCATATATCTTTTCACTTTAAAGCAAATAATAATAATCACAAGTCTGTTTTGTTTTATAGATTTTTACGGATATTTTATTTTTTATTTTTCTTTTGCTCCCAATTTTTATTTGGTTGTGTTTTTAAGATTTTTATTATTTTATTATTATTCTTATTATTCTTATTATTATTCTTATTATTTTATTGAGTTTCTTTTTATTCCTTTTTTGTTTTAAGGACTTTTCCCACAGCAATTTTTGTATGCTTTCTCAATTTAAAGCAAACAACCACAAACTAATAAAAAAAAAAATATATATATATATATATATATCCAAGTATGGGTGGAATAATATTCCCCATCCAAAGAAACGCTATTTTTAAAAAAGTGCTCAATACAAAGTAGAGCTAATAATAATAATAATATTTATTAATAAATTATAACATTGATATGTTATAATATCACTACAAAAGTAGCTATTTTGTTTCGACACTTTTTGTGTCTTTTCAAGTGATGTTGTTATTTCGAAATAACAACATCACTTGAAAAGACACAAAAAGTGTCGAAACAAAATAGCTACTTTTGTAGTGATATTATAACATATCAATGTTATAATTTATTAATAAATATTATTATTATATATATATATATATCGAAAATCTAATAGCGAGACAACAACCTACCATGGTTTCGCTTAAAAGCTCGTCAGGGAAATTCGCCAATTTCCCTGACGAGCTGTTAAGCAAAACCGTGGTAGGTTGTTGGCTCGCTATTAGATTTTTGATTTTGTTTGCTCTACTTTCACTTTGAGTGCTTTGTGTTCTCTGCTTTCATATTGAGCTCTTTATTGTTAAGATTTTCGTCTTGGTTTTTTTTTTTCTTTCTTACGAATGCTTGACTTTTTGTTTAGGTACTTCGTTTGTTTCTTTTTTTTCTTCCCCTTCTTTTCCCTACGGGTTCGTTCCCGGTGGCTTTCAAGACAATTTCATTTGTAGTTTAATTATTGCTAGTCTTGACAGAATCAGTTCTGTTAATATTGGTATTCTTACTATAATTAATATTACTATATATATATATATATATATATACCAACTATCTATATAAAACTATATATCTAAAAAAACATACTTTTATTCTGTAAGTATAAAATTACGTAAAAATATTTTGATTTCAGCATTAAATAACTCATAGAGGTGTTGATATGCCACCAAATAAAATCGACAAAATAAAGAACCAACATAAAAGAAATCTTTCATGACATTAACCCATATAATATTCTACAATTCCTTGAAGAAAACAAATGTTATTCAAAAATATAACTACAGCATAAAATATACATATCACTGCCACACAAACATATACATGGGTCATTCAATAATTAAGGTGAATGTTTTGGTATAAGGACTTCTAATACAGATAGAAGCTTACTTTTTTTATATTTTTCAACATAGTCTCCCAGCAGTGTGCCACACACTTTTCCCATCTGTCCACAAGCTTCCATATTCCCTCAGTGTAAAAATCTTTGGACTGATGTCTCAGCCAATTGCTCACAGTACTTTTGACTTCATCATCACTTTCAAACTTTGTGCCTCTCATGAATGCTTTCAAGGTACCAAACAAGTGAAAGTCTGAAGGGGCAAGGTCTGGGCCATAAGGGTCTCGTTGATGGTCTGCACCATTTGGGCTACTGTGTGAGCTGACCTTTGTGTAGGCAAAGTCATCATGGACAATTTTGTGTGCTGTCCCAACAGATAGGCTCAAAGTCCTTGCAATGTCATCCACTGTCACCCTTCAGTCAGACTGAATGGGGTCATTGATTGATTTGATTACCTTAGGAGACCTCACTTCTGTAGGCCTCCCAGGCCTGTCTTTATCCTCAACACTGCTCTGTCCTTCTTTAAACAATTTAGCCCACTTGTAGACATTTTATGGCTGAAACATGTGGCACCATACACAATTGACATTATCCTATGAATTTCAACTGGTTTACCCCCTTCAGCAAACAAAAACTTGATAAGTAACCTCTGTTCAATCCTAGAGCATGCTTCTTGATCGGCCATCTTTGTTAAGTTTTTTTCAATTGGCAAAAAACAATTAAATCCCTTTGAAAAAGAAATAAAGGAAAAAAATTTCAAAAAAAGTAAGCTTCTACCTGTATTAGAAGTCCTTATACCGAAAACTTCACCTTATTTATTGAATGATCCTTGTAGAAGTCCTTTTACCGAAAACTTCACCTTATTTATTGAATGACTCTCGTATATTAGATTTTTGTACAACAAAACGTTAATACATACAAAAGCTGAGCATCATCTACCATGTATTCAACTGTGAAACCAGAATAACATATATCATACTTTTGTTGCTTCAAAACTTTCCAAAATTTAAATTTTGGCATTAAATGACCCATCAGCATTTGATGTGCCATTAAACAAATCAATCAATCAAACCACATTTCTGTCAATTTATGTCTCTTCCTCTTGCATTCAATATTTCCTCTTTCCTTGTTAAATGTCCAAGAAATCTTTTTCTGCCACAGAAAAGATTAGTACTTATTTTGTTTTTTTGTTTCTAGGAACAGTTGTCTATTTCTTAATATTTCACTTGGTTTCTGAAAGATATCTTTCACTATTGCTAAAATTATATTTCTGTAAGAGATTGATTTTGATATCACCAATATATACTTCACATCATGAAATGTTTCTTTTGTCGGCAATCATGCATTCAGGATGTCTTTTAAAGTAAGACTAAGAAAACTAGAAGTCCTGCAATGATTTATTATTGGTAGACACAAACTTCATAACATAATATATGCATATGACACAGTGTTGATAAAAGTCACAAAAGGAAAATTACTGGAATTGTTGATAATGTAACAAAGGAAATTGAAAAAAAATGACCATCAAATGTAAGAAGACAAAATGTATGGTGGTAAGTAAAAGGACCAGCCCAGGATGCAATCTACAAATTAGAAATGTCAAAATCAAACAAATACAAAAATTAAACTTTGATCCCAGCCCAATGTCCTTGAACTGGAAAAAGCATACCTCAAGAATTATTGGCTGCTCAGTCAATGAATACCAACTATTTCCACATACAGAAACAGCTAATATTCCATTAGAGATGAGAAAAAGAAATACTACAATTTAATCTTCACCTAATAGCAAGGAAGGGGAAAAAAGGCATATCTCGAGAACTGTTGGTTGCTCAGTCAATGAATACAAACGTTTTCCACAAACAGAAACAGCTAATATCCCCATATGAGATAAGAAGAGATACTACACTTTGTTCCCCCACCTAATGTCTAGGAAGTGAAAAATGCATGACTAAGAATCATATTCTGCACATTTAATGAATAGCAACTGTTTCTATATATGGAAACAGCTAATATCACAATTAGAGATGAGGATAAGAGATGCTACAGTTTGATTGTCACCCAATGACCAGGAAATGAAAAAAAGCATGACTTAGGTATCATTCGTTGCTCAGTTAATGAATACCAACAGTTTCTACATACAGAAACAGCTAATATTATTATATGAGATAAGAAGAGATACTATGCTTTGATCCCCCATTTAATGTCCCAGAAGTGAAAAATGCATGACTAAGATTCATAGGCTGCTCATTTAATGAATTCTGACTGTTTCTATACACGGAAACAGCTAATATCACAATTAGAGATGAAAATAAGCAATACTACACTTTGATCTCCACCCAACAGCCAAGAAGTGAAAAGAGCATGACTTACGTATCATTAGCTGCTCAGTTAATGAATACCAGTAGTTTCCACATACGGAACACCTAATATCACCATTAGAGTTGGGTAGAAGTTATACTGCACTTTGATTCTAACTCAATGACCAGAAAATGAAAAAGCACGACTCGAAAATCATTGGTTGCTATGTTAATGAATACCAATTGTTCGCACAAACTAAATAGTATCACCATTAGAGATGTGAAGAGACACTACACTTTCATCTCAGTGCAATGGCCAGTGAATGAACAAAAGTATAACTCATATAGTACTGGTTGCATGGTCAATGAACAAAGAATTTCATGAAATGGCTAATATTACAATTGCAGATGCAGAAACTGTATTATACTTTATTCCCAGACCATTAATCAGGAAAAGATGAAAAAACTAACCTGACTAACACTGGTTGTTCAGCAAATATATTGAGAAATTCTTTTTTTATAAGGGGATGTCTAATATTACTACTTATTAACATATCTATTATCAACTGAATATGGATAGGCATTTTAATGAAAATGTATGGATCAAGATAAAACTTGTAATTAAGTCTTTTTGTAAATACAAATTTGTTTTCATGTAAACATTTTCCTCACAATTCATTTTATTATTTACATTTATTTAAAAGTAAGAAAATACATTAATTGAATTTTGACTCTTCTGTAATTTAAGAGCAACTGAAGATTTCTCTCTATTGTTCAAAATTTTCCCAAGCTCTCAGCTTTATTTTTAAAGATGAATTCAATTAAAAATCTGCAAGAGTTTTCAAAGAAAATCTCTTTATCTTCTCACAGCCATAGAATAAAACAAATGGCTGTAATCTGTGTAATTCAATTACCTTAAGAAATAAGATGGAACGTTGGTATTTAGAAATAAAAAAAAAGTGCCTAGCCTAAAATTCTGATGCAAAATTCAGAGCATTTTATTCACTCTTACCAAGTGTATTTCGATGGCTTCTGAGAAAACAATAATGTTTGCCTTGACAGCCTCACGTAAAGCCAAGCGTCAATTTTCTATTCCTGTGGCTACTAATACAGCCATATATTTTTTTGTTACATCAATATTTTGTTTTGCAATTACGTTACATCTTCTAACATTAAGTAAAGCTCTGCATGGTCTTTCTTGTTTTCTGTTTGCGACACCAATAATAAAAAAAACAAAATACAACATTTTTATCAGAAATTTGAACTAAAGCCTCTGTTAAATATATGACTTCCTTCCAATAGTCATTTTCTTCATTTTCTATATCCCTTTATGATGTGACGATCATGACTCTCCACAACTTCCTATCCAATTTTTACTTTTTTATTCTTTGTTGTGCCTTCCACTTAAAGAAGCTTGTTATTTACATTACTGTTTCACTCTGTCTCTTTTATCTTTAATATGTCTTAAGTGTGTCAAATTTTCCAAGCCTTCTTTTCTCATATATCCTAGAAATTTCAACTCTGTCTTTTTATGTTGTTTCTTTATATTCTTTACAAAATTAATTATATCAGATCTGTACACTAAAGTATTTAAATTGTCCATCAGTAAATATATACATTGGTAACTTGACATGCTCTGACTTACTTAAAACTTTCTGTGGAGCATAAAGCTACAGTCTCACTACACTAAGTCTTACTATTGTAGGTTTTTCAAAGTAAAGTTGCTAGCCATATGCCGAAATGTTTGAAGTTAGAGTTGTCCTATACTGGTTGCCAATCAAGGGTAGAGATCTTAATCTGTTCTGCTGTTTAACCCATAGCTGTGAAAAAGGGAGATGAATTCATACTTTTCCCAAGGATATTTGTGGGAAAGCAAATGCAAATATCTCATCCAGAATTTGAATCTGATGAACTCATTCTACTTTCCATACTGTAAACTTCTACATAGCACACACATCAGCAACACGTTATATGCATTTATATATAAATGCTTGTCTCTCTCAGTATATGCGTTCATATATCACTGAACATTTAGTTAGTCATCAAATGCACCAAGTATAAAATATAATTCAATATACATGTTTGTAATCTGTCAGGAAAGTAAACAGCTGCTTCATATCATCATCATTAGCCAAAAACCGGTTATTAAAACCATTTTTATCGATAATTTTTATTATAAGTAAGGGTGTACAAATGAAAAGATTTGAAATTATCAACTTATTCTATTTGACTGTGTTGTAGAAAAACATCCTATTCTACACCATAATGGATATGGTCTAGTCTATAAAAGACTGTGACTAGAGTGAACTGGGGGCATACATCACTAGATGGACACATACGTCATAGCTGGAGACATTTGCTACTTGATCGTTATTCCTGTTACTATTCGTTGATTGTTCTTGTACGTCTATTGGTTTATTGTACTGTTGTGTAATAAATCTCTTCTAATCTCTCTTCAGTGTTAAGTATCATTCTTACACTATTCTTTTTCCCTGATATTTCTTCCCAGGATATATCAGACTGAAACAGTCATTAAACACTTAGATCTTCCCTTCTTTCTTTCATTTTCTTGCTTAAACCAAGTAGTGTCTGTCAATTCTGTGATATCTCAATTCTGTGATTTTATGCAGTCAAAATTGAATAGTTCATTATTTATGACATCTTGGCAGAGCGTAACAGTCGTGCAAACTAAAGGAACTCATTAACGATGGGAAGGTTCTGCTGATTTATAATAGGGATTAGTACATTTTCTTACAAAAACAACACTAATGTCCTAGTTGTTGCTCAGTTTTGACTACATTCATCAGCTAAGAGAGATTGTTAATCCCTATTGTAGATGCTTACTTAGGCACATTTGTGCTTTTTCAACATCCAGAGTGTTGAACTGTGGTTTATACTTAAACTATGCTTCACCAACTGTCAAATATTGGTTAATTTTAGGTGATTTGTCACACAAGTAGATTGGTGTAGTCACTTCAAATGGAATGAAAATCCTTGTTTCTGGTTTTGTCTAACAAGATGACTCTTTGTGTCAGTCTGACCAGCATAGTGAATGTGGTCAAGGGAGGTTATGGCAGGGTTACCATCTAAATGAGATATGAATGTGAGGGCTGTTGATCTCATTGCTGCACAAGTTCCATCCGATTCATTGACGTCTATAGGAGAGGGTTCTTTCTTGCAAGATCGCTCGTGCTGCCATGTCATTGTCCAAGGAAACTTGGTGTTCTTTGCAGCCATTTATGAGTCTTTTTGCAGTCTTGACTGCTAACTCTGCCTGCCCGTTAGACTGGGGATAGGACACTGATGAATGGTTTTAGGAACTGTTGGAATGAGTAAACTGAGAATGGCAGCCCAAAATCAGTACTAAGTTCGTCAGGTGCACCATATGTTTGGAACCTTCCTTTCAGATGGATATCAGCCTACAGGCAACTGCCTGCCCTGGCTTGATGTGATACAGAATGAGCCATCCGGTGAGCTTGCCTGCACAAGTAGGATATGTGGAGGATCCAACAAAGAACAAGTCCATTGCGGTTTGTTGAAAAGGCCATTCTAGTGAAGGGGTCTTGTAGATTGGTTTATGTGGTAAGTTACAGTTTCTGGGTGAGAGTGCACAATCTGGTATGATGCATAGCTAAACAAGGCCATTTTGATTAAAACCTCAGTCATGCTGACTTGTGACTTTGTGCTAGCTCAACTGTTGATGGCTTTTTTGTTTACTGAGTTTCACTGATAAGTCTTGGATTAAACTGTGGAATTGTTTTCATGCACTTGGTGGAATGAGTGAGCTGAGAATGCCAGTCCACATTCATCAAGTGCACCATGTATTTAGAACCTTCCCTGCAGATGGATATCAACTTAAAGGCAACTGCTTGACAGAATGAGCCATCCAGTGAGCTTGCCTGCACAAGCAAGATATGAGGATCTAACATAGAACAAGTTCATTGCTATTTGTTGAAAAGACCATTCTGGTGAAGGGGTCTTGTAGATTGGTTCATGTGGTAAGTTACAGTTTCTGGGTGAGAGTGCACAATCTTGTATGATGCATAACTAAACAAGGCCATTTTGATTAAAATCTCAGTCATGCTGACTTGTGTCTTTATGCTAGCTCAACTGTTAATGGCTTCCTTTCCTCAGTCAGTATAGTCAGAAAAATCCTCTTCATGATAAATTGACAATGGTGAAATTCAATAATAAAAAAAATGCTTTCAAAAAGCTAAGCAAAATATAAAGAAGCTAGAAGATTTCATTAGAAATGAAGAAAAGAGTACTGGACAATTATATAACATCAATCTTCTTATATGACAGTGAATACTGGACAATCTCCTCACAGATGAAGAAGAGAATTGAAGCAACAGAAATGTTGGATGCAAGACACCATCGACTGAATATGTGAGCAACAACAAATTTTTAGAGAAAACAAAAAAGGATACCTATACTTAAAATCAAAAAGAAATAGCTGAAATTTCTTGATGACATAATGAGAAAAGAGGGGTTAGAAAATTTGATACTCACATGATACTGAAAGTAAGAAATGGGAGAGGAAAGTATAACATACTTAATAAGTTTGCATAAATGGTTAGTAGAACAGGGTTTAGAATAGATATCTTTTCAAACCGAAATCATTATTTCAATCACTGGAGTATCTCATTCTCATTCCATGTGCTATGCCACTTCCGGATATTATGTAGTTATCTCCCTTTAACTCAACTTTCTAAGTTTGTTCACCACTGCTGTAGCCAGGAGTTGAACTCACAACTCTTTGGTCAAGTCACTGGATCTAACCAACATTTTTATCCACCTCAGAATTATAGACAGATACTAGTAGATAATGTTTATTATTTTTGTTATCAATCCTCAAGAACAAAGAAAATGGATAAATTCACTTTCATATGTTTAGATTTTATTACAATTCTAATCATCACATATTTAAAAAAAAACATTCAAATAAGTAAATAGTGTTTATTATTTTTGTTGTCAATTCCCAAGAATAAAGAAAATGGATAAAGTCACTTTCTTATGTTTAGGTTTTAATACAATTCTGAATATAGCTTTCGAAAACAATAAACATTACCAAGGAGTGAGGGTAGTTAAAATAATAATGGTGTCAAGAGAAAAACATTCTTTTGATAATTAATTTTATTTTGCAGTGATGAAAGTCCAGATTAGCCTATTATTGGTTAAATATCCAATTTTTAAAAAAAATTATCTGTTTTTGTTACAATTTGAACAAAATGTTAATTTTTTCAAAAGATGTACAGAGAAAACAAAGACCCAAACTAATTATGTTTAATACCAAACTCCATTTATCAAGAAAGGTCAATAGACACCTCTTAACACACTAACCTGCTTCCATTCTATCAAACACTCTTCCCATCTGCCCAACCCTCATCCTCAGTATCCTTACTCATCTGTCACCTTCCTCCTAACATTCCCTATGTCTAACCACTCCTTCTCTTTACCTTCTCCTATGTAACCCCATGCACAATAGTGGCAGTGGAATGCCTTGCTTGGGGTGAGATGATAAAAAAAAAAAAAAAGAAACACCATGTTATATATTGCCACAGGCACTTGGATCACAGCATCTCACAGTGTTGATGTCAAGGCTCAATAATCAATAATCAATACTGTGTAAACTGATTTAGGGATCCAAGTTCTGGTGCATTCACCAACTGGAGATAAACATATGATATAATTTCTGAATTTCACTATAAACGTCTCACATGATTTATTGAGAATCTCTTATTGTACAAACTTTTTCTCAGCTATGCAAATCACTTTAACAAGCATAACTGGATTAAATATGACACACTTTTCTCATCTATTTATGCAGTCTCTTCATAAATTGTGTTCAGTAAGCGAAAAACTGAACAGATAACACATGTATCTATGATCGTTATTTATACTGTCATTGTGAAATTAGTGTTATTATTATGAAGCCCAATTTATTATTATGAAGCTCAATTTATTACTATGAAGCCCAATTTATTACTATGAAGCCCAATTTATTATTATGAAGCCCAATTTATTACTATGAAACCCAATTTATTACTATGAAGCCCAATTTATTATTATGAAGCCCAATTTACACAAAGCCAACAATGATGCAGACCCCCATAAAAAAATTTGCCACCCCTGACTATTCTCATTATGACTGTGACATCAACTCCTACCAATTCTACAAATTTGTTGAATATTGGTTAATTGTAGTTGATTTGACACACAAGTCAGTCAGTCAGTTAAGTGCCATACGTGATACACGCTTGGGCGATCATGTCTTGAAAGAGACATGACTGACTGGGCAGAAGATTATCTCGCAGTAGGTTGCCATTGCTTTCTGCGGTAGACTGGTTGCCGACCAAGGCTATAGAACCCAGTCTGTTTTGCTATTTAACCCATAACTGGAAGGAAGAGACGGATTAATACCTTTCCCAAGGGTATTTGCGCGTCAGTGAATACAATGGATTCAACTGGAATTCGAACTCGGCTCACCGGTTTCTCGTTCCGAGCCAATATCCACTGTACCACATTGGTATAATCACTTGCATGGGGGAAAAAACTACTAAGTGATTTAATGGAGAGATATATATATAGTGAATAGAATCCACTCATGAAAATGTATTGGGAAGGTATAAAAGTAAAGTGGACTAACCCACCTGATGCATTAGGTACTCTCCTATGAAGGAGGTAGATTAGCTGGCCTGCCTTCAGACATGGAGACAGAAGGAGGCAGTCATGTTAGAAGATAAGTTATTTGACTTCTACATCTCCTTTCACTCCCCATTGCAGGAGAATATTGGCTGCTGAAGAAGAATCAGTTCCTTATTGCCTGGCTGACTGTATGGAAGTTGTTGGGATAGCACCTTGGGGATCCTGTTTTTTGATGGCAGAGTTTGAGTAGGGTCCTGGGATGCCAGGTCATTTTGCAAAGTCATACCACCATTTCCAAATTTCTCGTCAGATTGATGTGGCCTATATACATCCATAACTTCTATACAAATGCAGGAGTATATTTAATCTGTTGATTCATGTCATCTGTGAGTAACATGTGGTGAACTGGAGTTACTGTTCAAGTAACCAGATGTTCTTTGGTATAACCAGAGAAAAAGCAGAATCTAAATAGATATAACTATCAAGCAGCCAGTTTTAAACTGGTATAATGTTAATGGTAATATTATCATTATAAGGAAACATCTAGCATTCACTGACAGAGCAGCCAATAATGCTGCTAATTGAAATTTCTAAAAATTTTCTCTTAAAAAGTTTTTCAGAAAATAGGTTTCTCAAGTCCAGTAACTGTTATTGCTCTTTCCAGTATTGATAGGGGTTGTGCGGAATATATTTTATAAATGGCATGGACTGTAATTGCATCAGGATTTTACATCATTTCTGTTATGGAATTGTAAGTATGGACTGGAATTGTATCAGGCTTTTACATCATTTTTTACAGAGTGTTTTCGGGCACAGAGGAGTAAGGGATAGCAGCTTGGATTCAGGAATCAGCAGAGTTCAAATTCCAGTCAAGTTTATTAGATTCACTTACATACCTTTGGAAAGGTATGAATCTGTCTCTCCTTCTACCAGCTATGGGTAAATAGCAGAGCAGACTGGGTTATATAGACTTGTGTGGTAACCAGTCTAGGAGAAGAAAAAACCTTAAATTCTATGTGCCATGCTACTTCCGGATATTATGTAGTTATCTCTTTTTAACTCAACTTTCTAAGTTTGTTCACCACTGCTGTAGCCAGGAATTGAACTCACAACTCTTTGGGTCAAGTCACTGGATCTAACCAACATTTTTATTCACCTCAGAATTATAGACAGATACTAGTAGATAATGTTTATTATTTTTGTTATCAATCCTCAAGAATAAAGCAAATGGATGAATTCACTTTCTTATGTGTAGGTTTTAATACAATTTTGAACATAGCTTTTGAAAACAATAAACATTGCCAAGGGGTGAGGGTAGTTAAAATAATAGTGGTGTCAAGAGAAAAACATCTTTTTGATAATTAATTTTTTTTTTTTTTTTTTTTTTTTGCAGGGATGAAAGTTTAAGTTGGTTAAATATTGAATTTAAAAAAAGTTAACTATTTTTTTAACATTTTGAACAAAATGTTAATCTATTCAAAACATGTACAAAGAAAACAATGACCCAAACTAATTATATTTAACCTGGGCTCTATCTTGCCTGGAAAATACCACTGCTACTGTGGCGGTAGTACATGGAGTGTCGCTATAACTCTAATATGGTTATGAGTTTTGTAATTGTGTCTTTGAAACTAATTTTGTTATGCATCTGGCTTTTTATACCATAACAAGAATGATGATAATGAACAGAAGTGACTGGAAAGATGCTAGTTATTTCTGAGTGACAAATAGTAAACTAGTTGGGGTTCAAGTAACCAGAAGTTCTTTGTTTTTTTTATAATCGTTTCATCCCAATTAAAACATTACTGCCACTGGTGCACAGTGGGTTACCAAAGAGGAGAGTGAATAAAAAGACGATCAGATCACAGGGGGTGTCGTAGAATGGGTAAGAGAAGGATGGAAACACTGGTGTGAAGAGAGCTGTGTGAGAGTTGAGCATAAAGGGACAAAAACAAGATACAGTGAGTGTCAGGGAAAGAATGAGAGTCAAGGAGATAAGACATGGCAATTGACATTGCATTTAAATTCTTGGAGATTGTAGCTATCAGGAAAGCAAGTATATGGATGGGAGTTTCACTAGCAGGAAGTGTGAGAAAAGAATCTATTAGAGAAGAAGAGCAGGTTAGATTTGATTTGCAACAAAAGATGCAAGTAGATATAACACTCAGACTGTAGATTAAATTACAGATTCACTAAATAGCAAGAAAATCAGATACAGAACATCGTCAGCGTGACAGCATATGTTTGGCTTTTGATTTATTTCTTCAGAGTTGTTCGTCTTTCAGAGCTTTATAACTCGACAAAAATGATATAATTCTAAAAGTCTTAGAAGAGAGTGTATGATGCAAAAGCCTGATACATATCCAATCCATGCACACAATCTGCACAGTTCCTTTGAAGCCAGTTCGGTTATGTGTCTGGCTTTTTATATCATCAGACTGATGATAAACATTGTTGGGGGCAAAGAGATAGGGTACTAAACATTTGCATTAGAAGTTTTAACAGACATTAAAGCTGGCATGTATTCATTTTTTGCATCCCTTTGATCTCAAAGCAAATTTTGAGAAGCGAATCAAAACAAAGAAGCACTAAGAAGACAAAATGCTCTTGCATTTTATCAAAGAAAGGCCGTCTCCAATCATAAAATGATGTAGATCACTGGATTTTTTTTCTTCGTCGAATATTCTCATTTCAATATTTGCTTAAAAAATTGAAAGAAGAAATACAATGAGTGAGGATTTTTTTTTTCCCAAATTATATAATAAGGGAATAAGGAAAAGTTCTCAGTTCAACCAAGAACAGAGTCAAAAAATATGTTTGATGTTTAGTGTTGTGGGCCCAGTATAGGTCTGAAAGAAAACTTGAACTCAGGAATAATGAAATTTATAGATTAAATGGAAAACAAATAAAAGAATGTTACACGTCATTCTGACTGCCAATTATTAGACCTGGGTGACTCAACCTAACTCAACTTCACTCCGAGAGGTATATTTTCCTGGTATTCATAATAATAGGAAAAGTTCATTATTGTCCAAAAAGGGTAGGTCCCATTGTGTTTCCAGTCCAAGGGAAGTAACTTGCCATTAACTCTTTGATTTAGATACTCTTATTAAAAGACTTGAAGTGAGGAGTCTTTTTCCTGTTGTAGCTGCTGGGCAGAATAAACGTTGTTGTCCGTATCTCCAACTTACGTGCACTCATTTCGAACATACAATAGGTCCCATAACATTTAGTCATTTTTTTTAGATTTTGAAAAGTGGGTTAAACTAAAAATCCCCACAGATATCAGTAAAAACAAAACCTTTTTTCTCTGTATACTTTAAATACAACCTAAGGACTTGAGTCATTTTCTTAGATTGCCATATCAGAACAAGACTGCCTACAACTGCTTTCTTAGATCAATGATCAAAATGGCATTGAGCAAATTTAATATTATAATATCACAGCAGTAAGTGAAACACAAGTACTGGTATCTATAGTATGTAGGTAAACCTTTGCATACCAGATCTCTCAACTTTGCATATAAACCTCCCCAAATTAAATTGAATATTACAATATCATGTAACTAGGCAAGGTACAAGTACTGATAACCTATGGAATCTGGATAAATATGAGTCTTTCAGTTACCTCAGCTTTCCAAACAAGGCTAAAATATTCTGCTAGGGTGATGGGGAGGGTCACATTTGTTGTCAAAAACAATACTGAGAACTTTGTCTTCATTTTACATTGCTTTTTTTTATTTACCATTTGTAATTTTCTAACCTATTCCTTGCATTTTTTTTATTGGGATGCTATACTTGAGAGATTATTTATGAGTTCAAATGTGTCAACATCAGGTATGACTTGGCCGTGTACTGTCACTAATGTTTTACATTATCATCTAACACACAGCTACATAAGAACAGGTAAGCTACAAAAGAAAAGGTAGATTTTTCATCATTTACCATTTTGTGAATATATGAAAGGTGTTTCAAAAAGTAAGGCTTGCTGCTTATTTCCATAGAGATTACAACAGGTACACACTGTGACATACCTGGATGAAACAAAACACTATTTTTTTCTCAGTCAGCAACAAGTGCTCTTCATTTTGTAGGCTAGCAGCTGTACAAGGCTGTCTGGAATATGGATTGTTACACATGTCAATGTCATGCATTACCTACCTCTAAAGAGTGCTCACATCCATTTTTAGGTCTCCATAAATTTTCAGCAAATGTCAGTGAAGACTGTATGGAAGAATTTAATAACATATCTCTTCTTCTTATGCACTTTCATGTCAGAATCCAATTTGACAGATTTGTTCAGTTGTTATCTGTAACAAGGTAAACACAAAAAGTATGGCTTATTGGCTGGAAGATTCAATCCCTGATAGAATAAAATTAAATGCCTTACTTTTGGAGAGGCTCTCTCAACTCAGTAAAGATTTCTGGGCATATATAAATAAAATAGATGGTTCAAGATATTATAATATAGAATTGTGCATTGGACAATATGGCTGCCCAAGCATATTTTGAAGCTTCAGCCATCTTTTACATATATCATAGTAATATTTTGTTTCTTTCATTTGGTAATATGATACAACTAAATGAACATGCAGACAGACACACACACACAGGCACACATATATATATATAAATATAATTTTCATTTCAACAGTTCCATGCAGGTTGTTTTTTATTTATTTATTTTTTTTAGACCAGTTTGACTGTTTATGTTTTTTTTAGGGCAGGTTGATTTTATGTTTTTTTATTAAATCAACATTGCACTCAGTCCTCAACCTGGAGTTTGATGTGGTAAATACTGACATCAAAATTTAAATTTATTGTTTATTTTAATTTTTGAGCATTTCCTTTTCAAAATTGTAAAAAAATAACAGAAATACCTAATTTCCAAAGATATTTGCTCATGAACAGACTTCCAAATTTGATTATTTAAAAAAATAATGCAAATAA
The DNA here is from genome assembly GCA_037127315.1 of Ascarosepion bandense. Classification (NCBI taxonomy): domain Eukaryota; kingdom Metazoa; phylum Mollusca; class Cephalopoda; order Sepiida; family Sepiidae; genus Ascarosepion; species Ascarosepion bandense. The sequence continues at coordinate 689,024 of JBBBDQ010000714.1, forward strand.
AGCTGATATTTTTTGTTTTAGCAATAGAAAATATATTCAAACCAGAATTATAATTATGAATCACCACAAACAAAATATTTTTATAGTATTCAGTAAGTGAAAACTGTGTAAAAATACTGCGGATTAATAAAAACTATTCAAGAAATAAGATCAGAATCCATTTTTAGGCTATCTGTTGTGGTACAGTGGATATCAACTTGGAAGGAGAAACCGGGGAGCCGAGTTCGAATTCCAGTTGAATTCATTGTATTCACTGATGCGCAAATACCCTTGGGAAAGGTATTAATCCGTCTATTCCTTCCAGTTATGGGTTAAATAGCAGGACAGATTGGGTTCTATAGCCTTGGTCGGCAACCAGTCTACCGCAGAAAGCAATGGCAACCTATTGCGGGATAATCTTCTGCCCAGTCAGTCATGTCTCTTTCGAGACATGATCGCCCAAGCATGTATCACGTATGGCACTTAACTGACTGACTGAAATCTAATCTAAATCTATCTAAACTTATTTATAAATGGAACTTTGTCTCTGTGTGTGTGTCCGTTACCTATAGACTCTGAAACGGCTGAACTGATTTTCTTGAAAATTTACACAATTGTATTATAAGCATCTTCGAATGTTCTTAGCTAGGTTTTGTGTCGAGGTACCCCCGATAAATATCGAAAATCAATAATAAAAAAAATCAGGTTATAGAAGGAGTGGTCCGATTTTAATCAAATTTGATACACTCATAGGCAAAGACATAAGAAACGATATTCAGAAGTTTCAAGGTTGCAGTTCTTACAATAGTGCAGAAAATCGAAGGTGAATTGGCATGGCAAAGGACGCACTCCAGAAGCTGAGTAAAGTATTAACATACAGGAAAATTTCACTAGAAACAAAGAAAAGAGTGCTGGATTGTTATGTGATGTCAGTTCTTCAATACGGCGGTGAATGCTGGACAATATCATTGAAAATGAGGACAAAACTGGAAGCAGAGGAAATGTGGTTCTATAGAAGGATGCTGCGGATATTGTGGACTGAGCATGCAAGCAACGATGAGTTATTGGAAAGAATGGCAACAAAAAGGAAATTATTTTTCAGGGTATTTTTTTAGAAAAAAAATGCTTCTTGTAAACCAGAAAATATGACAAGGGCTTGATAGCAAGCCAGTGAAGTAATTCTTCTATGTGCTGTGTCCTTTCAGGAAGTGGGCAATCATGGCTCTCCACAATTTCCAGTCCTTTGTAGCACTTATTAAAGTTTGCTTTTTCTGCAAACTCTTTTAATCCTTGTTCTACCAACCATTTACCTCAACTCATGTTTTAAACTTTATTACCCTATGCCCGAAACTTTTGGCCTTGTGCCAGACTGATGTCAGTTAAGCAAATATCTAATGTCTCTTTGAGCAGTGATTCCAAAGGTATTCTTCCAAACTGCAGTTACAATGATTAATTGCAGTTCTCATTAAGAGCACACTACTTTTGATCTTGTGCCAGACTAAGATTAAGTAATTACCTGATACTTTTATTAAAAACAATAGGTATTTTGCAACTTAGCTGAAGTACTACATCTTCCTTTATGTGTGGTACCCTTTCAGGACATAATCATTTATTGTCCTCCACAATTTCCTGGGCTTTATATCTCTTATAACCATTTACACAAACTCACTCAGTTAAGTGCCATGCATGATACAAGCTTGGGCAATCATATCTCTTTCGAGACATGACTGACTGGACAGATTTTCCTGCATTAGGTTGCCTTTACTGTCTGAAGTAGATTGGTTACAAAACAAGACTATAGAAACCAATCTAGCCTGTCATTTAACCCATAGATGGAGGAAAGAGATCTATTAATACCTTTCCCAAGGATATTTGTGCATAAGGGAATGCAACGAATTCAAGTAGGATTTGAAATTGGCTCTCCAATTTCTTGTTTTGAGTCAATATCCACTGCACCACAACACATCCACACATGCTTACTCAGTCAGTCAGTTAAGTGCCATATGTGATGCATGCTTGGGCAATCATGTCTCAAAAGAGACATGACTGACTGGGGAGAAGATTATCCTGTAGTACATTGCCATTATTTTCTGCGGTAGACTGGTTACCAGCCAAGGCTATAGAACCCAATCTTTTCTGTTATTTAACCCATAACTGGAGAGAAGAGATGGATTAATACTTTTCCCAAGAATATTTCTGTGTAAGCGAATGTAAAGAATTCAACTGGAATTCAAACTTGACTCCCCAATTTCTCATTCTGAGCCGATATCCACTGCACCACAACGCTGTAGATTATATGATGTTTTCCTATTGCATACCATATGTCCTATGAGTGTCAAATTTTCTAAGTCCTCTTTCTTCATTATGTGCCTTAAAAATTTCAGTTATCACTTTCTGCTTCTAAGTATAAGTGCCCTATTTGTATTTTCTTCATTGTTGCTCTCATTCTCAGTCCATGTTATCCTCAGCATGTTTCTGTTAAACGATTTGTCTGTTACTTCAAGACTCTTCTTCATCTTTGAGCAAATGGTTGAGTATTCACTGCCATATAGGAAGACTGATAATACATAACATTTCAATACTCTTTTCTTTGTTTCTAATGGAATTTTACTGTAACTTAATACTTTGCTTAGGTTTTGGAAGTCATCTTTTGCTATCCCAATGCACCTTCTGATTTTGCTGTTACATTTTCCGTCATCTGTTAAAATCCTGTTAACATTATTTTCTTTGTTTCTAATGGATTTTTCCTGTTTTTTAATACTTTGCTTAGCTATTGGAAGGCATCTTTCTCTATTTCAATGCACCTTCTGATTTTGCTGTCACATTTTCCATCATCTGTTAAAATCTTATTAACATTATTTTTTTTTGTTTCTAATGGATTTTTCCTGTTTCTTAATACTTTGTGTAGCTATTGGAAGGCATCTTTCTCTATTTTCAGACTTTGGTGCTGTATTTTTCATTCTGTTAAAACACTTCTTAGATATTTAGTGCAGATATTTTCTGGCATTGAAGTTAACATTGACCTATCAGATACTTCAACTTTGCTCGTAAGAATCCCTATCTTTTGCTCATTACATTTTATAATATTGCAGTAGTATGAATAATATTTCCATTGTTTGGACTGTTGTCCTCACCTTTATTGCTATTTAGTTATAATGTTTTTTTCATTACATGTGCTGGCCTTCTTCAGGTGCTAGGAATGAGAATGATATACTTAAGTGATCAAAATAAAGGATTTGGTTTGAAATTCCTAGCATCTGAAGAAGGCCAGAGTGAACAACGGCTGAAACATCATAAACATAGCCATAAAAATGAAGACAACAGTATTAACAATATAAATAATACTCCATGCATGCGTTCAGTATTCACAAACTGATTTTAACAAACTAAGTAAAAAGACAATTTTTTTTTTTTAATGCCACAAGTCATTTTCTGAAGGTAAATGTGAAATGATAAATACACAGACTTTGTTAAAACAATGAAATGACAAGCAAAGGAGTTTCAATATGATTAAAAATGACATTGAAATATTATTAGATTTCTATGAAAAGATGTAATAAAGAACCTTTCTTTCATTCTGTTTTTAGCTTTAGTAGAGAAATTCATTCATTGTACATTTATTGTCTGTGCCTTGGGCACTTTGTGAATAAGAGTCTTGCAATTTTAGAAAGACTACAGCAACAAATAATGTTCCAAGCTGAGATGTATTATGAATAGGTGTCTAGGAATTACTGAAGTCATCTCTGCAGTTATAAGTGTTCATGTGAGATCAGTGAAGCTGAAGATATTCAGTCGGGGTGGAGAGCGGGTCTCATTCGCATTGAAGTTTACATTTATGATTGATCACAGTTTGTATTGGTTGCATAAAATGATATTGTAAGGACCAACATCAAGACACAATAACAGCAGAGTCCATCTTGGGCCCCCACTCCAACACATATATATGGTAACAAATATAGGTTTAGAATTTGCTATATTTCTGGATAAAAGTGCTCAATATCAGAGATAGGGTGTATATAAATATAAAACAGACATGATTGCTTGATGATTGTGTTGAAGCATGAAACAGACTGTCTCCACTGGATGTTGACTGCATAAATATATTTACACGTCACAATGTAAGTTAAATTAATTTTAAATTAAAACAAATTTAATTATAATTACATTAAGATCTACATTTTATGTTGTATTAAGCACTTTTTTTTTAAAAAATGCAAGAGAACTATGGATTATAAACCTATTTCACTTCATCTGGATATATAAATATACTGTTTCAAGTTTGGTATTTTTATCAAGATGAGAGCTCAGTGTTGGGAATATAGTTTCTGTAGATATAAGCAGTGTGGTCTGATGATCAATTAATCTGAAATGTTCATTTTTATGTCCACACCCTACACATTTATATATATATATATATATATATATATATATATATATATAGTGCAGTGGATAAATTGCACAAAAATGAAATATATATATATATATATATATATATATATATATATATATATATATATATAACAGATTTTAGATTATTACAATGGGTAATACATATTTCACCTTGTTTTGATGTTATTATCATGGCTCGTCAGACCCAAATGGTACAACTTTGGTCCTCAAAATATCCCCCTAAAGAATTCCTTTTCTTTTATTTAATTTTGCATAGATGCTCACATGTCCATATTAGAACAGACATTTGTAACGGTTATTTATGAAAATTTCTCTCTGGCTCATCCATAAAAGAACCCCAAAGAAAGAGGAAAGCGAGGATAAAGAAAAGATAGACAATTGATTTATGCAAAGAAGAGAAAAAAATTTAAAAAAAAAAAAGAGAAAAAAGAAAAAGGGAAAACAGAAAAACCAGAATGGAAAGCAAGAAGAGAAAAAGAAAGGACAAAGAGATACAATAACAGGAAATACCTATCATGAGAAATAAATGTTGACACCAATTCTCATAATAGCATTTCAAACCACCTAACTGTTCTCTTAGAAAAACATGGAAAAATTTAACTATGGAATTTAATTTCAAATATACCGGTGGGGGAGGTATATTTACATACAAAAAAATTGTTCATCATAATTTTAATACAATTTGAAAAAATAACTACTCTTACTATTATTTTAAACATTAATGCTAATTTTAAAAAATATTGTTAAAATAATTAAAAATACTAAAATTAAAAATATAAATATAGAAACAGGAAAATTTGATAAAACTTAACAGAAGGGGGAATATACAAAAATAAGGAAAGAAAAAAGGAGAAATCACTATAGAATGGATTTTGAAATAATTAAAATACTAAAAAAGCTAGATCGAAACTGATGTATATAATTTATTCTTAGAAACGTTACAAGGGATTTCTACTCTTAAATTAAAATATATCACTCTAGCGAATATTTATGGTGAAAAATAAATCATATATCCTAACATAAATTACATTATAACCACTAGTAGTAATTTATTCTAACTATAGTTAAAATAATAACTCCCAATAAGAACATATCATTTATTAAAATACAATCTTAAATATTATCTAAAATACTGGCAGTACTAATAATAGATTATAATAATAATATAAAAAATAATAATAATAACAAATAAAACAATAAAGAGATAACAAATATATGTATACATACGTATATACACATACAACCATATATGTATATATATATATATATATATATATATATATGCATTTATATATACATGTATGTATCAAACAAAATTTCTCTCAGACATAATGATAATTATAATAAAAATACTACTACTACTACTAATAATAATAATAATAATAATAATATTCATTCTATCACAAAAGAAGACAAAAGAAATTACAAAATTACCTATAAATATAATAATTATAAACAAATAAAAATAAAAATATAATAAGTTTTAGTTGTAAACTAATATTAACCTGACAGAAAATTTAGCTGTAATATGATATAAACATACATGTCAAATTTAACGTTGAAATCTAATTTAAAATATAATGTGACATATTTACGGTACAAAACTAAATTGTGCAATTTCAATACAATTTTGAAAAATAACTACTCTTACTAGTATCCCAAAATATCCTATTAATTTTTTAAAAATTTTGTTAAAATAATTAAATCATTAAAAAATGAAATGTTAAAAAGATAAACATAAAAGGAGGTGGGGGGGAAGAAAGAGATAAAAATTAGAACAATATAGAAAAGAATTTAAATTAAAATAACTAAAAATAAACTTCATATTTCAAACCAACATCTATTACATTAATATTCATTCTTAGAAACACAATATGGGATTTCCTCTTAAATTAAAATATACCAATTCTAGGGTATATTAGCGGTGAAAAATAAAACATAAATCATACATCCTAATATAAATTACAATATAACCACTAGTAGTAATTTATACAAAATAAAGTTAAAATAATAATTCCTAGTCAGAAAAAATAAATAAAAAATTAAAATATAATCTGAAAAAAACCTTTTAAATACTCATAATAATACTAATAATAGTCAATAATAATAAAATAATTATAAAAAAATTTATAATAAATAATTTATAATTTATAATAGAAAATAGAAATTCGTAATAATATATATATATTTATATATATGTGTGTGTGTGTTTATCAGACAAAATTTCTATCAAACTTTAATAATAATGATAATAATAATAATAATACTCATTCTACAAAAAACGAGCAAAAAAGAAACAAAAAAATAACTATAAATATAATAATTATAAAATAAAAATAAAAAACACAATAAATTAGAAAAGATTTCAAAAATTAAAAATTTAAAAATTAAAAAAACCAAAACAACCTTTGCTGTAAAAAGATATTAACAGTACACTCCAGAATTTTTCAAAATAAACACTTTTTTGAAAATTAAATTAATGTAAATTAATATAATTTACACTAATTCAAATCACAATCAGGATTTATCTATGCTATTTTAAATCTATTTTTGTGTCTGCATTTAAATATTAATTCATTCTGCTGATTTAGTAGTTCCTTAGGATTATTATATTTTATGATCATTAATTTCTTCCCCAGGCATAAATTGCATCTATCCCTGAAATTGTTGGGAGCATTGGCATGTTTCACAATCCTTCATCTGACCAGTGGGGTAAATCCTCCATCTTTAATATTCCAATATTGCTTTGTTAGGGCAGTTTGATGTTTCAAGATGTTGGAGAAAGATTGTCTGTGGTTGTATAGTCTCTGCTTCCAACTACCTGCAGATATCCCTATTTAAACTCTTTTATTGTTAGGGTCCTCCACTGGACAAATAGTGGCTTCATAGATAGCTTTTTCGGAATTACACCTACCATCAACTGGACAATTTGTCATATTGATGCAATTACAGGAAGGCTTGTCTATCAAAGGTTTGCTAAAAAAGTCTCTAAGTAATTTGTTATTATGTGAATTGACGATGTTTTGCATGATTTTTTAAGTAAAATAACTAATTTTAATTAATTAATATATTGATTAATATAATAATGATACTAATCACAGTGAAACTAATACCAATTATAAAAAACTAAATTGCTAGAACTGGTGCTAATTTAACTATAATTTAATCGTTTTGAACACCCAGAAGAGAACCTCTTCTTAGGGCAAAGGTGGAGGATAAAAAAAGAAACAAACGGTGTACAAGCACAAAACGTCGAGTACCCATTAAAAAGAAAAAACCCTGAGATGAAACCTTAACAACAGAGTGCTCAATACGAAAGTATGAAAGTAGAGCTACAAATGCAAAAAAAGTCTAAACGTGAGCCAAACCTACCATGGTTTCACACTACGGTTCTTCAGGGCATATGGCAGGTTTGGCTCATGTTTAGATTTTTTGTATTAATTAATATATATATATATATATATATATATTCTTTTTGTGCAGTGGTTACTCCACAACACTAAACCAACACAATAAATGGGATATTGATAATTCTTTGAAAAAAAAAAAAGAATAGAAAGCTTTTTTTAAAGGGAAGGGATTTCTGTTGTTTACACTCGCCAAAATAGAAATAATAATAATAAAATGGCTTAGGTTTAAAAATAAAATAAAATAAATTTATTTACTAAAAACACGAAATGAGAATTGTGCACTAAATTTAAGAATTGTGTATAATTATTTATATAGATCGTGTGTGTGTAAGTTTCGTATTTGCTCACAGAAATTCTAGAATATATAATTTCTTTTACCTGAAATGTGGAGTTTTCCTATGTTTTCTACAAGATAACAAAGTTGTCTGTAAAGGCGTCCATATTGAAAATTAAAGATTTTTGTTTCCACTCTCATCAGCTATAATTGAGTTTGCAAAATATATATTTTTTTAATATTGTAATATTTTTTTATATTAGGTATATAAAAACATGCTTGTATTCGATTAAAATGCTATAGTAAAATTTCAAAACTATTGGTGCAGCTGTTTTCTAGATTAGCGGATAGTAACAAACAGACAAGTACATTTTTATTTCTATAGATATTAATTTTTGTGCAATTTATCCATTGCACTATATATATATATATATTGATGCATGTTTCATTTAATGATCATTAAATAATATAGACAAGTTTTGTCTTTTCATCTTGTCTCATAAGCTTATTAGCATTATCATTAAAAAAAGAAAGAAAATCACAATATTGATACATATTTTTTAATCCTATCTAAGCTTTTGGCTTACATAAGCCATTATCAAAGTTGCCAGTTACATTACAATGTAAACAATTCACAGACAAACAATAATGATAGTCTGTTTTTATTTACATGGAAGATTTCCAAGCAACCACAAACTCGGGCATACATACATACATACATACATACATATATATATATATATATATATATATATATATATATATATATATATATATATATTTTCCATAAATGTTCTACAATATAATTGTATTGAACACTTTTTAATACAAATGTGCACTGGTCTAATTTTATTATGACCAAAAACTAAGTAATTAAACAATCATATATATATATATATATATATATATATATATATATATATATATATATATATATATATATATATATATATATATATATATATATATATATATATATATATATATATATATATATATATATATATATATATATATATATATATATATATATATATATATATATATATATATATATATATATATATATATATATATATATATATATATATATATATATATATATATATATATATATATATATATATATATATATATATATATATATATATATATATATATATATATATATATATATATATATATATATATATATATATATATATATATATATATATATATATAATGCAATGGGTAAATTGTACAAAAATGAAAATAACAGGGGCATCTCATTTTAACAGAAATATTTACTAAAGTTACACAAAAATGTCTTGAAACACAAAAGAGTAAATTTATTAAAAAAAAATGCCATTGTCTTCAACCATGGAATCATCAGCCATTCTTCTTGTTTAAGTTGGTAGATCTGAACTTATTTATAAATGGAACTTTGTCTGTGAGTATGTGCATGTGTGTGTGTGTATGTCTGTCCATTACCTATAGACTCCGAAACAGCCGGACCGATTTTCTTGAAAATTTACACAATTGTACGATAAGCGTCTGCGAGTGTTCTTAGCTAGGTTTTGTGTCAAGGTACTCCCAATAAATATCGAAAATCGATAATCGAAAAAATTGGTTTATAGAAGTAGTGGTCCGATTTTAATCAAATTTGATACACTCATAGGCAAAGACATAAGAAACGATATTCAGAAGCTTCAAGGTTACAGTTCTTATAATAGTGCAGAAAATCAATAATATATATATATAAAAGGCAAGATGTTGGCAAGATGTTTGTGTGTGTATCTGTTTATCTGCCTGTATGTCTGTATTTTTTTCAGCCCTTTTATTTTAGTTTTTGCTTCGGGTTTGGCTCTAAATAGGTATAATTGTAGTTCTTAGTCTCAGCCATGATACCATTTACTCAGAGGACTTATTTAGACTTCAAAATTCAGTTTATGACAAAAAAAAACTTATTTGATATTGATACCAGGAAATCAAAATTTGACTTACATCTATTTATTTTTCTTTCAGTCTACCGTTTTGCTTTAACTGGAATCAACTATTGTGTTTTTGTCTTTCGTGCCAACGTCCAAAGAGTCTGAGCTCCAGGAACATGGATTAGTTTTAAAGCTTTCATTACACCCGAGCAATGTCAGGCTAGACTGCTAGTATATATATATATATATATATATATATATAATTATTTTTATTATAAGTTTTTAATAAAAACATATTTTGCTGCAACACAAGAGCTGTGGTGTTTTGGTACTATGTTATTTTCATCTCGTCAGGCAGTCCTGTGTTGCAGTAAACTATATTTTTATTATAAACTTATAATAAAAATATGACCATATATAATGTTCTACTAACACAACACTCAATAAATCCAGGGTCCAACTAATACAACAACAACTTTAAAGCAAAATTCGACGTTATTCATCAATGTAGTCTTCTTCTAGAGTGATACACTGATTCCAACGATTCTCTAGCAATTTGATGCCTTTTTTATAGAATGATCTGTCTTTAGCTTCAAAATATGCCTCAGTTTCCAATATCACTTGTTCATATAGCCAAATCTCTTTTTCTGAAGCATTCTTTTGAGGTCTGCAAACAGACAGTAGTCGCGAGGGGTCATATCTGGAGAATAGGGTGGATGTGGAAGCAATTCATATTACAATTCATATAGTTTTGCCATCATTGCAATTGACTTTTGACATGGTATGTTGTCTTGGTGAAAGATCACTTTTTACTTCTTTATGTGTGGCTGTTTTTTGGCAATTTCTTCCTTCAAATGCATCAATAATGCTATATAATATTTGCTATTGATGGTCCTTCCTTTCTCAAGACAATCGATGAACAAAATACAAAATGGTGAATACACTGCCTTCCGATATGTTCAACTTCTCTGTTATCTCACACAACTTCAGTTTACGATCAGCTCAGATGAGTTTGTGGATTTTTTGGTGTTTTCAGAGACAACTGTCAATTTTGGGTGACCATTCAACATCATTTGTGTCTGTACGATTGCATTTAAAGTCAGCATATCACCTCTTAACCATTGTGAAAGAAAGTCTGAATAGCACTTATCAAGCCATTACTTTGCTTGAACAGTATTTTTCCCATCAAAAAGCATTGCTGTATCAACACATAAAATCTAGATTTTTTTATTGTTTTGAAAATTTGCAACAGTAGCTTCACTTAACTGTAATTTGTAAACTAATAATCCAATTGGACCCAAATTTTGTCACATGACATTTGAAGTATTGTATTGTATTGTAGCGGCATTCACCCAGGACGGGTTGAGCCGGCATCCCCAAGAACATTTGAAGCGTCTCTCCCAGCGGCGGCCCACGATCGGCGATCTTGAGCCAGCTCCACTCCGATCTCTGCCCAGTCCCGGTTCCACCTCCGAAATCCCACGACATTTGGGCCCGAGATCGGCTCCATGTCCCCCTTCAGCGTGGCTGCCCACGTCCTCAGCTGACCCCCCGCACGCTTGCGCCAGCCCGGTAGGGGCCTCGGGAAGAGGCAGTCGCGAATCAGCTCACCCGGAGGACAGCGCGCAGCATGGCCGAACCAACGCAGTCGACGGAGTCGGAGAGCAGCCGGTATCAGTTGAAGACGGCATGTTTGACGAAGGGTCGATGTCCGCACCCGATCAATCCGCCGGAAACGCAGGATGCGCCGGAGACAGTCATTGTCGAAGACCTCCACCCTCTTGAGGTCCGCTACGCGCACCGGCCACGTCTCGCAGCCATACAGCAAGATGGATCGCACAACAGCTTGGTAGACGCGGCTCTTTGTACGCAGGGTGATCTCCCGCCTTGACCAGAGACACTTCTGGAGGCGGTTGAAGGCGGCCCTCGCAAGGTTGATGCGACGCCCGATCTCATCGCCACCCTGGCCGTTCGGGACAAAAGACGAGCCCAGATAGATGAAGTGGTCCACCATCTCCAGGGGTGTTCCATCGAGCAGGATGGGTTGTTGGGCCTCTGGAGGCAACAGCGCCGTCATCACCTTCGTCTTTGCAGCATTGATGCGCATGCCGACCGCGCACGCGCTGGTATGCACTCGGCTGACGGCCGCCTGCACCTCCTCGATGCTGTCACCAAGAAGGACAATGTCGTCAGCGTACGCCAGGTCGGTCACGGCCAAGTCACGGCCCACCCGAACCCCAGTGAAGCCTTGAAGGGCGCTCATCAGAATCCAGTCGATAGCGTAGTTGAAGAGCGTCGGGGAGAGCGCGCATCCCTGTCGCACACCAGTGCGGACCTCAAACGCCCTGGTCTCAGCACCGTAAGCACGAACACGTGTCCTCGTCTCCCGGTAGTAGGCCTGAATCAGACGCAGCAGCTTTGGCGGAATGCCATCGTCCCGCATGATAGTCCACAGAGCGCTGCGGTCCACCGAGTCGAAGGCCGCTGCAAAATCGATGAAACAGAGCACCGTCGGTTGTTGGTAAGACCAGCGCGTCTCCAGTATCCGGCGTAGACAAAAGATCTGGTCAGAGCACCCTCTACCCGGACGGAAACCAGCCTGGCTTGGGCGGGTACGGTGGTCGCGAGCGAGTTGGAAGCGCTTCAGTAGCAGGACTGTGAACAGTTTGGCCGAAATATCGATCAGGCTGATTCCGCGGTAGTTGCTACATACTCGTTTGTCGCCTTTTTTGAAGAAGGGGAGAAGCACTGCCTCTCTCCAGTCAGCGGGGACGACCTCTGTGTTCCAGATCTTCATCAGGAGGCGGTGTAACCATGGCACCATCACCTCGGAACAGCTTTTGAAGATTTCAACTGGAAGGCCATCTTCACCGGGGGCCCTGTTGTTCTTCAGCTGAAAGAGAGCCACGCGAACTTCATCTGGCGTCGGTGGATCCGTGTTGCAAGCATACGTTGTTGCTGCAGATGTGCTGGCTGTTTTTTGGCAATTTCTTCCTTCAAATGCATCAATAATGCTATATAATATTTGCTATTGATGGTTCTTCCTTTCTCAAGACAATCGATGAACAAAATACAAAATGGTGAATACACTGCCTTCCGATATGTTCAACTTCTCTGTTATCTCACACAACTTCAGTTTACGATCAGCTCAGATGAGTTTGTGGATTTTTTGGTGTTTTCAGAGACAACTGTCAATTTTGGGTGACCATTCAACATCATTTGTGTCTGTACGATTGCGTTTAAAGTCAGCATATCACCTCTTAACCATTGTGAAAGAAAGTCTGAATAGCACTTATCAAGCCATTACTTTGCTTGAACAGTATTTTTCCCATCAAAAAGCATTGCTGTATCAACACATAAAATCTAGATTTTTTTATTGTTTTGAAAATTTGCAACAGTAGCTTCACTTAACTGTAATTTGTAAACTAATAATCCGATTGGACCCAAATTTTGTCACATGACATTTGAAGATTAGTTGTTCATAAAAATCATAGGTATTTTTGTTAGTTGCAGTCTTTGTATGTCAGGCCCAGGACTTATTGAGTCATGTGTTAAGTATCAAGATATATATATATATATATATATATATATATATATATATATATATATATATAATAAGTAGGTATAGATATTTAATAATGATCTACAGTTGTAATTTACCTACATAACTACCTTGTTCATCAGAGTTACTCTGTCTTATGCTTTCTCTTCATATATATATATATATTTTATAGCATTAAGCATTATATTTTTAGTGGATACTCATGTCTGAGTAGATGCTCCATTTAATTTATCAAACAGTGTATATATATTTAACACTAAAAATAACATTTAAAGTGATGAAACCTGTCAAATTATTAAATACAATATTCATTACTTTATAAACTAATGAATATTATATTTATTAATTTATATATATATATATATATATATATATTATTATTATTATTATAGTAAAGCGAAACCAAGAAAACAGTATCACTAATGACTAAAATCATAAAGTCCTACCGTTAACAAAATGTTAAATTAAGTCGTCAAACCCAAAAGGTAACACCAAATGGGTAGAGGGGAATAAAAAAAAGAAACAAACAAAGCGAAAGCTTTGTTCAAAAAGAAAAAAACCCCAATACAAAAACCTTAACAACAAAGAGCTCGATACGAAAGTACAAAAGTAGAGCAAAGACACAAACTAAATCTAAAGGTGAGCTAAAAGTCGACCGCGGTTCCACTCGCCAGATCATCAGGACAAAGGCTACATATATATATATATATATATATATATATAGATATATACAGGTATATATATATATATATATATATATAGACACACCTGTTCAGTGCATCTATTTAGCTCTATCAAACTTTTCATGTACTTTATAAAATAATGAACATTGTATTTATTAATTTATATATATATATATATATATATATATACATACTGTTCTGTGTGTATCTATTTAGCTGTCTCAAACTTTTTATATACTTTTTAAAGTAATGAATATTGTATTTATTATATATATATACATACAATGTTCAGGGTGCATTTATTTAGCTGTCTCAAACTTTTCCTGTACTTTATAAAGTCATGAATATTGTATTTATTAATTTATTTATATATATAAAAGCATACCTGTTCAGGATGTATCTATTTAGATGTCTCAAACTTTTCATATAGCTATATTTTAGCCTGTTAGTATCAGAATATCTCTATTTTAATGTGTCTATTCCAGTCGGTTCATATCTATTCACCTCTTATATATAAGATAGTTTACTTCTGTATCCTTATTTTTATATATGTCTGTGCAGCTGGCAATCTATCTCAGTCTCATCATATCTCTCATTTACAAGTTTAGTCTCTCTTATAAACAGTGAAAGAATGAGAGTATGCAGTATTGTAATAAAGGAACAATAAGTAGCCCTTGTCTCATTTTCATTTGTTAGACATTGTCATGAAAGAGTTTTTTCTTCAAGTGAAACATTGTTGGCTGCTTTGAAATGACAGATACCCTGTGGGTCAACTGCAAACCCTTGTAGATGCTTTCCTCATATCTGTTCACACTGCAGTACACAGGCATCTCTTCAGCCACTAATTGGTCGTACAACTCATGTCGAGGCTTGTTGATGCTCTCCTAACCAAAAATTTACCCGGAGGTCATTTCTGCTTTTCTTGGACAGTATAACCATTGCCTTCTTTTAGTTTAGAATGTACAAAATGGTTTGGTGTTTTATTCCTTCAAGCCATGGCACATTAATATTGGAATCATGAGATATCCAAAAGGAAAAGGGTTTCAGATTGTTACAGATTTTATCTTTTGATTGATTTGTCATGTGTTTGCTGAAAGAGAGAAGGTACAAAAGAATGAAAAGTTAACTTAAGTGAATTTTGAGACACTTCACAAGAAGAGTTATGGTGTTATTTTATGCCAAAACTCATTTCAAGATCTCATGACTGTATTTTTTGTTTTTGTGAAAAGAAATTGCATGTTTAAGCTTGGTTTTACTCAAATGCAAATGTAATCACTAAAATGCTAATTATAACTTGAAAATTAACTAATTATAAGTAACATTGTCCAGTCTGTGTTGTATTAAATAAAATTGATTTTTTATCTGTATTCTTCCTTCACGCAGAAAAGAAAGAATAAATGATAATACATATATCATCTCATATTCTATCAGTAATTATGCATTAATTCCTGACCACTGACAATCCCATTTCTCCAGAGTTTTAGTGACTTTTGTAATAGAATCATAAGCAATACATTTCCATCCCACATATAATATCCCTTTTCTATTAGTAATTATGAATTAATTCCTGACCACAGACAATCCCATTCCTCCTGACTTTCAATGACTTTTATAATAGTATGATCAGCAATACATTTCCATCCCACATATAATATCCCTTTTCTATTAGTAATTACGCATTAATTCCTGACCACTCACAATCCCATTCCTCCTGATTTTTAGTGATTTTTATAATAGAATCTTTTGCAATACATTTCCATCCCACATATAATATCCCATTTCTATTAGTAATTATGAATTAATTCCTGACCACAGACAATCCCATTCCTCCTGATTTTCAGTAACTTTTATAATAGTATCATAAGCAATACATTTCCATCCCACATATAATATCCCTTTTCTATTAGTAATTACGCATTAATTCCTGACCACTCACAATCCCATTCCTCCTGATTTTTAGTGATTTTTATAATAGAATCATAAGCAATACATTTCCATCCCACATATAATATCCCTTTTCTATTAGTAATTATGAATTAATTCCTGACCACAGACAATCCCATTCCTCCTGATTTTCAGTAACTTTTATAATAGTATCATACGCAATACATTTCCATCCCACATATAATATCCCCTTTTCATTAGTAATTACGCATTAATTCCTGACCACTCACAATCCCATTCCTCCTGATTTTTAGCATTTTTATAATAGAATCTTTTGCAATACATTTCCATCCCACATATAATATCCCTTTTCTATTAGTAATTATGAATTAATTCCTGACCACAGACAATCCCATTCCTCCTGATTTTCAGTAACTTTTATAATAGTATCATAAGCAATACATTTCCATCCCACATATAATATCCCTTTTCTATTAGTAATTACGCATTAATTCCTGACCACTCACAATCCCATTCCTCCTGATTTTTAGTGATTTTTATAATAGAATCATAAAGCACACATTTCATCCCACATATAATATCCTTTTCTATTAGTAATTATGAATTAATTCCTGACCACAGACAATCCCATTCCTCCTGATTTTCAGTAACTTTTATAATAGTATCATAAGCAATACATTTCATCCCACATATAATATCCTTTCTATTAGTAATTACGCATTAATTCCTGACCACTCACAATCCCATTCCTCCTGATTTTTAGTGATTTTATAATAGAATCTTTGCACACATTTCCATCCCACATATAATATCCCTTTTCTATTAGTAATTATGAAATTAATTCCTGACCACAGACAATCCCATTCCTCCTGATTTTCAGTAACTTTTATATTGCATTTACAATACATTTCCATCCCACATATAATATCCCTTTTCTATTAGTAATTACGCATTAATTCCTGACCACTCACAATCCCATTCCTCCTGATTTTTAGTGATTTTTATAATTGAATCTTTTGCAATACATTTCCATCCCACATATAATATCCCTTTTCTATTAGTAATTATGAATTAATTCCTGACCACAGACAATCCCATTCCTCCTGATTTTCAGTAACTTTTATAATAGTATCATAAGCAATACATTTCCATCCCACATATAATATCCCTTTTCTATTAGTAATTACGCATTAATTCCTGACCACTCACAATCCCATTCCTCCTGATTTTTAGTGATTTTTATAATAGAATCTTTTGCAATACATTTCCATCCCACATAATATCCCCTTTTCTATTAGTAATTATGAATTAATTCCTGACCACAGACAATCCCATTCCTCCTGATTTTCAGTAACTTTTATAATAGTATCATAAGCAATACATTTCCCATCCCACATATAATATCCCTTTTCTATTAGTAATTACGCATTAATTCCTGACCACCACAATCCATTCCCTCCTGATTTTTAGTGATTTTTATAATAGACCTTTTGCAACACATTTCCATCCCACATATAATATCCTATCTTCTATTAGTAATTATGAATTAATTCCTGACCACAGACAATCCCATTCTTCCTGATTTTCAGTAACTTTTATAATAGTATCATAAGCAATACATTTCATCCCACATATAATATCCCTTTTCTATTAGTAATTACTATTGATTCCTGACCACTCACAATCCTATTCCTCCTGATTTTTAGTGATTTTTATAATAGAATCATAAGCAATGGCTTCATCCACATATAATATCCCTTTTCTATTAGTAATTATGAATTAATCTGACCACAGACAATCCCATTCCTCCTGATTTTCCGTAACTTTTATAAATAGTATCATAAGCAATACATTTCCATCCCACATATAATATCCCTTTTTCATTAGTAATTACGCATTAATTCCTGACCACTCACAATCCCATTCCTCCTGATTTTTAGTGATTTTTATAATAGAATCTTTGCAATACATTTCCATCCCACACATAATATCCCTTTCTATTTAGTAATTATGAATTAATTCCTGACCACAGACAATCCCATTCTTCCTGATTTAGTAACTTATAATAGTATCATAAGCAATACATTTCATCCCACATATAATATCCCTTCTATTAGTAATTACGCATTAATTCCTGACCACCACAATCCCATTCCTCCTGATTTTTAGTGATTTTTATAATTGAATCTTTGCAATACATTTCCATCCCACATATAATATCCCTTTTTCTATTAGTAATTATGAATTAATTCCCTACCACAGACAATCCTATTCCTCCTGATTTTCAGTAACTTTTATAATAGTATCATAAGCAATACATTTCCATCCTACATATAATATCCCTTTTCTATTAGTAATTACGTATTTAAGCCCCTGACCACTCACAATCCCATTCCTCCTGATTTTTAGTGATTTTTATAATAGAATCTTTTGCAATACATTTCCATCCCACACATAATATCCCTTTTCTATTAGTAATTATGAATTAATTCCTGACCACAGACAATCCCATTCCTCCTGATTTTCAGTAACTTTTATAATAGTATCACAAGCAATACATTTCCATCCCATGCATATAATATCCCTTTTCTATTAGTAATTACGCATTAATTCCTGGACCACCACAATCCCATTCCTCCTGATTTTTAGTGATTTTATAATAGAATCTTTGCAATACATTTCATCCCATATAATATCCCTTTCTATTAGTAATTACGAATTAATTCCTGACCACAGACAATCCCATTCCTCCTGATTTTCAGTAACTTTTATAATAGTATCATAAGCAATACATTTCCATCCCATATATAATATCCCTTTTCTATTAGTAATTACGCATTAATTCCTGACCACTCACAATCCCATTCCTCCTGATTTTTGGTGATTTTTATAATAGAATCTTTTGCAATACATTTCCATCCCCACATATAATATCCCTTTTCTATTAGTAATTACGCATTAATTCCTGACCACTCACAATCCCATTCCTCCTGATTTTTAGTGATTTTTATAATAGAATCTTTGCAATACATTTCCATCCCACATATAATATCATTTTTCTATTAGTAATTATGAATTAATTCCTGACCACTCACAATCCCATTCCTCCTGATTTTTAGTGATTTTTATAATAGAATCTTTTGCAATACATTTCCATCCCACATATAATATCACTTTTCTATTAGTAATTATAAAATGAATTCCTGACCACTCACAATCCCATTCCTCCTGATTTTCAATGACTTTTATAATAGTATGATCAGCAATACATTTTCATCCCATATATAATATCCCTTTTCTATTAGTAATTATAAATTAATTCCCTGACCACTGACAATCCCATTCCTCCTGATTTTCAATGACTTTTATGACATGATCAGCAATACATTTCCATCCCACATATAATAACATTTTTCTTTATTAGTAATTATGAATTAATTCCTGACCACCACAATCCCATTCCTCCTGATTTTTAGTGATTTTTATAATAAAATCATAAGCAATACATTTCCATCCCACATATAATATCATTTTTCTATTAGTAATTATGCATTAATTCCTGACCACTGACAATCCCATTCCTCCTGATTTTCAATGACTTTTATAATAGTATGATCAGCAATACATTTCAATCCAACATATAATATCCCTTTTCTATTAGTAATTATGAATTAATTCCTGACCACAGACAATCCCATTCCTCCTGATTTTTATTGATTTTTATAATAGTATCATAAGCAATACATTTCCATCCCACATATAATATCCTTTTCTATTAGTAATTACGCATTAATTCCTGACCACTCACAGAAATCCCATTCCTCCTGATTTTTGGTGATTTTTATAATAGAATCATAAGCAATACATTTCCATCCCACATATAATATCCCTTTTTTTGTAAGTAATTATATGAATTAATTCCTGACCACAGACAATCCCATTCCTCCTGAATTTATTGATTTTTATAATAGAATCTTTTGCAATACATTTTCATCCACATATAATATCCTTTTCTATTAGTAATTATAAATTAATTCCTGACCACTGACAATCCCATTCCTCCTGATTTTTAATGACTTTTATAATAGTAAGATCAATAATACATTTCCATCCACATATAATATCCCTTTTCTATTAGTAATTCATTAATTCCTGACCTCACAATCCCATTCCTCCTGATTTTTTAGTGATTTTTTTATAATAGAATCATAAGCAGTACATTTCCATCCCACATATAATATCCTTTTCTATTAGTAATTATAAATTAATTCCTGACCACTCACAATCCCATTCCTCCTGATTTTTAGTGATTTTTATAATAGAATCTTTTGCAATACATTCCATCCCACATATAATATCCTTTTTCTATTAGTAATTATGAATTAATTCCTGACCACAGACAATCATTCCTCCTGACTTTCAATGACTTTTATAATAGTATGATCAGCAATACATTTCCATCCACATATAATATCCCTTTTCTATTAGTAATTACGCATTAATTCCTGACCACTCACAATCCCATTCCTCCTGATTTTTAGTGATTTTTATAATAAAATCATAAGCAATACATTTCCATCCACATATAATATCCCTTTTCTGTTAGTAATTACGCATTAATTCCTGACCACTCACAATCCCTTTCTACACTCTGATTTTAGTGATTTTTATAATAGAATCATAAGCAATACATTTCCATCCCACATATAATATCCCTTTTCTATTAGTAATTACGCATTAATTCCTGACCACAGACAATCCCATTCCTCCTGATTTTCAGTAACTTTTATAATAGTATCATAAGCAATACATTTCATCCACATATAATATCCCTTTTCTATTAGTAATTACGCATTAATTTCTGACCACTCACAATCCCATTCCTCCTGATTTTTAGTGATTTTTATAGTGATCTTTTTGCAATACATTTCCATCCCACATATAATATCCCTTTTCTATTAGTAATTATGAATTAATTCCTGACCACAGACAATCCCATTCTCCTGGACTTATTGATTTTTATAATAGAATCTTTTGCAATACATTTCCATCCCACATATAATATCCCTTTTCTATTAAAAATTATTATAAATTAATTCCTGACCACTGACAATCCCATTCCTCCTGATTTTCAATGACTTTTATAATAGTAAGATCAGCAATACATTTCCATCCCATACTAATATCCTTTCTATTAGTAGTTACGCATTAATTCTACTGTAATATAAATCCCATTCTCCTGATTTTTAGTGATTTTATAATAGAATCATAAGCAGGCATTTCCATCCACATATAGTATCCTTTTCTATTAGTAATTATAAATTAATTCCTGACCACTCACAATCCCATTCCTCCTGATTTTTAGTGATTTTTATAATAGAATCTTTTGCAATACATTTCCATCCACTTATAATATCCCTTTTCTATTAGTAATTATGAATTAATTCCTGACCACAGACAATCCCATTCCTCACCTGACTTTCAATGACTTTTTATAATAGTATGATCAGCAATACATTTTTCCATCCCACATATAATATCCTTTTCTATTAGTAATTACGCATTAATTCCTGACCACTCACCAATCCCATTCCTCTGATTTTTAGTGATTTTTTTTATAATAGAATCCATAAGCAATACATTTCCATCCCTTATAATATCCCTTTTCTATTGATAATTACACATTAATTCTATTCCTCACAATCCCATTCCTCCTGATTTTTAGTGATTTTTATAATAGAATCATAAGCAATACATTTTCCATCCCCACCCACTGTATCCCTTTTCTATTAGTAATTACGCATTAATTCCTGACCACAGACAATCCCATTTCTCTGATTTTCAGTAACTTTTATAATAGTATCATAAGCTTAATACATTTTCCATCCCACATATATGCTCACTTTTCTATTAGTAATTACGCATTAATTCCTGACCCACTGTCACAATCCCATTCCTCCTGATTTTTAGTGATTTTTATAATAGAGATAACTTTTGCAATACATTTCCATCCCATATAATATCCCTTTTCAATGGCGAGTATGAATTATTCTGACCACAGACAATCCCATTCCTCTGACTTTCAATGACTTTTATAATAGTATGATCTGACATACATTTCCATCACATATAATATCCTTTTCTATTAGTAATTACGCATTAATTCCTGACCACTCACAATCCATTCCTCCTGATTTTTAATGATTTTATAATAGAATCATAAACATGCATTCCATCAATATAATATCACTTTTCTATTAGTAATTACGCATTAATTCCTGACCACTCACAATCCATTCCTCCTGATTTTAGTGATTTTTATAATAGAATCTTTTGCAATACATTCCATCCATATAATATCATTTTTCTATTAGTGTTATGAATTAATTTCTGACCCTTACGTCATTCCTCCTGATTTTCAATTCTGTTAAAGATCTTTGTAGATGTGTGTCTTCAATATCTTTTTTTTTTTCTTGATATATATATAGATGTATGTTCTTTGTAGATATATATCCTCTGATTTGTAGATAATTTCTCCATGTGTGTGTGTGTGTGTATATATATATATATAGATGGATGTAGTTAGATGTATATATATCTCTGATTTCTTTTTTTAAATGTGTGTGTGTGCCAATCTATATATATATATATTCTTGATCAATTTATAGATATATATCAATCAGTATATTAGTTTTCTTCAAAATGGGTGCACACACACAAATCTGTGTGTGTGTATATATATATATATATTTTCTATATTGATATATGTTCTGACATATTTATTGTGTGTGTGTGTGTGTGTGTGTGTGTGTGTGTGTGTGTGTGTGTGTGTGTGTGTGTATATATATATATATATATATATATATATATATATATATATATATATATATATATATATAGATTTGTGTGTGTGTGTGTGTGTGTGTGTGTGTGTGTGTATATATATATATATATATATATATATATATATATATTAGTGGTTCTGGATATTCTGGTTGATATCTTGATTATCTTGGTTTTCAATAGCTATGTTCAATACGTGGAATCATGACTACATTTATTCCACTGTGTTCTTTTCCCATTGTCTTCAGCAATTCCTGACCACTCACAATCCCATTCCTCTGATTTTAGTGATTTTTATAATAGAATCATAAGCAATACATTTCCATCCCACATATAATATCCCTTTTTATTAGTAATTGTAGTTAATTCCTGACCACAGACAATCCCATTTCTCCTGATTTTTATTGATTTTTATAATAGTATCATAAGCAATACATTTCCATCCCACATATAATATTATTTTTCTATTAGTAATTATGAATTAATTCCTGACCACTCACAATCCCATTCCTCCTGATTTTTATTGATTTTTATAATAGAATCTTTTGCAATACATTTCCATCCCACATATAATATCCCTTTTCTATTAGTAATTATAAATTAATTCCTGACCACTGACAATCCCATTCCTCCTGATTTTCAATGACTTTTATAATAGTAAGATCAGCAATACATTTCCATCCCATATAATATCCCTTTTCTATTAGTAATTACGCATTAATTCCTGACCACTCACAATCCCATTCCTCCTGATTTTTTAGTGATTTTTATAATAGAATCATAAGCAGTACATTTCCATCCCACATATAATATCCTTTTTCTATTAGTAATTATAAATTAATTCCTGACCACTCACAATCCCATTCCTCCTGATTTTTTAGTGATTTTTATAATAGAATCTTTTGCAATACATTTCCATCCCACATATAATATCCCTTTTCTATTAGTAATTATGAATTAATTCCTGACCACAGACAATCCATTCCTCTGACTTTCAATGACTTTTATAATAGTATGATCAGCAATACATTTCCATCCCACATATAATATCCCTTTTCTATTGGTAATTACGCATTAATTCCTGACCACTCACAATCCCATTCCTCCTGATTTTTAGTGATTTTTATGGCAGATATAAGCAATACATTTTCATCCCACATATAATATCCCTTTTCTATTAGTAATTACGCATTAATTCCTGACCTCACAATCCATTCCTCCTGATTTTTAGTGATTTTTATAATAGAATCATAAGCAATACATTTCCATCCCACATATAATATCCCTTTTCTATTAGTAATTACGCATTAATTCCAAATACACTCCACAATCCCCATTCCTCCTGATATTTAATGATTTTTATAATAGAATCATAAGCAATACATTTCCATCCCACATATAATATCATTTTTCTATTAGTAATTATGAATTAATTCCTGACCACTCACAATCCCATTCCTCCTGATTTTTAGTGATTTTTATAATAGAATCTTTTGCAATACATTTCCATCTCACATATAATATCACTTTTTCTATTAGTAATTATAAGTGTTCACATGACCACTCACAATCCAATTATATATCCCTGATTTTCAATGACTTTTATAATAGTATGATCAGCAATACATTTCCATCCCACATATAATATCCCTTTTCTATTAGTAATTACGCATTAATTCCTGACCACAGACAATCCCATTCCTCCTGATTTTTAGTGATTTTTATAATAGAATCATAAGCAATACATTTCCATCCACATATAATATCCCTTTTCTATTAGTAATTACGCATTAATTCCTGACCACTCACAATCCATTCCTTTCCTCCTGATTTTAGTGATTTTTATAATAGAATCATAAGCAATACATTTCCATCCCACATATAATATCCCTTTTCTATTAGTAATTATAAATTAATTCCTGACCACTGACAATCCCATTCCTCCTGATTTTCAATGACTTTTATAATATGATCACTGTTCCATCCCACATATAATATCCCTTTTCTATTAGTAATTATGCATTAATTCCTGACCACTCACAATCCCATTCCTCCTGATTTTTATTGATTTTCATAATAGAATCTTTTGCAATACATTTCCATCCCATATATAATATTCCTTTTCTATTAGTAATTATGCGTTAATTCCTGACCACTGACAATCCCATTCCTCCTGACTTTTTGTGATTTTTATAATAGAATTATTAGCAATATATTTCCATTCCACATATAATTTCCTTTTTCTATTTGTAATTATGAATTAATTCCTGACCACTGACAATCACATTGCTCCTGATTTTCAGTGACTTTTATAATAGTATCATAAGCAATACATTTCCATCCCATATATAATATCCCTTTTCTATTAGTAATTACGCATTAATTCCTGACCACTCACAATCCCATTCCTCCTGATTTTAGGTGATTTTTATAATAGAATCATTAGCAATACATTTCCATCCCACATATAACATCCCTTTTCTATTAGTAATTATGCATTAATTCCTGACCACTGACAATCCCATTCCTCCTGATTTTCAGTGATTTTTATAATAGAATCATTAGCAATACAATTCCATCCCACATATAATATCCCAGTTCTATCAATAATGTTTACATTAATTCTTGACCAATTGATAATTTCTTCTTTGCTAACATTCAATATATTTCTGTCGTAGAATTATTAACAATAAATTTTCATTAATCCTGTCTTGTTTGTAAGTCTGACACGTTCAATAAAGTCATATTGAGAACTTATCTCAAAAATGACTTACAATCTGATGTTAAATGGTGTTAGAAATTTTAATACCCACGAAACTAAATTGCACTGTTTAATTCTTTGAGAGAAACTTTTTCTATGGCTGATGCTATCCTCCAGAAGAGTAACTCATTGTGCCTTCTTAATTTAGCATTTTCCACTGATATATACTGGAATGTTTATATTAAATCAATTACTATGTTTACTGCTAGGAAAGCTCGTTCAATGTGTTTTTCTAGATAGTTTTTCTCACCCAAACCTTTCTTGCAATTTGTTCATGCATTTAATACTCTTGCCACATCTGGAGCAGTGATTTTGTTATGTACCTTGCTCTTGATAAAATACAAAGAAGAATCTGCAGTGTGATTAGTACTGGCCTGGTATCTTGGCTTTAATCAGTTTCCCATGTGTTTTCTATAAATATTTTCATGGTAGTTGTACTGATGAACATTTTTCTTTGGTACCTTGGCTTTATGAATTTAACCATAGTACCTGATTTGCAGCGAGTTATTGTAAGGCGGTTATAACTCTGAGTAAATAATTATAAACCCTCTTATATTTATATAGGAGCTGATGGCCTATCACATTGAATACACCGAAATATCGCCGAAGTTAAGCAATGTTGAGCCTGGTAATACCAGGTGCTGTAAGCGTTTAGTGACAAAGGTGCATTGTGATGCAGTGGATATCTGTTCGGAAATACAAATCGGTGAGCCGAGTTCAAATTATGGTTGAATACCCTGCATTCACTTAAGCACTGGTACCCTTGGGAAAGGTATTAATCCATTCCTTTCCTACAGTTATGGGTTAAATAACAAAGGTAGGACTTGGGGACCATGCCCTTAAAAACAAATCCCAATGAATCTTGATACTCGAAAAGAAAAAAGTATTACTAGACACAAAACTTATATAAAAACAACAATAAATTGTTGAAAGTAAAAGGTATTACCAACAATAAATAGATAAAATTTAGTTGGCAATAAATAACCCGCCAATGTTGATATGCCATAAAAACAAAATAACCAACCAATGTTTATATAGTCAAAAATATTTGTAAAAATGAGAAACAATAAAAATACTATTGTTTATTATATGGCTTTTATATAATATTAGAAAAAAATGACAGTAAGAGTAAATAAAATTGTGAATTTGAGGCCAAATGTAAGTCAGATAAGGATATACAGCCTTTCTCATATGTTTTTTTATAGATGTGTGTAATTAATTTTCAGATAATTTAGTTGTCTGGAATTTTCTTACCTCAAATTTTTGTTTCGTGATAAAAGATAAATGTTAGCATTATTGCCTGAAAAAAGAAAAAGGAGATGAAACTTTTGTTGAAGCACATGTTAATGACTTATTCGTGCAAAATGCTTGTCCAATAGTGAGAATATCACATGTTTGTGTATGTAGGGGGAAAAAAATTGAGTAGATTCTTGTTGGTTTAGGAGGATTGAATTAATGATAATTATCATTGTTATAATAATTTTATTTATTTTTGACAATATATTTAATTTTCATTTATTTATTTTTATGGGCATGACATCATCATAATTTTACTGCTGTTATAAACTGCATGTTCTATGCTAATAGTTTCTTCTTTCCCACTGCTTGCTTGTGGAAGTCTCTTCCAGCTTCTTGTTTCCCTATCAACTTTGATCTTCAAAACTGAAATGCAACATTTTTCACACTGTGTATCTTAGTGGCTTTATCACCTTGATGAATGTACATTGTAGTACAGTTGATGTCAGCTCGGAATGAGAAATTGGAGAGCCAAGTTCAAATTCCAGTTGAATGTCCTGCAGTCACTTACGTGCTAATACCCTTAGGAAAGATATTAATCCATCCCTTCCTTCCAGTTATGGGTTAAATAACAGGACAGATTGGGTTCTATAGCCTTGGCTGGCAACCAGTCTACACAGGGTAGGACTTGGGATCCTTCCCTTAAATAAATCCCAATGAATCTTTCTCCATGAGGGAGGAAGCCAGCTCAACCCGACAGAGTGAATGCTGAAACAGGTACAGGTATCACCTTGCATGGGGTTTAGTGGTTTAATGATTAAAAAAAACTGTCTATTGTTCATTTACAATAAATGCAAATCTTTCAACTTCTTAGTTTCTAAAATCACTTCTCTATAAACAGTACATTGCAAAACAGCAATGTTGTATACCAATTCAGTTGATCATGAAAAAAAACATCAATTTATATCGGTTATGTCTTGGCATTTCTCTTGAGAAGAACATTCTGTCATCTCTTTCATCAATGTACAATATCTGAAATATATACAAAAAGAGAAAGATATAGATTTAACGAAAAATTATTGTCCCTGAGTGTATGTATAGAACACTGATAAATTTGTATTGACAGGTAGGTGTCTATTTGAAATAAATTAATGACTTTGAAAATATTAACATTTGCAATGTTTATATTTTTCTCTTTGCTGACAAATGATTAAACATCAGAATTTCAGAAGAGACAAAAGAATTTTACTCTTTTGTACATGCACGGTCAGAGAAAAGAGAAAACTTTTGTTTTAAATACGAACTTGTCTTTATTGATAAACAAAAGAAAGATGAACAATAAAACCTGGGATAAATCAATTAATGATTAGAAATTAGAGTGAAAATCTAAATATCGCTGAGTAATGAAATAAATTTAATATAATGTATTTGGTGGCAGAATTCTAAAAGAAATTTGGCGAGATATTCAAAGACATAATGTGAGGTTGATGAAATAAGACGGCTCACTTCTCTCAAACAGTAATCGTATCTAATGAACTTACAGTGTCTATTTAACAAAGTATAATGTATGTATAATGTATAATGTATGTATAATGTGCAAAACTTTCAGAAACCTTTCAGATAAGGCATCTTATAAAACGTGCTGAAACAGTGTTCAAGGTGAAAGTATGTGTTTTAAAAGATGACTTTTATGATTTGAGCCATTTTTTGTGTTGGATATTCATGGAAAAATGATGAGGTGAAAGGATTCATGCCTCTGTAAGAATAAGGATGTTTGGTGTGTATGTCTTCAAGCAAGAAGAAAACAAACTAAACTTCCAAATTTAATTTACATATTAAAAGTTTTTTTATCATGTCTTTAACAGAGTCGCCGACTGATGCCATTTCGGTCGGGTTTCAATCCTGGGTAAAAAAGCAATCGGAGTCTAACCGTACTAATGAGCTGTGATATGGCAAAACAGATCTGTCTGCAGATGACAATATATATATATATATATATATATATATATATATATATTTATATATATGTCAATAGAGTCGCTGACTGACGCCATTTCGATCGGGTTTCAATCCTGGGTAAAAAAGCAATCGGAGACTAACCGTACTGATGAGCTGTGATACGGCGAAACAGATCTGTCTGCGGATGACAATATATATATATATATATATTAGTCATCCATATACAAGCCTGTTTTGCTGTATCACAGCTCATCAGTGTGGCTTGAAACATCCACTTATTTCTGGCTGGGATCGAAACTTGACCAATTTAGTGTCAGTCGACAATGCTACCCACTAAGCCATAGGCGCATGGAATCAGAGAAGGGAAATTTTAACATGTTGTATATAAGCAGTGTATGCACACGCCAGTCACCGAAAGAACTCTATTCATTTCTGAAGTGTAACGCATATGTCGCAGAAGTGGAAACTGTTTTTAAAATTTTCTTTTCTAGAGAGCTCAATCATAATGAGAACATAATACATTAGTCATCCACATACAAGCCTGTTTCGCTGTATCACAGCTAATCAAGGTGGCTAGACACATCCACTTGCTTCTGGCCAGGATATATATATATATATAGGGAGCAGACAAATTCAGTTTTGCTTTTACCTCCCGAAGAAACGTACCCAACATTGAAACAAACATATGATTGTCGAGGACATATATTAAAAAATAATGTCCATGTTCTAAAACATAATTTATAATAAATATTCACAGCTCTATACATCATATATCGAGCACTGTTTTAAATTAATGTTTTGGGCGGAAAAAATTCTTTCTTCATTCTGTACCCACTCGGATATATATATATATAAAAAAAAAATGACAAACCTGTTTTGTTTTAAAAATTTTTGTGTTTGTGACTAATTTTTATGAATCTTTTACTTTGTGAATCTTCATTTCTTTTTATGAAATTTTTCCTTGTGAATTTTTAATTATTACTTCTAACTTTTAAAACATTTTTGTGATGGATAATTATTAATGACTGTAATTATATTATACTATAATGGCCCTTTTTCTTTATTTAATTTTTCTTCTTTATTTTAGTTATTTTAATTTTGTGTATGTTGTGTGCATATATGTCCTCTTATAGTTCTATGTTTGTGTGTGTTTATTTTGTGTGCAGTTCAGTTATATCTTCTCTTGTTTAATGAATACTAGTATCATAGCCCGGTGTTTCCCGTGCAACTTAGAACATTTTAGTCATAGGAGAAGCTGCCAATCATTTATTGAAAGATAAAAAGGAGAGCTGAGGCTGTTAATAACCATTTTCAGCATTAAGAAGAAGGCATTGAATGCATGTTGATGTCGTATTCGAATGGAGTATAAAGTGTAGTTTTAGTGCCGGTCATACTTTTGTCTCCTTCTAAGGAGGTGGGGGTTCTTTGATCTGGAAATGAATAAAAAAACATTTGCAGGAAGTGGAGTTAGTAATAAATAAGATAGAAGTTTACCTGTTTTAAATGTAGATAGTTATACGCCCTAACCGAGCTCTTTTTTTAGGAGGCATGTGAAAAAACTCTACAAAAACTGAACACACCTAGTGTGAGTGCCTGTTACTTTAATCGAAGATGACTGCTAATTTACTTGGAAACGCAACGTTTACAATACTCAGACAAACATGAAATCTTGTGATACAATAATGTTTGTAATATTAAATGGATAAATTCCTTTAAAATTCTGTTATATAGAAAATTATTATATAAAAAATTGTTGTTTCAAAATTGTTCAAAAATTCCATTAAAAAAATCTTTTTTTTTTTTTGTTTTGTGTAAACATGATTTGATGTTTTGTGTGACATTGCAAGCAACATTGCATTTGTTTTTGTTTCAAAATTACTGGGGAAAATATTTACATTTTTTGTTAACTAAATGAATTTAACATAAAAATAAAAATTATTTATTTTGTTTTACTGAAATTAGAAATTTAGAAACTATTATGCTCTCAGTTCAGAAATTTTTGAAGAATATTTAAAAATGTAGACATTTAATTTTAGAGGAAGCAGTTAAATTAATGCCACACAAATTACAAACAGTTGATTTCCTGCATAAAATATATAGCGAAAAAAAAACATTATTGTTTTTTTAACTTTATTTTCTGAAGTATGAAATATTAAATCTGAAAAAAAAAAATTAAATAATTAAATTAACCATTGGCACTTTTTTTTTACATATTTTGTTTTTGTTTGAAAAAACACTTTTTTTAAAAAATATTTCTTTTGTTTCAAAATTACGGGAAAAATATTCACATTTTTTTTGTTGACCAAATTAATTTTTAAAAGGTCGGAATTAAAATTAATTATAAAGGCTCATTTTTTTTTTTAGTTGCATCTGACACGTGTGATTTGATTTCTGTGATGTAATTTGTCAACCATCTTAGATCGTAGAGGTTTTATGCAGTAAATGTAAACAATCCGCTCCATTGGCCAAAAAGTGAGAAAGGGAGAATTGCTGAACTTAAACTCAAAAAGTATGTGTCAACCTGGCTTCCCTGCAGATATGTGTCCCTAGAAAGTTTGAATGGCATAGCTTAAAAAATGTAGGCATTCATAGGGAACAGTCACACACAGACTCACAGATTACCTTTTGTATATATAGATTAATTTTCTTTTAAGGTATGTGTGTGATTTGGCATATGTGCTTTCTTTTGTTACTCCAATGTTTAACTGTATACACCTCTACCCTCGCCTATCTTTAGTTCCTCTCTGTGCCAAACCTTAAATTTTTAATATCTTAAGTTAAATAAAACTATTTGATTTTTTGGAATTGAAGAAGCAGTTTGTAAATTTACAACTGCTGAAATAAATTCTTTAAATCCCACATAAGACATAAAAGCAAATACACATAAGAACACAAACACTCAACCGTCACCTAAAAGAGAAACCCTTAGGCAGTCAAATATAGCAATACAGTAAGAAAAAAGTTCAGCTAATAAAAAGAGGCCAACCTAAATGACAAAACAAATCAACTAAAAAAGCAATTAAGCAGAAACCTGTTCAATATAGAGCAATTAATCAGACACCTACTCATGTGCCTATTAAAAACAATGAATAAGCATAAAAAGCAATAAAAAGCAATAAAACACCTGCACAATAAAAAGAAAAAGAAAACCAATTAACACCATCACTACAAAATATCAAATTACACTCTATCCCCCAAAAAAAAAATGGACACAACAGCAAAAAAAAAAAACAGCCTTGATAAGTGAAGGCTTCATAATGGTGTTCCCACATAACTTTGAAGTTGGCATGAACCTGCTCAATTGAAGTGGCAAATTCTTTGCATTAATTATATATATATATATATATATATAAATTAAAAAAGGATTAATTCAATGATGTTGGATGATCATTTCGATATGAAAATCCCCACGGGGGATAACACATCACCTCAGCAACAGAAAAATCCTTTCAGAAAGAGTTTCTGAAAGGATTTTTCTGTTGCTGAGGTGATGTGTTATCCCCCGTGGGGATTTTCATATCGAAATGATCATCCAACATCATTGAATTAATCCTTTTTTAATTTATATTTGCTCTGTAATATTTTATTACATGGAGCTCTCTTCCTGTATCATTTTTTAATATTAAAATAAAATTTTTGAGATTAATTAGGATCGGGTTTTTGGAATTTACCTTCCTGCTTTTTCCACTTGTATTAAAGTATCTGAATTAAAATATATATATATATACAGTACACTTTAGTGTTTAAAAATATTTTTATGTAATTTTGGTAAATAGATCTGTTAAAATGAGGTGTCAGTGATATTTCAATTTTTAATTCAAATGACAATTCATCTATTGCACCTGATATTTTTTTTATAATCGTGTCACTCCAAGCAAGACATCTTAATGTCATTGTTGTGCAGGGGTTACATAGGAGAAATGTTATGAAGAGTGAGAGGTTGCAGGGGTTGTCAGGAAGAGAGTAGGAGAGGGAATAGAGTACTGATGAGAGTGGGGTAGATGTAGAAAAGCATGAGAGAGAGGATGTAAGTTAGTGAGACAGGAAATGACTATTGAATTTAGATTAAAATTCTTGGAGATTGTAACTGTCAGGAAAGCAAGTATGCAGAAGAGAATTCCACAGGTAAGAAGTGTGAGAAAAGAAGCTGCTGGAGTAGAATTTCTGTTTACAATTTATTGGTTTCACAGTAAAAGAGTGAGACCTAGTTACTAATCTTGTAGCTTGAGGAAATTCATATCTAGCAGGTACCAGTGAGCTAAGTTCATCAGAGCAGTAGCCGTGAAAGTATTTGTAGAACAGACACAGTGAAGCCACACTGCGTCAGTGAGAAAGTAACTGTATCCTAGCTGCCAAGTCGATATCAATCACATTAAAGATTTTCCATTGGATTCGGTCGAGGACACCTAAGTGGATAGCAGGAGCATTGGACCAGATATGGCAGCAATACTCAATGCACAGGCAAATGGTAGACTTGGATATATGCAGGATTGTTTGGGATGGGAAAAACTTCCTGGCCCTACACAGAGAACTGACTTTCTTAGCAGCGGATTTAGCTACGGATTCTATATAGTTATTCCACTTGAATGAGGTCTGGTATGAGAGTTAACCCAAGGAGGCGCAGTGTTTTGCTTTCAGGGAGAGAAGCCTGATCCATGTTAATGGGTGGGAGGAACAATTGTCTGTAGTGGTTATTAGATAGCAGCTTCATTTTGAAAGCATTAAAATTTCTTAGTATTGTCATTGAAGATTGTAAATATGGCTTGTTTTAGCCTGGGGAGTTGAACAACATGCTAGAAATGACACCACATGTACACTGGCCAATTGCCCTATTACCAACACTGGTATATACCACCAGGTCTATGTTGTTTATTGCATACAATGCACCAAATGCAAGGTTTAATGTGAGCACCACCAGACTGTTATGCATCAGAATCAAAGAACACTTACATACACAGGCATCATCATTCCACAAACACCTAAAAAATGCAAAAACACAGATAAAAACATAACAGTCAATATCGAAGCAAGGGAGCAGAACCTAGAAAACTTACATTTAAAAGAGTCCTTAATAATAGCTAAACTTCAACCACAGATCAGCAATAGACAGGAACTCAATCTAGATTACATAACAGAATAATTAACACTATCCACACCTGACACAAAAGCAAAGCGCAATCACAGACTAACGCACACACATGCCTATAAACACATGACCAATAGCAACAAGTATACCACGCTTTCAACCAGAACATGCACAAAAAAAACATGAACACACACACATACAAATCCAACATACTATACACTGGAACACGTATACATGTTTACACATACACACACACACACACACACACATACATATATATATATTTATATGTACATTCCTACATACTATACACCAGAACACATACACACACACATATATATATCTATATGCACCCACACACACACACACACACACACACATGATACAAGGAAAAGGTATGCAGATATATGTATATATAAAATGATCACAGAAAGAAAAAAATACAAAAAGAAGAAATACCAGACAGGAAAAACAAAAAAAAGTAGCAATAAACATGCCTCTAATTAAAGCAGGTAGACATAACGTCAGATCATAAAATGGCACCTACCACCATTCTGAAGGAGATATGAAAATGCCAAATCCTATGCACATATTAAACTATAAATTAAAGCAGAGAGATTTATCACCAAATCATAAAACGCCACCTGCTATCACTTTAAAAAAGAGGTGAAAAAGCCATATCCTACTACTGTGCACACTTATATAAACCATAAACACACACACACACACACACACATACATGAACTAACCCACTTGCAGGTACACACACATGCACACACACACACATGCACACACACACACATACTAACTACAATTAGCAGCAGCAAAAGAGGACCATTCGTTTAAACTTGAAACTAAGCTCTCCTATCATTGTGAAGATGAGATTCTGATCTCGAAATATTAATGAATAATAAATAGGTAATACCCAACACCTTCTTTACTTTCTTTTATTATACTAAATGCATTGTGATAACCTTCTAATATCTACCCATACACAATATATATATATATTTTTTTTTTTTCCAGCTAATAAAATCCTATCAAAAGATTTGTTTGATAAACAATAATTACTTGGGCAAATACTGACAAAATACTTGCAGACATTGCTGTGATGTTTGGACAATTTATAAAATAACAAAAGCTCCCTTCACCACTTACACAAAATTGAGAAAAATATTTTCATGAGCTTGTGTGAAATTATTTTTGAAAATAAAAATCTTACATTTAAAAACATCATATTTATATATAAAATTAGATTTTGGATCCATTTATGTATATAACAATCAAAGTATACTGTTCCTTATGGTTCAAAACAATTTCAAAGACTTATTTGATCTACACTTGTATACACATGCATTCACTCACATAATGACAAGATGACAGTCAGCAGCAGCCAAGTAAAGCCTTGTCTACACACTGACAGAAACATTAAGATAACCATACATAAGTTTGTCCACACATTTCACACTGGCCTATGAACACTTAATTACTTTATAAAGCAAGCTTTGCTGCAAGGAAAAATGAACGTTTTATTGTTATTAAATTTTATATCTTCTTTACAGATATAAAAATAGAAGCATACTGCTTCTTGTGGTTCAAAACAATTTTGAAGGCCTGTTTGATCTACACTTGCATACACATGCATTCACTCACATAATGACGAGATGACAGTCAGCAGCAGCCAAGTAAAGCCTTGTCTACACACTGACAGAAACATTAAGATAACCAT
Source organism: Ascarosepion bandense (assembly GCA_037127315.1). Lineage (NCBI taxonomy): Eukaryota > Metazoa > Mollusca > Cephalopoda > Sepiida > Sepiidae > Ascarosepion > Ascarosepion bandense. The sequence continues at coordinate 724,774 of JBBBDQ010000714.1, forward strand.
ACATAAGTTTGTCCACACATTTCACACTGGCCTATGAACACTTAATTACTTTATAAAACAAACTTATAAAACAAAATCTGTGTGGAGCCCAGATACGCAAAGACCAGTTTTGGTCATTTGCTATCTGGACCTCTGAGGGCAAACATCCAGTTTGTGGTATCACCACACCTTCAGTGAATAACCTGTTTTAGGTTTCATTTAAAAGATGTGTTGTTTTTGTTAAATGTTTGGAATTTAAACACTCAGATAAAACCTAAAACCTGTGTAGATGGATCCCAACAGACCATCTTGGCTGACTGACTTAACAAAGAAGGGCATCAAGCCTGAAGAATGAAGTAGCTGTATATAAGCTGATCTATGTAAGTGGAAGGAGAAATCTACAGTAAACAGATGGTTCAGCTTCAAATGATCTTTGGCAATTACATATTGACATGCATCACTTTTTGGTATACTACACTTCTTTTATACAAAGGTAATTACTTATATAAGTTTTCATTATTATTATTTAAAATCATAATTCAAAACCTGAAACTTGTTTAACTTTTTTCCATAGTTTCAAATAATATTTTTTTCTGAATCCTTAAATTAATTTATACATTTTGCAAAATTCTTCTTTTCTGTAAAGCATGATATTAAGATCAGATATTTTGCCAATGAATCAAAGTCCATTCTTTTTATGGTTTCTTCTTGAAAGTATACTCTGTAAATATTCATGACGTATTTTAAGGGAATTTACTAACTAAAGATTTTTCTTGGCTTCTGTCTGGTTATTTCAGGATTCGTCATCTTTCTAGAGAATCTAGTGAAACATATTTTCTGCTTCAGTACAATGGTGGATGGATTCTGGAGTTTATAGATATGCTGCAAGAGATATACTATAAAAAGTCAGGCTAAATTATCATTTCTTAATCTCTCATTTTTTTTTTCTTCTTGGGGCTTGTAATTAAAAGAATCTAAATAAGTTATGATAACGTGGAAGTTCTGTTTCAAAAGCAAAAATATAACCTGAAAACTCATGATAGTCTCATCAGAAGTCATTTTTAGAGCAGAAGATGGAAATAGACACCAAGACAGTCAAGCATCAAATCACCAAAAGAAATTGTTTCTGAGTCGGAAGATCCATGCATTCTTCCAATGAATAAATTAATCCTTTGAAAATAAATATTTAACATTTCCCAACCAGTGAGTCATGTTCCCACCAACATTAAAATCATACTTTGTGGTTCCTTTGAAGAGTATTTAAGTAAAGTCTCTAGACAAACAAAAAGCAGTCAGGAGATAGTAAGAGCAGCTAGATCCCACCCTTTTACAGTGAAACTGATAAAATGCAGCCGTAACTTCTACTCCAACAGTTTCTTTCCTCGCACTTCCCAACTGTGGAATTCTCTTCCACACGATTGCTTCCCAGGCGGCTACAATCTCCAGGAGTTTAAATGTAAGGTCAATAGACACCTCCTAACACACTAATCTGCTCCCATTCTATCAAGCACTCTTCCCATCTGCCCAACCCTCATCCTCACTATCCTTACTCATCTGTCAACTTCCTCCTGACATTCCCTATGTCTAACCACTCCTTCTCTTTACCTTCTCCTATGTAGCCCCATGCGCAATAGTGGTAGTGGAATGCCTTGCTTGGGGTGAGATGATTAAAAAATAAAATATATGACAGCAGTTCACAACAGTCAGCATGACTTAAAAGAGATTCCCTTACTCATTCACTTGTTTTCCTCATCAAGCTATGGGATACTTACACTTTCTTCCTCTTCAAGCTATGTAACACACTTTCTTCCTTGCCTCTTTTTTCACACATACATGTGAAGAAATCACATTTTTCATATTAAAAAAAAACAGATACAAATAAGGACTGTAAAAACTTTCATACCCAAAGGATGAAAAATTTTGTAAAATACACAAAACTAAAAATATTATTTTATTTTTATATTTAAAAACCATTCTTGGTTTTTCTTTGTTGTGGGTTGATTTAAATCTTCAACATTGTCATGCATGGTGACAAACTGAAAATTTTTTAAAGAGTCAGCTGTATACAACCACTTTTTAGATCAATGGTTTAAAATTGCTTTGAGCAAGTGAAGGCTGTATGTCTTGGCAAATACCATCCTTTGTTGAACATTGTGGACTGATACTAAAGAATCACAAATATCTAAACCATCAGCTCTATGCAACCACTTTCTATGATCAATTAATAAAAATGGCTTTGAATGAGTGAAACTTGTAGGTCTTGACAAAGACCGTCTTTTGTTGAACATGTTGAACAGGTGCTACAAAATCACAAGGAACTGTACCAAATTGAATAAACTAAATCACTTGAATGCTATCAACAGTCACAAAAACTAAAATGGTTAACACATGTAAATCAAAGAGAAAATAAATATTCCACACTACTTCAAACAAAACTTTAGTAAGGAAATTCCCCTCAATATAAAAAAAAACAATAACTATTTGAACTATTTGAAAAACCCATTTTCCAGAAAGTTTTTTCATCAGAGAATTTATACATTTCAACTGATCATTGCCCTGACTGCTGCTGTCAGCTAAATATTTCTTTATAAGGAAATGCGTGAAAAATATCCAACCATTAAATATAAAAAATGGCAGACCTGTACGACATTACCACCACCTGGAAATTTATTGATAATCATTTTTTTCTGTGTTCTTATTGATTAGTACATAAAATTTTTAGTTTTCAAAAAAAAGAAATACAGAAAAAATTCATTATTTAAAGATTTTTAAGGGGTGCTCAGTTTCTCATACAATGTTATAGTAAATCAATCCTCGATTTTGGAAACACTTACTCTGAGTTTGAGTTGTTGCCCTTTTTCTTTATTTTCCAAAACTTGTAGGAAATTAATGAAAAAATTATTTTGGAAATATGTTTTTATTCAAAATTTTTTTAGAACAGGAATTATTTTAAAGATTCTCTGTCAAAAGTTTTTTTGTTAAATGTTTTACATGTCATATTTTCCATTTCAAATTTTTTTTCCAACAGGAATTATTTTAAAGAAATTCTTTCCAAAACTTTTTTTTTAATGTTTCAAATAACTTATTTTTCATTGATATGAAGTAGGGATAATTAAAAATTTTCCATGGGTTTGTCAATCTTCAAATTGTAAACTTCTCTATACATGGTCTCAGCAATATCAAAGCCACCCCAACGTGAGTGTTTACAAAATGGAGGATCGATTTACTATAAGGTTACATGAGAAACTGAGCACCCCTTAAAGACCATAATGAATTTTTTCAAAATTTTTCTTTTGATAATCGGAAAGTTTAGAATCTAATTAATGATATTGCACAGAAAAAAAAAATGATAATCAACAAATTTAAAGTTGGTGGTAATGTCGTACAGGTCCACCAAAAAATTTCTTAGTCTCTTTAAGGAGTATTATTATTTAAACCTCACTCAATAATTGCTGTGTCCCTTTTCACTTTTAAGTCTGAAAGCCTTTTTTCAAGATATCCAGCTTTGTTTTTGTTATTTATTTTTTTGCTGGAGCTCACCCAGTGCAAGGCTTGAGAGCCACTCACTGTAGAGTGTTACTGTGTGATATATTCATATCATACTCATATAAGGAAGAATTTCCATGAGATAACTTCTTCCCAAGAATTGCCACTTTTTTCAACAAGCTGAATACTTTTAATTTTGGCCTCTTCAAGTCATGGAGCAATCATTATCTATCCTTATCCTCAGAATTTTCACTTTCTATTTTTTTTTTTTTATCATATCACCCCAAGCAAGGCGAAAACGCCACTGATGTGCAGGGGGCTACGTAAGAGTGAAAAGATTGGAAAAGAGAAAAACCGGAAACCACATCCTAAACAGGAAACAAGGGATGAGCCTCTTCACCTGTTCAATAGACGTGGGTGGAGTGTGAACCGGGCGATAGTTTAGTCTATCTACTCCAATTATTTCCTCCACTTATGTTCATTGGAAAGTAGGAAGTGAAAATTTTGAAATCTACCTGAGATCTACTTGCTAAATCACTGAACCTGTTCATGAATATACTTCACTGAACCTGTTCATGAATATACACAAAGGCTATATCAGATAGGTTGTCAAGAAAAACATTTGGTTCTGGGGTGATTCAAGATGACTCTGTTAAGAAATAAAGTTAACTGATAAAATATGAGAATTGAACTTTGCTTTGTATGGGTGACCTTCTGTGTCTTAGAGGTAAAATTTACTTGGCTTGAAAGTTGTTTCTCAGATTACAAAATGTTCATTTTTCTGTTTGGAGACACATTTTCTTTAATAAGACTTTCAATTCTTATTGGACATTAATTTCCCTGTTAAAAAAAAAATAACAGGGTTGTGGTGCAGTTGATATCAGCTCAGAATGAAAAATTGGAGAGCTGAGTTCAAATTCCAGTTGAATACCTTGCATTCATTTATGTGCAAATACCCTTGGGAAAGGTATTAATCTGTCTTTTCTCCCTCCAGCTATGGGTTACATAGCAAGATAGATTGGGTTTTATAGCCTTGTTTGGCAGCCAGTCTGCTGCAGAATGTAATGGCAATTTACTGCAGTCAGTCATGTCTCTTTAAGACATGATCGACCAAATATGTGTCATGTATGGCACGTATCTGACTGACTAATTGAGTATAATAAAGGCAAAACAAGTACATTATAAAGACTGCACAATGCAAAATTGTTCTGGAGAGATATTGTTGTAGAGGAATATCCTGGTCCTAGCCCGCAATGGGTATGGCCTGGGTCATAAAAGACTGTGACGGGAACGAACTAGAGGATAGAAAGGGAAAGAGCGTCAGAGAGATAGTGTGTTCGTGAATATACGAGAGTCTAAGTCATTACATGGGAGTGATCAAGATTATCTGTCATTATACGAGAGTCAACAGCCATCGACCTTAGATGTGCGTTAGACGTCACTAGACGGAAGCTTTCTTCTCAAGATGGATGCATACGTCCTATACATAGACATTGCCCTCATGAGTGTTATTTGTGTTAACTGTTTGTTGGTGTACTTGTATTTGGTTTATTGTATTGACATATAATAAATCTCTATTTATATATCCTCAGTGTTAAGAGTTATTTCTTGCACTATTCTTTTCTCTGTTTATCCCCCCTCCGGGTACAACAAAAATATAATAAAATATACAAAGCAGAGCCAATATAAGTAAAACAATACTTATATTTTACTGCTTTCCGTATCTAAATATTTCATGTGGACACTTAGATGTTGATGATGTTGCCTCCCAGAAAGAAAAGGTTTTTAAAGGCAATGCCATCAACATCTACATAAAACTTTTAGTAGCAAAAAGCAGTAACATGTGAGGGTTGTTTTACTTATATATATATATATATATGTGTGTGTGTGTGTAGTGACTCCAGCATGCAGTTATTTGACAACCTAAGTAAACCAACAAGCAATTTCTCAACACAGTAGAACATTTGTTTGCTCTTGACTTGTAATAATTTGTCATTCAGGCAGACAATTTTCACGTTGAACATCTTGTAAGTATTGCTTCTCTTCATGACATAGGTTAGAATGACTCTCTGCAACATTCTATCCTTTGTAACGCTAATGTTTCTCTTTTTTCTGTTGCTCCTAGCCCTTGTTTTGCCATTGACTTACACAAGCTTATTTGATAAGTTACTTCCTGTTTCTCTCAGATTCTATTGTCTTTAATATTCCTTGTGAGTGTCAAATTCTTCAAGCTCACTTTTTTTATTTCCTCCACAAATTATAACAATCTCTTTCTGATTCTAAGTTAATTTCATTTTTATTTTTATATTTATTAAAGATTCCACATTTCTCACATGTTTCATCTCTGACATTCTCAGCATCCTTCTGTAAACCCAAATCTATGTAACTTCAATTCTTCACTCTATCTGCAAGAAAATAATTCAGGATGCACTCACCTATACGAGAAATAATATAACATAGATATTCAATGTGCTTTTCTTTGCTAGTAACAGAATTTTCCTGTTTATTAATTCATTGTATAGCTTTGTGAAGGCAACTTTTATGGTTTCAGTATATTTTCAGATTTCTACATCATATTTTTCATCATCTTTCCAGCTAGTTAAATTTCTATATTTGATCTTGACATCTTCAATTTATCGCTTGCATTTTGAGCTGTTTTTCATGCTGTTAGCCATAAATTCTGTCTTCTTTTAGCTAATGGTTAGTTCTTTTTTCTCTCTTTCCTTTACTATGTTTTCTTTGAATTTCTGCAGTTTTTTCTTTGTCTGCCATCAACAACATACTATGTACTTATCTATCATAGTAGGACATCTAAGTTGTTAAAAAATTGTTCAATTTTACAATCAATTTTTATTCCTGAATTAATGTATTTCAACAGTTAAAATAGGAATGCTGAACAGCTATACATTTCTGCCACCAACTTACAAAGTTATGTATGCGTTTACAATAAAACTCTAAAGATATTTTCAATGCAGTTTCTGCATCTTTGCAAAAGAATGTCTTTTGACTTAAAACATTGTCAAGATACTTGAAGAAGTGGTCGTCAGTGAGCAAGACATCTGGGAAATATGGTGGATGTGGCAAAGTCTCGTTTTTTCAAGTAGGTGAGCTTCTCTGTTAAATTCCTGGCAATGTTGCTTAACCAAATATGCATTTCATCCAATTGCTTGCAGTAAACTTTAGTAGCAACACTCTGGATAGATTCCAGAAATCTGAAATGGGTATCACCAATGGCAGACAAGCAGGGAGTCACCATATTTCTATTTATGAATTTTCAGTTTTGGAAAGTGTTTAGATCCATCATTTACAATTGGCATTAAAGTTCCATTTCTGATCACAAGTCATTATTCTTTATTTGATCAAAGAAATGAATTTCAATTAAATCATTTGAATTTCTCAGATACAGCATCAAACACAATTTAAAATGTCAAATTCTTTAAATTCACTGAGGTCATGCAGAACCCATTTATTGAGTTTTTTTCATTTTTGCCAATTAAATATGTTGGACACTGTTATGAGGGAGGTTATATTGCTGTCTAGCTGTTCACCACTAGTAATGGTTATCTACTTCATGTAGTTGTATTTTGATGATGTTGAAGATTACTATTTCATTTTCCAACCTCTGTTTTGGTTATTCTGTATTCAGTGACCTTTTTAGGTTTCAACATAAAGTAACAAACATCATTCTTAAGGCAAATTTTGGCATAAAAAAAACTGTCATTAAGCAAACAATTGTGCAACAGTTCTTAGCAGAAATAAATATTCTATCACTTTTATTTCAATAAACAATGATGAAAAATAGCAAGATGCATATTTTCATCATTCTCTTTTCTCCTGAATGACTCAGAGTTATAACAAATCTCATTTATTGTAATGTGTTTGGTGACTTTTCTTTCAATGACAGATAAGCTTTTAATCCCTTTTTTATCCAATTATTAAAATTTAAATGAATTCACTATTTAAAAGTGTTTGATTTAAGTTCCTAAATAAATTGAAATAATTATTTTTAAGGTTTAAATCTCTGTAGAGTGCTGTGGGGAAATTAAACAAAACCAATAAATAAAATAATAATCTAAACCTATTTTATAAATTGAACTTTGTCTGTGTGTGTGTGTGTGTGTGTCCATTACCTATAGACTCCGAAATGGCTGAACCAATTTTCTTGAAAATTTACACAGTTGTACTATAAGCGTCTGCAAGTATTTCTTAGCTAGGTTTTGTGTCAAGGTACCCCCGATAAATATCGATAATTGAAAAAATCAGGTTATAGAAGGAATGGTTCGATTTTAATCAAATTTGATACACTCATAGACAAAGACATAAGAAACGATATTCAGAAGCTTCAAGGTTGCAGTTCTTACAATAATGCAGAAAATTGATAATATATATATATATAAAAGGCAAGATGTTTGTGTGTGTCTGTTTATCTGCCTGTATGTCCTTTATTCAAATCCACAATCTTTATCTGATTCTCATAAAACTTCAAAATTTAACTTACATCCATTCATTTATCTTTCAGTCTGCAGTTTTGCTTTAACTGGAAACAACTATTGCTTTTTAGTCTTTCGTACTAACGTTCAAAGAGTCTGAGCTCCAGGACCATGGATTAGTTTTAAAGCTTTCATTACTGCTAGTAAAGAATAAACAAAAAAAATTAATTTTCCTATAATGCAAACTGGGAAGGGCTTTTGATCACATGTACAATTTTATGACCCCACTTCTGGTTCTGAAAAAGATAGAATCTCTCATGTTTTTAACTTTCCCACAACATTGTTTGGGCTAGTTTTGGTATAACTAGTATGACTCAATGAGTAAGTAAATTGGCTGCTCCAGCACTGTTCATCAAGGTTTGTGTTCATATGTGCAATTTTATGATCCCATTTCCAAAATGAACAATCTCTCACCTTTCCACTTTTCAACAACATTGTTTTGACATGTTTTAGCAGCACTACTCATGAAGTAAGGGAATTGGTTGTTCCAACTCAGTGCAAGGCTGACTTGGGCTTGACCATTTTAAACCATTTTTGTCCTAGTTTACATCTGAACTATTAAAGAAAACAGTCACACTGAAGAAACACAGAAAACTTTGTTTCAACAGTCACCATAGAAGGAATAAACATCCATACTAGAAACCCAAGTTTTCATATGCTTCTCTTTTAATTGATTACATATATGAACAGACAACTTCAACAAAAATATACACAACTGGACAACCTTTGTTAACTTTCAGAATCCCTTGATGACGTTAAGAGTTATTGTTGATCTAATGGTTGACATTACACTCAGCACTTAAAGCAATGCTTTTGTATCAGTGACAGTTATTTTCTTTTGACAAAAAAACAACTATTATGTATGAAAGGGTAACTCACTATGTTACTATATTTTAAGCAAGATAGTTGAACACTCTCAAGAAGGTAGGTAGTGTATGCATGTATCTTTCAAAAACCTCAACCTATGAAGTAGGTCAAACTTTCTTTTTAGTTGTTCCGACTCAGTGCAAGGCTGATTTGAGCACAGTTATATTAACAGTGCTTACATTGACTTACCCTAACTTCTGGTCCAGGAAAAAAGAAAACATACATCCCATAACTATGTTTACATCTAGTGATAATGTAAGTAAAAATTTTCTTTTGGTTGTTCCAACTCAGTGCAAGGCTGACTTGAACACAACCTTAGTAACAATGCTTATATTGATTTCTCCTAACTTCTGATCCAAGGAAAAGAAAGCAAGCATCAACATACAAGTGTTTACTACTATCATGCATGCATAAAATGCCAACTAAGCTTTTCTTTGAAAAAACATTTTCTCTTGAAATCAATAAAAAGGGGCTTTTCACACTTAAGTACAATTCTCAATAACAACAAAATTTGTGTAATATTTTTATTAATAAATCTCGCATCTGTTATTATGAAAGAGAACTTTTTTATCCTCTGCTGCTTGCTCACTCTTCTGAGTTATTAAATATGGAGTGTTCATTTAGGTTTGACACAAGGCTATTTTCGCATGCATGGCCGAGATTCCCTACAATATGAATATTCTTTCACAAATGTGTTTTTTTTATAATCATATTGCCCCAAGCAAGGCATTTTACTGCCACTGTTTTGCAGTGGGTTACATAGGAGGAAAGTTATTAGAAAGAGTGACAGGTTATAGGGAGTGTCAGGAAGTGGGTAAGAGGAAGATGAGAATACTGATGAGAGTGGAATGGAGGAGAAAGGGGCATGAGAAAGAGGATGCAGGTTAGTGAGATAGGAGACAACTATTGAATTTACATTTAAATTCTTGGAGATTGTAGCTGTCGGGGAAGCAAGTAAATGGAAGGGAGTTCATTGGAGCAGAAGCCATAAAAGTATTTGTAGAAGAAATACAGGGAAGCCACATTGCACCGGTGAGAAAGTGACTGTGTCTGAGTTGCCAAGTCGGGACTGATCACATTACAGGTTCTCCGTTGGATTTTGTCAAGGACCCCTAGGTGGATAGCAGTAGCACCGGATCAGATATATTTTTTTTAATCATTTCACGCCAAGCAAGGCATTCCACTGCCACTATTGCGCATGGGGCTACATAGGGGAAGATAAAGAGAAGGAGTGGTTACATATAGGAAATGTCAGAAGGAAGGTGATAGATGGGTAAGGATACCGAGGATGGGGGTTGGGTAGATGGGAAGAGTGTTTGAAAGAATGGGAGCGAGTTGGTGTGTTAGGAGGTGTCTGTTGACCTTACTTTTAAACTCCTGGAGATTGTAGCCGTCGAGGAAGCAATCATGTGGAAAGAAATTCCACAGTCGGGAAGTGCAAGAAAAGAAACTGTTGGAGTAGAAGTTGCAGTTGCATTTTATCAGTGGCAGTATTATTCGATGCACAGGTAGATGGTTGATTTATATAGTATGTATGGTTTCAGACAGAAAAACTTCCTGGCCCTACACAACCACATTTGTAAAAAAATAACTTTGTTATAACATAGTTATAACATCTATGTTAACTAATAACTATGTTTACATCTAGTGATAAAGTAGATGTAAACATAACTATATTTACATTTAGTGTTAAAGAAGAAACTTTCCTTTGGTTGTTCCAGCTTTATGCAAGGTTGACTTGAGCTTGACTATGAATACAATACTTATACATAACTACCTTTATTTTTGAACAAGACATACTGAAAAGGACACAGAGAACATTGTTTCAGTACAGTCACCATGAAAAGAATAAACATCCATAGTAGAAACTTGTGTTTTTATATGCTTCTTCTTTCAGAATTGTTTACATATAAGAAACATGTACCTTCACTTAAAATACCCACAAACTTGCTAACTTCCAGAGTGTATACAAATAATTAGGATCCATGTTAATAAATTAATTTCTTCTCAAAGACAGACAAGGTTGTCTTACATTCAAATTACAATAAACTCCAAGTTAGTTTTTTTTTATAATTGTTTTACCTCATACAAGGTAAGACTGCCACTAGTGCACAGGGGGCTAGAATGAGAGAAAAAGTAGAAAGAAACAAGGTAGAGAGGATCTCAAGGAAAAGATGGAAGAAAGATGGGAATCAAGGCAAAAGAAGACGGCAATTGATGTTGCATTTAAATTTCCTGGAGATTGTAGCTATCAGGGAAGCAAGCATGAGGAAGGGATTTCCACAGGAAGTGTGAGAAAAGAAACTGTTAAGCAGGCAAAAGCATTTAGGCTCAAAATATCTAGAATTTTCCAAGAAATTATATTCATTGTTTTAGTTGAAAAGACAATATAAATAAGTGTTGTGCTTAATTTTTATTTTTTTCAGTTTGTTAAAGATATATAATTTTATATTTATTTTTAAAAACGGTTATTTTGTGGATATAAATTTTCAATTTGAAAGTAACTTTACGTGTACATGCCACAGTTTCCAACCTGGGTATCGTGAGTGACGTACTCAAAAGTTCTACTGGGAAGCAGTGAAACCACTCACTGTGTAGTATTGTTGTTTTAGTCTTTATTATTCGAATATATCAAACTTCTGGTTTAGTTTTATTAAATAAATTTATTTTTTTATTTTTCAGTAATTTATTATTTTAAAAGTAATGCAATAGCTAATATTTTTGTTGTTTATTTTATGAGGGGAAATTACTTTTTGATCCATTGTGTCCCTCTTTGTATCATCGCTATGTTGATGATACATTTTGCTTATTTAATGATGAAGCTGAAGCTGACCAATTTCTCTCCTCCCTCAATAATCGCCATCCATTTTTGAGGTTTACTATTAAGAAAGAAGTTAATTCCAAACTTGTTTTCCTTGATGTATTGGTGCATCATAAACCAACAACTTTTGTACCTCAGTGTATAGAGAGTCTACTTTTTCCAGTTTATACACATATTGGGACTCCTTTTGCCCTAAAAATTGCAAAATAAACCTCATAAAAACTTTAATGCATAGGGCATTGATGATCTGTTCTGAAGAGTTCTTTGATAGTGAAATTAATTTTATAAAGAGAATTTTGTATGAAAGAGGTTTTCCACCACTGTTGTCAATTTGGTGATTTGTAACAAGATTGCTGACTTCAGAAAGATTAAGCCACTAGTTATTGCTAAATGTCTGGTGTATTTAAGACATCCATGGATTGGAGAGAAGTGTGAAATCCTAACTAGGAAAATTTCTTTTGATGTGCAGAGATGTTATTTTTCTGCTGAGTTGCATGTTGCATTTGGTACTAAAACTGTTTTAGCTTCAAGTCATAAGTATGTTCTGCCTCCTCATCAAATAAATTCTGTAATTTACAAATATAATTGTGATTGTGGTGCCAGTTACATACGTAGAACCACTCACAGGTTGACAGTAGAATCAAATATTATGTTCCACTGAAAATCCAGAACCATACCTGGCCAGAAAAGGAACTTGTCCATAGCATGTATTGTTCCTCAATTTGTGAACATTTTATAAAATATCTTATAAAAAACAGAAGGTGTGTCATAAAGTTTAATGTGGATTGGTTTTTGGTATTGGCCAATTCACATTCACTTTTTTATTTGAAGCTTCTGGAGTCTGTTTACATCAGTTCTTGCCGACCCTCACTTTGTAAACAGCGAGAGTGTTTGCTGGGCCTTGACATGATCAGTCTCTTGCAGTTAATTCCTCTTTCCCATCAGTGACCATTTAATTTTTCACACCTTTTGCATTTTATATTAAGTTCTCCTAATTAAAACACTTTAATAAGCAGGAGCACAACCAGTTGTTTCCCTCATTTTTTTAAATATATTATCCTCATTACATCCTGTAACATAAAAATTATAATTTTAAAGCAATGTATACACACACATGATTGAACCTTGGAAAGATTGACAACTAGAATAACAGTTTTGCTATTTGCTGTACAGTTAAAGTAATTGTAGGAGAATAGTTGGGGTGCAATGATTATCAGCTCAGAATGAGAAATCGGGGAACCAAATTTTAATTCCTGTTGAATTCATTGCTTTTAATTACAAATACCATTGAGAAAAGTATTAATCTCTCTCTTGCCTCCAGCTATGGGTTAAATAACAGTACATTGTTTTCTATAGTCTTGGTTAACAACCAATTTATTGCAGAAAGTAATGCCAACCTACTGCAGGAAAATCTTTTGCCCAGTCAGTCATGTCTTTTTAAGGCATAATCACCCAAGTGTGTATCATAATCACCCAAGTGTGTATCATAATCACCCAAGTGTGTATCATAATCACCCAAGTGTGTATCAATATAATTAAGTGAGTTTTGTTCAAGTGTTGACTTGCCTCGTAAGTGTTAAATTGAGTGATAGCTAGAGAGATAATGAAAAGTATTACATAGATCTATGGAGAGATGGTAAAAAGTATTAAATAGATACATCAGTAATGAAAAGTATTAAGATGTATATATCGATACTGAAATATATTAGATAAATAATGAAAATTGTAAGATTGATAGCAAGATAAACTCTGATTCACAATTCAGAAAGCTTCAGTATCAGTTTTTTAAAAGACAGAAAAATTCAAATTTTGAGCTGAGAATCACTGAAACTAATGTTTGAATCTAGAATTAGTAGAATTCACAGAAGATCATGAATTCAAATTTAATTTCAAAATCACTCACTTTATCTAAGTTTTCTTTATGATATATTCGTTGCAAGAAGAGAAGTATCAGCCCAATTCAAAATTAATTCCATTTTTGTCTTTTCCTTGGAGCTTTCTCGGTGATTGGTATTTAGAATTTAGAACCTTGAAATGGTTAATGAACCCTAATTACAAAATAAACAGCTTTATGCTATTTGATACCAGAAACAGAGAAAGAAACACACCTAGTGATTATTTTTATTTGGACAGATGAGTCTAGCTTGATCCAGGATCAGGAAATGAATTTGTCAGAAATACTAATAAAATGATCTTCAGGTGTCAACTTAATATTAATCAAATCAGTCTTCGGAAACAAAAGTCAAAAGGAAAGCTTGTATATTTTCCTCACATTGATTTTTGTTCAATTCAACTCCTAACATTCGATCACTACATTGCTAATCCTGCAGCCCCACCCGACTGATTTCGGTTTTCTTCTTTTACCCTTTTTGCATCAGTGGTTCTCCAAGATTCTTTGGTTCAGTTGTTGCCAGCAAAGTATTCTCTTGTCAAAAGGAGCAACATTGAGAACAATCATATCCACAGCTATCATGCTTTAACTGGACATTGATCAGTGGTCAGTATAGTTGATCTCTAGTTGTAAAGAAGCATTTTTCTTAGCGAGTCAACCTTAACTGTTCTGGTTACAACTCGTCTAGGCTGAGGATGAAGAGAGGTCATGTCAGCTTTGAGACAAAGATTGTCTGAAAGTAAAATTTGGGTAGGGTGTGGTAAGTAAGATTATTTCTCAGGTCAAAGTAGCTTGCCACAGAGGTATCTACAAATGCTGTTTTGAAGGATAGAAGCCGGGAGAGGTGTAACGAATGACCAACATATCTTGATCAATATGAGATGTTTGGGGGGGTCAAAGGTTTCTGCACTGGGTAACAAATTGCTGTCCAGCTTTGTATGAGATGTTTTCTAGGTCAGCCACAGAACCTTTAACATGCAGACAAGACTTTTGTCTTGTCGTCTTTGTTGCCAATGCATTGAAAGAATTTTTCATGAGAACATGTAAAATCAGTTTTCTTATAACTGAAGGAAGACGTATTAATTCTTTTGTTGCAGAAGTACAACGAATGGGAGGAGATAATGATTTATTTTCTTTAGTTGTTATTTATCATATTGGTTTGACGTCCCCTGGGAAATAAAATATGGATTGTCATAAAAAAAAATAATAATTTATTTTATAAGTAAGAATGTAGAAAACTTTTTTCTCATTCTTTATCACCGAAAAATTTGTTTGTCTACCCACTTGAAAAACTGAAATTTATTTTAATATATATAAAATTGGTTTGTGCGTGTCTGTGTGTGCGGATAATTAGTAAAACAGATTTATCAAATAAATATTATTTTATTATATTTACCAGCATGTCTTATAATTTGCTCAACTTAAGATTTTTTGTTTTCTTTTTTTAATCATTTCCCACCAAGCAAGGCAATAAAGCCACTAAGAGGCAATGGGTTACTAATATTTATTAACCTGTGTCCTAGAGGCTTTTTTGCCTTGCTCATGATTAAAAGAGAAGCTTCATCCTTTATATGGAGCACAATTCCCACATAAATATAGCAAATTTTAAAACATATGCATTATAAAACATATGTATTATAAAACATATATATTATAAAACATATGTATGTATTATAAAACATATATATTATAAAGCATATATATGTATTATAAAATATATATATTATTTACACTATTTACATTACTCTCATTTTTGTTGTTATTACAATGTTTCAGCTGTTGAGCAATTTAGCTTTCATCAGGTGTATATCAATATAAGATAATGATAATATTAAGTAAATAATAAAACAGATAACAAACTATGAATACATGCATAAACACAAGTCAATTTAATAATAATAAACAAATAATACATGTAAAATACCATAAGTAATAAATAATGAGTTAAAAGTTAACAAACAACACTATACAATAACTGTTTAATGACCAACTCATGCAATAGTTTTCAGGTACTTACTATCAATGCTGCATAGTGGAGCTGCATTATTAAGTTACTGCTTAGATAAATTAAGTAAATTTGCAGCATAAATCACAAGTTGCCTTTGTGTGTTTTATAGAATTATAATGTCACTATTTTCTCTTTTAGTTGTTGGCACTGTTAATAGGTCTTAAATGATGTGGTTTCTGTAATTTAGTACATTTATTTGTGCTATAACCCTCTAGGGCCATTCGTATCATATTTAATACAGTATTTCCCTATAAGGAAACATTTGATATTTCCCTATAAGGAAACTTTTGGTATTCATTGACTGAGCAGTCAGTACTGCTTTCATTTGAAATTTATAAAATATTTCTCTTAAAAAATTTTTCAGGAAAATATTTCTTTCAAGGCTTGTTTTCATACTGTATCAAATATGATACGAATGGCCCTAGAGGGTTAAACATACATATGGTATCACAAAAAACAAATGAAAGAAGCACAGTTTGTAAGGTGAAAAAAAGAGGCAAGAATCACTGATATAAAATTATTTCTGTTACCAATAGATAGAATGTGAGTTGAATGTCTCTTTGTGAGCAAGGGAAACAACTTAGAAGAAACCTAGAATTGGTAGGACATGGAGGTTATGTGTGTTTTGGGTCAATTTGTCAAAGTCAATGGTAGTGATGCTGGAAGTTTGTTGGTGGCATTATTCACTGTCATTCTCTTATAAATAGTGTTCTTAACAGCAAATGACATGGATAATAAGAAATTGTTTTTTTTTTTCATGCTTTCTTTTTGGCAGTAACATTTGTGATTGGTGCCTTTTATATTGTATTTATACTTTTTTGAGAGAATTTATTTTGTGAGGTGGATGTAATACTTGGAGATCCTGCAGAGAGAGCAATTTATTTTTGCTTTCTTGACATTCCCATCTGACCAACACGTAAAGTGAATCAGAAAGATATGTAATTTGAAACAGTATAACATTTGTTTATGATTCTGTAGCATCAATCCACAATGTTCAAGGAAATATGCTCTTTGCCAAAACCCACAGGCTTCACTCACCTGAAGCCTTTTTAATCATTGACCTTAGAAAGTGGTTGTATGGAGCTGAGAGTTTAGATATTATTGATTGTGTAGCATCAATCTACAATGTTCAAGGAAATATGCTCTTTGCTAAGACCCACAGGCTTTTTTAATCATTGATCCAAGGAAGTGGTTGTATCTAGCTGACAGTTTAGATATTTGTGATTCTGTAGCATCACTCCACAATATTCAAAGAAGGATGGTCTTTGCCATGACCCACAGGCTTCAATTGCTTAAAGCCATGTTAAACATAAAGCAGTTGTTTAGAGCTGACAGTTTAGATATTTGTGACTCTGTAGCATCACTCCACAATATTCAAAGAAGGATGGTTTTTACCATAACCCACAGGCTTCACTAACTCAAAGCCATTTTTAAACATTGATCTTAGAAAGTGGTTGTATAGAGCTGACAGTTTAGATATTTGTGATTCTGTAGCATTAGTCCACAATGTTAAAAACCCACAAGCTTCACTTACTCAAAACCATTTTTAACCATTGATCTTAAAAAGAAGGTGTATACTACTGACAGTTTAAATATTTATTGATTAATTCATTCATTTTCTATGGCTTATCAACACTTTGCAGATTATTTAAAGCAAGAAAGTTTTTTTAGATTGTGTTATGTTGCCAAGTATAAATGAATAACTCAACAACAGAATCAGAATATAAGTTGTATTCCGCGGAAAGACGGTTAGTATGTACAGAAGTGATTAGTAATATTTACAATAGAAAGATACAAGAGTCCAATCCATCGTAAGGCGTGTGTATACGTGATTACTTCCGGTACACCACTGGAAGTGTGACTAACTCTTTACTGACTCACACTGACTCTTCAGTAACTCATTAGAGACTCTCAAGTGACTCTCTATGACTCCCTTGTAGAGAATCCACCATTGCTATATACAGCAATGGGAACAGTCTATTTGTAGTCAAATAGGAGCGGCGCCCTAACAGATTGTAATAATTTTTTTCAGATAATAGTGGTATAGTGAAACAAATGTTACTAACTGACCAATAACTAGAGAAAGAAAAAGTGTATTCCTACATTTCCCAAGGGTTTTTGCATGTCAATGAATATAACAAACCAATAGCAATTTTAATTCTGCTCACTTCTTGAAATTACCAAGCCATTGTCTATTACACCATCCCTACTTCCAATCTTACAAGACCTAGTATTTCCAAACAATCTCCCATTTAAGTAATTACCAGGATCAACATTTTTTATCTTCACTGATTGTATAGAAACTGGTGTTTCAATGTGATGTGGGCATAAGTCTAATTCTCAAGTCAAATTCTCAGATCATGCATGACAGTCTTGTTCTAACAAATCTGTTAAAGAATAGATAGATAGAAAGATAGATAGATTGATTGAGTGTGAGGCAGTATAGAAATACAGAGTGAGATGTATTGTCATCTAAATTTTAATAAATATATTTACCAAAATTATACAAAAATACTTCTTCTATGTGCCCTATCCCTTCAAAACGTAGGGGATCATGGTTCTCCACGTCTCCCTATTTCTTGTAGCTTTTAGTATGTTTACTCCTGTTACACCTCACAACCCCCGTTCCATCATCCACCTGATCAGGCCCTGCAAATATGTTATCCGCTGTTTTCCTCTGTCTCTTTTTCCTTCTATCTGGCCTGTCAGTATCAGGTTCTCCAAGATTTCCTTCCTTATTGCAGGTCCCAGGAACTTCAGTTGTCTCTTCCTGATGGTCAGTATTAATTTCCTTTTCGTTGCCATTCTTTCCAAAACCTCATCGTTGCTTGCATGCTTGGTCTACAATATCCACAGCATCCTTCTGTAGAACCACATTTCCGCTGCTTCCAGTTTTGTTCTCATTTTTGATGATATTGCCCAGCATTCACTGCCGTACTGAAGAACTGACACCACATAGCAATCCAGCACTCTTTTCTTTGTTTCTAGTGAAATTTTCATGTGTTTTAGTACTTTACTCAGCTTCTGTAATGCATCCTTTGCCATGCCAATTCACCTTCGGATCTCTGTGTCACACTTTCCATCTTCTGTTAGAACACTTCCTTCTATCACCCGCTTAATCATGGTTATTCACAAAAATACTAAAGAGTAAATTTATCCAATAAAATCACCATTGACTTCAAACACAGCTTTCAGACAACTTCAGATTGATAGAGTGTGAGGCAGTATAAAAATACAGAGTGTGATGTATTTTAATAAATATATTTACCAAAATTCCACAAAAACACTAAAGAGTAAGTTTATTCAATAAAATCACCATTGACTTCAAACACAGCCTTCAGACGATTTCAGAATCTCCTGCAACTCTTCTGGTTAGTCTCCTTGTTTAAGTTGGTGAATGCTACTATAATCCTTGCATTCAGATCATCTTTGGTCTTACAAGAAGTTATGTTGGTCTCTTGATCAACTGCACCTTTAATCAAGAGAATTGCAGTCTGGGGAGTTAGCTGACCAGTTGTAAGGAGTGATGTGGTTGCTGAAATTGTCTAACAGTCATGACTGGGCTCTTCTGCTTGTAAGTCCAGAAGAGTTGAGGACAGATTCAAAAGTCGACTGTTGGCCATGGTTGAAGCCAATGGTGATTTTATTGAATAAATTTATTCTTTGGTATTTCAAGATAATTTTGTGTAGTTTTGGTAAATATATCTGTTAAAATGGGATGTCAGTCTTGTTTTCCTTTCTGCATAATTTTGATGACAATTTGTCCATTTCACACTATCTGTGTGTGTGTGTGTATACATATATTTATATATATAGACAGAGAGAGAGATAGTGAGAGAGTGTGATGTTTTATATATATATATATATATATATATAGAGAGAGAGAGAGAGACAGACAGAGAGAGTGAGATAGGATATATGGAGAATGATATATATATATATATATATATCACTAACAATCAAATAATTGCATCTTTGGATGTCCAAAACTTATTCACTAATGTTCCCATCCATGAAACAATTGACATCATCATGCATGATGTATACAATCATGTTACTCTCCCATCAATCAATATTAAATCCACTATACCAAAAAAACTATTATTAGCATTCACCACGCAAGTACCCTTTCATGACCCCTTAGGTAATATTTATATGTAAATAGATGGTATTGTGATGGGATCTCCTTTAGGTCCCTTCTTTTCTAATAATGGCAAATTTAGAAAATAAAATAATTAATGACAACAATAAACCCTCTATATATGTAAGATACATACATGACATCTTCATTTTATCTAAGAATATCGATCAAATTACAAAACTTAAAAACAAATTTGAAAGTCACTCCGTCCTCAAATTTACATTAGAACTTAATAACAAAATCCCATTCCTTGATGTATTCATTAATTCTAGCACACATAGATTTACTACTTCTCTATATAAGAAACCAACTAGCATATACTTGTGTCTTCTTAATTATAATAGTGAATCCCCAACGATATATGTTAGCTGTTATAAAAAATTTAATCCAACGCACACAAATGATATCTTCTTCCAAATCCTTGTTTTATAAAGAATTACACAACATTAAGGAAACACTTGTCAATAATGGATTTCCTAACTCCATTATTGATCAACAAATTAAAATGTATCTCAACAAACTTAACAATAGCTCTAACAATATTGATAATATTAATGATAATGGTGTACATCAAAATAAACATAACACTATTAACTTATACTATTGCAACCAAATACATAATAATTACAAACAAGATGAAAAAACTCTCAAAAATATAATACATAGAAATGTTAAACCAATAAATAATAACAATCAAATTAAGCTCATCATTATATACTATAAAAAATTCAAAACAATTAACCTCATAGTCTCTAATAACCCTACAAGCACTCAACTAAATCCTTTACAGAAAACCAATGTAGTGTATCAATTTACATGTCAGTTTAGAGATTGTATTTCTGATACTAACAATAAACCCACTACATATATTGGTTTTACTACACCCACGCTCTCCTGTAGACTTACCTGTCACCTTTCTGATCAGAGTACAATTAAACAACATTTCCTAGAAAAACATAGTCATGTAGGTAATATCAGACAGATTTTAGTCAACAATACAATAATCGTCACTCATACACACAGTAAAAAGAAACTTCAGATATTGTAGGCCATGTACATTAAATTCAAACAACCCACACTTAATAAAATCATGTTTAAATCTGGTCATAACACATTACATTGCATTTCAATATATGGTTTGGTTATATATTTTTAGTTCTTACGTGGTGTGACGTCATAGAACCGCATTACAAATTTATGAACTGCGTTTGCTATTTTTGGTAACTGTCATTGTTGTTTAGCAAAGTTTTATGTCAACACAAGATAAAATCGTCGCTGATGGTGGATGTTTTTATGTTAACGTCATTGTAACCTCTCTGAAGATGGCTTATGTGAGCTGAAAGCTTAGAACCAACTTAATAAAAAATTATCCAAATGTTGGAGAATTTTTGTCTTTATTTTCACCTGAAATTAAAGCCAAAATACGATGTTTAGAACGGCTCATGATTAAACATGATAGACATTCATTGTCTCTTATATTTAACAGTATATGTTTAGAAAATATAGATAGATATAGATGGGATATATAGCAAGAATAATATATATATATATATATAGAGAGAGAGAGAGAGAGAGAGAGAATGATATATACATATATATATATATATATAGGATATATAGAGAGAATTATATATATATATATATACACACACTATAGTCATCTGCAGACAGATCTGTTTCGCTGTATTACAGCTCATCAGTACGGCTTAGACTCCGGTTTCTTCCTAACCCAGGATTGAAACCCGACTGAATTGGCGTCAGTTGGCGATTCTACCCCTAGGCCATGAGCGTCCAGTAGAAGAAGGCAGGCTTTTTAGCACGTATAAACACGTTTAATAGCTAGAGTGCTCCAATTCATTATCGAATGAGCGGTGCATAAATGCCGGAGTAGCTACTGTTTACAAAGTCTATCACTCTTCCAGAGTGCTCAATCAGGGTGTGAGAGCATAAATACTATAGTCATCCGCAGACAGATCTGTTTGACACACAAATGTTTAGAAGTACAAAATTGGTAAACTAGTTTAAAAACAAAGAATTTATTGTTAGTCTCAAAGGTCCTTTCATCCAACATCTCATCAAGAGAAAAATTGTCAGAGAATGAATTAAATGAAAAGAACTGTAATGATAAAAATGAATAGTAAAAGCGGTGGGGAAGCATGATAATATATATATATATATATATATATATATATAGAAAGAGGGTTATATAGTATATAATATATATATATATAGAGAGAGAGAGAGTGTGTGTGCAATATATATATATATATATAGAGAGAGAGAGAGAGAGAGAGAAGATATGTAAATCTATATATAGAGAAAGAGAGTGAGCAATATATATATATATATATAAAATGTGTGGAATGAGACTAATAGACTTGATATAAGATATATATAATGTATTTTAATAAAAGCTCACTTTTAGCAGGATAGATAGAATTAAGATTTTTATCAAAAGGGCATATAATCACCTCATGGATTTTGGAGGTAAAAAAAAACAAATAAAAATGCATTCTTTTTAATGTAACTAATTTATCTGCACTTCAGCAGAAGGATTTATTTCATTTGTAATTTGAATTTGATTCTTTTTTTCAACACTTTTTAACACTTTCAGGATATTTTGCGATCAGTTCAATTTTTGCCAATTATAACCCTCGAAAGTTATAGTGAATTCTTGTCTTTCATTTCACCCTCATCAATAGCTTCTTTGTCATATTAATATGAAAAAAAAGTTACTTCATACTTTATTCTTATATAATTAGCAACTTATATTGCTTGCTTTTATCATTGGACTCTTTCCTGACTTTGCTGACTCAGGGAAGCAGACAGACACTGTGGTCCCATGATGCTCTAGCGACTTATTGAATTCATAGACAAGTATTCAGTGTCACTGCAATGAATTCCTCTTTTGTCAGCTTTTGAAGGGAAAGTTTCAATATATTTGCAATTTTATTGTTCCTTCATATTGCAATCTATTAGTTTCAAACTGATTTCTTTGCTAATTCCATGCCATTTTATTGCATCCTCATAAAAAAGTCTTCAACATTAGATATGTATCACTAATTCAATATATATATATATATATATATATATATATATATATATATATATATATGTACAAACACATATATATGCATGTTGTGCAGATAAAATGCTAGGTCCAAATCTATCACTTGGTATATAAAAAAAATGTCACTGTATATCATATAAATAATGATATCCAGAAATGTGTGTGTGTGTGTGTGTGTGTGTGTGTGTATATATTAGATGAAATCTGAGATTATGGAAAAATTAAGGCATGAAATGATTTCTCACAAACATTACAAAAAAATCTTATAGAAAACTACATTCTTTATTTCCTGGTGCAAAAAGTACCTGGCAAGACATGGGAAACTCTATTCAATTTGACACAAAAAGATTGATCCCAGCTGTATAAAGTTCCCTAATATTTATGAATGTCTGTCTTACTGTGTAATGTACATATATGTACTTACATATATATATATATGTACTGGGAGGCACCGTCCTATGGGTAAAGGAGCTTGGATGAGTTCCACCACGGAATTTGTGAATGAGTGGCGCGTTGAGTTTAATTCATTACCTCTTCATCACCAGGGCCCATGGTACAGTTGGTATGACATCAGCTTAATAACCAAGACTGTCTGGGTTCAATTCCTGGTAGTGGTTGCGCACTGCTGAAGAGTCCTAAATATAGGACAAAACGGCCGTCCAGTGCTTTCTGCATTCTGTTGAGGTCGAATACAAAGCTTGATGAATTACTTACTTAATTATTCAAATCTTCCTACTACTTCAATCATATCTCTGTGCTTCAACTAGCTTAACTTGCTATGGATTTAGCGGCTTGTGTTGGAGAAGTCATGGCTCTGGGAGGCACTGTCCTATGGGTAAAGGAGCTTGGATGAGTTCCACCACAGAATTTGTGAATGAGCGGCACGTCATCAAGTTTAATTCCTTATCTCTTCATCACCAAGGCCCATGGTACAGTTGGTATGACATCAGCTTAATAACCAAAACTGTCTGGGTTCGATTCCTGGTAGTGGTTGCGCACTGCTGAAGAGTCCTAAATATAGGACAAAACGACCATCCAGTGCTTTCTGCATTCTGTTGAGGTCAAATACAAAGCTCGATGAATTACTTACTTAATATATATATTTATATAATATTAGTGGTTAATACTAATGGAAGTACATTCCACAGTTAAATATTTACTTTTAAAAAGTGCTCAATACATAAGTAGAGCAGAAATGACATATCATGCAATAAATCCTGAGCCTAACCAATAAAACAACTTTTAGGTAAAATTTGACTTTATCAACATAGTCTCCTTCTAGGGTGATACACTGATTCCAACACTTCTGTGACAATTTGATGCCTTTATTGTAGAACAACTTGTCTTTGGCCTCAAAATATGCCTCAGTTTCCGATATCACTTCTTCATTGGAGCCAAATTTATTTCCCTAGAGTATTGTTTTGAGGTCTGCAAACAGCCAGAAGTCACTGGGGGCCAGATCTGGAGAATAGAGTGGATGCAGAATCAATTCAAAATGCAATTCCTGTAGTTTTGTCATCGTTACAATCAACTTGTGACACGGTGCATTTTCTTGGTTAAAGGTCACATTTTTCTTCTTTATTTGTGGTCACTTTGTATTGTTTTCTTCCTTCAAATGCACCAATAATGCTATATAATATTCGGTATTGATGGTTCTTCCTTTCACATGGTAATCAATGAACAAAATACCTTGCACATCCCAAAATACAAAGACTAAAATCTTGTTTGCTGATGTTTACATATTTGGGTGCTTTGGATGGTTACCACCTATTGCTATCCACTTAGCTGACTCTGGAGTGAAATGATGGATCCATGTTTCATCTGTTGTCACATATTTACACAAAAACTTCTTCTTGTTTTGTTGAAACAGTTGCAAACAATGTTCTGAATTGTCAAGGCATTGTTGTTTTTGATCAACTGTGAGCAAACATGGCACCCACTTTGAACACAGCTTTCTCACTGACAAATGTTCCTGCAAAATGGTGAATACATTGCCTTCTGATATGTTCAACTTCTCTGCTATCTTATGCAACTTTAATTTACAATCAGCCAAAACGAATTTGTGGATTTTTTTTGGCGTTTTCCAAGACAACCGCTGATTTTGAGTGACCTAAACATTCATCATAATTTGTATCTGTACAACCATGTATAAAGTCAGCATACCACCTCTTACTCATTGTTTCTGATGGAGCAGAGTCCAAATAACACTTATCAAGCTGTTGTTTTGCTTGAACAGTATTTTTCCCATCAGAAAACCATGCTTTATCAACACACAAAATTGAAATTCTTCCATTGTTTTGAAAATTTGCAAAAGTAGCTTCACTTAAATAGCTGTAATGTCACCCTATTTTCAGATGGCTGGTATTAATTTTAAGTGATTTTCAAATTGAGATGAGATTGCTCTAAAATTGGAAAATATAATTGTTTTTGTTGGGAAAAGTAGCTGAAATGTTAACAAGTAGAAAAACCCAGGTGCAAAGTATACTGAGTACAAAATTATTTTTAAGCAAATTTATCAAAGTGATTCTAGTCATATGTCAGTGAGTTTTGACAATGTATGACTCTAGGTTGAAATGTGACCTTGAGAATTTCTTGTGTACTGAATTACCAGGTCAGTTGATAAGAGCAGGCAGACAAATAGAGGGAGTAAGTTTCTCCCCTTCTAGTAGAAGTCGAAATGGCTAAATGTCACTGTTTTCATTTCAAGCTGGTAAGAGTTATACAGTGAAGGAAATGTAAACCTTACCCACCTCTTTCCCACCCGGGTCTAAGTGCTTGTTGAACAAAATCAAAATATCAGATAAAATTAGTCAGTCAGCTCCCGTGTCTTGGAAGAAGAGGTTGGAAAGAGATTTGAAATAAAGTTGTCCTGAAAACTCGCTTGCTGCTAGAAATAAGAGGAAGATGATCAGAGAGAGATATTGTAAATTCAATCTACTAAAAATTGAATAACCAGTCAACCCATAGAAATAATACACCATGAATATTATCATGCTACTGAAATACCAGCCAGCTGATTTCTTTTTTACATCACTTATTTTGACTTGCTTTTAATCTTGTAATTATTTGATATATAAAAATATATGTAAATCTACATTGTATCATTGCAGTTTTAAATCTGGTTTTCATCATATTCCAATTCCTCACATGTCTGGACCATCCTCGTCAAGTGGTAATAAGTGGTCCTGCTTTGGTTAATTCGAGTTCAACAACACAGCATGAGCAGAATTGGCCAAAGGTCAGAGAGGTTGACTGGACCCAGCCAGGGGTCATGTTACAGTAATTTGTAAACTTATAATCCGATTGAGTCAAAATTTTGTCACGTGCCATTTGAAGGTTAGTATTTCATAAAATCATTGGATTTTATGTTAGTTGCACCATCTATATGACTGGCCTGGGACCTATTGAGTGATGTACTATATAGTTGTTATTATTATTATTTTTATTACATATTGCAGCTAAAAAGTTTTTGTGTTTAATACACCATCAAATGGGGTTAATTTACTTGGTTATTTATGAGGAGAGATTTTTAAAAATTAAATTAAATTAAACTAAAAATAAAGAAGTTTATCAAATGAGATGAATAAAGTGGGGTGAGAGATTATTACATTTTAAGACAATTCATACAAAAATGTATCAATGTGTTGTCAAAGAAGACTTCTTCTTTTATGTGCCATGTCCTTTTAGGATGTAGGCGATCATGGCTTTTCACATCTCCCTGTCCCTGATGGCTCTTAGCACGCTTTCTCCTGTTGCACTATGCAACCCTCATTTCGTCATCCACCTGATCAGGTCTTTCAAATATGTTATATGCTGCTTTCCCTTGTCTCTTTTTCCCTCTATCTGGCCTGTTAGTAACAGGTTCTTCAAGCCCTCCTTCCTCATTGCATGTCCCAGGAACTTTACTTGTCTCTTCCTGATGCTCAGTATTAATTTCCTTTTAAGCCCTCCTTCCTCATTGCATGTCCCAGGAACTTTGGTTGTCTCTTCCTGATGCTCAGTATTAATTTCCTTTTCGTCTCCATCCTTTCCAAAACCTCATCATTGCTCACATGCTCGGCCCATGATAGACATGTCAAATGTTTAAACCAGAAAGGAATAAGACTGTAGTGTAGAATATAAAAAGTAAAGAGTTAAAAAAAATAATAATAAAACATAAAGGATAAGAATAATGTAAAATTTTTTAAAAATTTCTTAGAGGGTTTTGTTGATAAAATAAAATCAAAAAAAGAACTCCCAAATTTGTTGAAGGCCTCAGAGTACATAAAGTAACCTGAGGAGGTAGTTCACCCTGGGTGAAGAGGGTAGCTGCTAGAAGATCTTGTATCTGGCAACAGGATTCTGTATCATGCTACACAGGAGAACTGAGTCATGTCAGATAATTTCTGTAACCACATTACCCCTGACATCTGGTCATGTGTGGGGTGCAGTTGAGCAAGAAACCAACAAAACTCCTAAGACCAAAGATGAACTGACGGCAAGAATTTTTTTTTAATTTAAATTGTCTCACCCCAAGCAAGGTGTAGAACAATTGCATTGTAAAGATAAACACTTAGTTGTGGAACAACCTGAGACAAGATTAATCCTCCTTGAGAAAGAGAGTTATTTATTTTGCCCTGGAGCATCTCATTGTGCTCAAGTGGGATAGTCCATTGCTTGGGCTGTGATTGGCTGTTGGTAAATGAGTGGAGACATTTCTGTCTAAATACTTGCTTGATTCAAGTCATAGTTTGCAGGGTTTGTATTGAGTTACAACCTGCTTTATTTTTGTCTGCCAGCTGTATGCTAGCTGGGACCCTTATGCCAGTAAATGTTGTTATTCTATGGTTATTCTACACAAGGCAGTACTGCCAGTTGTGCACAGGGTGTTACATAATAGAAGAATTAAGAAAAAGGAGGTCACAGTAGGTATCAGAGAATGGGTAAGAGAAGGACAGGAATGCTGGTGTGAAGAGAACTTCCTGAGAGTAAAGTGTCAAGGAAGAAAACAGATTGGAGTCAAGGATGTAAGAGATGACAATTGATGCTGCATTTAAACTCTTGGGGATTGTTGCTGTCAGGGAAGTAAGAATATGGAAAGGAGTTCCATGGATGGGAAGTGTGAGAAAAGAAACTGATGGAGTAGAAGTTGGGGTTACACTTGATTGTTTTCACTGTAAAATAGTGGGACCTTGTTGCTAATCTAGTAGCTCAAGCAGATTCATGCAGAGGGGCTAAACTTATCCGAGCAGAATGTGAAAGTATTTGTAGAAAAGACAGAGGGAAGCAACATTTTGTAGTTGAGAGAGTGACTGGACTGGAGCCGAGCCGCCAGGTTGTGATCAACTAGATTGCATATTCTCATTTTGATTTTGTTTAGAACCCCAAAGATGAATAGCAGAGGCACCTGACAAGATATGACAGCAGTATTCAATGCACAAATGTATGGTAGATTTGCATATGTGTGTGATGGATTAAGAACTTCCTGGCCCAACACAGGGACCCAACTTTCCTAGCAGTAGATTTAGCTATTAATTTAATGTAGTCATTCCACTTAGCATCAGCTGAGAGAGTGAGACCAAGGAGGTGCAGTGTATTGCTTTCAGGAAGACTAGCAGGATACATGCTGATGGCAAGTAAGAAAGGTCTATGGTGGTTAAAGGATTGCAGCTTCATTTTGGAAGCATTAATATTTACAAGCCATTTCTTATCCAAGTCCACCACTGACTGGAGGTCCTTTTTGAGAGCAGCGGCAAAGTTTGTTTTGTCAGCAACAGCAGATTTCTTAACGAGGTGGGAGTAAATGGTGGTATTGTCAGTGTAGACACCTACTTGTGTTCTGATTACATCAGGGAGGTTGTTGATGAAAATCAGAAAAGGCTCTGAGGGACACCCGTGTTTGTATGATAGGATCTGGAAGCATGCTTGTTCAGTAAGACCTTCATTATGTGATTGGATATAAACTATTTGATCAAGTCAAACAACATTCAGATATGCCAAATATGTCAAATGCTTTGGAGATATCTGGAGCAAGAGCTCAAGTTTCACCATTCATTTCAAGAGCCTGGTATATGTATTCAGTGATAGTCATTAGCATATCAGCAATAGACCTGGTGAAGAAGAAGCTATACTGTTTGTCGAAGAATAGGCAGTGGTCTATTAAATGTTAAACCACTTCAGCATTGGTGATGGCCTTAGACACTTTACCAAAAATTGGAAAATTGAAAGGGTAATAAATGAATGGGTCTGAGGATTCTCCTGAGTTCTTAAAAACAGAAGCTACAGAAGAGAACTTGCAGCAGGCAGGAAAGCAAGATGGCAGCATTCACCAACTTAAGCAAGCAGACCATCCAGAAGAGTTGCAGGAGATTCTGAAGTCATCTGGAGGCTGTGGTTAAAGCTAATGGTGATTTTATTGAATAAATTTTCTCTTTAGTATTTCAAGATATTTTTGTGTAATTTTTATAAATATATCTGTTAAAATGAGATGTCAGTGTTATTTTCACATTTGTGCAATTCATACGACAATTTATCAATTGCATCTGTACACACACACACACATACCTATATGTGTGTGTATAGTTGTCTTTTTTTCTTATGTGTGAATATTCACACATACACACACACACCTATACGTGTGTGTATAGTTGATGTCTTTTTTTCTTATGTGTGAATATTCACACATATACATACACACACACACATGTATGTGTATAGTTGATGTCTTTTTTTCTTATGTGTGAATATTCACACACACACACACACAGAAATTAATAGTGGGGCATAACATCACACATGATAACTGCATGTAACTGCTATAAGTCTCATATAACTCAATAATTATATTTTCTTCTGTAATGTGTTTTTGTGGTAAGCACAAAGAGAAATATGTATGTATATATCCATGGGAAGAGAAAAAACACATGTGTGTCTTGCATGTATGCCCACATGTGTGTTATGGGTGGTGATGCAATGTATAATTATAATTCATTTTTTTCCATCTTTTATGAACATACAACTTTTACAAAAAGACTGATATTAGGAAATATCCATTGGCTGTTGTACAAGTCAATTAGTTCTAAAATTTTTAAAACCATTAATAGCATTTTTCAATAACGGCCATGTATTATGTCTGTGTCATTTGCAATAGACAGACAAGTTCCTTATATGTGAAATTTTCTCTGCTATTAATGGATATATTTAATCTCTTCTTATGTGTGTATGTGTCCAATCTCTTTGCCTGGCATTAACTTTGGCCATACTATAGAAATATCTGCTTAATTTTGTTTCACAATGGCTATTAGAAGACATTGACTGAGCCGTGCCATGACTGTGGCTTCATGGACAACTGATCTTTCATGACTCAAGTCTTCGCAACTTAAACACAAACTTCAACAAGAAACAATTGAAAAGATTCAATCTTTTCAACTTAATTTTTCCTACTTTTATAATTTATTCTTCAGCAAACAAAAATCTGATACTTAAAATCTTCTCCTTCAATTTGCTGTGTCCCTTCAAGACATTAGCAATCATGGCTTTCTATAATTTTGGACTAAGTCAATGGGGCTAGACTGGATAGGACTAAGTCAATGGTTTCTAATTTAACAAGAATGGGACTAAGTCAGTAGGGCTAATTCTTAAGATACAGTTAAGTCAATGGTTCTAATTCATAAGATGAAGGATGATCAATGGGGCTAATTCATAAAGATAGGACTAAGTCAATGGTTCTAATTCATAAAGATAGGACTAAGTCAATGGGTACAATTCATAAGATAGGACTAAGTCAATGGTTCTAATTCATAAAGATAGGACTAAAGTCCAATGGTTCTAATTCATAAGACAGGACTAAGTCAATGGGGCTAATTCATAAGGAATGAAGAGGGACTAAGGCAATGGTTCTAAATTCATAAGATAGGACTAAGTCAATGGTTCTAATTCACTTAAGACAGGACTAAGTCAATGAAGAGGGCTAATTCATAAGATAGGACTAAGGCAATGGTTCTAATTCATAAGATAGGACTAAGTCAATGGTTCTAATTCATAAGATAGGACTTGATCAATGGTTCTAATTCATAAGATAGGACTAAGTCAATGGGGCTAGTGTAAGATAGGACTAAGTCCAATGGTTCTAATTCATAAGATATAGGACTAAATTCAATGGTTCCTAGTGCCAAGATAGGAGGTAAGTCAATGGTTCTAATTATAGAATAGGACTGAGTCAATGGACTAATTCATAAGATAGGACTAAGTCAATGGTTCTAATTCATAAGATAGGACTAAGTCAATGGTTCTAATTCATAAGATAGGACTAAGTCAAATGGTTTATAATTCATGAATGAGACTAAAGTCAATGGTTCTAATTCATAAGATAGGACTAAGTCAATGGGGCTAATTCATAAGATAGGACTAGTCAATGGTTCTAATTCGCAAGATAGGACTAAGTCAATGAGGCTAATTCATAGATAGGACTAAGTCAATGAACAAGTCATAAGATAGGACTAAGTCAATGGGGCTAATTATGGAATGAGCTAAGTCAATGGTTCTAATTCATAAGATAGGACTAAGTCAATGGTTCTAATTCATAAGATGAGACTAGAATCCAAATAAGGCTAATTCATAAGATAGGACTAAGGCAATGGTTCTAATTCATAGAATGGACCCAGAGTCAATGGTTCTAATTCATAAGATAGGACTAAGTCAATGGGGCTAATTCATGAATAGGACTAAGTCAATGGTTCTAATTCACCAAGAATGAGACTAAGTCAATGGGGCTAATTCATAAGATGAGACCCAAGTCAAATGGTTCTAATTCATAAGATAGGACTAAGTCAATGAGGCAATTGTAAAGATAGGACTAAGTCAATGGTTCTAATTCATAAGATAGGACTAAGTCAATGGTTCTAGTTATAAGATAGGACTAAGTCAATGGGGTAATTCATAAGATAGGACTAGATCCAAATGGTTCCTAATTCATAAGATAGGACTAAGTCAATGGGGCTAATTCATAAGATAGGACTAAGTCAATGAGGCTAATTCACCAAGATAGGACTAAGTCAATGGTTCTAAAGAATTCACCGAATGGGACCCAGATCAATGGAGCTGAATTCATAAGATAGGACTAAGTCAATGGGGCTAATTCATAAGATTAAGCAGATAAATCAGTAGAGTCAAATTTATGAGATAATAATAAGTTGATGGGGTAAATTTATATAATAGGACAAAGTCATTGGGGAAAATTTATTAGATATGACTAAGTTGATGTGGCAAATTTTTATGATAGGACTATGTTGATGGGAAAATTCATATGATTGGACTAAGTTGATGGGGCAAATTTTTATGATAGGACTATGTTGATGGGAAAATTCATATGATTGGACTAAGTTGATGGGGCAAATTTTTATGATAGGACTATGTTGATGGGAAAATTCATATGATTGGACTAAGTTGATGTGGCAAATTTTTATGATAGGACTATGTTGATGGGAAAATTCATATGATTGGACTAAGTTGATGTGGCAAATTTTTATGATAGGACTATGTTGATGGGAAAATTCATATGATTGGACTAAGTTGATGTGGCAAATTTTTATGATAGGACTATGTTGATGGGAAAATTCATATGATTGGACTAAGTTGATGTGGCAAATTTTTATGATAGGACTATGTTGATGGGAAAATTCATATGATTGGACTAAGTTGATGGGGCAAATTTTTATGATAGGACTATGCTAATGGGACAAATTTATGCAATAGGACAAAATCAATTGTGTTGAAATTTCAAAAGCATTTATTCAGTTTGCTTAAAATAATCACCTCTCAGTGGACATTTATGATGCTATCAT
This sequence comes from Ascarosepion bandense, assembly GCA_037127315.1. Classification (NCBI taxonomy): domain Eukaryota; kingdom Metazoa; phylum Mollusca; class Cephalopoda; order Sepiida; family Sepiidae; genus Ascarosepion; species Ascarosepion bandense. The sequence goes on from JBBBDQ010000714.1 coordinate 757,348, forward strand.
GCAAGTAGCTTCCATACAAGCACAACCATATCATTTACCCAAAACTTATGAAGATAATTCTTCTTCATCTCTGAGTTTGGTAAAATCAGTGGTAAAATCTATGGTAAATCTATGGTAAAATCAGTACAAACTGGAAAAGTGGTTGAAAATAATATTACAGCCTGTCTTTGAAAGTTGGAAATTATGTTTCAGTCTCATGTCCTTTTGCCAACTACAGAGTGTGATGGTTAAATTGTCAGCTACATGCAAAAATGAAAATAAACACTGACTTCTCATTTTAACAGACAAAATTACACAAAAATATCTTGAATTACTAAAGTGTAACTTTATTCAATAAAATCACCATTGACTCTAATCACTTTAATCCAGACAAATTTAGAATTTCCTTCAACTTCTGAACAGTCTCCTAATTTAAATTAGTGACTGCTTCCATAATTCTTGCCTTCAGTTCATCTTTGGTCTTACAAGGAGTTTTGTTAGTCTCTCGTTCAACTGTGCCCCAAGGGAGTTACAGTCTGGGGAGATAGATGACCAGGTGTAAATAGTGATATGGTCACTGAAATTGTCTGACAACCATGACTGGGCTGTCTTGCTTGGATGGCACGGTGTAAAGTCATGTTGCCAGACACAGGATCTTCCAGCAGCTACCCTCTTTACCCAGGGCAACATTACCTTCTCAAGGCACTCGATGTAGAACTACATGTTGTGTCAGAGACCATCACAGACGAATCCAGGAGTTCTTTTCTCATCAGAATACTCAGAGGGAGTTTTCTGAGCTGTCATACCTTCATAACCATCATCAGATTAATCCAATTCTTTCTGAATTCTCTGCACTGTCCTCAGGTCGGCACCCAAAGAGTATAGTGTTTAAGGTATTTTACAAATTTTTTTTTTTTGGTATGTAGAACAATAATCACCAGAGACCAAGTAGGATACTCGAATTCTTAAAAGAAATTGGAATGTACTCAAAAATATGACTGGTTGAATACTATCTCACACGCACATAGATATATGTATTTCTACCAACTTGCTCTATATTCCAAAACTTGGTTCTATTGAATGTGCATTTGCAAATCTTGTATATGTAATATATATATATATACATATAATGTATGTAGGCTGGATTTGGCTTCAGATAACCTGTGGTGGTTGGTATGCCATAAAATTTAAACAGCCAAATTAAATATATACATTTTATAAAATATTTTATTAATTTAAAATGTGTTAAATATATAAATTTGTTAAATGTATGAATTTGTCTAAATATATAAGTCTGTTATACATATTAATTTGTTAAATATACAAACTTCTTGAAATTGTTCTTAACTTTTGTTCAATTTTTAATAATTTGATTCAGTGTTAAATGACCCAAGATGGGTTGATACGCCGAAAAACAAAACAAAACAAAAAAAATCATCACAAATAGAAATGAAATGAGTATTCAAATCTCTGCTTGAAGTTGCTTCTGTTTACTTTACACTTATACCTACGAGAAAGGCATGTATCCACTTCTTGTATTAAAAAAATAAACTCATTTTGAATTTTGGCTGAATCTGCTAATGCTATTCAGCATTATATGCCATCACTAGATATCCTAAGAAATTCTTGTTACTGGCATGTCATTTTGTTTGAGGGAAAAGAGTGTGAGTGAGCAAAAAGGATCAACCACTTGCCCATATTATCTGTTTAAATAATAGTAACAATTGTGAAAAATTTATACTCACATAGCCAATTTTGACAGGGGCCAGTATATGCAGACATCATCTTCTTTTAATTATTTCATCTCAAGCAAAGTGATAAAACTTCTAAGACACAAGGGTTACTAAGTGGAAAAAAATATAAAAAAATAACTGAAAAACTTTATTAAGAAGTGGGAATGAAAAAACAGAAATTGAGAAGACAGAAGGTAATGACTGACGTTGCATTTAAACTTTTGAAGATCAAAGTTGATTGGAAAGCTAACCGAAAACAGTTTCATTTTAACTAATGAGAGTTAGCAACCAACCTAGTAGATATTAAAATCAAAGTTCCAAAGAAGAAAGCTCGGCAGAGGAAAGCTACATTAGGGCAGTGGGAAAATGACTGAAAAAACAAAATGCCAGGTAATGATCATTAACAATGCAGATAATTTTTTAGATGTTATCAAGAATATCTAAATACTTAGAAGAACCAAAGCAGACCAGAAATAGCAGCAATATTCAATGAATGGATGAATGGTAGACTCATAAACATGTGTGATAGATTCGAGTTCAGAAAAATTGTCTAGCATGAGTCAGTGAATCTACTTCCTTAGCAGCAGATCTAGCAATTGATTCAATATGATCTTTCCACTTTGTGCTACTGGAAAACATTAAACAAACAAGGCATAAGGAGTTAGTCTCCTAGAGGTTAGCTTCTGCTATACTAATGTAAGGCAAAAAGGTTCTATAAGATTATTAAAAGAAAGCAATTTTTATTTCAGCATGTATTGAGGACTTATGATTAGTAAACTAAACTTACTAGGTAATTGCTACTAATTTCAGTTCAGTTTTTATGGAATGCTCTTCAATTATGGCATTGAGTCAGACTAGGCATATTAGATAGCTATATATATATAATGTGTGCTGGCAAATGTAACATCATGAGAGATAGGTTAAACTGACTTCATCTCGTATGAATGGAGTGCTGAAAAGTTCTTAATCTAAGCTCAGCCATCTACCCTCCATCATCATGGGCATTATTATATCCCTGATATAATAAAACTGTAGTTCACAGATGAAATGAAATGGCTGCCTCACTATCTCATGGAGAGAGGGAAAATAGTGAGGCACTGTCAGCTCAGTTCATTTGAGAGACAATAGACTGGGTTCATTCTCTTTACTATCAGTTATTATGTTGTCGAGTAATGAAGAATATGTCTTCTCTATTATAATAAAGACCATTGTGTTTTTATTTGTATATATATATATATATATATATATATATACATACACACACACACTAATAAATATGAATGACTATACATAATATATATTACCCTTCTATTATGCTCAGGTTTGGGATTATTTTGTTTTTTGTTTATGTCCCAATGTAAGATAGTGAATAGTTGGTATATCAGTATATATGTTGTTGTCATTTTAGATGACATATTAGTATAAATATTTTGGCACAGGCTCACTCATATATCACATATACAACAAAGCAGAGGATAAAAAGAAACAAAAAGGAAGAGTTTTGCACATGATATGAAAATACTCTTGTATCTGGAGAAGTCATGTTTAAAACTCCAGATTCAAAGGATTTATCTTTTGTTCCAGGCAAGAACATATTCCACTGAGGACTGCAAGCTGGGGTTTTGTTCTATATCTGAGAAAGATATATTTCCAGTGAGAAACAGCACCATGGGATTGTAAGCTTCTGGGGAGGTAGATTTAGTGTCTGCCCGAACTAAAGAAAGCAACCTTTTGGTTTTGATGCTGTAAACAAACTGAAATGGAATACCGCTAATGTCACTGTTTGAAGTAACATCACTAAGAAGCTATCACATGACTCAAATAACTTCCCTCTACTTATAGGAGATATGTATCTTCTGCATCTGTACAATACTATCAGATACCATTCTACTATCATTATCTTGTCACTGTCATGCTTTAATGATTGATGATGAAAAGAGTAGATATTAAAAACTTAAACATCCCTTTTCCAATAATTACCTTATTTTATGGGGACATAGCTAAATGGTTAGAATATTTGCTTTCCGAACATGAGTCCCAGGCTCAAATCTCAACATCATCAATTTATCAGGAAAGTGACTTTTTGATAATCCCAGCATGTAGCACATTTTGAAAATATCTGAAAATCATACCACGGGTTGACACAAACCTTGTCAGCGAGTGAAATTGGATAGACAAAATTATTTGGGAGCCATTAAGGGCTGGGCTAACATATCTTCACAAGTCATCATGACTGAGGATTTGAATGTAAGGTTCACTCAGCATAGTTAAATAAGATTAATCAAATTAAGTTTTTGTCCATATTTTAGTGTTGTGTTTGTCTTTTTGTGTTAAATTTAATTATTTTTTTTTTTGGTTTTGTGCATGAAAATGTTCTTAAAATTTAAATAAGCAATCATCTGGGTTCCAAGAATGGATTAATTGATTTTTATATTGATACTTACGGGGAAAATAGTTTTGGTAAATGAACATTTCATGTCACGAATGTCCTTCAGGAATGAATTAAACTCGTGAAATTAGATTCCATTGTATTTATGTTGTATAGAATTGCAAAAATTGTTGGCTTAATATGATGAAGGAGAAAAGAAAAATGTTTATACTTATTTTGTATTATTCTATTAATATTTTCTGGGCCTTATGATAACCTTTTAAACTTTTTTCTCACCTCCTGCCCTGATCAATGTTCTCCTGAGGTGTTACCTTCCTTGAACACCTCATATCATCCATTGGTCTATCTCAAGGCTGATGCCAAACCAAAGGCACCCTCAGATATGGCATTTTATAGAACAATCTACCAATACACCAAAGCTTCAGATCTTCAGTTAGTCAGTTAAGTGCCATACGTGAAACACGCTTGGGTGATCTTGTCTCGAAAGAGACATGACTGACTGGGCAGAATATTATCCCACAGTAGATTGCCAATGCTTTCTGCGGTAGACTGGTTGCCAGCCAAGGCTATAGAACCCAATCTGTCCTGTTATTTAACCCATAACTGGAAGGAAGAGACGGATTAATACCTTTCACAATGGTATTTGTGCATAAGTGAATGCAATGAATTCAACTGGAATTCGAACTCGGCTCTCCGATTTCTCGTTCTGAGCTGATATCCACTGCACCACAACACACATAAACACCTATTTCAGCTTTCTTTAAAATGGACCCTCCAGAACAGCTTTCCTCATTTTTGTTGTAAACACAACTACCGTCTCTATCAGAGGGAGGATCAGTGTAGCAGAATTCTTGCCTCGTTCAAAGCTGTACATAATGATTGCAAGAGAGACCAAGAAAATGTGAAGGGCAGGTATGTGCAGACAGTTTAAGCCAAAGTAGTAGACAAAAAACTTGAATTATGCGAATTTTGGAAAATCTCAGTACCTTTCATTATTGTTATGGGGAAACACATCTATTCCTCAGAAGACAGGAAAAATATAACTTCTTTTTAATACATTTCTTTTACACCTAGTTTGAAATAATCAATATTTATTAGTAATTTACTTGCCTTTTTACCTTGTATTTGAATTTTAGTGAGGTTTTTAGGAAAATCACCCCTGTCCTAATACTGGTAGTGTACAAAAGTGTGAGAACAGGGGTGATTTTAAACTTTATTTTGATGCCTCATAAAAGATAAAATAGTTCTTGTCCTAATACATTTGCACAGTACTGTATATATATATATATATATATATATATATATATATACTTGGTGCGATTGGTAAATTGTGGCAATTATTTTATTATTTCAAAGCAAGAGGCTATTCTACTAAATATTAAATTTATTTTGTAACAAGTATTTTTTCTTGTTAAAGCATTTGCTGAGTAAATCAAATAAAATTATTTTAATTAAATTGTTTATTTTCTGTCAATATGCCTCATAAAAGATAAAATAGTTGTTGTCCTAATACTTTTGCACAGTACTGTACACTCCCTGCTTCCCTCTTTCTTACAACAATCCAACAGAGTAACACATTGAGTTGCACTTTGAGTTAACACCTTGAGTTGCACTTGTGCCTTGTAATTTATGAAGTTAAAAAAATAAAATCTTAATTTCGGTTCTTTTTTATATAGATGTTTATTGAATATTTGGGGGTGGGGATTTTTTAAGGTTAAAAGGTTGCCTTATACAGTAAGTGTTCCAAGAAGTAGGACTTAAAACTTTTCAAATAATAATCATGGATTAATAAAAGAGAATAGTGATACCACATACCCAGAATCCATCATAAAAAATTTGTAATATGGAATTTACAAATTCTAAGCCCTTTAAATCCCTATGAATGTCAGTTTTCTGTGCAGGGCCCAGAAGTTTTTCACGTCTGAATCTATCCTGCACATATATAAATCTACCATCCGCCCGTGTATTGAATACTGCTGCCAAATCTGGTTGGTGCCCCTGCTATTCTTCGCAGGGTTCTTGACAAAATATAACAGAGAATCTGTAATGTGATCGATACTGACTTGGCAGACCACCTGCAGTCACTCTCTCACAGGCATGACGTGGCTTCCCTGTGCCTCTTCTATAAATATTTTCACGGCTTCTGCTCCAATGAACTTAGATCACTGGTGCCCCCTAGGTAGGAATTTGCATGAGATACTAGATTAACAACTAGGTCCCACCAATTCACCGTAATTTCTACTCCAACAGCTTCTTTTCTTGCACTAACTGCCTGTGGAATTCCCTTCCACATACTTGCTTCCCCGACAGCTACAATCTCCAGGAGTTTAAATGTAAGGTCAATAGACACCTCCTAACACACTACCTTGCATCCATTCTCTCAAACACTCTTCCCATCTACCCAACCCACATCCTCGGTATCCTTACCTGTTAATCACCCTCCTTCTGATATAAGTTAAAACTTAATTAACTTCAGTCACACGTTTATTCTTTTTTTTAATTGGAGTAGATAGTACCTTCTATCGCCCGGTCTCACACTCCACCCCCTTCTTTTGGACAGGAGTAGAGGTGATTGCCTTGTTTCTTGTTTAGGAAGGGGTTCCCGGTTCATCTCTCTCTTTTTCGGTCTTTATGTCGGTTCGGCTGGAAGCTTTTTGCAGTTGGTGAGTATGGTGGCAAAGTCTCTTCATTCTGAGGGTACCGGGTTGGCAGTTTCCTGGTTGCTGCTTCCGACTGGTAGTTAGGAGCCCGAACTCTTGCGTAGCGTCTCGAGAGGCTGCTCTGATCAACAGTTGAATAATATCGGGGTTCCTGTAGTGCCATTTCGCGCATGGACGGGCGTCCCTGCATGAATTTCCGATGGGCAACCCCGAGGCCACATTATGCTGCAGGCGGCGCCATTCTCCATCCTTCACCTGCTGCAATTAACGACCATCTGACCCTACTCTAGACCTCTCTCTATCCACAACTACAACCAACATGAAATTTAACTAACAAAATAGCAAGCCTAAACCAGCTAGTCGTAAATCGCCCAAACCTATCTGCGTTACCTTCACAAATATACGAGGTATTCGCAGTAACTTTAATAGTGTAGAGTCTTTCCTTCTAACTAACTCACCCGATATCTTAGCTATATGTGAGACTAACCTTGACCCTTCTATCCCCTCTTCAGAGCTGTTCGTTCCTGGTTACCTTCCTCTCTTCAGGAAGGACTCCAATGTCCATATGCATGGGCTTGGTGTATATGTCAGCGAACAACTCCCCCTAGCCAGGGTCACATCTCTTGAATCCCTTGATCATTCCTTCATGTGCTTCCGTCTCTCACTTCTAAGCTTGGTTAGCTATCTCTTCTTCCTCTACCGCTCCCCCTCCTCCTCTGACTGTACGTTACTTGATTGCATCTCGACTAACATCGACAGGGCCATTTCTTCTCACCCATCTACCCATATATTTGTGTTTGGCGATTTTAACGCCCACCACACCAAGTGGCTTGAAAACTCAGCCACCGACCTTGCTGGGATCCGCACCATGCACTTTTCAATAGCCCAAGCTCTAACGCAAGTGGTGGACTTCCCCACGCGTTTCTCTAAAAACCCTAACGGAAGGGACTCTTTACTCGACCTTTGTTTTACCTCCATCCCAGACTCCTGCACTACCAGGCAACTCTGCCCCCTTGGAAACTCTGACCACGCCGTAGTCTCCATAAACATATCAATCCGCACTAACTCTACCCAAGAAAACCAGACCAGCAGAATATCATACTGCTACCAAAGAGCCGACTGGGACTCGTTCAGGGACTTCCTCTGCGACGTCCCCTGGAACAACGTCTTTGATCTTCCTGTCGAAGACTGTGCCTCCGAAGTCTCCTCTTGGGTTAAGGCTGGCATCAATGCTTTTATCCCTGCCAGAAAATTCCAACTAAAACCTAATTCGTCCCCCTGGTTCTCACCCGCTTGCTCGGCCGCTATTGCCCACCGGAACCATTTCTTCCGGCTCTATCGAAGCTGCTCGTCGAACCAAAACAGGCGCCTTTTCACCTCAGCACGGAACAAGTGTAAAAAAGTACTGAACGAAGCCAAGAGGGCGTTTGCTACCAGAATTAGGCAACGCATAGCATCCTCTAAGTTTGGCTCCAAAGATTACTGGCGTCTCTGCAAAAGCGTGCTCAGCAGGAACAAGACTTCAATACCCCCACTAATCAATGAATTTGAAGTTCTCACCTCCCCAGCCGACAAGGCTGAATGCTTTGCCCGTAAATTCTCAACCAATTCGACACTGGACTCGTTAGGAATACCTACACCAGACTTCCCACCCAGAACTAAGGCTCAACTAAATAACGTCTTCATCTCACCCTCGCTGGTCGCCAAGATAATTGCGCAACTTGACCCACACAAAGCGAGCGGCGGTGACGGAATCCCAGTCATAGTACTGAAGAAATGTGCCCCAGAACTCTCCTCTGTCCTCTCTAAACTCTATAACCTCTGCCTATCTGCTTCCTGCTTTCCTGCCTGTTGGAAGTCCTCCTGCGTAGTACCTATATTTAAGAATTCAGGCGAACCCTCAGACCCCGCCAATTACCGTCCTATTAGTCTCCTTCCAATCTTTGGCAAAGTTTTCGAAGCCATTATCAACGCCGAGGTGATTCAGCACCTTATGACCAACGGGCTTCTCTCTGACAAACAGTATGGGTTTCGCTTCACCAGGTCTACTGCTGATATGCTAACGACCATTACCGAGTACATATACCAGGCACTCGACAAGAATGGTGAAGCCCGAACCGTTGCCTTGGATATCTCCAAAGCATTCGACAGGGTCTGGCATGCTGGCCTCTTGTGCAAACTGCGGAGCTATGGGATAACTGGACATCTGTTTGACCTCATCCAGTCCTTCCTCTCTAACCGCACATTAAAGGTGGTATTAAATGGGCATGCCTCCCAAAACTACCAGACGAACGCGGGCGTCCCTCAAGGTTCTATCCTAGGTCCCACGCTATTTCTGATCTACATTAATGATCTCCCCGACACCATTAGATCCCAAGTTGGCATGTATGCCGACGACACAACAATCTACTCCCGCATCGATCAGAAACCAGGTCTGGACGACAAAGTGAACCTTGCTGCCGCACTGGAAAGGGACCTCCAATCCGTAGTGACCTGGGGTAGGAAATGGTTGGTAAATTTCAATGCCTCCAAAACAAAGCTGTTATCAACTAACCACCATAAACAATCGCATCTACCTCCCATTAGCATGGGACAGGCTAGCCTCCCAGAGAGTAAAATACTACGCCTCCTTGGCCTTACACTCTCGCCGGACCTCAAATGGAATGACTATATTGAATCCATTGCCAAATCTGCTGCTATGAAAGTTGGCTCTCTGTGCAGGGCCCGGAAATTTTTCCCACCTGAAACTATTCTGCACATATACAAATCTACCATCCGCCCGTGTATTGAATATTGCTGCCATATCTGGTCGGGTGCCCCTGCTGCTCTCCTTGGGCTTCTTGACAAAATACAAAGGAGGATCTGTAATGTGGTTGATACTGACTTGGCAGACCGGCTGCAGCCACTCTCACACCGGCATGATGTAGCTTCCCTGTGCCTCTTCTACAAGTACTTTCATGGCTTCTGCTCCGATGAGCTTAGATCACTGGTGCCGCCCAAGCACGAATTTACACGAGATACTAGATTAGCAACTAGGTCCCACCCTTTTACAGTTAAACAAATAAGATGTAACCGTAAATTCTACTCCAACAGCTTCTTTGCTCGCGCTTCCCGCCTGTGGAACTCCCTTCCACAACTCTGCTTTCCCGACAGTTACAATCTCCAGGTGTTTAAATGTAGGGTCAATAGACACCTCCTATCACACTAACTCCCAACTATTCTCACAACACTCTCATCTACCCAACCCTCATTCTCGGTATCCTCACCCGCCTATCACCCACCCTCTGTTATTTCCTATATTTAACCAGCCTTTCTCCACTCTACGTAGCCCCCTGCACAGTAGTGGCAGTGACATGCCTTGCTCGGGGTGAAACGCTTAAAAAAAAAAAAATATCTAACCACTCTTTCTCATCACTTTCCCCTATGTAACCCCCTAACCACTCTTTCTCATCACTTTCCCCTATATAACCCCCTATGCAATAGAAGCAGTGGAATGCCTTGCTTAAGGTGAAATGATTTTAAAAAAAAGGTATGTTTTGTCAGGAGGCATGGTTTATTAATGGATTGCAATTTGGATTGAGGAATCAAAGAGGTGAGTTTGAATTTATGTCAAGTTCATTATATTCACATTCATGCTCATACCCTTAGGAAAAGTATGAATCAAACTCTTCTACCCCCCAGCCATGGGTAAAATATCAGGACAGTCTGGGTTCTGTTGCCTTGGGTAGCAACTTGTCTAGGAGAATGAAAACTCTTAATTCGAACATACCTGGGGTGTACTGGACTCTGTCCAGATATCTTTCCCAAGTTACACCACTTGTCGGTAATAAGTTTTTTATGGAAACAATATGTGCATTGTGGTGCAGTGGGTATCGGCTCAGAACAAAAAAATCGGTGAGCTATGTTTAAATTCCAGTTGAATTCCTTGCATTCACTTATGTGCAAATACCCTTGGGAAAGGTATTAATCCATCCTTTCCCTTCAGTTGTGGGTTAAATAACAGGACAGATTGGGTTCTATATCCTTAGCTGGCAACCAGTCTACCACAGAAAGTAATGGCAACCTACTGTGGGATAATCTTTCAAGACATGATTGGCCAAGTGTGTATCATGTATAACATTTAACTGACTGTTGTAAATTAAAAAAATTATTCTTGCAAATAAACAATCTAATAAATAAGCAGTGTTCAATACTTTTGTTGTAAATTCTCAAGAACAAAGAAATGTGTGCATTCGATTTTTTTTTTCAATTGGAGTCGAGAGACTAAACTATTGCCCAGTTCACACTCCACCCACGTCTATTCAACAGGTGAAGAGGCTCATCCCTTGTTTCCTGTTTAGGATGCAGTTTCTGGTTTTCTCTTTTCCAATCTTTTCACTCTTTTCTTTATTTTTTTTTTCAATTGGAGTAGATAGACTAAACTATCGCCCGGTTCACACTCCACCCACGTCTATTGAACAGGTGAAGAGGCTCATCCCTTGTTTCCTGTTTAGGATGTGGTTTCCGGCTTTCTCTTTTCAAATCTTTTTACTCTTACGTAGCCCCCTGCGTATCAGTGGCATTATCGCCTTGCTTGATGTGAAATGATTAAAATAAAAAAAAGAAAAAAAAAGTAATGGACTGCAGTGCAGATTGAGGAATCAGAGATCCAGGTTCAAATTCCAGTTGAATTCATTACATTCACTTACATGCTAACATCCTTAGGAAAGGTATGAAACCAACTTTTCACCCCCGACAGCTATGTATAAATTATATAACAGACTGTGTCTTATAGCCTTTGATGACAACCTACTGTTGGAAAATATTTTGTCTAGTCTGTCATGACTTGAAAGAGCAAAGATTGCCCTAGTGTGTATCACACATATCACTAACCCTTGCGGCATCAAGACTTTTGATAAATCTGGAAATCTTCCATGCTGAGATAGAAATATCAAAAAGATGATGCTCCATGAGGTGAAGAAAGACAGGTAAGGAATATTTTTTGTCATCTAATATGGAGTTAGAAGTAAAGTTTCCTGTAAATAGCTTAGCTTTATCTGATGAGGATGGCATAACTTCAGGACCATTTATAATGGAAGGTGTTGGCTGACTAATCAGTTTTGTCTAAATATGAGGTTCAGTTGTAGATAATTTCCATTTTTGTTTATCAACTTTATTCCTAAAAAATTGAAGTATAATTATATTTTATTCAGTTCTATATTCACCGGCTTATGGCCATATCACGTTGAATACACCAGTTCTTGCTTGATTACCAAAGTTAAGCAACGTTGAGCCTGGTCAGTACTGAGATGGGTAACTGCTTGGGAATACCAGGTGCTGTAAGTGTTTAGTGACGGTTGTGTGTTGTGATGCAGTGGATATCGGTTCGGAAAGAAAAACCGGTGAGCCGAGTTCAAATTTTAGTTGAATACGCTGCATTCACTTAAGCACTGGTACCCTTGGGAAAATGTATTAATCTGTCCCTTCCCTCCAGTTATGGGTTAAATAACAGGGTAGGACTTGGGGACTCTGCCCTTAAAAACAAATCCCAATGAATCTTGATACTCAAGAAGAAAAAATTATTAGTAGACACAAAAACTTATATAAAAACAGCAATAAATTGTTGAAAGAAAAAGGCATTACCATCAATAAATAAATAAATAAAATTTAGTTGGCAATAAATGACCCGCCAAGGTTGATATGCCATAAAAACAAAACAGCCAACCAACCAACTATATTCACCATGATTTGCAATGACTTGCTTCCACTTATCAGCCAGTTCTTCAATACCTTTTGAATAAAGTTTTAAAGTGAAAACGGTTCAGCAAACTCTGGCATTTGGATTTAATTAGAAAACATTTGTCCAAGTATTTTAAAATGATCAAAAAAGGCAATAATAAATTAGTGAACGTTGAAGTGAATTTCACAGGTTATCGAGAATAGACCAGCTGAGACAGAAAATTTTTCCAGTGTTGTTTTGTCTTATATTGTTGTGAAAAAAAAACAATATTTCTTTTGAATTCACTGTGTAGACTTGAGCTGTGAATAAGGTGCTTCTGGTCAAGTGGTGTGGACTTGTACAGTTCACAGAGTTGTCTGCCAAAATCAAATTCATGGGAATGACCTTGTCAAACTCTTTTTGACTTTGCTTTCTACTCACCTATGGGGGTGGGTCGTGTCCTACTTGACTCCCACATATCATCCTGTTTTGAAGATCCTCTCAGTAGGAAGAAGCTATGTGGAGACCCATATCGATGATTAAAAGATCAATTGAAGACAAATCCAGGCAATTTTCTCTGTGCCCGGTGTTTTTTTAGCATCAGCTATGGCCCTCAGTACCAGTATATAATCACAAAGCGTTTTACACATGACATCACTTATATTCAATACATGTTGAATATTGAATTTTATTCAATAATCAAAATAATAAAATTTATCTTGAAGTTTTTGACAAAATTGTAAACAGGATCTGCAATATAATTGCTCCTCACTGAGTAGCCCACTTTCAGTCAATTTCTCACCAACATAATGTGGCTTTCCTTTGTCTTTTCTATGAGTATTTTCATGGCAACCCTGGTACCCTAACCACATGTACTTACCTGTGTTACTAGATTAGCATTAAAGTCATAGTCTTTTACCATCAAAATAAATGTAACCACCTCTTCTCTTCTAACAGTTTCTTTTTTCACTCTTCCTGTTTTTGGAACTCACTTTCATTTGCCTGCTTCTTTGATAGCTACAATTTCCGAAAGTTTAAATGCACCATCAACTGCCATCTTCTATCTACTTGATTCCAATTCATCTCTTGATATTTTCTTCGACATTCACTGTACTGTTTCTGAATTAATATTCGATTATTTCTAAAGAATGAAACTGATATAAACTTTTATAACAATTATTTTAATCTGTAAAGAAATTTAGCCAAGTATTTTTTGTTTTTTATCATTTCACCCAAAGATAATAGATGATCATGCCAATAGGATGCAGGGGGTTATAGGGAGTGACAGACAATGAAAGATTTTAGTGGAAATGACTGAAGAATGGACATCAAAGGAACAGGGTTCAAGAAGGCAAAAGGTTTATTTTGCATTTAGATTTTTGAAGATTGCAGGCGGCAGGGAATCAAGAAATTGCGAGTTCCCAAGGTGAGAAGTGCAAGAAAAAAAACTATTTGAATAGAACATATGGTTGCATCTCGACAGTTTAAGAATAAATGGTGAGACCTAGTTGTTAGTTTAGTCAGTTAAGTGCCATCCGTGATACACACTTTAGGCGATCATGTCTCGAAAAAGACATGAGTAACTGGGCAAAAGATTATCTTGCAGTAGGTTGCCATTGCTTTCTGCGGTAGACTGGTTGCCAGCCAAGACTATAGAACCCAATCTGTCCTATTATTTAACCCATAACTGGAGGGAGAGATGGATTAATACCTTTCCCAAAGGTATTTGTGTGCAAGTGAATGCAAGTAATTCAAATGGAATTCAAACTCGGCTCCCTGATTTGTCATTTTGAGCCGATATCCACTGCACCACAAACGCACATCCAGTCTAGTAGCATGCTTAAATTCATGTAGTAGGGGTGCCAGGAAAAAAATTAATCAGAACAGATGTCATGAAAATGTTTGTAGAAAAGACAGAGGGAAGCCATGTTACTTCTTTTTCCATGCTATTGATAAGGTTCTTATATAACAGCCAGAGATTGTGAAAAACATACCATGATGCTTTTTTGACAGTTTCTATATTAATTTGATCTGAATGTGCAACTTCTTTCTATTTTCTTTACAACCTATCCAGTATTCAATTTCCTTATTTCATATACTAAAAATGTTAGGGATTTAAAGTGCTTAGAATTTATTAATTCCATGTTACAAATTTTTTATGATGGATTCTGGGTATGTGGTATCACTATTCTTCTTTATTAATCCATGATTATTATTTGAAAAGTTTTAAATCCTACTTCTTGGAACACTTACTGTATAAGGCAACCTTTTAACCTTAAAAAATCCCCACCCCCAAATATTCAATAAACATCTATATAAAAAAGAACCAAAATTAAGATTTTATTTTTTTAACTTCATAAATTACAAGGCACAAGTGCAACTCAAGGTGTTAACTCAAAGTGCAACTCAATGTGTTACTCTGTTGGATTGTTGTAAGAAAGAGGGAAGCAGGGAGTGTACAGTACTGTGCAAAAGTATTAGGACAACAACTATTTTATCTTTTATGAGGCATATTGACAGAAAATAAACAATTTAATTAAAATAATTTTATTTGATTTACTCAGCAAATGCTTTAACAAGAAAAAATACTTGTTACAAAATAAATTTAATATTTAGTATAATAGCCTTTCACTTTTAAATAATAAAATAATTGCCACAATTTACCAATTGCACCTAGTATATATATATAGTAATGTGCAAAAGTATTATAATGGATTCTAGGTATGTGGTATCACTATTCTCTTTTATTAATCCATGATTATTATTTGAAAAGTTTTAAGTCTTACTTTTTGAAACACTTACTGTATAAGGCAACCTTTTAACCTTAAAAAATCCCCCCCTCAAAAAGAAAATAGGGAGCTATCTTGTACTTCAGGTATAAAATGTGAACATTAAATCCTGTGGTTCATGGCAAGTTGTTAGCATAGAAGATTTTTGACTTGGTAACCTTTGACACAAATATCTTCTACTGAAACAAATTAATTCACATTATTATGGTAGGTCTCTTTACTTTGTTTCATGGCATATCAACTGCAAAGGATTATTTAATGCCTACAAAATTTTTATGATAGGATTTTATGAATAGAATATAGATTCTTTGCAAGAAATTTTTGTAGAACAGGTTTCATTGATGTATTTTTGTGAAGAGAGATTTTGTCAAGAATCAAACGTATTGTTGTTAATATTTTTTTCTTTTCAAAATATATTACTGTTATTTTCACTATAAAAATCCATTTTTATGTCTTCATAGTGTTTTGACCCCAGTTTAGGGATTAACTATTTGCCCATAGCTGGAACCCTAACAGGTGCTACCACCCCTGGATCAGGGTGGACCAGGGAACAACAGCAATTAAGAAGTGGTTCCATGCTTTTCGAAATTTTCCAATCAGATGTCTTGCTGCCAGAGGTAGTTTATCGTCATACTCAGGACACTATTATGGTAGGGGTAACGATGTGTAGATTGTGGTAGTTAATTGACAGTATCTCCCTACCATTTTTTTCATTTGGATTTGAGTTAAAACAAAGTATATCCTTCTGAATTTAGTTAAAAAATTTGATACAATACATTTTATAATATGATTTGTGGGTGGGGATGTCTTTTGCAGTAAATATCATTTAAAACCTACATTTTAACTTGAAAATTTGGGGTCAACTTATACACCCAGCATATATGGGAATAAAGAATGTTCATTTTTTGTTCTATGCCATTCTGATGCTAACAATGAACACTTATGTCATCAGCAGAGCTTCCCCATCATCACTGGTAAGAAAGCAAGAAAAAAACATGTGGCAATGGAAATATGGTTCTACAGAAAGATGCTGAGAATTCCAGGGATGGCGCACATAAGCAGTGAAGAAGTTTGAAAACATAAATAACACTTACAGTCAGAATCAGAATGCTGTTAAGAGCTAGAAGAAGATCGTGGAGAGCCATGATTGTCTATGTCTTGAGGGGGTCATGGTACTGAAGCTGGGAGCTGGTTAATGTTTCTTTTGTTTGGCCTTGTGTCAGACTTAACTGAACTCTCTACAGCTTACAAGTTTATGCAGAGTTATAATCATTAGAATTATTATCAGAAGGTTTTCATCATCAGAAGGTTGGTTGTCAGTTGGAATGTGTGGATTAGTGTAGAAGAGTGGAATAATAAAATATACATTTTGAATGTTAAAATAAAAATCTGAACTTATTTATAAATGGAACATTGTCTGCGTGTCTATGTGTGTGTGTCCATTACCTATAGACTCTGAAATGGCTGAACTGATTTTCTTGAAAATTTACACAATTGTACTATAAGCGTCTGCAAGTGTTCTTAGCTAGGTTTTGTGTTGAGGTACCACCGATAAATATCGAACATCGATAATCCAAAAAATCGGGTTATAGAAGGAGTGGTCCGATTTTAATCAAATTTGATACACTCATAGATAAAGACATAAGAAACGATATTCAGAAGTTTCAAGGTTGCAGTTTTTACAATAGTGCAGAAAATCGATAATATACATATATACATATATATATAAAAGGCAAGATGTTTGTGTGTGTGTGTCTGTTTATCTGCCTGTATGTCTGTATTTTTTTCAGCCCTTTTATTTTAGTTTTTGCTTCGGGTTTGGCTCTAAGTAGGTATAATTGCAGTTCTTAGTCTCAGCCATGATACCATTTACTCAGAGGACTTATTTAGCCTTCAAAATTCAGTTTATGAGGAAAAATCTTATTTGATATCGATAACAGAAAATGAAAATTTGACTTAATCCATTCATTTTTCTTTCAGTCTACATTTATGCTTTAACTGGAAACAACTATTGCTTTTTAGTCTTTCGTGCGAACGGCCAAAGAGTCTGAGCAACGCTGGGCTATACTGCGAGTTTATTATAAGGAAAGAATAACATAAGTTGTAGTAGTTAATGTACAATTAGAAACATTATTAAGAGGTTAATGGTAGAGTTTGTAGTAATTGTTCAGCGATATAAGGAGAAAGATAACAAAGCAAGACTTGACCTTATCTCCAGGTTGATTTGAAGTTGGTTACATTTTAGTTCTTTTGTCTCTCTCATCTCTCTGAGTCTGATACTGGGAAGACATTTATATGTCCTTTTGAATTTTGAACTGGATTTTTTCCAAGTCTTACAAGTCACTCCTATTGGTCAAAAATCATTTTAACACCTACTTGAGAAATCTGGTTAAGCAGATGGTTAATTCTTTTTCTATTTGGGAAAACCAGGATTTCACAAGTTGTGAATTTTTGTAAAAGTGAAGAAGAGAGTTGATTTTAATTAATTTCTTATTTGCTACAGTACATCCATGGAAAAAGATTTTTTTGGGAAGTAGTACTTTGTGGTGCATTGGATATTGGCTCGGAACGAGAAATCGGGGAGCTGAGTTCGAATTCCAGCTGAATTCATTGCATTCACTTATGCGCAAATACCCTTGGGAAAGGTTTTTTTTTTTTTAATCATCTCACTCCAAGCAAGGCATTTCACTGCCACTATTGCTCATGGGGCTACATAGAGGAAGGTAAAGAGAAGGAGTGGTTAGACATAGGGAATGTCAGGAGGAAGAAGACAGATGAGTAAGGATAGTGAGGATGAGGGTTGGGCAGATGGTAAGAGTGTTTGATAGAATGGGAGCAGGTTAGTGTGTTAGGAGGTGTCTATTGACCAATATTATTAATCCGTCTATTCCTTCCTAGTTATGGGTTAAATAACAGGACAGATTGGGTTCTATAGCCTTGGTCGACAACCAGTCTACTGCAGAAAGCAATGGCAACCTACTGTGGGATAATTTTCTCCCCAGTCAGTCATGTTTCTTTCGAGACATGATTGCCCAAGCGTGTATCACGTATGGCACTTAACTGACTGACTTTTTAAAATCTCACTTGCAACTTAATATAATTTAAATTTATTTTTATTGGTCACCTGAAATGCTATGTTCTTGACCTGCATATGGTTCACTTCAGTTAAAAGGCTTTTCTTTTCTTTTTTTTTTGTCTTCTGTTAAGCAGAATACTTCTGACACTTATCATTTTTATATCCATTAATTAGGTTCTCAAATGTTGCTTAACTTAAATGAAAAATTAACATCTTACTTAGGCATAAAACATGAATGTTGTATGATCTCAGTTGAAATTTTATAGAAAAGTATTTGATAAGCCAGACATGATGGCTCATTGCCAAATAGATATTTTAAAATCTTAATCAATGGACTAATTATGAAGATGATTAACAGAAGATCTCGTTCTTCATATTCATTCCTTTTAATGATGAGAACTTTTTGCTCAATTCTCGATAAAGTATGCATCCTGCTTTTTTTTTCTGTCATTTTTAGCCACAGCAATGGCATGAAATAAGAAATAAAAAGAACTGAAAAGAAACGGCAAAAACTCATTAATATATCTTCTCCATTTTGTTTTGAATGACCAAATCAGCAATACAAAGAAATTTTTTTTGCTTTATCCTCTTTTGGCGAAAAGATAGAGAAATAAAAATCATTTGCCTCTCAGCCTGATTTGCTCATTATACATGTCCTAGTTGCGTGTCTCATCAGGTAATGTTCATTTCTTATTGATTCTTAATTAATTCCTTATCTTTTAAACATTTCTTTAATTATTCTCATTTACTTTCAGCAACAACACGTATATTCTTTGGAATTCATTACACAAAGAGTTTTCATATTAGAATTTTGTTCCAAGTTTCCTCCATTTTTAAAAAATTTTTGCTTTTATCAGAATCCTCTGTCTGTAACTTCTTCATTATTACTATTATTTTATTGCGACTTTCATTATCGTTGCTGTTGATTCCAATCAGTACAATTTTCATCACTCCTATGATTTTACTATTACTTTTATTTTTGCTTTTTACGAGCTTAGCTCCTTGGTGACCCCCTGTACGAATTTACTCAAGCTACTAGATTAGCAACAAGATTCCACCCTTTCACTGTGAAAACAAACACGTGTAACCACAACTTCTACTCTATCAGTTTCTTTTCTTGCACTTACTTCTTGTGGAACTTCCTTCCATATTCTTGTTTCTCTGATAGCTACAATCTCCAAGAGTTTAAATGCAACATCAGCTGTCATCTCTTATCTCCTTGACTTCCGTCTGTCTTCCCACTTTTTACTGTCCTCTATCGCAGATCTCTTTACATCAATGAACCTTTCTTTCTCTTACCCATTTTCTGACATCTACTATGACCTGTTCTCCACCCTCTTCACTTTTCTATTATGTAACTCTCAGGACACAAGTGGCAGATCTGCCTTGTTTGGGGTGAGACAATTCTTCTTCTTCTTCTTCTTCTTCTTCTTCTTCTTCTTCTTCTATGTGCCCTGTCCCTTCAGTACGTAGGCTATCATGGTTCTTTATGTCTCCCTATCCCTGGTGGCTCTTAGTATGTTTGTTCCTGTTACACCTCGCAACCCCCGTTTCTTCATCCACCTGATCAGGCCCTTCAAATATGTTGTCCGCTGCCTTCGTCTGTCTCTCTTTCCTTCTATCTGGCCAGTCAGTATCAGGTTCTCCAGGCTCTCCTTCCTCATTGCGTATCCCAGGAACTTCAGTTGTCTCTTCCTGATGCTCAGTATTAATTTCCTTTTTGTTGCCAACACCTCATCATTGCTTGCATGCTCAATGCACAATATCCACAACATCCTTCTGTAGAACCACATTTCCTCTGCTTCCAGTTTTGTCCTCATTTTTGATGATATTGTCCAGCATTCACTGCCATCTTGAAGAACTGATATCACATAGCAATTCACTCTCCTGAATTATTTTCTCTTTGCAGCTTAGTAACTTTAAATGTATATAATTATCATATATATATATAGACATATATATAGTCATCCACAGACAGATCTGTTTCGCTGTATCACATCTCATCAGTACGGTTAGACTCCGATTGCTTTTTAACCCAAAATTGAAACCCGACCGAATTGGCATCAGTTGGTGATTCTACCTCTGGGCTATGGGCGTTCGGTAGAAGAAGTAAGACTTTTTAGCGTGTATATTGTCATTATACTCGCCCAATAGCCAGAGTGCTCTAATCCATTACTGAATGAGTGATGCGTACATGCCAGAGTAGCTACTGTTTTTCAAAGTCTACTATTCTTCCAGAGTGCTCAATCAGGGTGTGAGAGCGGAAATAGTCATATATATATATATACTTTGAATATACGCTTTTTAGTCATGCTGGAGGGTGTCGTCAGTGATGTTCTGAATTGGGTCATTGGGCAATTTCAGGTTTTCCAAACATCATGTCTCTTCCTGATGATCACTATTAATTTTCTTTTTGTTGCCATATATAAAAAAAAGAAACTCTCTGGATCAGTTCTTCATTATATGACGTGTTCTTTCAGAATGTTGGTAATCATGGACTTCCACTTGTCCTGATCCCTTGTTGCTCTTAACATTTCTCCTGTTGGTATCTCTCCCAAAACCTGTTCCACCATTCACTCGTTCAAGCTCATCAAGTATGTCTTGCTGCTTTCCCTGATCTCTCTTTCCCTCTCTCCGTTTCATGAGTATTAGATTCTCCAAGCCTTCCTTCCTCTTTACATGTTTCAAAATCCTTAGCTGTCTTTTCCTGATGCTAAATATAAATTTCCTTTTTGTTTGCATCCTCTCCAAAACTTCTCATTGCTCACATGTTTGCTAAATGGCTAAAAAATGACTACTTCTTCTCAATACAACCTAAAACAGAACCTTAGAAATTGGCTGAAAGTGCTTGGGACAATAAAGCATTCACTTATTCTCCTGAAAAAGAAAATTAAAGAATATTAAATAAATTCAAGGAAACATACATAAATGTGTATAGATCTCTGTATTTTTGGTATGTGTGTGTATGTGTATATATATATATATATATATATATATGTGTGTGTGTGTGTGTGTGTGTGCATGTATTTTTGATGTGTGTGAGTATGTACATATATATATGTGTGTGTGTGTATGTCTATATTTGTGCATGATTTTGGTACATACATTTTGATAACAATGATCATATACGCATACATAAACAATAGCATATAAACACTATATGTATGCAAAGATAGATTCATAGCCAGGAGCACCTCAAGGTGGTGTAATGGTTAGCAAGCTTGTCTTGCTAGAATCATTGCAGTTGAGTAGTGAGTTCGATCCTCACTGGGTGTTCCTTACTTTCAGCCTTGTTGCACTTAGAAAATCACCATAGACTCATAACCAGATGGATAATGAGACAGCCTATCAAAGCCTGGAAAATGTTATGCCTGACAAATATTGGCTGCTATTCCTTGATATAGTCATGGGAGAGTGGTTTACCTATTGGGTCAAAATATCTGGAAATAGAAAAGAATGTGAGGAAAGGTGGATTCATGTCGTTTTTCAGAAACTTTAGTAAAGAAAAAACAACAGCAGCTTCAGCTTAAAAGAGAACTTTGTATATTATGCTTTCCATGCTGAGAACCATTATGCTAAGTTCATCCTTGATTTAGTACTCATATAGAATACAGGGAGAGAAGGATTCATGCCTTTCCCAAGTGCATTAGTACTAAATGAGAATGAGGAGACAAAGCTGAAATGTAAATTTGTTGTGTCAATTCTGTTTTCCATATTGATAATCATCATACTACCTTACACCTCCATTTAGTACAGTTAGGAAATGCAGGGAGATGTGGATTCATGACTTTCTCTTAAAGCATGAGTACAAAATAAACATAAGAACAGCTATAATTTGAACATGTTTTTTTCAATTCTCTTTTCTATACTGCTAATGAATGTGCTACATTGCACCTCCATTGACAACATATATATACAGGGAGATGTGGATTCATGCCTTTTCCAAAGGTAATGAATACAAGAAAGCTCAGTTAAAATTTTGCTTTTATTATTTTTATTTTTCATGATTATTATTATACTACTTTGCATCTTCATTTAATGCTTATATAGAATGCAAGGAGAGATGAATTCATGCCTTTCCCAAAGGCATAAGTTACATGAACACAAGAAAACTCAGCTAAAATTTAAACTTTATTATTATTTTCTATGATGATAAGTATTATACTACCTTGAATCTACATTTAATGCATATATGCAATACAGGGAGAGTTAGATTCATGACTTTTTCAAAGGCACTCATGCTATGTGAACACAAGGACTCATAAGTAACATTTTAGCTTTATTATTTCTGTTTTCTATGTTAACAATTATACTATTTCCATTTAGTACATATCTGTTATGGTGCAATGGATATCGGATCAGAAAGAGAAATTGGAGAGCCAAGTTGAATTCATTGCATTCACTTACATGCAAATATTCTTGGTAAAAGTATTAATCCATCTCTTCTCCCCCCAGTTATGGGTTAAATAGCAGGACAGATTAGATTCTACAGCCTTGGTTGGCAACCAGGCTATCACAGAAAGTAATGGTAACTTACTGTGGGAAAATTTTCTGCCTAGTCAGTCATGTCTCTTTCGAGACATGATCACACAAGCGTGTATATGGCAATTAACTGACTGATGGAACACAGGGAGAAATGAATTCATGCCTTTTTCCCAGAGGTGTATAAGTGAATACAAGTGGCCACAACACAAATTGAAAGTGATTTTCTTTTTCCCCGCTAATCACAATTGCCCGACATTTCAGTGTCATAAATTCTAAGTAAGATTATATAGTCTCATATCTGTGTGGCTATTAAAATCCCACTTGTACAACTACTTATCAGTTTCTTATTGCGTAAGAAAGCCATTAGGGTCAATTTAATGTTTAATGCATATTTACCTATTCTGCTATTTTCTTGTGACTGCAAAAACAGAAAAAGGAAAATAACATTATATATGAATAAAGTAGCTACCATTATTTTACAAGTTGAATGTCTATTAGCTTTACTTTTTTTTGAACAGGTTTGTTTGGATAAATATAACAAGTGAAGAATAATAAACTCTCCCCTTAACCCTCCCTGAACTCCTTCCTGATACCTTTGACTTCCCTATTTCTTTTTTTCCCCATCATTGCATGAGAACTCCATTAAGAATACTTCTATGGTCACATGCCTACATGTTCCACAAGTTGAACAAACAAATCATCTCGGGTTCATTGCCTCACAGAAGACGGCCACACCTCCAGGCTATAAATGACATCCATTTTACCTTATAAATATTTCGCAAACTTATTTGCAATTCAGGCAGAATTCCAGCCTTTCCTCTTAACTCGCTGTGTGTATTGTGTGGATCATTATGTGAATAGCATTCATTTTTTTTCTCCTCTCAATCGTTATTTTGTTTTTTGATTGTTGTCTTTTTTTTCCCCCCATCCCAGGCTAATATATTTGTATAAATCATATATTTGTTAATGTCGGAAAGGCTTTTCTGAACAGCGCAAATACAAAAGTTGATGGCAATGCAATTGTACCTTATATATATATATATATCCTGAACAAATTCTAATCAGGTAAAGATATTTTTTCTTTCTTTTACTTTTTTATTTCTCGTTTACTTTGCAACTTGATTTGGTTGAAGACTAAAAAACCTTTTACTTTTGCTGAAAACTTCTTACACAATGACTAAACCCTGTCAAGGTTGACAATAGGTGTAACACTTTCAATCATTTGCTTGATAGTTACTGTCAGATCATGTAAAATAGTTCTAAAAAGATAGTTTTTTGCTCATGTTCCCATTCTCTTTTTTGTGACATAACAGTAACAAGGCTTTTCTTTAAGACAATTACCAATAGAACAAAACGTGTGTTCTACTCTACTTCACAACATTGTTTTGAACTTCATTCCATATTTGTGAACGAGTCCATCCATGCTGTCGGAAAATAAGTTAATTTAAATCTTGAGATTTTAAACTAATGATATTCCATCATCACCAAGAGAGAGCCTGAATTTTCATCTATAATGATGAATGAATATTGAGTACCTACTAGGGCTTAAAATCAATCCAGCCCTTAAGTGGAACTTGTACATCTGATCCCTCAATAAAGATACTGGAAAAATGGTCAGTTCACTTTACCTATCCAGTAAGTAACTGACTCCTCCTGTTATCTTCTAACTTTACAAGAGCTATGTCAGGCCAAAAATGGAGTCAATCAATTAAGTGCCATACATGATACAGACTTGGGCAATCATGTGTCGAAAGTGACATGACTGACTGGGCAGAAGATTTTCCCACAGAAGATTGCCATTACTTTCTGCAGTAGACTGGTTGGTTGCCAACCAAGGCTACAGAACCCAACCTGTTCTGCTATTTAATCCATAGCTGGAGGGAGAAGAGATGGATTTATATTTTTTTTAAGTGTATTTGCAATGCAATGAAATTTTTTTAAGTGTATTTGCAATGCAATGAATTCAACTGGAATTAGAACTCCGTTCTCTGATTTCTCATCCCGAGTCGATATCCACTGCACCATAATGTGCATCGGAATATGTAGTACTGCTGCCATATATGGGCAGGAAACGCTCTGTCTTCACTTTCCTGCTGCCATATTCTTCCATATTGATAGAGTTCAAAAGTGTCTCTGCATCCTTGTGAGTGACAAATTTTCCACCCTACAACTTCTTTTCTCACAGGCAAATGTATTAAGACTCACTGCTCTGTCACTATTTTCATCAAAAGAGCTCAGACAAACTACCTTCATTATTTTCACCACCTTAAGAGCTAAGACTCACCATGCCCCACACATTCCCTTTTTTTATTTCATTTGGGAGATGTAGATTCCACTCAAGCAGTTTTTTCTTGCAAACCACTGCTCTGTGGAACTGAATCCCATTAGGGTGATTTTCTAATCACTACAGACTAACTTGAGTGGCTCTTGGGGCTTGTACATGGTGAATATCACTGTAAAATAGAAAATATTATAAACTGAGTCTGAACCTAATGATAACAGAGGTAGAATTTAAATCTCAACCTTCTAGGGTGTTTTCCTGATCACTACATGCTAGCTTGAGTGGCTCTTGAAACTTGTACAGGGTGAACATTACATTAAAATAAAAATAATATTATAAACTGAGTCTGTATCTAATGATAACAGAGGTAGAATTTAAATCTCAATTTTCTAGGGTATTTTTCTAACCACTACAATCTTAGGATTTAATATTCCCTGCATATCCACCTAAACGGTGACTTTCACTTTTTACCCCTAGCTTGAGTGGCTCTTGGGTCTTGTACAAGGTCAACATCACTGTAAAATCAAAAAATATTATAAACTGAGTCTGTACCTAATGATAACAGAGGTAGAATTTAAATCTCAACCTTTTAGGGTATTTCTCTAATCATTACAATCTTAGGATTTAATATTATCTTCCCTGCATATCCACCTAAACTGTGCCTATCAATTTTATCACTAGTTTGAGTGGCTCTTTGGGCTTGTACAGGGTCAATATCACTGTAAAATAAAAAAATATATTATAGACTGAGTCTGTACCTTATGGTAACAGTGGTAGAATTTAAATCTCAACCTTCTAGGGTGTTTTTCTAATCACTACATGCTAGCTTGAGTGTCTCTTGGGACTTGTACAGGGTGAACATTACAGTAAAATAAAACATGTTATAAACTGAGTCTGTACCTAATTATAACAGAGTTAGAATTTAAATCTCAACCTTCTCGCAACTCAGTATCACCTGGGTATTAAAAAGGAATCTATTGACCAGATGCATTACAAATGTTGCTTGTCATTACTCATATAGCAGGTAAACAATGGCTTAGAGAAAAGTCAGTGTTAGAGTAAGTAATTTTTTCAGTGAAATTCTCTGAATTTTAGTCTAGTCCCTTTTATATGACCCCACAGAAAATTCTGGAAAGGCTGTAAAAATGAAATTGATAGAAACTGTTAGAAATGTGGCACTTAGTTTTTTTGGCTGCCAGTTTGTGAAGAAGGTTGTAAGAAAGAAGTTCCATTCAGATAGCTTCTTAAGAACCACTACTTTGTAGAACAAGCTCCCAAGAGAATGCTTTCCCAATCAATACAATCCAAATTTCTTCAAGTCTAGAATCAGCTGTTACATACTTTCAAAAACCTCATTCAGTAACATACTACCTTAAGTGGCTCTTGATCTTTGCATTTGGTGAACAACAGTAAAAAATGCTTTTCAGAAACTAAGCAAAATATTAAGACATAGGCAAATGAAACATTGAGTTCTATGGATTAATCTCCTATAAGGCAGTAAAAGCTGGTTAATCTTAACACAGATGAAGATGATTGATTTGTTTTTTATGATCGATCAACCTTTTACAATTTTTTTAAACCAGAAAATAGTCTTATACTGTAAAATTGTTTTTAAGCTAATACTGATTTAGTGATACAAGTTATACTAAAAAGCTTGATCTGGCAGCTCAGCATCAGTTACTTTCAAACTGTTGTAAGTTTAGCTTTCTGTGTCTTCTTTGTAAATATTTTCATGGTAATTGTTCAGATGAGCTTTTCACTATAGTACCTAGATTTTTTTTAATTTAAGCACTGTACTAGGCCGAGTTCAAATTCCAGTTGAATTCATTGCATTCCCTTATGTGCAAATACCCTTGGAAAAGGTACTAATCTGTCTCTTCCCTCCAGTTATGGGTTAAATGAAAGGACGGATTGGGTTCTATAGCTGGCAACCAGTCTACCACAGAAAGCAATGGCAACCTACTGTGGGATAATTTTCTGCCCAGTCAGTCATGTCTCTTTCGAGACATGATCGCCTAAGCATGTTTCACGTATGGCACTTACCTCACTGACTGACTAGACTGGTGTTGATTGAAATCTCATAAATTTACAGTTGAGCTGGCTCAATGTAATGGTAAATTCTATGCTGACAGTTTCTTTCCTCAGAGTTCTGGAACTCCCTTCCGCCTCCATGCTTCCCACTCAACTTTAATCTGCAAAAATTTCATGTGAGATAAATTGCTGTTCCCTGTCTTTCTGATTACCCTTTTCTTTTTCCACTCAGTATTAACTAGCAGTATAGCCCCACGTTGCTCGGGTGTAATGAAAGCTTTAAAACTAATCTATGGTCCTGGAGCTCAGACTCTTTGGACACTGGCACGAAAGACTAAAAAGCAATAGTTGTTTCCAGTTAAAGCGAAAACGTAAACTGAAAGAAAAATTAATGGATGTAAGTCAAATTTTGATTTCCTGCTATCGATATCAAATTATTTTTTCGTCATAAACTGAATTTTGAAGACTAAATAAGTCCTCTGAGTAAATGGTATCATGGCTGAGACTAAGAACTACAATTATACCTACTTAGAGCCAAACCCAAAGCAAAAACTAAAATAAAAGGGCTGAAAAAAATAGAGTCATACAGGCAGATAAACAGACACACACACAAACATATTGCCTTTTATATATATATATATATATATATTATCGATTTTCTGCACTATTGTAAAAACTGCAACCTTGAAACTTCTGAATATTGTTTCTTATGTCTTTCTCTATGAGTGTATCAAATTTGATTAAAATCGGACCACTCTGTCTATAACTTGATTTTTTTGATTATCAATTTTTGATATCAGGGTACCTCGACATAAAACCTAGCTAAGAACACTTGCAGACACTTATAGTACAACTGTGTAAATTTTCAAGAAAATCGGTTCAGCCATTTCGGAGTCTATAGGTAATGGACACACACACACATACACACACAGAGACAAAGTTCCATTTATAAATAAGTTAAGATTTAGATATTTCTGTTCCTAAACCCTTTTTGTCTTAGTGGACTTAATGACTTGAATGGGTTCATACCAGTTCAAAGAAGTAATAATTGTATTATAAAGTTGTGTTGAATGGCCACTCTTGTAGATCTTTTCACATTAATTAGTGCTCACCCAAAACATTATTCTTGAACTTTTCTGCCTTGCCTGGAGTGAAACTGATTAAAAAGACATTAGCTCATAGCTGGGAGAAGAAAAAGTGGATTAACACCTTCTCCAAATAGATTTGTGCATAAATGAAAATAACAAACCTAACAGAAATTAGAACTTGAGACTCAAATTTCAAATTTCGAGCCATTATCCATGATATGTTCCAGAAAGCAATATATATCAATATGAGGTAGTTAAGTGTTTAGGCAAATGTAATAGGTAGGTCAGTCTAGTATGTAAACGTAATCATCGTACTTGTCATATGCAGTGTCCTGGGACATAGGCATAGTCAGTGTTAGACCAATAGATCTCTAGTGGAAGATCTCTCTCTTTGTTTGGATGTCCTTGTCAAAAGCCAAATATGAAACTAATTCTTAGCTTTGTTTCTGGAGAGCTCTTCTGTAGTGAGGAATAACTGGCCCATTGTTGATTACTTCCTTTGACACATGGCTGAGAGAGAGCATTGACTCATTTTGGAGGTAAGATTTTCAATTTTTCAGTTTTACCTTCAAACCCATAGTAACTTTAATGATATTATCAGTGTTCTGTTTTTTAGCATCTCTAAAGAGTGTCCATTTAGCCTAGCTTTCAGCATATTTCTTAAAAAATGACAGTCATTGTTAATTTTTACTGATTTTTTGTGTTCAGATTTTCCTTGTGGGGAGAGTTGGCCACAGGCTGGCCAACTCTACATATTGTTCATACTGGTTTTATATCTTCACATGACTGGGTTCTGAATAAATTTGATGTTTTTCATGCATTTCTTTGTATTAGGGTGTCTAATTTACTAATTAGAACATATCTGTGGCACAGATTTGTAACTAGTGTGTGTGTGTGTGTGTTTATATTTCATCATTCATGTGTTGTATTGATCATATGAAGACGATTATATCACTGAACCCAGTACAATTCAGAATATTATCAGGTGTTATTATGATGCAGAAATGATGTAAAGACTCATAAATAGGCTCATTTTGTTGTATTTTGTTATTGAGAGCTGAAAAAGCTGACTTCTTTTAATGTGACCAACTTTCCCCATTTGTGGTCAAGTCCCCCCACTGAAGAGGCCAATACTCCCCATGCCCTTGCCAACTCTCCCCATACATGACATGTCTGGAATATTGTTCTCAGTTTTTTTTTTTCATACTTACATGAATAAAACTTGTTCCATATCATGAAAAATGTGTGTTGTTTATGTGTGCAAATTTCCAGTTTGATAAGACCAGTCACCTCAACACTAGTGAAAGAAATATAAAAAAGGAAGATTCTGTGGCCAACTCTCCTCCCCACCCTACATTTTTTATAAGAAGCATGATTCTTTATTGTTGAATTATGAAACACACTTCCATTTCTTACTTCCCATACCCAATATCTATTATTTTGATAAGTGCTTACTCTCCTTACCAACAATTAGTTCACGATTATATCAGTTTCTTGTTTAACGTCTATTTTTAATACATTTCCTATAAATATTTTCAAGATAATTGTCCTGATGAACTTTTCTCTATAGTACCAAGACTTTATGAATTTAAGTGCAGTACTAAATTGGTAGCAAGGTATTATCATTTTACACTTAAAGTAGCTAGATGTAACATGCTAATAGTTTCTTCTCTTGTACTTCTCATTTGAGGGTGAGCCTGGTCAGTACTTAGATGGGTGACTGCTTGGGAATACCAGGTGCTGTAAACATTTAGTGACGGATGTGCATCATGGTGCAGTGGATATCGACTTGGAAAGAGAAATCAGTGAGACGAGTTCAAATTCCAGTTGATTACCCTCCATTCACTTAAGCACTGGTACCCTTAGGAAAGGTATTAATCCATCCCTTCCCTCCAGTTATGGGTTAAATAACAGGGTAAGACTTGGGGACCCGGCCCTTAAAAACGAATCCCAATGAATATTGATACTCGAAAAGAAAAAAGTATTACTAGACACAAAACTTATATAAAACAACAATAAATTGGTTGAAAGAAAAAGGTATTATCAGCAATAGATAAATAAAAATTTAGTTGGCAATAAATGACCCGCTGAGGTTGATATGCCATAAAAACAAAACAACCAACCAATCAACTATATTCTCCATTATTTGCAATGACTTGCTTCCAAAGGTTTTTCAATACCTTTTGAATAAAGTTTTGATGTGAAAATGGTTAAGCAAACATCTCATTTGGGGAACATTCTTCCAGTTTTCTACTTTCCAGTCAACTTTGATCTTCAAAAATTTAAATGCAATGTCAATCGTTACCTTTTGTCATTCCGATTTCTTTATTGTTCTCTTGTTAATAATGTTTTTCTTTTTCTTTTTTTTTTTTACATTCTTTTAAACTCAGCAACCCCTTGCATCTTACTGGCTTTTTGTCACAGCCACGGTTATCCAAGATGTAATATTTGTCTATATTTCTGAGATGAGGTAGTATTTACAATATTTCCATTATTCAGACTATTGTCCTCATCTTTGTTGCCATTTGTATTCTTTCCTTAAGAACACATGGCCCAGTGGATATAGACGTTGGTTAGTTCCTGTGACTTGATCCAAAGAGTTGTGAGTTTAGTACCAGGCCACAGCAGTGTTGAACAAGTAACTTGCAGGGTTGGAGGGAGATAACTCATGACTTCCAATTGAGGCATTTCTACACAAGGAATGAAAATGATAGACCCTAGTGATTGTAATAAAGGGTTTGGTTCAAAATTTCTAGCACCTGAAGAAGGCCTGAGCATACAACAACCGAAACATTGTACAAATGGCAACAAAGATAAGGACAATAGTCCAAATAATGTAAATACTACAAAAATTGAATTTTGGGCAAATCCACTTGTACATAAAAAAATTCTTTGCAAGTTACCCACATTGATGAAATCCAGAAGACACAATGGCCAAAACAGCATGATGACAATGGTATTTACCAACCTTCCCGTGCAAGGCTAGATGTGACACAAGGTCTATTTATTGTGGGTCTTTCTGGCCATATAGCCAGGCCAAAAAATATCTGTCTATTTTTTCCCAGTCATGATTCTACCCTTCAGTGGAACCACGACTGGGTGAGTGCTCTCTGCCCGAAGGCAGAGAGCTGACAGTGTCATAGTCATAGTAGCAGAGGCAAATGCCAGCTGCTTTACAACATCATGACAACAAAAAAAAATGAAGATAGTAGTTTTAAATATAGAGTAAATAATAATAACTCTTTGTCATAGAAATTCAGATAGAAATTACAAAAGGCTATATTTATTTTTGATTTTTTCTAATTATGTTAATTTGACCATCTTTTTAAATACCAAGCCCACCACACATAATTTCACTCTGACATGGTTTCTCTCACCCAATGGATATCTAAACTCATTTATAAATGGAACTTTGTCTGTCTGTGTATGTCCATTACCTATAGACTCTGAACCAATTTTCTTGAAAATTTACACAGTTGTATTATAAGCATCTGCGAGTGTTCTTAGCTAGGTTTTCTGTTGAGCTACCCCCGATAAATATGGAAAATCGATAATCAAAAAAATCGGGTTATAGAAAGAGTGGTCTGGTTTTAATCAAATTTGATACACTCATAGACAAAGACATAAGAAACAATATTCAGAAGTTTCTATGTTGCAGTTCTTACAATAGTGCAGAAAATTGATAATATATATATAAAAGGCAAGATGTTTGTGTGTGTGTCTGTTAATCTGCATGTATGTCTGTATTTTTTTCAGCCTTTTTATTTTAGTTTTTGCTTCGGGTTTGGCACTAAGTAGGTATAATTGTAGTTCTTAGTCTCAGCCATAATACCATTTACTCAGAGGACTTAATTAGCCTTCAAAATTCAGTTTATGAGGAAAAAAACTTATTTGATATCGATACCAGGAAATCAAAATTTGACTTACATCCATTCATTTTTCTTTCAGTCTATGGTTTCGCTTTAACTGGAAACAACTATTGCTTTTTAGTCTTTCGTGCCAATGTCCAAAGAGTCTGAGCTCCAGGACCATGGATTAGTTTTAAAGCTTTCATTACACCCGAGCAATGCCGGGCTATACTGCTAGTATAGTTATAAATTAATGAATACTGTACCTGATTCTCTTTTGGAATTATCATAAAAAGCTTTATGATTCGTCACTAAAGCAAATCACTCTCCCTTAACTAATAATCAGGTTGTAATCATTTTAAGAAATTGTTACACCCATTGTCAGCCTTGAAAGGAGTCCTACATTCCAGGCGTATGAGTGACTTTTTTTATTTTTTTGAATTTTTATTATTTTTTTTTTTGCATTTCTATCTGCTATTTTTAAAAAAATCCTTTTGGCAGACTTTATTGTTTGTTTCTTTTTTGAACCCAACATTTTTATTTTCTCCTGATTCAAACAACATTTATGCTAATACTCCTATCAGATTTCTCAATTATTCCATGTCAGCTGACCATTTATCTCCCCACCCATGTCTAACATCATCTGGACATTGAATTGCCATTAGCATCTCTCTTTGGGTCATAACCCACAAAATATTAGCCTTCCACTGAACTTATGTTTATGATTTCTAAACTTGAATATATTACAAACAGTCATAGAGACATTTGACCTCTCTGACAGACACCTCCACCTATTTGTCCTAATTTTGGCTTGTCTTCTAGATTTTCTGTTTGATATTTGGGTCAGAGGTTGACAATTAAATATCTTGACTTCATAGACAAGTTTGAATTTTGTTGTTTGTTTATCCCCACTTTCTGAATTTGGGATGTCATATTTATTATAATGAACCCTATGTTTATCAATATGCATATCCAATTTCATATTTGCTCTGGCAGATCAAGAAGAAGGCTCAGGCAATTGGATTCATTTATTATATATGCAATACTATGAACACATACAGTACTGTGCAAAAGTATTAGGACGAGAATTATTTTATCTTTTATGAGGCATCAAAATAAAGTCTAAAATCACCCCTGTCCTAACACTTTTGCACACTACCAGTAGTGTGCAAAAGTGTTAGGACAGGGGTGATTTTCCTAAAAGCCTCACTGAAATTCAAATACAGGGTGAAAAGCCAAGTAAATTGCTAATAAATATTGATTATTTTAGACTAGATGTAAAAGAAATGTATTAAAAAGAAGTAGTATTTAATTTTTCCTATTTCCGATTAAACAAGTTATTTTGAAACTACTCATTATTCTATTATCCTTGGATATGACTGACTTTTTTTTTATTCTCCTCTCTCCTGAATTGATAAGTCTAATGTTACTTTGCAAGATACACTTTGGGAATGAATGCGAGCTGCTTGGCAGGAGATACCATTTGATACATTGAAGAAACTTGTGATGTTAATTACTGACAAAATCAAGGCTGTGATCAAAGCAAAAAGGATATTACTTGTTACAAAATAAATTTAATATTTACTAAAATATTAAATTTATTTTGTAACAAGTATTTTTTTCTTGTTAAAGCATTTGTTGAGTAAATCAAATAAAATTACTTTAATTAAATTGTTTATTTTCTGTTAATAGGCCTCATTAAAGATAAAATAGTTCTTGTCCTAATACTTTTGCACACTACTGCACACAGACGCAGATCTTCAGATAATGGTTAATAAGTCAAGATTAAACAATACTTACACTATGTCTTCCAGCCGGCAAGGATTAGCAATCTACTTTTTTCTTCTTCTATGTGCCATGTCCCTTCAGGACATTGGCAGTCATGACCTTCCACTACTCCTGGTAGTTCTTGGCACACTTTCTTCTGTGACTCCACCCAAACCCCACTTTGCCATCCCCCTGCTCAGGCTCTTCAAATATGTTATCTGCTTCTTTCCTCTGTCTCTCTCTCTAACCGGTGAGTGTCAGATTCTCCAAGCCTTCCTTCCTCATCAGATGTCCCAGGAACTTCAACTGTCTTTTCCTGATGCTCAGTATTAATTTCCTTTTTGTTTCCATCCTTTTTTAAAACTTCATCATTGCTCACATGCTCAATCCATGATATCCAGAGCATCCTTCTCTAGAACCACATTTCAGTTGCTTCAATCTAATTTAGCATACCTTTTTACTGTGCAAAATAGCACTATTCTTTTTCAGTGACCATAATTTTTGTGTCAGAATCTATCTTGCACATTTATGAATTTCCCATTCATCTGTGCATTGAATATTTCTGTCATATTTGGTCTGAAGTTTCTGTTATATATCTCAAGATTTTTTACAAAATTCAAAGAAGGATCTGTAATGCAATCAATTCTGACCAAACATCTTGACTTCAGTTAATTTCCTACTCCCTTGATGTTGCTTTCCTCCTTGGTAACTTGACTTCATGAATTTACACATACCATTAGATTAGAAACTAGCTCTCATTGTTTTACTAGATGTAACCGTAAGTTCTGTTCTAATGGTTTTGGTCCTGGGTATGACGGTAAACTGCATCCGGCAGCAAGGCCTCTGATTGGGAGGTTGTGAAGAGCATGGAACCACCTCTTAATTGCTGTTGTTCCCAGGTTCACCCTGACCCAGAGTTGTAGCACCTGTTTGGCTATGGGCAAATAGTTAACCCCCAAACTGGGGTAAAAACACTATAAGTATAAAAATAGACTTTTATAGAATTATATGCATAAGAATATTTTTTATAGAAAATATACATTTTTGAAAAAAAAAAAAAATTACTAGCAATTCATTTTTGCATACAAAACTAGAAGACATCTTCAGCTTTCTAAAAATAAAAAAATAACTAAAAATCAACCTTCTTACTATGACCAAACATTAAAAAATAACCTTAAAACCCTACCTTTTTGGCATTAAATAACCCACGGAGGTGTTGATATGCTGTTAAACCAAACTCAAATTCTAATAGTTTCTTTTCTTGCACATCTCACTTTTAAAACTTTCTTCCAGTTTTTAGATTCTTTACGCAACTATGATTTCCATAAATGTAAATGCACTTGTTCCCTGTTTAGGATGTGGTTTCTGGCTTTCTCTTCACTCTTACGTAGCCCCCTGCACATCAGTGGCCTTACCGCCTTGCTCGGGGTGATATGATTAAAAAAAAAAAAAAAAAAGTTGCCATTTTTTGTCTTTCTGAATCCTGTTTTTTATTGTCTTTTCTTCTCCCTTAAGTTCTCTTTTTTTTTTTTTAGTTTTAAGCTACTAATTTCTTGAAATAAAAGCTGAATACTTTAACCAGAAATCAAAATATCTGAAACCTTTGACCCAGAGACCTTTGATTTGTACACAAACACACATGTTAACAAAATCTGATTACTGGATGATTTATCTCAATAGTTAGCACCATGTGTGTTGCAGAATTGAATCAGTTGAATCTTTCTTCCTATGTTTGTAAATATGCATATCCTCTTGCATATTTACAATGGCAGATCAAGATGAAAATTCTGGCAACTGGATTTATGATACAGTGTGTCCCACTCCACCCACATCTATTGAACAGGTGAACAGGCTCATCCCTTGTTCCCTGTTTAGGATGTGGTTTCCTGCCTTCTCTTCAATTTTTTTAGTCTTTTCATTTTTCAATTTTTTCAGTTGGAGTAGATAGACTAAACTATCGCCCGGTTCACACTCCACCCACGTCTATTGAACAGGTGAAGAGGCTCATCCCTTGTTCCCTGTTTAGGATGTGGTTTTCGGCTTTCTCTTCTTCAATCTTTTTACTCTCACGTAGCCCCCTGCACATCAGTGGCATTACCGCCTTGCTCAGGGTGATATAATTAAAAAAACAAAAAAACTTGGTGTTTATTATTTCAAAAATATAAAAATATTTACAAGTATCATTTTATTGTTTTTTTCACTGCATTTTAATTATATTTTAAATAATTTTAAATAGCCAATAATTAAACTGTTTGTGTTTATTTTACATATTCAATCACTGAAAACAATAATGACAGCCAATGTGTATTCATTTTTTTGGACATCCTGTATATGCAACAATGTAAACACATGCATGCAGACACAGATCTTTATATACAGTATAACCCGGATATAAGAGAAACTCGGATATAAGATATATTTTCTCTGGTCCCAAATTAGAGCCTATGGTAATGTATATAAAATTGACCAAACTCGGATATAAGAGAACTTTTATCTGGTCTCGACAACTCTCTTATATCAGGGTTACACTGTATATGTTTATGAGTCAGGACTAAACTATACTTACTCTATGTCTTACAGTTGAACAATGTTTAGCAATCTACTTTAGCATACCATTTTAATGTGCAGAATGACCCAACTTTGATTTAAAAATAGAGAAAAAGCAATCTCCTGACTAAAGTCTACCCACTCTTTCTCTTTCACTTTCACTTTCACTTTCACTTTCAGTGATTCCTGGCATCTCTCACAGCATTATTGTCTTACTTGGGGAAAAATGATTTCAAAAAATCATTTGTGTATAGCACAAGAAATTTGTATCAGAATGAAAATTTCCCTGTTGGCAAAACCAAGAATATGTTGATTGCATCCCAAACAGAGGAGTAAGACACCACTTACCAACAGGGGTCACCTACCAAGTAAATGTGTGTAGACTCAAATATAACTGACTATTATTTACCTATTCCTGAGGAAATGTTTTCAAAATTTAATATAAATATTCCCAAATGTAAGTAAATATTTACAGGTAGGGCCCAGTGACTATTACCCACCCAAATCCGCCAGCCCTGAATGAGAGCACCAGGCAATGATTTATAAGATTTACTCTCTGATCAACATTTGCTATTTTTTATCTACACTTCTTTTATGTGTCATGCTGTTTCAGGATGTAAGCAATAATGGCCCTCCACATCTCCCTATCTCTTTTCGCTCTCAACATCCCTTCTCCTGTTAACCCTCCTAAACCCTGCTCCAACATCCATCTGCTCAAGTCCATTAAGTACACTTATTACATGTCCAAGAAACTTCAGCTGTCTTTTCCTGATGTTAGATATCAGTTTCCTTTCATTTTCATTCACTCCAAAACCCAATCGTTGCCCACATGTTCAGTCCATGGTATCCTCAGCATCATTCTGTAGAACCACATTTCGGTTGCTTCAAGTCTCTTCTTCATCTGTGTTGACTTCATCATTGCTCACATGTTGAGTCCATGGTATCCTCAGCATCATTCTGTAGAACCACATTTCTGTTGCTTCAAGTCTCTTCTTCATCTGTGTTGACTTCATCATTGCCCACATGTTCAGTCCATGGTATTCTCAGAATCATTCTGTAGAACCACATTTCGGTTGCTTCAAGTCTCTTCTTCATCTGTGTTGACTTCATCATTGCTCACATGTTCAGTCCATGGTATTCTCAGCATCATTCTGTAGAACCACATTTCTGTTGCTTCAAGGCTCTTCTTCATCTGTGTTGACTTCATCATTGCTCACATGTTCAGTCCATGGTTTTCTCGGCATCATTCTGTAGAACCACATTTCGGTTG
The DNA here is from genome assembly GCA_037127315.1 of Ascarosepion bandense. NCBI lineage: Eukaryota > Metazoa > Mollusca > Cephalopoda > Sepiida > Sepiidae > Ascarosepion > Ascarosepion bandense. The sequence continues at coordinate 794,989 of JBBBDQ010000714.1, forward strand.
CTTCAAGTCTCTTCTTCATCTGTGTTGACTTCATCATTGCTCACATGTTCAGTCCATGGTATTCTCAGCATCATTCTACATTACAAATTAAACTAAGCCCAACTGAAGGATGAAATATTTCTGTGGATGCTGATGTAATTCTGGAATCTTTTTTATTTTTGTTCAAATACGTGAATTTGTTTTGCTCATGTTAGCCTTGAAAAAATACAATAAAATTCACTATTTTTCGTCCATAATGTTGAATATGTTAAAATTTTTAAACTTTTTAACAAGAAAAATCTCAACTTGATGTTAAAACTTGCTGCAAAACATTGTTGATTTAAGATGGAATAATTTTTGATGACATGTCTCTAATTTGTAGTTGGATACATTTACTTATTTTCAAGTTTTTTAGTTGAATTGTTCACCTACATTGAATATGAACAATTATTGTACATAATTAGGCTAGAATAAAATTTGTATTTTATATGAATTCTATCTTATAACAACTGAGATGTTGTAGAGTGGGGGGGGGGTCTATGTCATAAATTTGGTTGGGACCCACAGAATCCTTGTGTTGGCCCTGCCTGCAGGTTTAAATTTCAATAACTCATTCCAGAACCAAATAAATGCTTATAGACTCAAATATATCTTTTTTTTTAAATACTGAATTTTAACATTAAGGTATCTAACAAGAGTTGCTTTATCATAAAATCCAACAACACAACCAGTTGATAACTTAAGAAGGCCGAATCATCCTGATACACTGGAAAAATATACATATTCTTAGTTTTAAGCAGTTTGCTGCTACAAATGAAAACAAACATATCTTCCTTCTCCCACATGTCAAGCAGCAGCAACTACATTTCGACATATGTACATATACATACAGATATATATGAAAACACACACATATAGAAAAACTTGTCAACTTAAAACATCTAAACGACCCCAATTTACTAAACAAAGAAGAAAATTGATGATCACATGCAGCCATAGAAATAAATATCTGCTCAAATACATTGGCCCAGATTAACATAGATCCACTTTTTCATTTTTTTATTTATTTATTTACTTATTTTTCAATTTATTTCATTATATATATATATATATATGTATGTATATATTTTAATGCCTTTCATTCTCTGAAAATAATAAACTAGAAGTGGTCCTCTTGGAGTACATGTACACATGTACACCTAACAAAATTTCTTATGTTTATATTTAACTTTTAGGATTTTACTTATCAATTACATGTTTAAGTTTCAGTATAAACCAAATTAAATTACACATTTAATTAATTAATAAATGGCATTCCAAATTTATAATTTATAATGAACAGCAACAATGCAATAACTAAAAATAAAAATTTAAATCTAGAAACAGTCAGTTCATAATATGCACCTGATGAATGCATAGTGCATGAAACTCTGAGTCATGTTATAGACATAGGATAATATGTATATTTATTAATACACACACACATGTATATATCCATATATATAGTGATGTTGATAGCTTTTTAATTAAATGAGTCCTGGGACCCACAGATTTGATTTCAATAGGTCCTCAGGAAATTATGTGTCCCCAGAAAATTCTATTGATCCAAACTAGGTCTCTCCACTCATTTTTGATAACTAACTTTTAAATTTAATTTTTAAAAATACAAAAGTTTTCTTGAAATTGTTATTTTAGTTTTAATTGAAAACTAAATGATTAAATTTACTATTTCCAGTAAGCAAAATACTCAAATGTATTTAAAACAAAAATTATATTGATTAGAATTTAAAATTTTTAAAATTTTTTTCAATTTTTTAATTTTTTAGCCATTTGTGTGTGATCAACACATTTGTAAACAAAAGCTAATTCTTGGTTTTAAAAATCTTGCAAAAATAAAGGTATGACAATTTTCAATTTTTGATTAGTAAATGTAATCATCTAATAACATAATAATCTTATGCCAACAAATCTTTGAAGTATTTTAAAAATATTTTTGAAACATTGTAAATTATTATAACATGAAAATAATTTTTTTAAAAATGTTATTATTTATCAAAAAAAGTTTTTTCTTCAGACTATAATGTCCTTAACGTATATTACTTTCGGAAATGAAGGCAAAATGTTTAAAAAAGAAAAGTAATAGATGATTTACATTCCCCAATGAGTCTTGCATTTAACTAATAAAACCAATTTTCCCAACAAAATTTAATTTCCTAAAATTTCATGAATTTACATAGAGGGGTGGTAACAGATGTAAAAAAAATAATTTTACAATGATTTTTTAAAAATCATAATTAAAAAATTTCATTCATTTGTGAATAAGTCCTGAAAGTTTCATTAAAATCCAACAATCATTTGAGTTTTGCCAGAATTTTCAAATTAATGCGTTTTTCACCTAAAAAAAGTGAGTTATGTAATATTACATTAGCCATTGTAAACTCTTGTCGTGATTTGGTTACCTGCAAAAATCAAAACGTGTTAGAAAGAATTAAACATTTTAAAACTAATTATAAAGTACTTTGATCTTTTCTCTTAATAATAACATAAATATTTTTATGGAAAAAGATCAATTTTGTTAAATTTGGGGCCTTTTTTTTTCATACTGTGCTGTTTTATCAGCAATTTAATGGAGGTAACTAATCCGAACTATAATTTCTTAATAAATTGTAGCATTATAACAGGACCCCTGGCTGAGTCTAGCCAATCTTCCTGATCTTTAGTTGATTTCGCCTATGTTGAGTTGTTGATCTCAGATTAACCAAAGCAGGATTGATTATTATCACTTGAAGAGGTTGGTCCATGCATGCAAAGGATTGGTATGTAATGAAAACCAGATTTAAGACCACAATAACACAGTGTAGATTTATATGTTTATATATATTGAATAAATAGAAGATTTACAAGCAAGTCAAGCTGGTGACACTGAACACTTGGCTGGTATTGTAAAATTACCTCAATAACAATGTTTTCTGAGTTGGGGTTTACTCAATTGTCTTTTAGCAGCATGTCTATTTCAATCCAACCTGTATTATTCAAGCCACCATTCAAATCTCTTTCTACCTTTTCATCCCAAACAGGGGTGTGGGGACAAACTAATTAATTTCGTCTTGCACTCTGGTTTTATTAAACAAGCATCAGAACCAGAGTAAAGTTAGGTGTGGAGTTTCTATTTCCCTCACTGTATAACACTTACCAGCTCAAAATGAAAACAATTATGTTTAACATTTTAACTTCCAGGGGAAGGGGAGGAAAACCCATTCCCTGGTTTTTACTGCCTGCTTTTATCAACTGTCCTAGTAATCAGTGCACAGGAAATTCTCAAGGCCAAATTTTAACCTAGGGTCAGATATTGTCAAAACCCATTGACAAATATTTTGACTAGAATTAGCTAATTTGATAAATTCACTTACTTCTCTCAATAAAAGAATTTTGCACTCAGTGAATCCTTGTTTCTGTAATTTGTCTACTTGTAAAAGTTTCAGCTACTTTACCCGAGAAAAATAATTGTATTCTCCAGTTTTAGAGAAATCTCTTCTCATCTTGAAAATAACTTAAAATTAATACCAGCCATCTGAAAATTGGGTTACATATGGATTGATTTATCAATCTGACAGATTTTTATCACTTTAAATGTTATTTTAGTGGTTACTCATATTTAAATAGACTTTCCATTTATTTATTAAACAGTAAATTTATTTTCATCTATTAACCTGATAGATATAATAGGGTTAAAGTGTTAAACTGCAGGACTCCAGACTAAATTTTTTTTTACCATATGACTGAAAAACAATTTTAATTGTTTCTAAAAACTAAAATTAATTGAACAGAATGTTTTTTCTAAAGTAAATTTTTTCATTTAAAATAAAAGCAGTACAGTGTAACCCGGATATAAGAGAGTTGTCGGGACCGGATAAAAGTTCTCGTATATCCGGGTTTCGTCTATTTTATATACATTACCACAGGCTCTAATTTGGGACCAGATAAACTCTCTCTTATACCTGGGTTTATCTTATATTTGGGTCTCTTATATCCGGGTTACTCTTAATCACAGTTCAATTAAGAAATTACTGGCTATTTTGGGGTAAATTAACAGAAAAGATCAGTTTTATTTATTTTTTTAATGTTTCTTCTAGGTCTAAAAAAGAACAACACAAGGTTTTTGTACACATGATTATTTGAAGGTGTTTTTGGTACTCATGGCTTTAATCCAATCCCCAATAATGGCATTGGTAAATTTCGTTTTTGATGGCCCCAAATTATTTTGAAGAAAATGAATTTATTTAAGTTGGGAGTTAGTTCAAAGCAACTTTTTTTTTTCTCTGGGAAAGGGAATGGGAAAACTTTCTTTGATGAAACAACTGAAATGGTCTAACACTCCCCCCACATCTTGTACCCCATCCAGTCTAATTCATTTCATCTCACTGACCTTCTCACAAATTTAAATTGTTCAGTTTCCAAGAAAGCAGATAACAGATTAAAATGGTGAGTGGAGGGGAAAAGAAAACACAAAAATAGAGGTAAGTTCTCTCATGATATTTTCAGTGGAAATTTCCAGATTAAAATAAAACAAGGGTACTTTCTGCTACTTAGCTGAGAACCTGCTTATATTGCTTCTTTTTATGGAAAGGTCCTGGGCATGATGGTAAACTGCATCTGGCAGCAAGGCATCTAATTGGATGGTTGTGAGGAGCATGTAATAACCTCTTAATTGCTGTTGTTCCCAGGTCCACCCTGATCCAGAGTGATAGTACCTGTTAGGTTCCCAGCTATGGGCAAATAGTTAACCCCCAAACTGGGGTCAAAATACTATGAAAGTATAAAAATACACTTTTATAGAAATATATACATAAAAATAGACTTTAAAGAAAAATATACATTTTTGAAGGAAAATATTACCAACTATATATTTTTGAAGAAAAAAATTATTACCATAACACATTTTTGACGGAATAAAAATTATTCTTAGTGAAACATTTTTTAATACAAAACTAGAAGATATTTTCAGTTTTCTATAATAAAAAAGACTAAAAACAAAAATTTTCATTAAAATTGTCTAAATCAACCTTCTCACTATAACCAAACATTAAAAATAATACCTTAAAACCCCACCTTTTGGCATTTAATAACCCACAGAGGTTGCTATGCCATTAAACAAAATTCAAACTCAAACTTATTCTGGAAAAATTGAGCTGCATCCCTGGGATGCATGGATGTGATTTTCTTGTGTCCTTTTATATTTTTATGCATCCCGGATGCAAGATGCTTACCTATCAGCCTCACTGCATTGTACATTCCCATAACGATTTGGTTATCCACTGATGAAAAACAAAACAAGATGTTTTACGAAAATACGTGGGTGGAATCGACCAAAGGTCAGGAAGGTTGACTGGACTCAGCCAGGGGTTGTGTTATAGTTAGCTTGAAATGGAGAGGGAAGAAAAAAGAAAATACACAAAAAAGGAAGTAAATTCTTTTTGGTGGAAATTTCAGGTTAAAAATAAAATAAAGCTACTTTCAGCCACTTAGCTGAGAACCTACATATATTGTTTTTTATTATAGAAATGTTGAGGTGCATGCCTGGGATGCATGGATACAATTTTCTTGTGTCCTTTTATATTTTTATGCATCAGGGATGCAGGATGTGTACCTATCAGCATCTCTGTATATATAGATGGTAACAACAATAAACCCTCTATATATGTAAGATACATAGATGACATCTTCATTTTAGCTAAGAATTTCGATCAAATTACCCTCAAATTTATATAGGAAACCAACTAGCATAAACCCGTGTCCTCTTAATTATAATAGTGAATGCCCCCAATGATATACGTTAGCTGTGATAAAAAACTTAATTCAGCACACACAAATGATATCTTCTTCGAAATCTATATTTTATAAAGAATTACACAACATTAAGCAAACACTTGTCAATAATGGATTTCCTAACTCCGTTATTGATCAACAAATTAAAATGTATCTCAACAAAGTTAACAATAGCTCTAATAATATTGATAATATTAATACCGTCTTAATAATCTCTCTGAAGATGGCTCATGTGAGCCGTAAGCTTAGAAGCAAATTAATAAAGAATTATCCAAATTTTGGAGAATTTTTGTCTTTATTTTCAACTGAAATTAAAGCCAAACTACGACGTTTAAACCGGCTCATGATAAAACATAAAAGACATTCATTGTCTCTTATATTTAACAGTATATGTTTAGAAAATTATTTGCTGCCTCGATACACTAAATATATATATATATATATATATATATATATTGTAATAGTTGCTACAATGGTTTATAAATTCATGGTATCACTACACAAAAATTTTCACATTCCAAAGCTACCTTTAGGTGCTTCTCATCAGGTGATGAAGTTGAAATGAAAATTAAATGGTGAAAATGGTTTATTTGTGGTGATATGATGTTTAAGTGAAAGTGGGGTTAGGAGCTTATTCTGATTCTGTCAGCCGTATTGTAGTCTTAGAGATATGGGTTAGGAGAGGTGGCTTAGTTTAAGACAGGCTTTTTATTTATCTTGTCTGGATGTGGTGGAAGTGGCATCGTTGTTAATGAGAACAATGTAAATATATGTGGCGTTGAGATTTTGGAATGGTCTAGTCGTTTGTTCATGGTTCTTGCTATTTGGTTTGGAGAAGGGTATGGGGTAACTTTGTTTTGAGCAGGTCGCTTTTATGAAATGCATGAACAGCAGGTTAAAAAACCTACGAGTTCGATAACTTTGTTACAATATATATATATATACTCTCTGCCTGGATTCATTTTCTTTCTTACTCTCTCACTCTCTCTCATACACGAGGACCTTTGTACTTGAATTCTTGAAACTTTCACTTCATCCTTCCATATTAATATATTCTGTTATATTAAGATTCATTTCATATATTTCAACACTTTGTGTATTATCCTCTAGTCAATACACAAAGCCAATATACACCCAAATCAATTATGCAACAGATGTTGTAGTCCTCGGTTGACTGTATCATCAGGTACAAGGTCTAAATTTCTGTGGTTCACAATACACTCCTGCTTGATTGGGCTGGTTCATGCCAAGTGTTGCTGTAGAAGGTACTTTCCATCATATCCTGGTAGAATTTGTTTATGTTGAAAGTGAACGAGTTGAAGCTAAAATTTTTATCTACTCTTTATGGTTGTTATCTAACCAGTAACAGTGTATAATAATTAACTTCATGATTACAGGTCACATTGTTTATTTTTTCCTACAAATTTTTTTTTAATAAAAATTTATTCGTGCATTTATTTAAACCTCTTATCTGGCTCTGGGGAGCAAAATGTCATGCTATGGTGGTGCTCGATTTGCATTATAAGTGTATAAAGTTTTTTGCTTCAAAATCCCATGCATCTTTTCCATTGTAAGTGTTTGTATGTTAAAGTAGGTGCTTTTAGTTTCCTTTTAAACAAAATTAAGTGGTTTATCTGCTCGGACGAACTTAAGTCACTGGTGCCTCCTCAACAGGTGTTTACCCATGCAACCAGACTGGCAACTGGGTCCCGCAGTCAGGTTAGTCAAATGCAGATGACAATTCTACTCCTGCAGTTTCTTCTCTCGCACTTCCCGCCTGTGGAACTCGCTCCCATAGTCTTGCTTTCATGACGGCTACAACCTCCAGAAATTTAAATGCAATGTCAATACTCATCTACTAACCACTGGACTCTAGCTCTCTCCCCACCCCCGTATAACCTTCCCTTTCTCTCCACCTATGTATCTGTCATCGCACCTGCATTCTCAGCTTTCTATTGCTCCTTTCTGACTAGTTTGTACTCCTCACTCTTTTCTAATTAATCTTTTTACAGTTATGTAGCCCCCAGCTCATCAGTGGCATTTCTGTCTTGCTTGGGGTGAAATGATTAAAAAAAATAAAATAAAATTAAATAAAATTAATAATAGAACTATAGTATTTTGAAAGTTGACTAACTTTAAACTCTGTTTTTGAATTTTTTATTTTGCAGTGGAAAATACTAGCTAATTCCAAACACCTCATATATAATAAATCTATTTTATTAATAATACTTGCATTAACTCCTGATTACAATCATTTACACTGCAATTTCTTCAAAGTTCATATCCTTAATGCTCATCTTGATAAATTTCAGATGAACATGTAGGCAAACTCAGAAAAGCAAGGTAAGCACTTCATCAGGATATACTGTACTTTGAATGCCACTACCAAGAATAATATAATGAAAACATGATAGCAGACTATATTGGGTGGGGGGTGCTGGTTTTTTAAAGTAATTTACAGTATAAGTGTAAATCATGAAAAACTACTCGCTTCTAAATTTTCTGTAGTCTTTCATGTGTAATCCTAGAATAAATGAGATTAAATAAATGCTACTTTGGAATCATATTGTAGGATTTAGTTGGACAAACAGACAAGTACTGTAGTGTATTGCAAGTTGAGTCTTATATGATGACCCAATAGAAATGTACGACAGCGTATACCCTGTGCCCACTCCAAAAAGGAGACGTAATCTCAGTAGAACATCTGACCAATCATCATTGAGACACAACAGGCAAAGTTGTCAAGACTCTATCCAACCATCAATACCAGATCAGAGTTAATGGATCTGGTAGAATCACCTTATGGAATCACCAATTCCTCAGGAAGATAAAGTCCCCATGATCAATACCCCTATTTCTAGAGCTTTGCCCAGTCTCTTCCTCTGAGCTAAGTGGGTGCTAGTTGGGGACCTTCTTGCAAGCGTGAGTTTCATATTTTTTATTCTAAACATATTTTTTTTTTGTTTCTACTTTACTTTAATGAGAATGTTCACATTCAACAGTTTTCCCAATTGGAATCGGTAAATTTAAGAAATATTATTATCCTGGTCACAAAAGTAAAGTTTGAAGCCATTTTTTATATTTTTAAGGTGTAAACAAATTGGAAATAACAGTTGCTACCCAATGACAAAAATCATAATACACAGTGACACCCATGGATTTTGTAAACTTTTTACTTCATCAAAGTTCAATTTCTGATATTTTTAATTGCTTCTTTGCTGTCATATTGTTTGCAGCCTTCATATAATTTCATCTTGACAATTGACAATAGATTTTTTATAAGCATTTCACTCCGAGCAAGGCATTTCACTGCCACTACTGCACAGGGGGCTACATAGAGTGGAGAAAGAATGGTTAAATATAGGAAATATCAGAGGGTGGGTAATAGGCGGGTAAGAATACCGAGAATGAGGGTTGGGTAGATGAGAGTGTTGGGAGAATAATTGGAAGTTAGTGTGATAGGAGGTGTCTATTGACCCTACATTTAAACACCTTGAGATTGTAGCTGTCAGGAAAGCAGACATGTGGAAGGGAATTCCACAGGCAGGAAGCGCAAGAAAAGAAGCTGTTGGAGTAGAAATTACGGTTACATCTTATCTGTTTAACTGTAAAAGGGTGGGACCTAGTTGCTAATCTAGTATCTTGTGTAAATTCATGCATAGGCGGCACCAATGATCTAAGTTCTTTGGAGTAGAAGTCATGAAAGTACTTGTAGAAAAGGCACAGGGAATCTAAATCACGCTGGTGAGAGAGTGGTTGCAGCTGGTATCATCTCGCCTGTAAACCGTTTACATTCCAAAAAATTAATGGGTAACCTTAGATGCATGTGAAGAAGCAATGATGTCTATACATACACACTTTCCTTTGAATCTACGAGGATGAGTCTTTGTATTAGAATTTATTCATTGTCTGCAATTACCTGATTTCTTCAATCTTTATAGAGATGATTCTTCGTGTTATAACTGACATGATTGGTTTGAAAGTCAGTGATATCAATATCAGTAGCATCCATTATGCTGATAGGATGCTCCTGATAGCAACATCTTAAGAAGAACTGCAAGCACTTTTGGATAAAACAGTAGAAGCAAGGGCAGTAACTGAACTACCAATCAAGTGTGATAAAACCAAATCAATGGTCATCAGTAAATCAACTGAGTAACTGCAGTGCCACTCAAGAATTGGCAATACATGCGTCAAGGAGGTAAAGTGATTAATGATCTTGAAAGTGTGATTACAACTGATGCAAGATATGAGACAGAGAACAGGAAACAAAATGCTGTTGTGAAAACAAAATTTCAACACATGCGTCTCAATTTTTATAAACTTGTTGATGAAGCTGGTGATTCATCTACTCAGACGTTACATATGGTCAAGCTAGACCTATAGATGTGAAGCCTGGACTCTTATCCCAGAACTTGAGAAGAATATCAAGGCAGCAAGAAATACAGTTTTTAAAAAGATTTAGATATCATATGTAGATAGTATATTTTCTAAGCATCGCTTAGATGTTGCACAAGGCCGAAAATATGGGGCACCCAGTGAGGATCAAACTCACGACTCAGTTGTAACAGGTTCTAGCAAGACAAGTTTGTTAACCATTACACCACACCAAGGTGCCCATTAGTGATTTTCTAAACATTGCTTAGATGTTGCACAAGGCTGAAAATATGGGGCACCCAGTGAGGATCAAACTCACTACTCAGTTGTAACAGGTTCTAGCAAGACAAGTTTGTTAACCATTACACCACACCGAGGTGCCCATTAGTGATTTTCTAAGTGCTGCTTAGATGTGGCATGAGGCCAAAAGTATGGAGCACCCGGTGAGGATCAAATCAGTTATAATTGGTTCTTGTGAGACAAGCTCGCTAACCATTACATCACCTTGTGGTGTCATATCATATGTAGATAGGATGATCAAAAAAGAAGTTTTGAGAGGAGCTGAATTTAAAAGTGGGGCAACTATCAGTCATGAAAGAAACAAGCAAGAGGATAGCAACGTGTATTATATTTTGATCAAATTTAGGAAATAAAGGGGACAGAGTCTACTGTGTTCTTCATCAGGTCATGATCATTTGAGGCATGGTTACCCAAGTGTGCATCAAGTATGACACCAAAATGAGTAAGCAAAAATTTTATGGCATTGAAACCATTCCACTGAATTAAATTTTTAATGTGTTTCCTTAATAAACCTACCTCTGATATCAGTGGGTCAAATATACATTTAAATATATATTTATTTTATTTATGGCCACATTGCTTTGAAAAACCAGTTCTTGTATGATCACTAAAGTTAAGCAAAGTAGAACCTGATCAGTAACTAGATTGGTAACTGCTTGCTAATATCAGGTGCCGTGAGTGTAGAAGAGCAGGTGATGTAATGGATAATGGCTCGGAACTGTTAGTCAGAAAACCCAAGTCCCAATTCAAGTTGGGTTTATTATATTCACTTACATGTGAATATCCTTCGGGAAAAGATATGAATTCCCTCATCTCCCCATAACTATGCGTTAATTAGCTTGTACCACTAAAACCATTATTATCTAAAATATTAAAATATTCATATTTTGGCATCATCGTCGTCATCTTGCAGCCATTGGCCGAGATAGAACTCACTACACCCCTCCAGTATTCCCTGTGCATTTGGAACCCTGGCGCAGTTTTGTAGCAAAATTCATAATCTTGTTAAATAGCTGAATACTTGATGCATCGCCATGGCTAGTAAGGGTGTTTTTATTGTGACACCAACACTAGATGGGTTGCCTCCAGGCCCCCTCCTGTTATTTAACCCATAACTGGAGGGAAGTGATGGATTAATACCTTTCCCAAAAGTACCAGTGCTTAAGTGAATGCAGGGTACTCAACTGGAATTTGAACTCGGCTCACTGATTTCTCTTTCCAAGCCAATATCCACTGAACCACAACACAAATCCATCACTGAACACTTACAGTGCCTGGTATTCCCAAGCAGTCACCCATCTAAGTACTGACCAGGCACAACGTTGCTTAACTTCGGTGATTGAACGTGATATGCCATAAGCATTAAATAACCATCAAGGTTGATATGGAGCTAAACAAAAATAACCAACAAAACTAAATATATATTTATATTTAAACTTTGTGGTGCAGTGGATATCGGCTTGGAACGAGAAATCGGGGAGCCGAGTTCAAATTCCAGTTGAATTCATTGCATTCACTTATGCACAAATACCCTTGAGAAAGGTATTAATCTGTCTCTTCCTTCCAGTTATGGGTTAAATAACAGGACAAATTGTGTTCTGTAGCCTTGGCTGGCAACCAGTCTACCATAGAAAGCAATGGCAACGTACTGCGGGATAATCTTCTGCCGGGCAGTCATGTCTCTTTCAAGACATGATCGCCCAAGCGTGTTTCACGTATGGTGCTTAACTGACTTAACTGACTGAAGCCAAGAAATTCACTGGCAGGAAAGAAAATGTTTTTGCTTGGTTAATATTCAACAAATGATTGATGATATTAATGGTGAGATTAACCGTTTCCATACAGAAAACATTCTACACAGATTGACCATACAATTATTTTTATTTTAGTTGTTGCTGCTGTTGAAAGTCTTCAAGTGATATAGATTTTATTATTTGAAAATTTTCTTTGTAATTCTGTAGTGTTAGTCTCTGGAATTTAATAACATTATCCATTTTTGCTGTTGTTGTAAGTCTTCTCGTAATATAGATTTTATTATTTGATTAAGTTCTTTATATTTTTGTAGTGCTAGTCTGTAGACTTTAATAACAATATTCATTTTAGTTGTTGCTGCTATTGGAATTCCTCAAGTGATATGAATTTTATTATCCAATAAAGCTATTCAGTCGTGTCAGTCTATGAGATCTGATGATGAAGGTCAGTTCAAAAATAATGACTATATCATCAGGATTAAGAATTTATTTTAATATACTGTTTAGTCTTCTTGAGAACTAACAGAAGCCTGCATTTTTATATATGTGTAGTCATACAGACTGCAAATACCAAACTGCCATAGATTATTCTATGATGTCTTTTAGTTCTATATAATGTGTGGCAGAGAGATAGCATAGATCTATGCCTCCAAAGTGATGCCTTAGCTGCTTCTGCAGCATTTGTTATGGCTGTACAGGCCCATATAGAAGTGACGGTCTGGCAGGAGTTGAAAGAACAAAGCTGAAGAAAACCACAGACTGCGTTAAGAATTTGGTCTCAGGTCTTATTTCCGAAGCCTTTCCCAAGATTGGTTCCAAGGAAGCAGAGGTTTAAAATCAGAGTTTTCCTTCTCTTATAATAATAATAATAATAATAATAAGAAGAAGAAGAAGAAGAAGAAGAAGAATAGTCTTTTTAAACTGAAACTCAAATGGAAAGAAAAACCACTGTGAGCAAAATATCTACTCTGATGTTAACCAAGATTTGGCCCGTTAGTCGTGAGAGAATTTTGGTCTGGAAGAAGAAACAGTGGCATTCATTGTCGCTATTCAAGATCAAAACCTCTGAAAAATATCCTACGAGTTACAGGTGCAAGACAACAGGATTTTGCCAAAAAGGTGGAGTTTTAAGGTATTTTTTTAATGTTAGGTTATAGTGGGAAGGTTGATTTAGTCAGATTTTAATGAAAACTTTTTGTATTTTATTTAGAAAACTGGAAATGTCATCTAGTTTTTTAAACAAAAATGTTTTGCTAAGAATAATTTTTTCCTTCAAAAATGTGTTACAGTAATAATTTTTTTCTTCAAAAATGTATTCTTGGTAATATTTTTCTTTCAAAAATGTATATTTTTTTTTATAAAAGTCTATTTATATGTATATATTTCTATAAAACTGTATTCTTACACTTTCATAGAGACATGACTGACTGGGCAGAAGATTATCCCACAGTAGGTTGCCATTGCTTTCTGCAGCAGATTGGATGCTGACCAAGGCTATAGAACCCAGTCTGTAGTATTATTTAACCAATAACTAGAGGGAAGAGATAGATTAATACCTTTCCCAAGGATATTTGTGTGTAAGTGAATGAAGGAATTCAACTGGAATTTGAACTCAGTTCTCCGATTTGTCGTTCCGAGTTGATATCCACTGTACTACAAAGCACATCCAATTATTATACATAGCCTAATTCTATAATACTATATTAAATGTAAATAGAGTGGTTAATATACAATTTTGAGGTATCTTTTTATATTTACTCAGATGTCAGAAATTACCAACACTTGTATCTAACTTAACTCTATAATAATATACTATTAAATATGAATAGGTTTAGAAATTTCTATAATACTATATTAAATGTAAATAGAGTGGTTAATATACAATTTTGAGGTATCTTTTTATATTTACTCAGATGTCAGAAATTACCAATACTTGTATCTAACTTAACTCTATAATAATATACTATTAAATATGAATAGGTTTAGAAATTTGGTTGGTTATCGTTTACTCACAGACCATAGATTATGCTCTATATTATGATAATATTAAACATAAATGCTGGGGCGGTTATGGTCTTACAGTGTATCAAATATTGTAATTTCTTGTTCTTGACTAGATAAAGATTAAACAGTAAGCAAGCAGATGCTTGCATGAGCAGTCACTATCATCTAAATGTTATTGGCAAGTGAGAGCTATGATTAATGTCAATTCATGACATTAGACTTGTTTATAAACGCCAAATACACCAACTTGTCAGAATAATCTCCAAACCTTACATTTGGATTGGAATTAATGTTTTTCTAGTATGACTGCATGTCAAATATGTATGAGAAAATCTTTACAATGCAGAGTGAGAATGAATATCATAATACAGTTCTTGAGATCACTTCTCTTGTTTCGCTCTGTCAGTTCATATTCTGGCCGCCATTGAAATAATCAAAGCTTTGTTCAATGTCATATTCACTGTCTGTCGATTGATGAGTAAGAGTTTTAGAAGTTAAGGTGCCATGAGATTTGTCCCTCGGTATTTGCAGGATGATACTTCTCTTTTTTTTTTTTTTGTTCTTTATAACAATTCTTTGGATTTACCATTTTCGCAAGAAATTTAAAGATAGCCTGTTATTAGTTCTAATAAATATACCACAATGCACATCCAGTGTGCATTGTTGTGCAGTGGATATTGGCTTGGAATGAGAAAGCAAAGAGCTAAGTTCAAATTCCAGTTGAGGGCATGGTATTCCCTTGCCCACAAATCCATCTTTTCTCCTTCTAGCTATGGGTTAAATAGCAAGACAGACTGAATTCTATAGCCTTGGTTGACAATCAGTTCACTGCAGAAAGAAATGGCAAACTACGATGGAAATATTTTCTACCTAGGCAGTTATTGATCGGACGAGACATGGTCACACAAGTGTGTATCATGTATGGCACTTAGGTGAGTTTAATTAACTGATTTTGAGACGATGTAGAATTTTTAAAAGCAGTTCTACAGATGGATACTGAAAATACCAGGGACTAAACATATAACTAAATAATGAGGAAGCTTTCATTAAAATAGAAAAAAAAGAATTCAATACTTAGAATCAGAGTTGAAATTTCTAATGAAAATGAGGGAAGAGGACTTGAAGAATTTGACACTCACAGGACACATTGAAAGCAAGATGGTCAAAGAAAAGCAGTGACTAACCTACCTAATGAGCTTGTGTAAATGGTTGGCAGAACAGGGACAATGAGTGATAGAGAAAAGACTTACCTTGGTCAGTTACAAAGAAAAGGAAGCTGTAGAGAGTGATGGTCCAGTATATCCTGAATGGATGGTATATAGAAGAAAAAGAGCAACAACAGAGTTCCGTCAGTGTCTTTAACCCTTTTTTTGCCTATATGCAACAAAGGGTTAATTTCCCATAAAGTGCAGTAAGGTCAGTGCTAGCAGAGGTTTGGAATCCCCAGAAGCAGACTCCCCTCATAACTATGTCTACAGGGTCTAATCACCCTCATATCCGATGTAGTCCTTTGATATGAAGAACATTCTACACTGAAAGTTGCATCCCAGCAGTCTTTCTGCTTTGTACGAAGGGCTTTTATGTTTCCTCGGAGAATGCAATCTTAACCTGTTCAGCTCCGGGGTCAGTTGTTATCTATCCACCATATCCTCATAGTTTTTATTTTTTGCTTCCTCCTTTTATATATTTTTTTATTAAATATCATGCACCCCATTCATATCCATCTCTATCTTCAGTGGCTCTTCTAATCTCATTAACTTTTAAATGCCATGTTTTTTCAGGACATAGGCAATCACGGCCCTCCACATCTTCCTATCACTTGTTGCACTTAACACTTTTTCTCTTAGTTAAGTGCCATATGTGATACATGCTTTAGGCGATCATGTCTTGGAAGTGACAAGACTGACTGGGCTGAAGATTATCTTGCTCTAGGTTGCCGTTGCTTTCTGTGGTAGACTGATTGCCAGCCAAGGCTACAGAACCCAATCTGTACTATTATTAACCCATAAGTGGAGGGAAGAGATGGATTAATACCTTTCCCAAGGGTATTTGTGCATAAATGAATGCAATGAATTCAATTGGAATTTGAACTCAGTACCCCGATTTGTTGTTCCAAGTTGATATCCACTGCACCACAACATACATCCTCTCTTTCCCTTTATCTGACCTGTGAGTACTGGATTCTCCAAGCCCTTCTTCCTCATTACATGTTAACCTGTCTCTTCTTAATGTTAAGTATAAGTTTCTTTTACATTTCCATCCTCTCAAAAACCTCATCATTGCTCACATGTTCAGTCCATGGTATCCTCATCATCCTTCTGCTGAACGACATTTCTGTTGCTTTGAGTTTCTCGTTCATCTTTGAGGAGATTGCCAGGATTCACGGACATATAGGAAGACAAATATCACATAACTGTGCAGCACTCTTTTCTTTGTTTCCAAATAAATCTTCCTGTCTCTTAGTACTCTGCTTAGTTTTTGAAATGCATCTTTATCTATGCCAATTCACTTTCAGATCTTAGTGTCCCACTTTTCATCCTTGGTCAGAACACTTCCCAGGACTACGAAAACAGAAACCACATTGCTTGAGGTGTTTCAAAAGCAGTAACTTAAATAGAAAATAATGATATATTTAAGATTTGACATTCAATACGACTTCAAACAAACAGTTGGGAAAGAAATCTACATCAATACGGGAAAGAGAATGAATGCATAAAATTAAAGAAGCAAGAGCAGATATTATACTTTGACACAAGCTTCATGATCTGGGAAACATATGTGTTGACTTTTCTTCTAACAGGTGACAAGCCTTATAGTATTTGTCTCGACTTCTAAGATGAGGTAGTATTTGCATTTATTCAGACTGTTGGCTTCATTTTTAATGCCATATTCACAATGTTTCAGCTGTTGTACAATCTGGCCTTCTTCAGGTGTTTGAAATTTCAAACTGAATCCTTTATTTCGATCACTAGGGTATGTCATTCTCATTTCATGTGCCATGCCATTTCTGGATGTCATATCATTATCTCCCTTTAACTCAGCACTCTAAGTTATTTGTTCACCACTGTTGTAGACAGATTAAAGCATTCATCACTGAAAGTTCACACAAATTACTGATATTCAGAAAATAAACCAGTTGTAACAAAAAATAACAGAGATAAAATTTAGGAATCAGAATCTATAATCAGAATCTAACTCCCAATTATTCTCAGAACACTCTCATCTACCCAACCCTCATTCTCGGTATCCTTACCCGCCTATTACCCACCCTCTGACACTTCCTATATTTAACCATTCTCGGTATCCCTACCCGCATATCACCCACCCTGACATTTCCTATATTTAACCATTCTCGGTATCCCTACCCGCCTATCACCCACCCTGTGACATTTCCTATATTTAACCATTCTCGGTATCCCTACCCGCCTATCACCCACCCTCTGACATTTCCTATATTTAACCATTCTCGGTATCCCTACCCACCTATCACCCACCCTCTGACATTTCCTATATTTAACCATCCTCGGTATCCCTACCCGCCTATTACCCACCCTCTGACATTTCCTATATTTAACCATTCTCGGTATCCCTACCCGCCTATCACCCACCCTCTGACATTTCCTATATTTAACCATTCTCGGTATCCCTACCCGCCTATTACCCACCCTCTGACATTTCCTATATTTAACCATTCTCGGTATCCCTACCCGCCTATCACCCACCCTCTGACATTTCCTATATTTAACCATTCTCGGTATCCCTACCCGCCTATCACCCACCCTCTGACATTTCCTATATTTAACCATTCTCGGTATCCCTACCCGCCTATTACCCACCCTCTGACATTTCCTATATTTAACCATTCTCGGTATCCCTACCCGCCTATTCACCCACCCTCTGACATTTCCTATATTTAACCATTCTCGGTATCCCTACCCGCATATCACCCACCCTCTGACATTTCCTATATTTAACCATTCTCGGTATCCCTACCCGCCTATCACCCACCATCTGACATTTCCTATATTTAACCATTCTCGGTATCCCTACCCGCCTATTACCCACCCTCTGACATTTCCTATATTTAACCATTCTCGGTATCCTTACCCGCCTATTACCCACCCTCTGACATTTCCTATATTTAACCATTCTCGGTATCCCTACCCACCTCTCACCCACCCTCTGACATTTCCTATATTTAACCATTCTCGGTATCCCTACCCGCCTATTGCCCACCCTCTGACATTTCCTATATTTAACCATTCTCGGTATCATTACCCGCCTATTACCCACCCTCTGACATTTCCTATATTTAACCATTCTCGGTATCCCTACCCGCCTATTACCCACCCTCTGACATTTCCTATATTTAACCATTCTCGGTATCCCTACCCACCTCTCACCCACCCTCTGACATTTCCTATATTTAACCATTCTCGGTATCCCTACCCGCCTATCACCCACCCTCTGACATTTCCTATATTTAACCATTCTCGGTATCCCTACCCGCCTATTACCCACCCTCTGACATTTCCTATATTTAACCATTCTCGGTATCCCTACCCGCCTATCACCCACCCTCTGACATTTCCTATATTTAACCATTCTCGGTATCCCTACCCGCCTATCACCCACCCTCTGACATTTCCTATATTTAACCATTCTCGGTATCCCTACCCGCCTATTACCCACCCTCTGACATTTCCTATATTTAACCATTCTCGGTATCCCTACCCGCCTATCACCCACCCTCTGACATTTCCTATATTTAACCATTCTCGGTATCCCTACCCGCCTATCACCCACCCTCTGACATTTCCTATATTTAACCATTCTCGGTATCCCTACCCGCCTATCACCCACCCTCTGACATTTCCTATATTTAATCATCCTTTCTCCACTCTATGTAGCCCCCTGCGCAGTAGTGGCAGTGACATGCCTTGCTCGGGGTGAAACACTTATAAAAAAAAATATTTATCCTAGTTACCTAATTATTTGTATTTGACTGTTTTACCCACTCACCTGGTCATGATACCGGCTACCTGTCGATACTCAGAAAAGGGAAGAGTCAAAACAAAACAAAAAAGTTTGGTAATTTTAATTGGTGTACTCATTCCATAATAGCTGAACATTCTTCAAATACCTGCAATGTACCCAGTATTTTAAGCCTGTTCTCATTACAGAGATAGGCTACTTCTGAAGATGTTAGAATTCATTTATATAAAACTAGCAGTATAGCCCGGTGTTGCTCGGGTGTAATGAAAGCTTTAAAACTAATCCATGGTTCTGGAGCTCAGACTCTTTGGACGTTGGAATGAAAGATTAAAGAGCAATAGTTGTTTCCAGTTAAAGCGAAACCGTAGACTGAAAGAAAAATGAATGGACGCAAATTTTGATTTCCTGATATCGATATCAAATAAGTTTTTTTTTGTCCTAAACTGAGTTTTGAAGGCTAAATAAGTCCTCTGAGTAAATGGTATCATTGATGAGACTAAGAACTACAATTATACCTACTTAGAGCCAAACCTGAAGCAAAAACTAAAATAAAAGGCAGATAAACAGATATACACACAAATATCTTGCCTTTTATATATATATATATAGATATATATAATCGATTTTCTGCACTATTGTAAGAACTGCAACCTTGAAACTTCTGAATATTGTTTCTTATATCTTTGTCTATGCGTGTATCTTCAGGCAATTTTCAATAACTCACCTGAAGACACCACTCATAGTAGAAACTTAGGTCATGTAATAACTCATTTACAAGAGGAAAATATATATATATATATATATATATATATATATATATATATATATATATATTGAACAGGTTAAGTGGCTCATCCCTTGTTCCCTGTTTAGGATGTGGTTTCCGGCTTTCTCTTTTCCAATCTTCTCACTTTGTTTTTTTTTTTCAATTGGAGTAGACAGATCTATCTATCGCCCGGTTCACACTCCACCCATGTCTATTGAACAGGTTAAGAGGCTCATCCCTTGTTCCCTGTTTAGGATGTGGTTTCCGGCTTCCTCTTTTCCAATCTTCTCACTTTGTTTTTTTTTTTCAATTGGAGGAGATAGATCTATCTATCGCCCGGTTCACACTCCACCCACGGCTATTAAACAGGTTAAGAGGCTCATCCCTTGTTCCCTGTTTAGGATGTGGTTTCAGGCTTTCTATTTTCCAATCTTTTCACTATTACGTAGCCCCCTGCACATCAGTGGCATTACCACCTTGCTCGGGGTGATACAATTAAAATATATATATATATATATATATATATATATATATACACTTTTAACACACCCTTTTTTCATTTAATATTGATGGTAAAAGTACTGGTATTGTACAGAATCTGTGTGAACATTAGCCTACCAGTGACTTCAGCTTCACATATAAGACCTGCCCTGTTTCCTTTTGATATTGATGTATTATAGAATTAATCAACATACATGTTTTGATAATCTATAGAATTTGCATAAACATTAGCCTACCAGTGACTTCAGCTTCACATATAAGACCTGCCCTGTTTCCTTTTGATATTGATGTATTATAGAATTAATCAACATACATGTTTTGATAATCTATAGAATTTGCATAAACATTAGCCTACCAGTGACTTCAGCTTCACATATAAGACCTGCCCTGTTTCCTTTTGATATTGATGTATTATAGAATTAATCAACATACATGTTTTGATAATCTATAGAATTTGCATAAACATTAGCCTACCAGTGACTTCAGCTTCACATATAAGACCTGCCCTGTTTCCTTTTGATATTGATGTATTATAGAATTAATCAACATACATGTTTTGATAATCTATAGAATTTGCATAAACATTAGCCTACCAGTGACTTCAGCTTCACATATAAGACCTGCCCTGTTTCCTTTTGATATTGATGTATTATAGAATTAATCAACATACATGTTTTGATAATCTATAGAATTTGCATAAACATTAGCCTACCAGTGACTTCAGCTTCACATATAAGACCTGCCCTGTTTCCTTTTGATATTGATGTATTATAGAATTAATCAACATACATGTTTTGATAATCTATAGAATTTGTATAAACCTTAGCCTACCAGTTATCTATATATATATATTTTTTTTTTTGTCTGGGAGCAGTAGAACTTAAAATGTAATCAGATACTGAAATTATAAATAAAAGTGGAAAAAAAGGAATAGGAAGATAAAGTGTTAGGGAAATTAAAAAAAAGCAACAAGATATAAAGAACAATCATAAAAAAAAATTGAAGAACTTGTAGACATGGAAAGATAAAAAGAATTCATTTACAGCAATAATAAACAAACAGCTTACATTTGTCCCAAGAAATGAAACATTGTTTATCTTGATTTAACATATATTTATATTAATTTGTTTTCATGTATATAATTGCTTCTGTATGTATTTATTCGGGCTAATTAATTACAAAAATTGGTTTTCACTGGCTTGCTAATTATCTATAATGTTTATATATATATATATATATATATATATATATATATATATATATATATATTGCAGTCTATAGCTAAAAGTATGTCCTTAAGTAAATAAAAAAATAATAAATAAAAAAAGAGTCTATTTGGTAAGACAAAAGTCAAGGTGAGGGAGAATTCATTAATATTTCTCCTAATGTAAAATTAATATACCCACTGACACAGAAAGTAAATAAAGGCATTATTCTTAAGTCTGTTTCATTTTCTGGCCACATAGATTTTAATTGATATTTGCTTCAGTTTTTTTGTGTCTATTCAAGCAAATTCATTTATTTTTCATTGATTTTTTTTTTTAATTTTGTTTTCAGTGCAAAACTTAATAATGGATATATTTCAAATATGCATTCAAAACAAGCTGGAAACAAAAAAAGACATTTAATACGAAAGACACAAAAATAATTTTTTTTTTATATTTGGAGTTTGCCAGTTGTTTCTGCTCATTTATCAGAACTCGACTGAGGAATATAATAGTTGTGCCTCCTTTTCTTTATGATGGCTTCTTGGGAAAGATAGTGAAGTGGTTTTCTATTACTTTATAGTGGGTTGCTTATCTATTCTTTTCTGTTCATAGCGGAGTCCGTTCTAGTGAAGGGTAGTTGTATACTGTTGCAGGTTAACAGAATTTGGCCTTGTTGTAGATAGCCCACTATAAGTCATAAAGAAAGGTTATAAACCAAGAAAAGCAAATTGAGTTGAAAGATAACATTTTATATATAACACATAACAATTAATGTTTTTACAATAGAAGTAATACATAAAGTATAGGTCCAATGAAGGTTAAAATGTTCATGACAATAAAATGCTGAAAGTGAATTAATGCTTAGGAATTTGGAGCGTGTAAGTAAGAAATGCCTTTGATGTATTCGCTCCTTAGATCAGTAAGTAGTTTTTGAGGCAGGGAAGAAGGAAAGAGGTAAGGGAGGCGAGCATAGTAAGCTGCTTGACTTAGGTCAATGGGATATTGATTACTCTCTTCTCCTCGAGTCGGTCTGCCAAGCGATGCTTTCTGTATCCGCTTTTTATATCTTCTTTTTGGATCACAGCAGCTCATTTGGGATTTCACACTTGTATTTGGTTCTGGGCTTCCCATTGGCTGATAAATAAAATTCACATAGGCTCGCAAACTGGAAATTTAATATTTAATTAATTTTTAGTTTACAACCAGAACATCTGCGTGGAGCCAGCGGCGCAGCAACGACTTTTGGTCATTTGCTTCCAGTCCATTGCTTTTGCTTGGTATCACTACAACTTTTTGCTTTGAAATTCAGAGTTTTTGCCTTTTACACTTGTAAGAATCCTAGGATAGAGATCAGTATTTAATTTGCAATTTAACTTGTAGTAGGATTTGAAAAGAAACACATTCTTTTAATCTATTTCATAATGAATTTTGTAAAATTCATAAATGAAAGATATTCATGCCTTTTCCAAGGGCATTAGTGCAAAACTAAATGCAATGGACTAGCTTTAAATATGAACTCAATTTGCCAATTCTAGTTTCCATGACAATATCTATTAGATTTTTTACATGTCTTTATTCTGTTTTATTTCCTTCCCAATTCATATTATTAAATCTATTCTGAATTGTAACCTCATTGTGGCTGTTACAGTTCTAATATTTCAGCAATTATAAGCAGTCCTTTCTGAGCTAAACCCTTTATTCAATATAAAAGGATATATTGTTCTTATCTCAGTTCCACTATCTCTGCTAATATTAAGTTATTTTCTACTTTTCCACTGAAGTAATTATCACCACCACAGCTACAGTTTGACCCAATAATCGCAGCCATCATTTCTATAATTTACCTCATTTTTTCTATTTCTTTTTGTTTAAACTACTTCTTCTATTTGCCTTGTTCTTTTAGGACGTAGGCGATCACGGCTTTCCACATCTTCCTATTCCTGGTGGCTCTTAGCATGCTTTCTCCTGTAATATCTCACAACCCCCATTCTATCATCCATCTGCTCAGGCGCTTCAAATATGTAATCCACTGCTTTCCTCTGTCTCTTATTTCCCTCTATCCAGCCTGTTAGTATCAGGTTCTCTAAGCCCTCCTTCCTCATTGCATGTCCCAGGAACTTCAGTTGTCTCTTCCTGATGCTCAGTATTAATTTTCTTTTTGTTTCCATCCTTTCCAATACATCATTGCTCACATGCTTGGTCCATCATATCCACAGCATCCTTCTCTAGAACCACATTTCAGCTGCTTCAAATTTTTCCTTCATCTTTGATGATATTGTCCAACATTCACTGCCATATTTAAGAACTGATATCAAATAGCAATCTAGTACTCTCTTTGTTTCTAGTGAAAGTTTCCTTTACTCAGCTTCTGGAATGAGTCCATTGCCATGCCAATTTGCCTTCAGATCTCTGTGACACACTTTCCAAGTATTTATAGTTTTGTACCTGCTTACTCCCAGTACTCTAACAACAATGGGGAAGACAGTTATATTTCAGCTTTTACGAAACTCAAGCTGTAGATTTTTAATCCATTTTTTAGTTTCAGTTAATTTTTTTTTTATAATCATATCGCCCCAAGCAATGCATTTTACTGCCATTGTTTTGTAGGGGGTTACATAGGAGGAAAGTTATGAGAAAGAGTGACAGGTTATAGGGGGTGTCAGGAAGTGGGTAAGAGAAGGATGAGAATACTGATGAGAGTAGAATGGAGGGAGAAAGAAGCATGAGAGAGAGGATGCAGGTCAGTGAGATAGGAGATGACTGTTGACTTTGCATTTCAATTCTTGGGGGAGATTGTAGCTGTCAGGGAAGCAAGTAAATGGAAGGGAATTCTACAGTTAATTTTTTTGTTGGTATTTCTTTTTTATCATTTTAAGTATAACTTCTTCTCTTTTTCATTATTTTTATTATTTCCCCTCAGAATAATTCATATTTATTGTAGTGCATTCCTTAAAAACAGGGGCGATCATGGTTCTCAACAACCTCCTTTACCTTATAACCCCTAGCACTTTTTCTCACTCTGCTACCTTCCTCATTACATTGTCTCAGGAATTTCTGCTATCTCTTCCTGATTCTGATCTTAAGTGTTTTTTCTGTTGTCATTTTCTTCCAAACTTCTTTGTTGCTTACCCACTTTCTCCATGGAATTTCCAGTATCCTTTTGTAGACCCACAATATTGCTGCGCCCAGTTTTTACTTCATATGTTGGGGGATTCTTTAGCATTTACGGCCATATAAGAAGACAGATATCACATGGTAATCCAGCATTCTTTTCTTTGATTCTAATGGAATTATTCCATTTCTCAGGCCTATTTATGTTTTTATTACTACAAGATTTCAACCATTGTGCTCTCCAGACATTTATAGGTGTTTGTAACGTGAGCCACTTTTACAGCATTAGTTTTATATAATAACTAGCAATATAGCCCGGCATTGCTCAGGTGTAATGAAAGCTTTAAAACTAATCCATGGTCCTTGAGCTCAGACTCTTTGGACGTTGGCACAAAATACTAAAGAGCAATAGTTGTTTCCAGTTAAAGAAAAATGAATGGATGTAAGTCAAATTTTGATTTCCTGGTATCGATATCAAATAAGTTTTTTTCATCATAAACTGAATTTTGAAGGCTATATAAGTCTCTGAGTAAATGGTATCATGGCTGAGACTAAGAACTATAATTATACCTACTTAGAGCCAAACCCGAAGCAAAAACTAAAATAAAAGGGCTGAAAAAAATACAGACATACAGGCAGATAAACAGATACACACACAAACATCTTGCCTTTTATATATATATATTATCAATTTTCTGCACTATTGTAAGAATTGCAACCTTGAAACTTCTGAATATCGTTTCTTATGCCTTTGGCTATAAGTGTATCAAATTTGATTAATATTGGACCACTCCTTCTATAACCCGATTTTTTTCGATTATCGATTTTCAATATTTATCAGGGGTACCTCGACACAAAACCTAGCTAAGAACACTTAGAGTACAACTGTGTAAATTTTCAAGAAAATCGGTTCAGCCATTTCGGAGTCTATAGGTAACACACACACACACATACAAAGTTTCATTTATAAATAAGTTTAGATGAAGAAAATATCATAGTTGTAGGATATTTGTTACTTGTGTGAGCTCCCTTTCCTCTGTGTTGGAACTTCTCTTGTCTAGTCTTGTGAG
Organism: Ascarosepion bandense; assembly: GCA_037127315.1. Taxonomy (NCBI): domain Eukaryota; kingdom Metazoa; phylum Mollusca; class Cephalopoda; order Sepiida; family Sepiidae; genus Ascarosepion; species Ascarosepion bandense. The sequence goes on from JBBBDQ010000714.1 coordinate 820,877, forward strand.
CCTTACCATTCCCAGTTTTTAGAGGGAAGACTTGAGATAGATGCCATGATTAGCAGATGCTTCTCTTCCACTTTGGAAGTGCATAGGTTTTTCCAAAATTATGTACTGGAATGGTAAGTAGAAACAGACTTCTTATCTTGATTTTTTGTGAACACAGGTAACATAGACTTGTTAGCATGCTTTCTTTGTAAAAAATAAAACTTTTCATTTTCATTCTTCCACCCTTTTCCCCGGTCATTCTTCATTTTTGTATTTAATGTTTTGAATAAATCACTGTTGAGACCACCCATATATATATATGCATAAAATAAAATAAAATAAATTTTGATGTTCAAAACTGTTGAATGATCATTTCAACATGAAATGGGATTTCATGTTGAAATGATCATTTAACAGTTTTAAACATCAAAATTTATTTTATTTTATAATTGTCTCTGTAATTTTAATTATTTTGAGCTCTCCACCTGTATCATATTTTAATATTAAAATATTAATATTAATTAGGATCGGGTCTTTGGGATTTACCTTCCTGCTTTTCCCTTTCGATTAAAGTTATCTTTAAAAAAAAAAAAAAAAAAAAAAAAATATATATATATATATATATATATATATATATATATATAGAGAGAGAGAGAGAGAGAGAGAGATGTGGCACTACCCAATACCTACATCAACTAGCACTTGATGAAAACACAATTGCAAAAGTATGGTACGAATACAAACAAAGGTGAGAACATTCTGTTGGTCAGTTAAGTGCCACAGGTAATACACACTTGGGCAATCATGTCAGAGGATTTTCCCACAGTGGGTGGCATTACTTTCTGGTGGTGGACTGGTTGCCAACTGATTGTTCCTGCTATTTAACCACTAGCTGGAGGGAGAAGGAATGAATTAACGCCTTTCCCAAGGGTTTTTGTGTGTAAATGAATGCAACAAATTCAACTTGAATTCAAAATTCGCTCTTTGATCTCTTGTTCTGAGCTTATATCTTCTTAGAATGAGAAATTGGAGAGCTGAGTTTGAATTTCAGTTGAATTTGGCTCACCGATTTCTCATTCCAAGTGGTAGTGTAACTAAAAATAATAAAAATAATGATAACAGTACATTGCAGAAATTTAAACAGAAATCTCTTTTCTCTTCATTTTGATAAGTCATACAAAGATAAATTAATAAGTAATGAATTTGGTTCAAAGACATATTCAAATAGACCCTTTCTTTGTAAAATATGCCTTCCAAAAGTAAATCAAGTTATTAAGAAACAGGAAAATTATATTATTTTGTAGGGCAGTGTTTTTGCTGTTTCTGTAACAAACTGCTTTTTATAGGGCATGTTTGTTAGCCCTGTGCCCAACCCCCAAACCTGGAGGAAGATGATTTTCTTAGCGTAGCTTAGATGCGACACACTGCCGTAAGTAGGGGGTACCCAGTGAGGATCGAACTCACTATTCAGTTGTAATGATTCTAGTGAGATTTGCTAACCATTACACCACACCAAGGTGCCCAAAATTTTATTAGAAATAAAGAAAAGAGTACTTAACTGTTACATAGTATTAGTCATCCCATATGGCAGTGAATGCTGAACAATCTTCTCACACATAAGAGACCTGAAGCAACAGAAATGTGTTTCTACAGAAGGATGCTGAGAATAACACAGACCAAACATATGAACAATAATGTTTTAGAGAAAATGAAAACAAAAGGGACACTTATATTTAAGATCAGGAAGAAATGGTTAAAATTTCTAGAAAAAAAAAAAAATATATATATATATATATATATATGAATACGTTATTTTACTTTCTGTCAAATCTTTCCTCCTCTTTATACATCATTATTATTTTTGACATCGTTAAGGCCAGTCATGATGCTTAGCAATATCCTAATTATTATCCTTACTGTATTTAGTGTCCTTATTTCTTCTACCCCCACCCACCTTTTCTACTTCTATCTCTTCCTCCTGCTACTCATTATTATTATTATTATTATAAGATATGATATTTTTTATCATATCAGAGTAAAAAGACTTATCTTATTAGCTAGTCTTCCCGGTCTGTTTCTGATAGTAGACCCTATTAGTAAGATAAAGTCACTTTCTCTTTGTTATATTCACTGTTCTTTCTACCAAACTACATTGCATGTCGATTCAAGTCACCCCTCCACACCAATCAGCCAACCCAAAATGTCATCTCTCCCAAATTCTTGATCTTTGAAACATGCTTAGATGTGATAATGAGAAAACTTCCTTTGTATCTATATTCTTTTTTCTTATCTCTCCCTCTTTAAGATTATTGATGGCATGTACTTAACAGTGAGAAATAGTCTCATTATTTGGCCCACACGGCCTTCCATACATATACTGTGGTCTTTTAATGAGAATACAAGAAAAGTGTCTAAGATAATAAAAAAAAAACTTATTTTTATTGTCTTTGGTCTTTTTGTGCAGTTTTCATCTTTGGTTTTGTCAGGAATTAAATTCAGCGGGTAATGTTCAGTCAGTCAGTTAAGTGCCGTACATGATATACGCTTGGGCGATCATGTCTCGAAAGAGACATGACTGACTGGGCATATGATTATCCTGCAGTAGGTTGCCATTGCTTTCTTTGGTAGACTGGTTGCCATCCAAGGCTATAGAACCCAATCTGTCCTGTTATTTAACCCATAACTGGAGGGAAGTGACGGGTATTTGCACGTAAGTGAATGCAAGGAATTCCACTGGAATTCGAACTCGGCTCCTCGATTCCGCGTTCCGAGCCGATATCCACTGCACCACAACGTACATCCAGGTAATTTCAATTATCAGAAAAGGATTAAAAAAACCCAATTATTTTTTCCTTTTATGTAAAACAGTTAAAAGTATATTTGTCTATATCTCTGAGATGAGGTATATTATTTACATTCTTTGGACTGCTGCTCTCATCTTTATTGTCATATTCACAACGTTTCAGTCATTGTACACTGATCCTCATCAGGTGACTGGAATTTTAAACCAAACCCTTTGTTTCAATTACTGAGATAGATTGTTCTCTTTCAGATGTCTTAGTTATCTCTATTTAACTAAACTCTCTAAGTTTTTGTTCGAAACTACTGTTGCCTTGTTTGGATCTTGTGACTTGATGCAAGTTGTGAGTTCAGTACCTAGCAATAGTAGTGGCAAACAAAAACTTAGTTGAGTTAAATGAAAATAATTAAAACATCCAGAAGTGGCATGATTCATAGAACAAGAACAATCTACCCCAGTTAATGAAATAAAGATTTAGAGATATGTTCTTTTTTATTATTTTAATCCCACATAATATATATCTAAGAAAAAGATAATTTAAAGATAGAAACATGGAAAATATAATAAATTATGGAATTTTTATTGCAAAATTGTCATGTTACCTAAAAAAAAATAGTTTGATGAAAACTTTATCACCTCATTTTTCTGGAGAAATTTTAATAATTTTTTTCTTTTTTTGTTTTTGCTCTGGGAAAAACATGTTTGACACTTTTGTTAATGAATCCAAAACATTATTGTAGGTAGAAAAAAACTTTTTTTTCATTTCCTTTGCTTTTCTTCAGCAAAATCATCAGCAAAGGATTCATATTATTATGCATTTACCAGGTCTGTTTTCTCTTTCAGTAATACCTAAATTCCTGACTGTTGACAGTTCCTTTCTTGAAGATTTTTTATGTGCAAAATGTGAACTGAAAATTAATATTTGCTAAAACAAAAGAAAATTAGGTTCTTAAATATCACATGCATTTTTACCTATCAAAATTGATAAAGCAGATAGATATGAACAGACTGAAAAAGATTGGCCATTTCCCTATAAGGAAACATTCAGTTGAAATTTATTAAATCTTTCTCTTAAAAATGTTCTTAGGGAAACAGGTTTCTCAAGTTCAGTCGCTGTTATTGCTCTTTTCAGTATTGATGGGGGTTTCCTTCCTAACCTTTTATTTGAAATAGTGTAGGATCTTAATATCTTGATTATATCCATATTTTCTCATTAGGTTAGATGAGCTATCCATTTTAGTTGTTGCTGCAGTTGGTAGTCTTCAAGTGATATGGCTTCTGTTATTTGGTACAGTTCTTTGTGAATCTATGGTGCCAGTCTACAATGTTCAAAGAAGGATGATCTTTGCCATAATTTTCAGGCTTTACTCATTCATAGCCTCTTTACACCATTGATGTTTGAAAGTGGTTGTATTCAGTTGAGAGTTTAGATATTTCTAAATGAGTTATATATAGATAGGGATGAACAGACTGAAATAAATGGATCCATAGATATGAATATTTACATATAGATATTAACATGCTGAAATGTATAGATACATATATATATATTCGCTCCTTACACACAATAATCAAGAGACTTGTGATCTGACATAGTGCAGAGTCCTGTTACCAGACATAGGGTTTTCCAGCAGCCACCCTCTTGATCCAAAGCAGCCATATCTTTTACTTGATGTAGGTTTCCATTTTGAGTTTGAGGTTCTCACCAACAAATTCAGCAGTACTTTTCATATCAGGACATACATGCCTTCATAAACAACCTTTAGACTCATCCAACTCTTTCCAAATCCTCACCATTCAAGACAGATTGTTACTGTCTGTTGTTGCATGAGAATAAAAAATGGCAAGAAGTGAAGTTCATGTCATTATGCAGGAAATATAATGGCTAAACCTAGACTTGAAGAAGCCAAAAGTATACTGACTGGCAAAGCATCCCGCTTAGAGTCTGTTCCATAAAGCAGGAGGTCTTGAGAAAAAAACTGTCTGGGTGGAACTTGCTTCTTACTAATGGAATATGAAAGCTATTGGGATGGTTCACACTTGTTTAAGTGGGTGGCATGGCAGGTCTAAGTTGTAAAAAATCAGGCGTGAAGGAACTAAGGAACGTGGCTTTTCAGAGCACATTCCATAGAAATAGGGATGGAGCAATAAAGGCTTGCAACATTTTGTTTGGGAAAATGATTATAGAGTTGTTATGTAAAGGTTCTGAGTGAAAGTGATGGAAGGTTGAGTCAGTATTGCTTAAGTGAAACTTTATTTTACTAAAGATCTACTCCAGTAGAGAACCGTTCAAGAAAATGGCTGTCTGCATCATGGAGAGAGGAAGACAAAAACAAAGGGGAATTAATCAGTCCCAGAAAGTCAGAGAAAGATTAGAGAGTTCTTTTATTATTTTCACTACATTCTCCACCACTTATGAAAAGATCAGGTTCATACATTCTTCTGGAAAGAGGTAGTTTCTAAGGGTGTCTCTGCTCACAATGAACATAAAGAAAAAAGAAAAACAGATGTTCAGAGCTGATAATTTTCAGCTAAATACAGAGGTTTTCGACAAATTCTAGAAGAGCGTCGAAGATTCAGTACATCAAGGCTGTTTGTCATCTTCAGTTACCTCAGCCTGAACAGTAGAGACAGATGCACTCAGTGAGTTCTGCTGAGAGTAGGATGCTAATTGTCTCTGTGCTATCTTGAGTGTTAGCATCTGGTCACAATCACTGCCTAGATCCAGTGTTTTGTTTTCCAGGAGCCGTTGTCTGATTTTATTAGACGAAATTCCGTTTATGAAAGTGTCTCATCTGTATTCATCTCTCGCCTGTATTGCTGTAACAGCCTGGAACTTGCAATCCTTGGTGAGTTTCTTTAAAGCTTGCAAATACTGGTCGACACTCTTTTACTGATAACGAGTAGCCAGCAGATGCCTGCCGAAGATGGTTATTCTAGGCTGCACAAAGATTATTTCCAGAACGAACATGGCTGAATTGTAGTCGCCAATGTCAGAGATGTGTTTAAAGATAGTGGGAGAGACAAGGTTGATGAGTAGATTCAGTTTCAGCTTGTCGGTCAGTGGAGTTTATTGTGTTTCTCTGGCCGCTTCGAGAAAGATATAGAAGAATATTTTCCAGTGTCACTACGTGTTGGCCAAGTCAGGTTTATTTGTGTCTAGATCTAGGCATTCTAACTTCAGGTATTTTTCAATTGTGATAAATTTTTAGTAAATAAATTGTTATGTAAAGGGTCTGAGTGAAAGTAATAGAAGGCTTAGTCAGTACTGTTTGAGTAAAGCTTTATTTTACTGAAAATCTACTCTGGTAGCGAACCATTCTAGAAATGGTTGTCTACATTATGGAGAGAGGAAGACAAAAACAAAGGGGAATTATTCAGTCACAGAAAGTCAGAGAAAGATTAGAGAGTTCTTTTATTGTTTTTCACCACAAAGAATTCATTGCCCACAAGACTAATTTTGAATCCTATCAAGCCAGATAAAGTTAAGATTGGGCAGCTTCAGCCCATTCTTACGATCAATCACCTCTATTTCATGTTTTCATATTCTATCTGGTCTTTTCCTGCTACATTGTGCAATAATCAAACAACTTTTTTGCTCTGATATTTATCTTTCCACTGTGTCTCATCTATTTTCATTTTTGGCATTTAATAACTTATCTGATATTTTAATGACTTATTTAAAATCTCTTGTTCTAGTCTGTTCTTTAATCTATGTTGACTATTTGTGAACAAGGAAAAAAGACAAACATCAAATAATCCTAGAATAAAATTAAAAGAAATGAAAAAGCTGAATAAGATGAGAATCTTGTGATGGTTACAACAGTCTCAATCATAGATGAAGCACTGGAAATCTAATGTAGAAACAAAGTCATCCACACAACATCATGATAGAAATAACCTAGAATACCGAGTAGGGTATTGTGGAGACATCCTGACACTTGATTCCCATGTAAACCACTAGTTTCAGCTCCTATGAAAATTGTAAATGATAATTCAGTTGAGTGCCATACGCTAGACACGCTTTGGGTGATCATGTCTCGAAAGAGACATGACTGACTGATTATCATGCTGTAGGTTGCCATTACTTTCTGGTTGCTAGCTAAGGTTATAGAACCCAATCTATGTCCTCTTATTTAACCCATAACTGGAGGGAATTGATGGATTAATACTTTTCTCAAGGTTGTGCGTAAGTGAATGCAAGGAATTCAACTGGAGTTCAAACTCAGCTCCCCGATTTGTCATTCCGAGTCAGTATCCACCGTACCACAATGCACATCCTAAATGATTATTAGAACCACTTATTTTCAGGCTAAAAGACAGGAAGATAAATCATGCAGACAATGTTGAAATAAAGATCAAACAATCAATCAAATAATCGGCAAATGTAGTAGATTTCTCCATGAAGAATGCAAGAATAGATATGAGTGGGTAGAAAAGATGATCTGCTGAGAACCAAGCAAATGATTACAAGATCTGGATCTGTTCAAGAGTATAAAATGAAAGAACCGAGGTCAAAGATTTCAAGGAATCACTAAATCCAGATCAGATCTTACTTGATCTAGCTAGTTTGAACATTCATTAATGTATCTTGTCACCCATTACACTCCTGCACAAAGGTCAGAAGGTCATTAAAGTACCATTCTGTGTCATAAAATGGTTGCACTTGCTGGATGACCAACCCATGTTGTCCTATGATTACGTAATCAGAGCAGTAGTTCATTTGCAAGTTCTTGTTTTGTTTGCCAGCATTGTCTTGCAAAGTGCATTCTGCATTCAGTTTAAGATTGTAGAAGTATTAGGAATAAGTCTGTAGATTTAATTGGATGTTGTCCCCAAGAAATGTTAAGTCCAGCTCTCAGCATCTGAGTGTAGGTTCCGTCAAGCTTAGACTGTAGAACTTTATTTAATGTCCTAGTAGTGACAACATATATTAGCAATGCCTGTACAGTCAGTTAAGTGCCATACATGATACACACTTTGGGTGATCATGTCTCGAAAGAGACATGACTAACTGGGCAGAAGATTATCCTGCAGTCGGTTGCCATTGCTTTCTGTGGTAGACTGGTTGCTAGCCAAGGCTATAGAACCCAATCTGTTTTATTATTTAACCCATAATTGGAGGGAAGAGATGGATTAATACCTTTCCCAAGGGTATTTGTGTGTAAGTGAATGCAAGGAATTCAACTAGAATTTGAACTTGGCTCCCCGATTTGTCGTTCCGAGTTGATATCCACTGCACCACAATGCATATCAGTGTACAGTGGCTCAAAAAAATTTCTGTCTGAGACTGTCTGGTAAATCAGATTTTTAGATTATATTCATTTTATTCAGGGCAGCCCAGGTTTCAGACATGCAAATTTTCACATCCTTTTCTAAATGATAGACATACAAAGTGTTAAATCATCTTAGGCATATTATCCAGGCAACAAAAAGTATGTTCACTCTTAAATTACTCAGACAAGAATTCACCTGAGGACTAAAAGTGTTCCCCAATCTAAAGAAAAACAACTAGCTTAAATTGAGCTACATCAGCAGATCCCATCTGAAGCAGCAGGGGAGACAGGTTAATCCAACAAAGCATTAGTTTTCATAATCAAGAGAATATCAGTTCAATCCCTTTGCTAAATAACAAATATTGTCCATGAAACAGAACTTAACACTGAGCAGATCTGAAAGAAAGTGAAAAATTAAAGAGTCTATTAATACCGAGTGCTAGAGAAAATCGTTAGTTTTAAAGATTGCAATATGAGCTTTGGTTAAAAATGGTTATTGAGATTTTAAGTTTATAAGTCCCAAAAATTCATACACTGATGTCCTCAAGGACACATGGCCCAGTGAATAAAAGCATTGATCAGATCCAATGACTTAACCCAAAGAGTTGTGAGTTCAATACAAAAAATAACTTAAAGAATTAAGTTAAAGGGAGATAACTACATGACATATGGAAGTGTCATGGCACATGGAACGAGACTGATATACCTCAATGATTGAAATAAAGGGGTTAGTTAAAAATTCCAAGCACCTGAAGAAGGCCGAAGTGTAAAACAGCCGAATTGTCGTGAATACAGCAATAAAGATAAGGACAATAGTCCAAAGAATGTAAATAATGTAAGAGTCTCTCTTACAAAATAATGTATTCCTCAAAAACTAAGAAAGTTTTGGAGCATGAATTTGACTATCAAGCTCGTCATTATTTGGAATGGTCCCAAAGAGACTACAATAAAAGCTGAAGTCACTTGAACATGGGGGAATGGTAAGAACCATCCAGACAATAGTATTATTGAAAAAAAAAATAGAATACTGAACTAATAAGAAAACGTATTGTCACTTCCTCTTATCGCGGGTTGCTTATCTATTATTTTCCCATTTGTAGTGGGAGTCCATTCTAGAGAAGGGTAGTTGTATATTGTTGCAGGTTAACAGAATTTGACCTTGTTGTAGATAGCCCACTATAAGTCATAAAATGATTATAAAATCAAGAAAAACAATTTGAGTTGAAAAATAACATTTATATATATATACACATATCATTTCATATTTTTACATTTAAAGTAATTCTTGAATATAGGTCCAACGAAGGTTAAATGTTCATGGCAAATAATAAGCTGAAAGAGAATTAATGCTTAGGAATGTGGGAAGCCTGTAAATGAGGAATGTCTTTGATGTAGTCGCTCCTTAGGTCAGTAAGTAGTTTTGAGACAGGGGAGAAGGAAAGAGGCAAGCGTAGTAGCCACTTGACTTAAGTCAAGGGGATATTGATTACACTCTTCTCCTCAGGTCTGCCTGTCTGTCTTGGTGCTTTCTGTCTCGACTTTTTATATCTGCTTTTTGGGTCACAGCAGTTCATTTGGGATTTCACACTTGTATTTGATTCTGGGCTACCCATTGGCTGATAAATAAAATTCGTGTAGGCTCACAAAATGGAAATTTAATATTTGATTCATTTTTATTTTTCAACCGGAACATCTGCGCAAACCTGAATGCGCAACGACGACTTTTGGTCATTTGCCTTTTTGTCATGAGAGAGCAAACATCCAGTCCATCGCTTTTGCTCGGTCGGTATCACTACACTCTCCAATATTAGCCACCAATTATTGCTGGCAGGAAAAACTGACAAGTAAAGTCATAATATTAATAATAATCGATTATTTGTAGTTATTTCTTTTTAAATCAGAAAAACCTCTTGATTAAAATTCAATGTTTTTCTTGAAGAATACCTTTTGTTCAATTCCATTGATTTTGAGAACAGAATCATTGAATTTCATAATTAATTAATTCACAGTCATTCTCAACAGAAAACCATTGAACAAAAATAATATTGAATATATAGCACAGTGTTTTGAAGGAGTGATCTTCTTTTTTGCCCTTTGACACAACACCTATTATTATTGTATTGAAGTCATACTCATTGGCCGAAAAACTTTTTTTTCAATCCTTGTTTTAATTGCTACTTTAAAACCAAGTCATTTCCCAAAACTTTTCCTAAGAAAGAGGAAGGGTTTCATATTTAAAGCATAATGAAGATGCCTATAGTGGGTTGAAATTTTAGGTAAATAAAATTAATTTGTCCTAGATTAGTCATGAATATGTGAAGCCTGAGTTCAAACATATCATCGTTAAATCATCTGTACCTTTTTTATCAGTCAGTTAAGTGCCATACGTGATACACACTTGGGTGATCATGTCTCAAAAGAGACATCACTGACTGGGTAGAAGATCATCTCGCAGTAGGTTGCCATTTCTTTCTGCGGTAGACTGGTTGCCGACTAAGTCTATAGAACCCAATCTGTTCTGTTATTTAACCCATAACTGGAGAGAAGAGATGGATTAATATCTTTCCCAAGATTATTTGTACGTTAGTGAATGCAAGGAACTCAACTGGAATTCAAACTCAGCTCCCTGATTTCTTGTTCCAAGCCAATATCCATTGTATCACAATGCACATATATGTACCTTGTATCAGATGTTCATAGATGTTATTTTTCTTTCATAAAATTTTATAAGCATGTCTTTCTCTCGCTAAATTATTGGATTATTGACCTGAAATCCTCCTAATTAAGCAAGTAAACAAAATGAAAGACTATAATTATGAAGAAAATTTTTCAACACAGTAACAGCTATATGAGTCGTGCCTCCAAGACAAAACTGCTCTCTTTTAATTGTCTGAGAGAAACATTCTTGCTTTTCATCAGCATGGCTGATGCTAACCACCAATAGAGTAACTGCCTATGATTTCTTCTTCTATCATTTTCGACTGACGAAAGATATTGAAGTCGAAAGATATTGAATCAGTTACCAGATATTCAATGAAGAAAGTTAGTTCACTATATCACGCTAGACATTTTTTCTTGCCAGTATCTATCTTTCCCTTCCATAAGTCTACCCTTCATCTAATATAGCTTCCCCATCTGGTCTGGTGCTTCTGCTATATATATTTAGAGAACCTTGATAAAATTCAAAGAAGAATCTGCAATGTTCTTAGTCTTGGCCTGAACTAAACTACAGTTCTCAAAAATTTAAACGCAACATCAGTTGGCTTTAGTTTATGATCTAGTATTTACACAAGCATGTTTGATAGGTTACACACTGCTTTTCTTTGTCTCTCTTGTTTATAGATAAGCCCGGTGAGTTATAAATTCTCCTAATCCTCTTTTGACATTACGTGCCCTAGAAATTTCAACTGTTTTTTCACATGTTCAGTCTATGGTATTCTCAACATTTTTCTGTATGCTATGGTGCCCTATCTATAGGAATTAACTCTTCCTCCGTTAAATTAATACTCAGTGATGCAGCCATGACGCAGTTGTAAGTCGAGATGCAGCGTAACTATACAGTTCAGATTTACACTTTTATTTTGCTGATTGCTAACACTTATTTTTGTATATATTGTTCTGTTAATCTAATACACTGTTTTGAACCTATCTTCTTGTTTCCATGTCTTACTTTTGGGCCTAAACAGACCACAACAACTTGGTGACAAAGATTTCGCCACAACAGACAGATAGATAGCTAGATAGATATGAACTGAGTGAGATAGATAGATAGATAGATAGATAGAGTGTGAGATAGATAGATAGATAGATAGAGTGTGAGATAGATAGATAGATAGATAGATAGATAGAGTGTGAGATAGATAGATAGATAGATAGAGTGTGAGATAGATAGATAGATAGATAGATAGATAGATAGAAACAGTGATAGATAGATAGATAGATAGATAGATAGATAGATAGATAGAAACAGTGTGAGATAGATAGATAGATAGATAGATAGATAGATAGATAGAAACAGTGTTAGATAGATAGATAGATAATGAAATGACACAGATAGATATGAAAGGCCATGATCACTTACATCCTGAGAAGACACAGCACATAGAAGAAGAATTGTTGGTAATTTTAATTTACATACCAACCAACTTTCCTAGCAGGCAAACCTGGCAATTTTAAATAATAATGATAATAACAATATGTACATATTTTAAATGTGCCTTAAATCTATCAATTCTTAAAAATTTAATATGTTTATATCTCACAACCTGTATCTAGTATAAAAATGTCCATTTCGCTATATGGACTACTTCTTCTATATGCCGTGTCCCTTCAGGATGTAGGCAATTCTGCACCCCCCCCATTATCTCCCTATCACTTATCACTCTAAAGACTAACCTGACTTCCAGGAAGGCAGCTGTCAGGCAGTTGTATGACAGTTTAGAGATAGTCGAGACGCAGCGTAACTATACCGTTCGGACTTACACTTGTACTAACACTTATTATTGTACATATTGTTCTGTTATTCTAATACACTGTTTAAACCTACCTTCTTGTTTCTGTGTCTTACTCTTCCGGATCCAAACAGGCCACAACAACAACAACAACAACAACTTAGCAACAAAGATTTCGGCACTACAACTCCACAACACTGTAGAACTGCATTTCATATTTATTGGTGGTGAAATTCAAAAATGAATTCTATAAAGAAGGAATAAATTTAACTATTGAACCTGTTATTGACTTTCTTTAATATTCAACTCTAACCTCACTGACATTTGAATAATGGCTCAAAATGAGGAATTGGAGAGTCAATTTTCAATTCCAGTCAAGTTCATGACATTCACTTTGGCAGAAATACCTTTGGGAAAGACATGAATCCACTGACTTCCCTCAGCTATGGGTTAAATAGTGATATATCCCGAAAAGGAATACAGTATAAAATGATCAGTTGAAGAATGGAACTCCACACCAGGAATAAGAAATACAGATTTATTGTATTAAGGTACAATTAACAATAATACACATATAGGCAAGCCATGGGTTGGAGCGGAATCAACTATCAAATAGTGAATGTCTTCGTTTAAGACCTTTTTCTTTGTCATACCGCTCATTACCATCTTTTATAAAGTAGAGCATTCTATTCTCGGGGATGGCAGGATGTTCCACTTTAACAAATAGTAAGACTAATATCTTGAAAAAATCATGGTTTTTCTCAAATAACTGTTAATGCAATATCCACTCATAAAAATATTTATTCTTCCATAAACTGCTAAGGGTTGATAAACTGTAAAAAAAATCAACCAAACTTACCATTAGTATTATCAGTTGAAACATTATTTTCGCAAAACACTAGGAGAAAAATTAATAATTTTTCTTTGTGTTATTACATAATTTCAGTCTTTATTTAATCAAATTTAATAAAAAATTGTCTTTGTTCATAGAGAAAGCAGTGAGAAATGTCATCCGTGTAAGGGATTTGTGTGATAAGTGCATTTTGTCCATCATATCTAAACTGTCAGCTGAATACAACCACATTTACAGATCAATGGTTAGAAATGTCTTTGACTAAATGAAGCCCAAAGGTTTTGGCAAGGCTATACCTCTTTGAACATTGTTGATTGGTGCGATAGAATGACAAATAACTGTACCAAATATAAATATATACAAGGTGGCAATAAAGTCCCGATACAGTTACTTACAATAACAATTCGGACAAAGCTATTAATCAACAGTTCAAAAATTTATTTTTAAAATGGTTCTGGTTAATTCTGGTTAATCACAATAAAATGCTATGGTAAAAAGTTAATTACCAATACTGTTCAAATGGCAAGCCATCTTCTTCAATGCATTCCTTACAACATGAGAGAATACTTCAATAAATGTCACAACGCAAATGGCTTTAGTCTGCAAATGCATCTTAAGTAAATTGCGGTCCTGGGTATAACAGTAAACTGCATCCGGCAGCAAGGGAGGTTGTGAAGAAAATGGAACCACTTTTTAATTGCTGTTGTTCCCAGGTCCACCTGTTAGCACCTGTGAGAGTCCCAGCTATGGGCAAATAGTTAACCCCCAAACTGGGGTCAAAACACTATGGAAGTATAAAAATAGATTTTTCTAGAAAAATATACATAAAAATAGACTTTTATCAAAAAAAATATACATTTCTGAGGGAAAAATAATACCAACAATACATTTTTGAACGAAAAAGTTATTGTCATAATACATTTTTGAAGGAAAAAATTATTACCAGCTATACATTTGTGAATACAAAACTAGAAGATATCTATTTTCCTAAAAAATTGTTTTAAGAGAGAGATTTTCTTTTTTTCAGCCAAAATTAGTCCATCCTGCTCAATTAATAAATGCTCACCCTCCTTCTGACATTTCCTATATCTAACCATCCTTTCTCACCACTTTCCCCTCTATGTAACCCCCTGCGCAATAGTGGCAGTGAAATGCCTTGCTCGGGGTGAAATGATTATAAAAAAAAAATGTTTCTTTTTAAGGAAATGATTAATATTGCTATTGCCATCACCATAGTAGATGCTCCAAGATTTTGTTTTTTTTTGTTTTTCATAATGAGAAAGTTTTTTTTTTGTAGTAATACTTGAAACAAATCTCCAGTCAGGATCAGAAAACAGACTCTCACCTTAATTTTTCTTAAATATTTTTATTTATTTATTTATTTATTTATTTTTTTTTTTTTTAATCGTTTCACCCCAAGCAAGGTGGTAACACCACTGATATGCAGGGGGCTACATAAAAGTAAAAGGTTAGATAGGAGGAGAGTAAAGAGAAAGACGAACTAGTTACAGTTGTCAGAGAAAGGACAAGAGAAGGATGGGAATACAAGTGTGATGACAGTCGAATATGGTAGGGAGTTCCAAAGATTTCATGAACCAGTCCGGATTTTAACAACTTTGAATGTAAGCTTGCTTTTACAGTGTTCTTGATGAATTTTGAAGAAGCTTTTACAAGTATAGAAACAAATATTTTTATTTAAATATTACATTTTGCGAAAAAAGAGCATGAGCCTTCTTTAGAAATCTAGCACCAAGTACCTTAAAACATTGTTAAATATCTCATGTCACTTGCAATAAAATATTGTTCTTCTTTTGTTAAAGAACTATCAAAATAGTCTTCTCAGCTCATGGCCATATAGTGTTGAAACACAGTTTCTTGTATGGTCACTGAAGATAAGCAACAATGAGCTTGGTCTGTACCTAGATGGGTGACCACTTAGAAATACCAGGTGTTGTATGCTTGGATGTGCATGTGGTTTGATAGATAATGGCTTGCTATTACTAATCAGAGAGCCAAGTTCCAACTTCAGTTGGGGTTGCTATTTTCACTTCCACACCAGTACCATTGGAACAGGTACGAATGTGCCTTTCTTTCCCCAAGTATGGATTAAATAGTAAGACTTGTATTACTAAATCATCATTATCTCAAAAAAGATTTGGTAACCTTGAACCTTCACTCCTTGGCACAATGTTTACTGTTTTAAAAAAAACAGTGGTTAGAATTTTAATAAAAGCTAAACATGAAAGTGAATTAATACATTTTCTTTCTTCTTGAGATTTGAAAACAAAAATAATAAACACTATTGAATTCTTTATTTACACTATTTATTTATTAGATTGTTCACTGGAACAGTTTGGCAAAAGTTCTTAAAATCTAAAAATATTTTATGATTTTAAATAACCTGCAAAGCTTCATAAGCCATAGAAAATAACTCAATTAATTAAAAATAACTTCTCTCAACACTAGACAATTACAAGCAAAATATCTGTTTGTTCAAATACTTATGACAAGTAATATGTATATATATATATAATATCTTGACCACTGGTCTGAAGTAGCCACTCAGGGTGGTCTACAGTAGCCAACCGACAGATGTTCAAACAATCTTAAATACAAGGCACCATTCTCAGAATTCATTATTTGAAGTATTCTTCATTTTTCATTTCTCTTCACTGCATTTCCCAAATTTTTTCATGCTTTTTTGTCTCAGAATCTCAAACCAAAAACAACAAACTCGTCTCCTCATAAATAACTTAATACAATTCTGGAATCTAAAAAAAAAAGTTACAAAAGCTTTCTTAAAAAAAAATCTATATTTTTATGGCTATTCTTATGTCAGCCCAGCAATTTCCAACAAGATAATTTTCACAGTTGAGATAATGCAAGTTATGACCTATAGTGACATCAAAACCAAGAAATAAAATGTCTGGTATATCTAGCAGCTTCAGTACTCAATATATGGTATATCATTATGCATGACATAATAGATTGCTAACAGTGGCTTAGCACTTAAATACAACTCAGCTAATTTGCATAGGATACCACATAAAACAAATTTGATTATCTAGGCAACGGAGTGACAAAGAATGAGAATGATGGCACTGAATTCCAAACATACATTGGATTAGTGAAAGATACCTTCCAGAAACTAAACAATGCATAAAGACAATTTCCTTAGAAACAAACAAAAAAAAAAACAGAGTTTTAAACATCTATATTATATCTAATCATCTCTCTGCTAATAAATGCTGGACAGTTGCCTCACAGAGAAAGTAACTTGAAGCAACAGATATTTTTCCATTGAAAAATGTTGAGAATATCATGGACAGAACATGCGAGCAAAGAGGAAGTTTTATGAAAAAGGGAAAGTTTTTAATCATTTCACTCTAAGAAAGTTACTGAGAACAATAAATCAACAGGTTTCAGGAAGATTGAAAATGGCGATTGAAGTTGCATTTAAATTTTCAGAGATTGTAGGTGGCAGGGAAGTAAGAAGCTGGAAGAGAGTTCCACAGATTGAAGTGCGAGAAAAGAAGCTGTTAAAACAGATGTGTAAAAACAGTGAGACCTAGTTGTCAATCTAGTTTGCATGTTAGTGAATACAATGAATTCAACTGGAATATCAAACTCAGGTTTCCCCGATTCCTCATTCTGAGCCAACATCCTCTGCACCACAGTGCACATGCAGGAAATTCATTATATTAGACAGTTACTTGAAATAGTGCGTTGTGGTGCAGTGGATATCGGCTCGGAATGAGAAATTAGGGAGCCAAGTTCGAATTCCAGTTGAATTCATTTCATTCACTTACACGCAAATACCCTTGGGAAAGGTATTGATCCATCTCTTCCTTCCAGTTATGGGTTAAATAACAGGACAAATTAGGTTCTATAGCCTTGGCTGGCAACCAGTCTACCGCAGAAAGCAATGGCAACCTACTGCGGGATAATCTTCTGCCTAGTCAGTCATGTCTCTTTGGAGACATGATCACCCAAGCATATTTCACATATGGCACTTAACTGACTGACTGACTGACTTGAAATAGAAATTTCATTTTTTTTTATCTTAAAAAACCATCTGCTTCAATATAAAGTCAATCTGTAAGATTCGCATATCTCAATCTCGAAAACGATTTGTTAAACTTTAATGTAACTTGACAACTAACCAGAGAGGAATTTAATGGGTATGTATGAACAGACACTCTCCCATGGGCTTACTCAGTTGGCAGGGAGATGCATTTACAGTAATTAAATAAATAGATTCTTCATGTCTCATGCAAAGATTTTTGGCAAATTATCACATTACCCAAGTCTCTTAGTGCCTCCCCTATGGACCTGGTCCAGTTCTCTGTGACTTCCAGCTTTTCCCAAAGTGGGAATCAATGTTAAAATGCTAAGAACAAGATGAATGAAAACAAAAAGAAGCAACTGATGGAAATCTCTGCAAAAGATTTTGAAGACTGTTTAACGAACAAGAAAACGGACATGTAGAGCCAAAAGAGAAATACTATCAAAGAGTAGTTAAGCAGACATTTCTCTTGGTAGACTATTTCTTTGCAGTATTTAATAGTTAGATTATTTCCAGGCAGAACTTTCCTATTACCAAATTACCTGTGAAAGTTCTTTTAGCACACATGGCCTCGTGGATACAGACATGGGTTGGTTCCTGTTGACCAAAAGAATTGTGAGTTCAATATCAGGCTATAGCAGTGGTGAACAAGTAACTTGCATGGTTAGAGGGAGATAACTCATGACTACCAAATGAGGCACTACTACACAAGGAATAGAGTTTATATGCCCTAGTAATTATAATAAAGGCTTCAGTTCGATATTCCTAGCACCTGAAGAAGGCCGGAGTGTACAACAGCCAAAACGCCGTACAAATGGCAACAAAGATGATATTCTGAATAATGTAAATACATTAAATTGTTTTTTAAAAAAAAGTGGGAGCATTTTAAATGTTAACTAATAAAACTTTTAAATATTTAAAAAAAGAAATTAATGAAAATTTATTGTACTAAGCGCCACACCCTAGTAAAAACAACAATACTTTGTACCCCACTTTCCTGTTGGCATTCCTCCCTGACATTTGGTTTTTGATCAGTCAATGTATGGTTATTATAGAGGGTGTAATGAATAGATGGACAAACTAACAGAATTCACAGAATTTTATATATAGATGTAAAAACATATGAAACATGAAATAAAACTTTATTCAAATTCAATATAAATTAAGTTTTTATTTTGTTCTTTCATTACATGCTCTCCCCAGATGGATGCCTCCTCTGCTCCCACTTGTGCATGCTTCTTCTTTTTTTTCTATGTGCCTTGTCCTTTCAGGACGTAGACAATCATGGCCTTCCACATCTCCCTATCTCTGGTGGCTCTTAGCACGCTTTCTCCTGTAACATCTCATAACCCCCATCTGTCATCCACCTACTCAGGCCCTTCAAATATGTTATCCGCTGCTTTCCCCTGTCTCTTGTTTCCCTCTATCTGGCCTGTTAGTTCCAGGTTCTCTTAGCCCTTCTTCCTTATTGCATGTCCCAGGAACTTCAGTTGTCTCTTCCTGATGCTCAATATTAATTTTCTTTTCGTTGCCATTCTTTCCAATGCCTTGTCATTGCTCACATGTTCGGTTCACAATATCCGCCACATCCTTCTGTAGAACCACATTTCAGCTGCTTTAAGTTTTCCCTTCATCTTTGTTGATATTGTCCAACATTC
The DNA here is from genome assembly GCA_037127315.1 of Ascarosepion bandense. Lineage (NCBI taxonomy): Eukaryota > Metazoa > Mollusca > Cephalopoda > Sepiida > Sepiidae > Ascarosepion > Ascarosepion bandense. Next base: position 839,960 of record JBBBDQ010000714.1, read on the forward strand.
ACTGCCATATTGAAGAACTGATATCATATAACAATCCAGTTCTCTCTTTTTTTTTTAATCATATCATCCCGAGCAAGGCGGTAATGCCACTGATGTGCAGGGGGCTACATAGGAGTGAAAAGATTGGAAAAGAGAAAAAAACCGGAAACTGCATCCTAGACAGGAAACAAGGGATGATCCTCTTCACCTGTTCAATAGACGTGGATGGAGTGTGAACCGGGCGATAGTTTAGTCTATCTACTCCAATTGAAAAAAAAAGTGAGATAGTCTATCGCAGAAGAAATGGCAACCTACTGAAAGAAAATCATCTGCTTAGTCACTTATATACGAGACATGATTGCCCAAGGATGTTTCCTGCATGACAATTAACTAACTAATACGTATGATATTTCTCTTATTAAACAAAAATTAACTTTGATGTTTGATACAATTGCACAACTAATAAACGCATTCAACAAGGTAAGATGTTTATCTGAAATCCTTTCTGGGACTGCGGTTTGATAAGTGGGAAGTGGAATAAAACTGTTGGTTCTGGATACAAATTTAAATTCAAAGATACAACATTTTATCATTGCTTTTTGTAAAAGTTAATTTCCTGCCATCAGTGATAAAAACATGTTTCTCTGCGTTGAACATTAGTTTTGGCTTATCAATAGAGGTATGGTTGTCTGTGGTGGTTAATTGACAGCAGCTTTGTTTTGAAAGAATTCAATTTTACGAGCCATTTCTTACCCCAATCCACCACAAATTGGAGGTCCTTTTCAAGCTCGGCAGTGAGCTTCGCCTTGTCATCAACACCAAATTTTTGATCGAGGCGAGAGTAAACTGTGGTATCATCAGCGTACATGCCTACTTGTGATCTTATGGCATCAGGGAGATCATTGATGTCGATTAGAAAGAGCGTAGGACCTAGGATGGAGCCTTGGGAGACACCCGCATTTGTAGGGTAGTTCTGGGAGGCATGTCCATTTAATACCACCTTCCCATGGGCCGTGAGATGCTGAACGACCTCGGCATTGATAATGGCTTTGAATACTTTGCCAAAGATCGGAAGAAGGCTGATGGGGCAGTAATTTGCGGGGTCTGTGGGTTCACCAGTGTTCTTGAATATTGGAACCACAGAAGAAGACTTCCAACAGGCAGGAAAGCAGGAGGAAGATAGGCAGAGGTTGTAGAGCTTAGAAAGGATAGAGGAGAGTTCAGGGGCACAATTCTTTAAAACTATGATTGGGATTCCATCCCCACCACTCGCTTTGTGGGGGTCCAGTTTTGAGATTATTCTAGAAATCAGCGAAGGTGTGTTTGTTTCAAGTGAAAGTTTCCTGTGTCTTAATACTTCACTCAACTTCTGGAACGCATGTGAATCTGGAACCTCAGGGTTCTGAAAACAATCTTAGTTACTAATCCTCTATCTTTAGTGGCTCTTGGGACTTGTATTCAATAAAAAAAAAAGCCAATGGAAAACATGTTTGCATTCTCATGCAGAAGGTTATAATTGTTATTATTTGGCAAGTCACAATTAATGAGCTAATGATTGAATGTCTATCAATATTGGATTGCAATAATGGTTAGTAATTAAAATGAGTTGGAGAAACAGGCTCATAATTGAAAGTGATTGTATAATTCCATCCGAGAACGGAGATCTGTGTCTGCATCATTGACTGAACAGGTAATTCAGTTGATATAATGAGAACATCAGAGTCTGGCATAATATTTCTATCAAGGTTAAATTAATTAATTAGCAGGAAAGTTTATTAAGGACTGAACCAAGATCGACATTTTCCATTCAATTAGAATCATCTTTAAACGGTGTATAATTGATGGGATCAAGCGATAATAATTTGGCCAATTCTAACATTTTATCATTTGCCTCTAGTTACACAATGAATCTTAAAGTTCACATGCTCACTGCCATTAGAGATATTTGAGAGTTTATAGAATTCCTTCAATGTTTTCATGAGAATTACCACTAGAAATTGCTGTATGATAATTTATGCTATATTTTGGTAAATAAAATGAAATTCATTAACATATTCACTGTTACTTTTAATATTTTAACCCTTACATAATGCTTGCCAATATTTAACCCTCATCCCTGCAAAAAAAAAAGTAGTGTGTCAAAAGAGTGATTATTCTCTTGACACCGTTATTAACACTTTACACATTTCATTCTCTCAGCAAAGTTCACTGTTTTTAAAGAAGGCTGAAGAAGGCTGGAGTGTACAATGACCGAAGTGTCGTACAAACGGCAACATTGATGAGGACAATAGTCCAAATAATGTAAATACAGTGTTTATTTATTATATTGAGTAAAAAACTTAAATTAATAGTTATTTATAAAATAGTAAATATTAGATATTGTAAATAGTTGCCTTATATTTTGATAATTTTGTAGCTTGTTTATATTTTTTAATAAAGTTTTATTTACAAATTTATTTCTTTTTAAAATGGTAAATAATAAATTTTTATAAAAGACCAATAATAGTTAATTGTTTATACCTGCTGAGGAGTGAACAGGCTAGTCCTATGAATCTCTGAAGTCAGGGTGTTGAAGATAAGTTTAATCAGCTAAGTGGCGCAATCTTCTATTTATATAAATTCTAGAAGGTAAGTTATAAATATCCCATTGTATTTAAAAGTTTTGACATTTTTTTAATCTTGCGAATAAACATTGCCAAAAAGGTCAAAAGTGTATACAATATTATTGGTGTCAAGGAATTTAATGTTCTTTTTGACACACTATTTTTGGCAGGCACAAAGGTTAAACATTGCCTCTTTATTTTCATTTGTTAGTTACCATTAGAAATTACTATAGAAATATTTTTATGATTTATTTTGCTAAATAAAATTAACAAATTCAGTTATCTTTGATAGTTGAACCCTTACTTAATACTGTCTATGATTTTGTTAAGGGTTAAATTATAAATTGCTATCTAAGACTACTTTTACTTCAGGACACTGGCAACCATGGCTCTCTAAAATTTTCTCTTCTTTGTAGCTCAATAAATTTGATATTTTTGCTAATTACTTTGTTTTATTTTGTCGAACATCTTCTTCTTCATGTGCCATGTTCTTTCAGGATGTAGGCGATCATGGATTCTGTGCCTTGTTGCTCTCAATATTTTTTCTCTTGGTATCTCTAAGCCCCACTTCACCAACCATTTGCTCAGACCTAACAAGCACTGCTTTTCCCTGTGTCTCCTTCCATTTATCTGACCTGTGAGTATTAAGTTCTCCAGGTCCTCCTTCCTCATTACATGTCCCAGGAACCTCATTTGTCTTTTCCTGACAATAAAATTGTTGAATATAATTAAATTTATTAACACATTCGCTGCAACCTGTCAGATTTGAACCCTTATATAACTTCAGCTATGTTTTTATTAAAATTATACATTGCTATTTATCTAATCTAAATCTATCTTATCTAATCTCATTTACAAATGGAACTTTGTCTGTGTGTGTATGTGTGTCTATATGTGTGTGTCTGTGTGTCCGTTACCTGTAGACTCCAAAATGGCTGAACCGATTTTCTTGAAAATTTACACAGTTGTACTATAAGCGTCTGCAAGTGTTCTTAGCTAGGTTTTGTGTCGAGGTACCCCCAATAAATATCGAAAATCGATAATCGAAAGAATTGGGTTATAGAAGGAGTGGTCTGATTTTAATCAAATTTGATACACTCATAGACAAAGACATAAGAAATGATATTCAGAAGTTTCAAGGTTGCAGTTCTTACAATAGTGCAGAAAATCAATAATATATATATATATATAAAAGGCAAACTGTTTGTGTGTGTGTCTGTTTATCTGCCTGTATGCCTGTATTTTTTTTCAGCCCTTTTATTTTAGTTTTTGCTTTGGGTTTAGCTCTAAGTAGGTATAATTGTAGTTCTTAGTCTCAGCCATGATACCATTTACTCAGAGGACTTATTTAGCCTTCAAAATTCAGTTTACAATGAAAAAACTTATTTGATATCAATACCAGAAAATGAAAATTTGACTTACATCCATTCAGTTTTCTTTCAGTCTACAGTTTCACTTTAACTGGAAACAACTATTGCTTTTTAGTCTTTCGTGCCAACGTCAAAAGAGTCTGATCTCCAGGATCATGGATTAGTTTTAAAGCTTTCATAACACCCAAGCAACGCTGGGTTATACTGATAGTATAATACTATTTATACATTATTTTGATTAATAAAAGCTAATTCATTAACATACTTTCTGCTAACTTAGATATTCAACCTATTCCATAATGCCACTATTGTTTTTGCTCGTGTTATAATTATAATTTTCTGTATAAGTCAACATATACCTTAATTTGGGGAATAAAATTAAATTTCTTCACTGCAACACTGGATATTTGAATCCTTAAATAATGTCATCTTCTACACTTTTGTTAATTATCATTAGTAATTACTATATAAGACTCAGTTAAGTGCCATATGTGATACACACTTGGGTGATCATGTCTCAAAAGTGACATGACTGACTGGGCAGAAGATTTTCCCACAGTAGATTACCATTACTTTCTGCAGTACAATGGTTACCAACCAAGGCTATAAAATCCAATCCGTTCTGCTATTTAACCCATAGTTAGAGAGGGAAGCAACAGATTAGTACCTTTTCTAAGGGTATTTGTGCATGAGTGGATTTTGGAAAGTAAATTTTAATTTTTTCCTGCTTTCACTGTTACCTTCAATATTTCAATAAATTAAAATATGTTTTTGTTTGAATTAACATTATAAACCACTATATGAGGTTAATTATGCCTTATATTTTTATAAAATTAAATTTTTTAACAACATTAAACATTAACTTAGAAATCTGAATCTTTCAGTGATACCATCATTGTTTTTATCAGTAATACCATTAGAAATTGTTATACAAGACTATGCTTTATTTTAATTAAATTTAGTAACACATTTTCTGCTACCTTGAATATATGAACCCTTAAATAATGCCATCTAATATCTTATTGGGGTTAATATTAGAAATTGTTATACAAGACTATGCTTTATTTTGGTAAATAAAATTAAATTTAGTAACACACTTTCTGCTACCTTGAATATATGAACCCTTAAATAATGCCATCTAATATTTTATTGGGGTTAATATGAGAAATTGTTCTACAAGACTATGCTTTCTTTTGGTAAATGAAATCAAGTTTAGTAACACATTTACCAGTACCTTGAATATATGTATCCTTATATAATGTCATCTATTATTTTATTGAGGTTAACATTAGAAATTGCTATATGAGACAACTTGTGATTTATTTTGGTAAAGTTAAATTCATTTATACATTTACTGCTATCTTCAATATTTGAATCATTACATAATGTCACCATTCTTTTTGTTAGTTCCAAATCCAGGAACTGGAATCTTCTCACTCCTGTTTGAGACATCCTTCCTTGATTGACAATGTCTTCAGTGATGATAAGGCTATTTATCTCCTAGTTGGAGGTTCAGAATTCAGAGTTGTCCTTCAAGCCCAGTTTTCCCCTAGGGTTATGAAACTCAGTAGCTGTGATGGGGAGAGAGGGTATGGATTCATACCTTTCCCAAGGATATTAGCAGGTTAGTGAATACAATGAACTTGACTGGAATTTGAACCCAGTTCTTCATTTGTTTAATCTGAACTGCTATCCATTACTCCACCATGCTTCTATATTTTGTTAGTTACCATTAGAAATTGCTATATAAGATGACTTATGATCTATTTTGCTAAAATCAAATTTATTGCACTCTGCAAGACAATTTTCATGTGCATCTTCGGTTTTTTCATAAGTGAAACATCAGTGCATCATAATCATTTTTTTATCCAAAACTTATCTGTAAATTAAGGTCAGCCAGCTAAGTGCCATACCCGATATATGCTTAGGTGATCATGTCTTGAAAGAGACATGACTGTCTAGGAAGAAGATTTTCTCACAGTAGGTTGCCATTACTTTCTCTAGTAGACTGATTGCCAACCAAGTCTACAGAACCCAATCTATCCTGCTATTTAAACTTTTGCTGGAGGGAGAAGCAATAGATTTATATCTTCCCCATAGGTATTTGTGCGTAAGTGTTTGCAATGCATTAAACTGGAATTCAAACTTGGCTTTTTGATTTCTTGTTTCAAGCCAATATCCACTGCATCACAACATACAAAGAAAACAAAACTGAGAACAGCTATATTACTGTAGCTTTTTATATTGCATTATATGGGTCTACAGAAGGATGCTGAGGTTATCATGGATTGAGCATGTGAGCAATGATGGGGTTTTGGAAAGGATGGAAACAAGAAGGAAATTAATACTTCACATCAGGAAGAGGCAGCTGAGAATATTTTGAGGACCCTAGATGCTAGGCCAGGATTTGTAATTGGAGGCCACAATTTGAACAACATAAGATACGCAGATGATATAGTGCTGATTGCAGACACAGAAAGAAAACTGCAAGACCTCCTACAGAAGGTAGTTGAAGAGAGTGACAAAAAAGGACTACAAATAAACTGCAAGAAAACTGAATGCATGGTCATCAGCAAAAAGGGCAGCCCAAAATGCCAAATACAGGTGGGGGATACTAGAATCAAGTAAGCACAAAATTGTAAATACCTAGGAAGTGTTCTTACAGGAGATGGAAAGTGCGACACAGAAATTCAAAGGTGAATTGGCATGGTGAAGGATGGGTTTCAGAAGCTGAGTAAATTACTAAGACACAGAAAAATTTCACTAGAAACAAAGAAGAGAGTGCTAGGTTGCTATGTGATGTCAATTCTTCAATACGGCAGTGAATGTTGGACAATATTATCAAAGATGAAGGAAAAACTTGAAGCAACTGAAATGTGGTTCTACAGAAGGATGCTGTGGATATCATGGATTGAGCATGTGAGCAATGATGAGGTTTTGGAAAAGATGGAAACAAAAAGGAAATTAAGACTGAGCATCAGGAAGAGACAGCTAAAGTTCCTGGGACATGCAATGAGGAAGGTGTGCTTGGAGAACCTGATACTAACAGGCCAGGTAAAGGAAAAAAAGAGACAGGGGAAAGCAACAGATAACATATTTGAAGAACTTGAGCAGGTGGATGACAGAACAGGGGTTGGGTGGGGTGTAACAAGAGAAAGCGTGCTAAGAATCACCAGTGATACAGAGACGCGGAAAGTCATGATTACCTACGTCCTGAAAGTACAAGGCACATAGAAGAAGAAATGATATCATAGCAAAAATGCATTTACATGTAAGATATTATATACATGCTACATGTATGCCATGTGGCCAGAAACATGTTGTGGTAGTTCATTGTCATTCTTTTCCATAAGGTGTCCAGTGAAGATCAATACTAATGAACTGAACTGTAGGATCAGCTTGCTAACCATTGCATCAAGGAAAATCTTATATGGAAAAAATATTTATGATACTTAGTCTGGCATAAGATCATAAGTGTCAATGAGCACTGAACTTGTAAAATTGTCAGCTCCCTGTGCTGCTCCAGTAAACACCTGACTCCTCATACTAGCCTTTACTTTTGTACACTTTGGCCTTCTTCAGGTAATATGAATTTTGAACAGAATCCTTTATTACAATCACTGGAGTATATAATCTCCATACCTTTTGCGTAGCGTCTCTTTTTGGTAGTCATGAGTTATCTCCACCTAACTCTGCTGTAGCCTAGTATTGAACTTACAACTCTTTGGGTCAAGTCACAGGAACTAACCAATGTCTATATCCTTATATTTTGAAGCTGTCAAGTCCTCACTTTCCAGCCTTGATAGAGTTCAAAAGTGTCTCCGAGTCCTTGTGGGTGACAAGTTATTTTCAACCCTCTAACTTCTACAGCATTTACATTATTCAAACTATTGTCCTCATCTTTGTTGCCATTTGTACAACATTTCAGTCGAAGTACACTCCAGTCTTCTTGAGGTACTAGAAATTTGAAACAGAACCCTTTATTACAATCACTGGGGTATATCATCTCCATCCCTTTAGTGTGGATATAGACATTGATTAGTTCCTGTGACTTGACCCAAAGAGTTGTGAGTTTAATACCAGGCTACAACAGGGTTAGGCGGAGATAACTCATGACTACCAAAAACAGACTCTACACAAAAGGTATGGAGATTATATACTCCAGTGATTGTAATAAAGGGTTCTGTTCAAAATTCCTATTACCTGAAGAAGGCTGGAGCATACAACGGCTGAAACATTGTACAAATGGCAACAAAGATGAGGACAATAGTCCGGATAATGTAAATACTGTAAATACTACCTCATCTCAAAAATATAGACCTTTAAACTCTTTCAAAAGTGAGACGTGGCAAAACTCACACTGAGCTGTCATGCCTTCATGAAAAGTGCTCAGTTGAACTACATTTCTTGGTTCTACCAGGCTTAACCGTCATGACAAGGACACACTATGCCACTTATTTTGTAGAAAACCACCCACAGTCCCTCCATATTCCATCAGTGAGGAGTAAATTCTACTTGAACAACTTTTTCCTACAAACCAATACTCTGTGGAACAGATTCCCAAGAAGATACACTCCTGATCAAAAATTTAAGACCACTTAAAAATCTTTAAAAAGAAATTTTTTTTTAGAGATAGATTTTAAACTCCTACCACTTAAGGTTACCAATACTACAATCTAAAAGGTTATGGAAACAAAAAGCTACATTCCAAACATTTTATTTAGAAATTTACATTTTTATAAAATGAGGCGATTTACGCATGATCAAAATTATAAGACCAGTGGTATAAATTGTTAGATCTATGGTAATTCCAATGTTTTTAGTTCAGTTAGAGATTAGCAATCACTGCGTAAAGGTGTTACCATGCCTAAAGCAAGCAAACTTACCAAAGTTGAGCATTCTCGAATTCTAGAATTCCATAAGCAAGTTTTGTCACAGCGGGCGATCGCAGCTAAGGTAAAACTGTGATTTGCAACTTTCTAAAGAATAGTGAGAATTATGAAAAAGCAAAATCCTCTGGTAGGCCCCCAAAAATTTCTCCTGCATTGAGTAAGAGAATAAGATAGGTTGTTATGAAAGTGGAGGACTTTCTTCTAGTCAAATTAAGGCAGTCACAGACGCTGATTGCAGTCCCATGACACTTACAACAAAAAGGCATGGTAAATAAAAAGCGTAAACAAATTCCTCGGCTGCTTCCATGTCACAAGGTGGACTGCTTAAAGTTTGGTTGTGAATACCAAACATGGGACGTTGAGAAGTGGAAGAAAGTCCCGTTTTCTGATGAGAAAAAATTCAATCTAGATGGTCCTGATGGCTTCCAACAATATTGGCATAACAAAAACATGCCTCCTGAAATTTTCTCTACACGTCATAGTGGTGGAGGGTCCCTAATGGTATGGGGTGCCTTTTCTTACAGAGGAACGATGGAGCTCCAGGTGGTGCAGGGTTGTCAAACAGCGGCTGATTATGTTAGCATTCTACAAAAAGCATCATTGATGATGGAGGGAAATCATTTGTGTGTGGATGGATGGTTATTCCAACAGAATAATACTGCAATCCACTCTGCAAGACGGATCATGACCTTTCTACAAGAAAATGGGGTTCATCTCTTGGGACATCCTGCATGCTCACCAGACTTGAACTAATTGAAAATGTTTGAGGATGGATGGCAAGAGATGTTTATTGAAATGGCAAACAATATTCAACAAAAAATAAACTTTGTGAAGCCATCTTCAGAAGCTGGAGCAACATCTCTCGCACCTTAATGGAAACGCTTATTTCTAGCATGCCTGACAGAATTTTTGAAGTCATCAAAAGCAGTGGGGGTAGAACTCATTATTAAATTTGGTTGTTGAATGTTTTCATACACTTTTCATACACTTTTTGGACAATTTCGTCGAATTTTTGTCTCAGGTCTTATAATTTTGATCATGTGTAAATCGCCTCATTTTATAAAAATGTAAATTTCTAAATAAAATGTTTGGAATATAGCCTTTTGTTTCCATAACCTTTTAGATTGTAGTATTGGTAACCTTAAGTGGGAGGAGTTTAAAATCTATCCATAAAAAAATATTTCTTTTTAAAGATTTTTAAGTGGTCTTAAAATTTTGATCAGGAGTGTATTTCCTTAATCACTCTATTCTTAACCTGTTTATGTCTCGAGTTAATTGTTATTTTTCCCATCTATCTGTATAAACTGCCCCGTAATGTGACCTGCTACCATGAGCGGCCCCTAGGTGAAGTTTCTGTAAAAATAAATTATAATGATCTGCAAATCTGTCTTAAGAAAATTTATACCAAGACATCAACTTAGGAGGAGAATAATGTTAATTCAAATTTGTTTTGTTTATTTTCATTTTCACTTGTTCATTCACACATTCTCTCATGCGTAACCAAGGGTTAGTGCCTATGTTTCTTGAATCTTGTAAGATTTTTTTAAGTTAATTTTTTAAAAATTTTAAAATATTGGCGATTTTACCAAGATATTTTATACATATGAACATCTATTTTTTTTTTTATAATTGTGTTGCCCCAAGCAAGGCATTTTACTGCCACTGTTGTGCAGGGGGTTACGTAGGAGGAATGTTGAGGAGTGAGAGGTTGCAGGGGGTGTCAGGAAGAGAGTAGGAGAGGGAAGCGATTACTGATGAGAGTAGGGTGGATGTAGAAAAGCATGAGAGAGAGGATGTAAGTTAGTGAGACAGGAGATGACTATTGACTTTACATTTCAATTCTTGGAGATTGTAACTGTCAGCAAGTATGCAGAAGAGAATTCCACAGGCAGGAAGTGCAAGAAAAGAAGCTGCCGGAGAAGAATTTGTGTTTACAATTTATTGGTTTCACAGTAAAAGGGTGGGACCTAGTTGCTAATCTTGTGGCTAGGAAACAGTCATAATATTTTATTTTTCTTTGGAGAATAAGAAAAAAGTTTTTATTTAAAAATGAAAAAATAGAAACAAAACAACTTCAGCAGTATCCATTAATCACATTGTCATTCAGATTGGGCATATTATAGCAGGAATTCGATTTTTTAATTATAGAAAAATCTTTCTTATAAAAAAAGTAATCAGCTTTGCCTCATTTCTAAGTTAGATACTTATGTACGTGGTTTTCTGTAGCAAAAATGGCTAAGACGTCTACAATAAATTATCTTGAATCTTTTTTTAGTACATCTCATTATATGATGAGAAAAAATTGCCCATGTCTGCTTTAATGTTAAAGCAATCCCTTGAGAATTATTATAAAGGTGAAATTACAAAGAAGTCTAAGTAAATTTGTATTTGTTTGGACAAGCATTTTGATTATTCACGTTATTTCACATTAATGTCCTCATCTTTGTTTCAAATATCAGATTTTAATTATAGTGCCCTCTTGCCTTCTTCAGGTGTATACAGTGGCGATTCTACAAGAGATCCAGAAAGAACCAAGCCCACCCCCTCCCTCGGTTGCCCAACTTTTTATAATCTTCAAAAATTTATGAAACTGACCAGTCTCAGATTTTGATAAGATTTGATCTTCAGCACTTTTCCCTGTGTTTTCATTTTTATTTAGCTTGTTAAGAAATATACAGACCAGTTTGGAAAACAAAATAAAGCAACTAGAGAAACAGATATTTGATTTTGTTTTGAAATTAACCTCTGTGTGTTCCAACAACTGGAAAAGAGGACAAGAATAGATTAGAACTCCACTACGATGAATGAAAAGTTATTCCGTATAATTTAGTGAAGTAACATACTTACATTCAAACTTATTCCTAAGTTGTGTATACGATAGTCATGTAGTATGAAAATGAAGACACCACTTCAGTTTGCCCCACTTCTGCTCAGAAAAATCTCAGCCTCTATGCCCCCCCCCCCATTGTTCAGAGTTCAAGAATTGCCACTGGGTGTATATCAATCAGAATTATCTTCAGGGAATTTTAAACTGAATTTTTTACTTGACCCACAAGGCTTGTACACATTCTGCTCTCTATTTTCTAGGAATATCTCATCTTCTTCTTATTTAGTATCACTCAGTAGCCTCATGGATTAAGGACTTAGACTCAGTAAAAACAGGGTGAGCCATAACTGTTTCACTGAGTCTTTAATCTCCTGGATGCCAAGTAGTTATCTTCCAGATATAATCCAGGAATCAAAATAAAAGGGTTTGGTTCAAAATTTCTAGCAGCAGAAGAAAGCTGGAGTAGAGAATGGCCAAAGCATAAAATTGGCAGCAAAGATGAGGACAATAATCCAAATAATGTAAATAGTGTAAATACTACCTCATCTCAGAAGTGTAGACAAATACTAAATAGGATTAATTAGTATAATTTTTTCTTCATGATTTAACAACCCTTTTTCGGTTTTTAACAACTGAAGCATATTTCAGATTGTAAAAAGTTGCTTAAAGTACACAGAATTCCCAATTGGTCCACTATCTAAGGCCTGACTGCTTAACTTCAATTATCAAATGAGAATCAATCATTTAACAATATGTCTCAGTTTGAAACTCCCTGATGGTTACTTAGATCATCAGAAACATAAAGAATGGTCAAAACATCATGATAATAACAACAAAGATGAGGATATTAATTCAAATGTAAGTAGTCAAATAAGTGGAGGTGCAGGTGATCATAATGGCATCCTTAGTTCAAACACTGGCTGGGAAAGTCTGTATTCACTTCACACTAATGTTATTAGAAAAGCCATGAACCCACTATTCCTCCCAACTATGGGTAAAACATTTTGGAAAACAATTCACCTTTAGTATCAAGGTAGAGACCAAATCTCATAAAAAGTGACAAGCAACTGAGACAGAAATTTTAGTTAGATTTGATAAAAAAAAGTCTTCAGAATTTTTTTCGTTTTTAGTAAGAGAAATTTAACACAAATAACTAATAAAAACTGATTCTCAAAAAATCAAACAGGAAAACTTTATTCCCTGATTTCAAGATGCTTCCACTGGGCTATCGTTTTGATACTCAACAGCTTGTCTTTCATCAAGCGATTATTTGAAAAGCCATTTTGGGAGTTCATTTTGTGGCCAAAGAGTTAACCTCAATAGATTTTATATTTGATTTTGAAACAAGAAAGTAAGATAAAAGTAAAATAAAGGCAATTCAATCACAAACCAAACATCATTATTTCTGAGTAGAGAAACATAACTACAACTTCAATAACTGTCTCAACCAACTCAAGTGAGGAGTTTAATGTCCTTAGACAATAACTTCTTCCCATGACAGTTAAGTACAAACGCACACAATTGACCAAACTAGATACAGATGATCCAGGAAGTGATCTTTACGACCATGTCAGCAATCTCCACAGATTAACATTAAAGGATTGCAATTTGCTCAAACCTTTGAATATTGGGCCGTCTCTCTTTGTGCACAACGGGAATGTCTTGAAAACTTTTCCTTTAAAAATTAATTAGATAAGTGGCCATCACATTTTATGATCATCTTAAGAGGACTTCAACTTTTAATCAGAAATACACTTTTAATTTATTCCCCTTTTAGCATGGTGTTCCTAATTTATATTCACTGCTAGTGTATTTCCTGATTCAGTCTTTAATCGAAGATGACGCGACAGAAACAGCAGTTTCATGCCAACAGAAAAGCATAAATTTTGGTCAGAGAAAATGAAACCCACCTGGACTAAAATAATTTGGATTTTCATCGTCTTGAACAATCAAGTGAATCAATTGAAGGTGTTTGGTCTGACCGAAGGTGACAATAAAATATCAGTCTTAACAAGCATTAGTCATATTATAAAATAATAGGCTGAACTGAAGAAAACTTTGTTAAATAATTTAAAATAGAAAGAAAAAACATTCAGATTCCTAATCGTGTAAATTATACCTAAAAAAGATAATGTATATATTTATGTTGTTTATGTTATGTTATTTCATATGTTGTTATGTGTTGTTTATGTTGTTTATGTGTTGAGATCAATTAAGCTGTCCCTTAAGGGGTCCAATTATTCTAATGCTTTTCTGTCATGTCATAGATTTATATGTATATTTATTAATATATATATTTAATACAGCTCTGTTCATACATTGAGCATTGTTTTATTAACACCTGAATAATACTATACATTATGCACCCTCATATGTATATTTATTAATTCATGCCACTATATATATATATATATATATATCAGCATGCAGTGTGGGTATAGAAGAATCCAAGGGTGTATCCTGTACATACAGTGGTAGGATAACTCTCTAAGAGAGCTCTAAACATATATGTATATAAATACATATAGAGCAAATATAAGAAAAATTAAGACAGAAACGTTATTTCATGATGAATTGGAAACATAGGCCTATTTCAGGCAAACCATCGTCAGCTTCAAAGGATTTTACATGAATCGTGTAAAAACCTTTGTTAAATAAAAATGGAAGCTGACGATGGTTCACCTGAAAGAGGCCTATATTTCCGATTCACCATGAAATAATGTGTGTCTTAATTTTTCTTATATATATATATATATATATATATATATATATATATATAATCGGAAATAAAGCAGCTTAGTAGTAAATCCCAAAGAATCCTATGAATATTAAATATTAAAAGTGATCCAGAGGGTTCAATGTAATTTATTCATTTACAGAGCCAATACTTATTGCTTATAAAAATTTTTGATTTTGTAATTTATTATTTATTATTAATTTTGTAATTTATTATTAAGTTTATTTTGTGGTGTTTAGGTTTGTAATTTAATCTTTATTATTAATTTTGTAATTTATTATTAATTTAGGTTTGTGGTCTTTCGGTTTGTAATTTGTTATTTATTATTAATTTTGTTATTTATTATTATGTTAGATTTGTGGTCTTTAGATTTGCAATTTATGATTTATTATTAATTTTGTAATTTATTATTATGTCAGGTTTGTGGTCTTAATTTTTTAATTTGTTATTTATTATTAATTTTGTTATTATTAATTTAGGTTTGTGGTCTTTCGGTTTGTAATTTATGATTTATTATTAATTTTGTTATTTATTATTAAGTTAGATTTGTGGTCTTTACGTTTGTATTTTTATTACTTATTAATTTGTAATTTATTAATAAGTTAGTTTTGTGGTCTTTAGGTTTGAAATTTATCATTTATTATTACTTTTGTAATTTATTAATAAGTTAGTTTTGAGATTTGTTATTTACTATTAATTTTGTAATTTATTATTAAGTTGTGTTTGTGGTCTTTAGATTTGTAATTTATTATTTATTATTAATTTTGTAATTTATTATTACGTTAAGTTTGTGGAATCTAGATTTGTAATTTATTATTAATTATGTAATTCATGATTAAGTTAGGTTTGTGGTATCTAAGTTTGTAATTTAATTTTTATTATTAATTTTGTAATTTAGTATTAATTTAAGTTTGTGGTCTTTAGGTTTATAATTTTATTACTTATTATTAATTTTGTAATTTATTATTAAGTTAGGCTTGTGGTTTTTGATTTTGCAATTTATTATTTATTATTAAGTTAGATTTGTGGTATTTAAGTTTGTAATTTAATGTTTATTGTTAATTTTGTTATTTATTATTAAGTTGGTGATTTGTTATTTATTATTAATTTTATAATTTATTTTTGAGTTAGTTTTGTGGTCATTAGGTTTGTAAATTATTATTTTTTATTAATTTTGTAATTTATTATTAAGTTAGGTTTGTGGTCTTAAGTTTGTAATTTATTATTTATTATTCTTTTTGTAATTTAATATTAAGTTAGATTTGTGCTACCTAGGTTTTTAATTTGTTATTTTTTATTAATTTTAATATTTATTATTAAGTTAGTTCTGTGGTCTTTAGGTTTATAATTTACTTTTTATTATTAATTTTGTAATTTATTACTAAGTTAGTTTTGTGGTTTTTAGGTTTGTAATTTATTATTTATTATTATTTTGTAATTTATTATTAAGCTAGATTTATGGATTTTAGGTTTGCAACTTATTATTTATTATGAATTTTTTAATTTATTATTACGTTAGGTTTTTGGGTTTTAAGTTTGTAATTTATTATTTATTATTAATTTGGTAATTTATTACCAAGTTAGTTTTGTGTTTTTTAATTTTGTAATTTGTTATTTATTATTAATTTTATAATTTATTATTAAATTACGTTTGTGGTCTTTAGGTTCATAATTTGTTATTTATTATTAATTTGGTAATTTATTATGTTAGTTTGTGGTCTTAAGTTTGTGATTTGTGATTTATTATTAATTTTGTAAATTATTATTAAGTTGCGTTTCTGGTATCTAGGTTTGTAATTTATGTTTATTATTAATTTTTAAATTTATTATTAAGTTAGTTTTCTGGTTTCTTGATTTGTAATTTATTGTTACATTAGTTTTGTGGTGTCGAGGTTTGTAGTTTTGTAATTTATTATTTATTATTAATTTTGTAATTTATTATGAAAGTTAGATTTGTGTATTTTAAGTTTTTAATTTATTATTTATTACTAATTTTGTGACTTATTATTAATTTAGTTTTGTGGTATCTAGGTTTGTAATTTATTTTTATTATAAAGTTTTTCATTTATTATTAAGTTAGGTTTGTGGTATCTAGGTTTGTAATTTGTCATTTTTATTAATTTTAATATTTATTATTAAGTTAGATATGTGGTCTTTAGGTTTATAATTTACTTAATATTATTAATCTTGTAATTTGTTATTAAGTTAGATTTGTGGTCTTAAGTTTTTAAATTGTTATTTATTTTTACTTTTTAATTTATTTTTAGTTCGGTTTTTGTTTTTTAGGTTTTTAATTTGTTATTTTTTATTAATTGTAATATTTATTATTAAGTTAGATATGTGGTCTTTAGGTTTATAATTTACTTTTTATTATTAATTTTGTAATTTTTTATTAAGTTAGTTTTGTGGGTTTTGTGTAATTTATTATTTATCATTAGTTTTGTAATTTTTTATTAGGTTAGATTTGTGGTGTTTTGGCTTGTAATTTATTATTTATTGTTAATTTTGTAATTTAATTTATTAATTATTATTTATTTTGCAATTTAATAAGTTAGGTTTCTGGTATTTGGGTTTGTAATTTTTATTTATTATTAATTTTGTAATTTATTTTTAAGTTAGATTTGTGGTCTTAAGTTTGTAATTTATCATTTATTATTAATTTTGTAATTTATTAAGTTAGGTTTGTGGTATCTGGGTTTGTAATTTGTTATTTATTATTAATTTTGTAATTTATTATTAAATTAGGTCTGTGATTTTAAGTTTGTAGTTTATTAATTATTACTAATTTTTAAGTTAATAATAAATTCCAAAATTAATAATAAAAATAAATTATAGACCTAGATACCATAAACCTATCTTAACAATAAATTACAAAATTGATAATAAATAATAAATTACAAATCTGAAGTCCACAAATCTAACTTAATAATAAATTACAAAATTAATAATTAATATTAAATTATGAACCTAAAAACTACAAATCTAACTCAATAATAAATTACAAAATTAATAATAAATGATAAATTACAAAATCAAAAACCACAAAACTAACTTAATAATAAATTACAAAATTAATAATAAAAAACAAATTACAAACCTGAAGACCACATACCTAAATTTTAATAATAAATTTCAAACTAGTTTAATTAATACTACTAAAAGTGATTTTTGGTTAATCTCTAAGGAATTTATCAAAAGAATAACTGAGGAACTATGGCTCATTCTCTGCCACAATCTTTGAAAGGTTTCTTCCAATGCCATTCATTGGTTTTCAAGTATTAGAGAAAAACTAAAACTATTTTTCTTAAATTTGACATTATAGATTTTTTATTCTTCTGCCCTTTTTTTCTTTTTCCCAACCCTCACTTTCTTTTCTTATAGACACACAAGCAAATAAATTTATTTTTCTGTAATGTTTTAATCTCAGTGTAGAGATAGGTATTAAATTTACTCATCAAAATGGCCATCCAATTTAAGAAAATTTGCATTTTTATATATATATATATATATATATATATATACACATTGTAATAGTTGTTACAATGGTTTATAAATTCATAAATTGGAAACTTTCCAACTTCTTCACCTGAAGAGAAGCACCTAAAAACAAGGTTAGCTTCAAAATGCTAAAATTTTTGTGGAGTGATACAATGAATTTATAAACCATTGTAACAATTATTACAATATAACACTCTACGTTTGTATCGAGCACTCTTTATAAAAGTAAATGCATGAACAGCAGGTTAAAAAACCTACGAGTTCGACAACTTTGTTACAATATATATATATATATATACATATATTTATTTATTTATATCTACCGGCCTGAATAATTGAGAAATCTTGCTAGGAAAATATGCATCCTCTAACAGTATTCAAACCTGTGTCCCCAAGAGGAAAATGTCAATCGATGTGACATGTCTTACTTGTATTTGTATTGATATATAGGACACATATTTTCCTAATAAGATTGCTCGATTATTCAGGCTGATAGATATAAATAAATATACTACTTAATTATAAAAACAGAGTATCTGCTCATGTACGAGTATCCAGAAAAATAATGTTTGAACAAATAAATTAAAAATCCATTTTGTAACAGATTTCGTAAAATTTGGTAAATAAATTGTCTTTGTTTACATTTGTTTACAAAAAGAGTGCAGATATGAATTCTTTGATAAACGGGGAAAATGTGTGTTTAAAGGCAATATTTCAGGCTTTGTTTGATTTAAAATCTTCCATAGTTGAGCGTCTAAAACACGTCAAATCACTTGACAATTTCTCTGAGAGAACACAGGTTCAAATCTTGCCAGAGGATAGATATTATCTTCACAAGATTTCTCAATTATTCAGGCTGGTAGATATTAAAAATATACTGTTTAATTATAACAAAACGAAGTATCTACTCAAATATGAGTTATCATTAAAAATAAATTTTAAACAAACAAATTAAAAATACATATATATATATTTGTGTATTTAAGCAGCAAATTTTCTTTTAGACATGTCAGATTAAATAAATTGCAAACATTGTGTCTGCTTATTTTTAATAAAATCTGTTCATACTCATGGATAATATTGCGCATATTATAATTGAAAGATGTCAGAAATGAACTGTAACATGAATATAAAATTCATGAGCTGTAAAATGAATGATAATAACATCTGTCAGATGTTATTATCATTCATTTTTCAATGTACTCAAGTACTTTCAATCTCCTTTGAGAATTTTTTGTTATTATAACTCACACCTCTTAAGATCATCTTGGAAGGAAATTGAAAGTACTTGGGTGCATTGAGAAATGAATAGCAACAACATCTGTCAATGTTACAGCTCATTTCTGACATCTTTCAATTATAATACGCAGAAAATTAACTGTGAGTATGAATGGATTTTATTAAAAATAAGCAGACACAATGTTTGCAATTTATTTTATATAGATATATAAACTGATATAGAATTGTTCTCTACCTTTAAATACATACAGTACTGTGAAAAAGTATTAGTACTAGAACTATTTTATCTTTTACGAGGCATATTGACAGAAAATAAACAATTTAATTTAAGTAATATCATTTGATTTACTCAACAAATGTTTTAACAAGAAAAAGTACTTGTTACAAAATAAATTTAATATTTAATATAATAACCTTTTGCTTTGATCACAGCCTTCATTCTGTTAGGCATTGACATCACAAGCTTCTTCAGTGTATCTAATGGTACCTCCTGCCAAGCAGCTTGTATTTGTTCCCAAAGTGTGTCTTGCAAAGTAACATTAGATTTATCAATTTGAGAGTGAGGAATAAGAAAAAAGTCAGTCATATCCAAGGATAATAGAATAATGAGTAGTTTCAAAATAACTTGTTTAATAGAAAATAGGAAAAATTTAATATAACTTTTTTTTAATACATTTCTTTTACACCTAGTTTTTAAATAATCAATATTTATTAGCAGTTTACTTGGCTTTTCGCCCTGTATTTGAATTTCAGTAAGGTTTTTAGGAAAATCCCCCCTGTCTTAATACATTTGCACACTATTGGTAGTGTTCAAAAGTGTTAGGACAGGAGTGATTTCAAACTTTATTTTGATGCCTCATAAAAGATAAAATATTTCTTGTCCTAATAATTTTGCATAGTACTATATATATATATATATATATATAAATCAAGAGAATTAAAAGTAGTCTATTACTCAGAATACAAGTCTCCGCATCCCAAATGTAAGAATTATTCTCAACTATCCGTCTTCTTTTTACTTAAATAAATTGGGATCTGAACATCTCCTTATATCTGCAGATTTTACTAAGTTACTAAAAGATTTTTCAATCCCTAAATTGAAGAACTCACATTAACACAAAGTTTTGTGTAAACAAGCAATAATAAGAAAATTGTGAAAAATTATAGATAATATAATGACAGTGACAATGCTTGATTCGAAATTTAAAAATGTTTTTCATAGGTTTTTTTTCATTATTATGAGTAGGTTTACTACTGGCACATTGCCTGTTTTCAAATATCATTTTTATCAAATAAAACGTATTGTATATAAAACAAAAGGTGGCAAGTCTTTATTGTTCAATAAAATCACTTGTCATAAATGCCCTACAGATCTTTTGAAATTTGAAATGATGAGAAAAAAAGTGTTGTTTAGCATTTTTATTACCTCAGGTCAGATGAAAGCATCGTAATTTCAATATGATATTAAAACAATCTTGTCTTTTTATATTTGCAATATCTTATATGCCCCCTGTCTGAAGTAAAAATTATACATTTCTCCTGAGGGCTTTTTTTTTTATCACTTCTAACAATTGGACACATCGTAAAATATCTATGCTTCAATAAATGGTAGATTAATTGAATTACAAGCTTATGTTGCATCTTCTAAGTTAAGCCTTTTTACCCGAGAAAGTGTAAATTTATTAATTATTTTTTTAGTAATGGACAGAGAAATTAAACTTCAAAGAGTTTCTCTTGTTTTCATCCAATTACAAATTAAACATATGTTTGTTGTATGACTGACACATTTGCCAAATAGAAATAAAATACATTCTGTTCAAAGTTAAAGTCAAATGATTTTTCATCATATTTTTTTCAACTGAAAGTTTGTCTCACACATTAATATTATTTTATCATAAGATCTGTTTCAATTTCAAGGCTTCCAGTTGATTTCATTGTATTTACTTATGTTCAAATACATTTGGGGATTGGTATGAATTTGGCATTCGGCCATATCACGTTGAATACACCGGTTCTCACTCAATTACCAAAGTTAAGCAACGTTGAGCCTGGCCAGTACTTAGATGGATGACCATTTGGGAATACCAGGTGCTGTAAGCGATTAGTGACAGATGTGTGTTGTGGTGCAGTGGATATTGACTCGGAAAGAGAAATTGCTGAGCCGAGTTCGAATTCCAGTTGAATACCCTGCATTCACTTAAGCACTGGTACCCTTGGGAAAGGTATTAATCCGTCCCTTCCCTCCAGTTATGGGTTAAATAACAGGGTAGGACTTGGGGACCCAGCCCTTAAAAACAAATCCCAATGAATCTTGATACTTGAAAAGAAAAAAAAGTAATACTAGACACAAAACTTATATAAAAACAACAATAAATTGTTGAAAGGAAAAGGTATTACCAGCAATAAATAAATAGAATTTAGTTGGCAATAAATGACCCACTGAAGTTGATTTGCCATAAAACAAAACAACCAACCAATGGTATGAATCCATCTGATATCTTCACAGATATGTATTAAATAGTAGAACCTATCTGAAAAAATCATTATTACCCCAAAATTTGTTACTGCAATATTGACTTACAAAATAATTATTCTTACAATTCAAAAATATGTTATAGTTTTCAATAACCCCTGCCCTAAAGTTTTGATAAACCATAAAAATAAATCAAGCAAGCAATCAGTTTGAAAGTAAACTCAAATTACTGCGATTTCTGCGTATATTATGGATCAAGCATGTGAGCAATGATGTGTAAATTTTTGTTTTGTTCCTTGAAGGTCTTTACCCCTTCAAATCTTTCTAAAACATCCTTAATTCCATGCAAATATATATGCTGAACTCAAATCGATAATTGTTTATTGAAGAAACTTACCCTTTCTCATGATATCGGCCAGAATTTTATTGGACTATATCTCACCCCTTACCACTGTTCTCATATCTGATTAACCGCTGAATGACATGATGCGTAGGATACTAATTTCGGCCGATTTACTACCGTTGAACAATTACTCCATGATTTGTTTGGTTTCGGAACCCATTTTCCACGTACTAATTGGAAAACAGAAGTAAAAAGACCGAAAAATTGTAAAACTATGCATGAATTCAGTCTGCAGTGAATAACATTTTTGAACCGTGGTTACAGGGTAAGATAAACAGCGACAAGTAGTTCCATATTTTTCTGCTCGATAAAAATAAAAAAAAGGTAGGTTTCTTCAATAAACAATTACCGATTTGCGTTCAGCATATACATTTGCACAGAAATAGGGACGTTTTGGAAAGATTTGAAGGGGTAAAGGCCTTCAAGGAACAAAACAAAAATTTACCCAATGATGAAGTTCTAGAAATGATGGAAATGAGAAGGAAATTAATACTGAGCATCAGGAAGAGACAGCTGAAGTTCCTGAGACATGTGATGCAGAAGGAAGGCTTAGAGAATATGATACTCACAGGTCAGATAGAGGGAAAGAGAGACAGATGGAAACGAAAAGGAAATTAATACTGAGCATCAGGAAGAGACAGATGAAGTTCCTGGAACATGTGATGCGGAAGGAAGGCTTAGAGAATATGATACTCACAGGTGAGATAGAGGAAAAGAGAGACAGAGGAAAGCAGTGGATAACATATTTGAAGTGCCTGAGCAGGTTGATGGTAGAGCAGGATTTGGATTGGTTAATAGGAGAAAGCATTGCTAAGAGCAACCATGGATAAGGGGAGACGTGGAAGGTCAAATATAAGCAGCAGTTATGCTTTGTAGAGAGCAGAGAGTGACAGCAGAATCTATTCCAGCAGATAACTCTGACAGCCGGACTAACAGTCATGCTAATAATCATTCATTGGTATATGTTTGTACTACTGTATTTGTTAAATATATTTGTTTGACTCTATTCCTTATTCCTTTATTTCTGGCCCCTACAAGGACACAACACTTTCCCTTCCTACTTTCTGTAGGATATTCTGTGTTTTCCTTTCATATACAGTTTTGAATTATAGTTTTTAATATTAAATTTCACTCAGTACTAGACTCGAGAGACACTCCAGGTAGAGTGTTAATATTGTAGTATTCAGTGAAGCATCCATACAGGAGTCTTTTCCACAAAGTTGCAGTTTTGAGGAAAAAGCTATCATGGTAGAACTCTTGTTATATTTTGAGATATGGAGGACATGAGATTGATTCAACTGCGTAGAAGTTGCAGGGTGCATTCTAGTTGTAATGATATGAACTAATGGAACTAAAGTATTGAACTCATTTGAAAATTTGCCAAAGAAGTAGCAACGGAGCAGTGATTGGTTTTAATGCTGCATCTGTGAGGAAAGAAACTGCAGAGTGGACCATAAGCCATCCTCTACAAGACTGACATAAATGATTTTGAACTTTGTCAAGTCTGGAAAGTGTGCTTCAGCCAAGATGTGGTAACAATTCTCTGTTTTTGGACTAAGTTGACTCTTGTAGGAATGTGCATTGTGGTGCAGTGGATATCAACTTTGAACAAGAAATTGGGGAGCTGAGTTCAAATTCCAGTTGAATTCCTTGCATTCACCTACTCACAATTACTCTTGGGAAAATCCGTCTTTTCCCTCTAGTTATGGGTTAAATAACAGGACAGATTGGGTTCTATAGCCTTGGCTGGCAACCAGTCTATTGTAGAAAGCACTGGCAACCTACTGTGGATAATCTTCTGCTCAGTTAGTCATGTCTCTTTCAAGACATGATTGCCCAAAGCATGTATCACGTCGTATGGCACTTAACTGTAACTGACTCTTGTAGAGATGAAGCAGAAGGTGTCAGATATTTCCTAGACCAATAGAATGAGCAAAATATTTCTCTTACATCTTTTGGAATAGATATTGTCGATATGTTTCATTTGAGGTCTAGAATGAACTCAAAACAGTAGTGTGTAACCGTTCGTCATGATTGGAGAAAACTCAGCTGAGTTCATTTTTCCTTGTTAAGGAAATCCATTTAGCTTCTGTAATTCTTCGGCATTAATAAGAATGATGAAACTCAAGCTGTGCATTAGGCATCTCAAAAGCATTTCACAGGGATATCAATCTTCTTCAGAAGTTGAAAGGTTATGGTATTTCCAAACAAATTTTTCTGATTCAATTTTCATATCAAATTGCAAAATGAAAACTGTTTTAAATGGCCACTCATCTAGAACTTTTGCATGAATATAGATGTCCCCCAGGGCTCTATCCTTGAACCTACTTTGTTCTTGATTTTTATTAATGATATTTCTGGTGACATCAGTTCTCAACTTGATATCTATGCTGACGGCACAGCCATTTACTCTTGTTTAGATAGTAAGTCTGATCAGTTGGATAAGATCTAAAAAAACAACCAGCACTTTGTCGTTAACTGGAGCAAAGAACAGCTTTAATCTTAACACCTTGAAAATGTAACTTCTCTCTATCAATCACTTTCAGCTCACTTCCTTCTTCCCATTAGCATGGCTGATGCTAACCACCGTGGAAGTGGCAAGTCTTCTTCATGTGTTGTGCCTTCTTGGGCTTACATTCTTGACTGCCATGAAGTGGAAAGATTATATTAAATTCATTGCTAGGTCTGCTGCTAAGAAAGTTGGTTTACTGTGTCATGCTAGACAATTTTTTTCTCCTGAATCTATCTTAGATATTTATATGTCTACCATTCATCCATGCTTTGAACCTGCTGTTGCTGTATATTTAGTGATTCTTGATAAAATCCAAAAAAGAATCAGCAAGTGTATTGTAGCTTCCCTCTGCCTTTTCTATAAATACTTTCATGATGACTGTTCTAATGAACTTTTTCCTGTAGTACCTATCAATTTAAGCACTGTACTAGATTAATGCCAAGGTTTCACTAATTCACAGTTGAATTGGCTAGATGTAACTATAAACTGTATGCTAACAGTTTGTTTGTCTCACTTGTGGAAGTCTCTTCTGGCTCCATACTTTCCAGCCAATTGTGATATTCAAAAATTTAAATAAAATGTTGTTATCTACTGTCTTCTTGATTACTCTTATGTTTTTCCCTCTCCGTAATAATGTTTCTGTTTTTTCTTATTCACTCAGTAACTGCATGTGTCTTAGTGGCTTTACTGCCATACATGGGATGATATGATTAAAAAAAATAATTTCTTTTTAAGTAAAAGGTAGTGTAAATTTTTAAAAAATTATTCAATGAATAATGGTGTTATGAATTTGTACTGAAACATTTGCTGTAACCTAATAAAAACGCAAGTATGATATGTCAATTTAAATATTCTGTTATAACAGAAGTATGACAAAACTTATTAAGCACTACAAATGACTGGAAATTGTGGAGAGCCATGGTTGGTAATGTCCTGAAGGGACA
Source organism: Ascarosepion bandense (assembly GCA_037127315.1). NCBI lineage: Eukaryota > Metazoa > Mollusca > Cephalopoda > Sepiida > Sepiidae > Ascarosepion > Ascarosepion bandense. Next base: position 865,437 of record JBBBDQ010000714.1, read on the forward strand.
AGGGCACATAAAAGAAGAAAAAGAATAAGCTTGAGTAAATGGTTGGTGGAGTAAGTTTTAGAAGAGTTAACAAAATTTATTAAGAGCTACAAAGGACTGAAAATTGTGGAGAGCCATAATCACAAACATCCTGAAGGAACATTTCATATAGAAGAATGAGTTTGAGTAAATGGTTGGTAGAGTAATTTTTAGAAGAGATAACAAAATGACAGAATTTATTAAGAGCTAAAAGGACAGGAAATTGTGGAGAGCCATGATCACAAACATCCTGAAGGGACATGTCACAAAGAAAAATGAGTTTGAGTAAATGGATGGTGGAGTAATTTTTAGAAGAGATAACAAAATGACAGAATTTATTAAGAGCTAAAAGGACAGGAAATTGTGGAGAGCCTTGTTCACCAACATCCTGAAGGGACATGTCACATAGAAGAAAAAAATAAACTTGACTAAATGGTTGGTGCAGAAAGTTTTAGAAGAGATAACAAAATGATAAAATTTATGAAAAGCTAAAAGGACAGGAAATTGTGGAGAGCCATGATCACAAACATCCTGAAGGAACATTTTCCATAGAAGAATGAGTTTGAGTAAATGGTTGGTGGAGTAAGTTTTAGAAGAGGTAACAAAAAGACAAAATTTATTAACAGCTACAAAAGAGAAGAAATTGTGGAGAGCTATGATCACCAATGTTCTGAAGTGACATGACACAGAGAAGAGGAAGAAGAAATATTTCATCTTCATTACAACATGAGCGATTTCCTTTCCCTTTTAAGGCTGTATTTCTCTTGATTTCACCTGCCAAAATTTGAGAAAAAGCTTCCAACCTTGGTCATCTCAACGTGAACTTTCACCCACCCAACCAACCATCCCAGATCATATTTTTTTCCTTGACTTCTCAACAAGACGAACAAACAACTCAACTCAAACAATCAAATTCAACCAAATATTTTGTCTACTTTCTCCTCAAACCTATACTGACTCCACTGACAGGTATTTGAAACAACAATATATTCTTCATCATCACTCTCATTTTCCTGGCTAACAAAAAACATCACTGCAACACCAACTGCTAGACTAAAGACACACAAATACATCCATATTTATTTATGGCCTGTCACCCACATAACTTCCTAAGTAGAAACATTAAATGGATATTTATGTTTGAGCAACAACCCTCATATAAAAGATTCCTTTAAACATTACACATTTTTGACAATCTATCCAATGGGTGAACCTTTCTTGCAGTAGTCAGTTTTTAACAGTTACTAGTTTAGATTTTAAAAATGAAATGAAAGATAGAGAGAGAGAGAGATGTTCTTGCTATTGACAAGGTTACCAAAGTAGTCACGGTAGAATAATAGATAGTGGCTCAGATTGAAGAATCAGAGAACCAAGTTCCAATTCCAACTCTCATTCACCAGCTATTGATAAATAGTAGACTGGTTCTATAACCTTGGTTGGCAACCAGTCTAGGAAAAGGAAAACTCTAAATTCAAAACTGTATTTAGCCCTGACTCTCTATAGCTTTCTTTTTTTTTTTTATTATTTTTTAATTATCATGCATTCTTAGGAAAGACAGTGGAATGGTTTTCTGTTGTCTTCTGCACAGACTGGAATTCAAAGATTTTCTTATCTTATATCTGATTGTTATTCCGGCATAGCGAGCCTAGCCTATACTGTTTTTTAGCCCATAGATGGAGGGGAAATGTGTGGATTCATTATTAAACTATATTTAAATATTAGATCTCAATAGAAACGAAGAAAAGAGTGCTAGACTGCTACATGATGTCAGTTCTTCAATACGGCTGTGAATGCTGGACAATATCATCGAAAATGAGGACAAAACTGGAAGCGGCCGAAATGTGGTTCTACAGAAGGATGCTACGGATATCGTGGACTGAGCATACAAGCAACGACGAAGTGTTAGAAAGAATGGCAACAAAAAGGAAATTGATGCTGAGCATCAGGAAGAGACAACTGAAGTTCCTGGGACATGCAATGAGGAAGGAGAGCCTGAAGAACCTGATACTGACTGGACAGATAGAAGGAAGGAGAGACAGAGGAAGGCAGCGGATAACATATTTGCAGTGTCTGATCAGGTGGATGACGGAATGGGGGTTGCCAGGAGCAACAGGAGCAAACATACTAAGAGTCACAAGGGATAGGGAGACGTTGAGATCCATGATCGCCTACGTCCTGAAGGGACAGGGCACATAGAAGAAGAAGAAGAAGAAGGAAAAGAAAATGCTCAACTGATTTTGCCAATCTCATTTTAAAACCAAATCATGAACAATTATGACATTATCTATGTAATATTGTTTTTGATAAAATGCATTTTTAAAACCATATTTAATGTTCTAATATATATTACTAAATGATCCCTCTATCTTTTGCATGTAAAAAATGTTAACATGCATAATTGTGGACTCCCAAGAGAGGAGGAAGAACCATGGGAGAAGTAAATTTGATTAATTGTAAAGTTATAAATCAATTAGGTTAATATCTTATCTTTGATTTGCAATGCCAGTGTAGGGTGCAAACCAAGGAAGAGCTGAAGACTAAGATTATGGCATCATTCACAAATCTAGAAAAGTTGCAGGAGATTCGGTAGTCATCTGGAAGCCAGGGTTGAAGCAAATAGAAATTTTATTGAATGAATTTACTCTTTAGTATTTTAAGGATGTTTTTGTGCAATTTTGGTAAATATATCTGTTAAAATAAGATGTCAGGGTTTCATTTTTCATATATCCATTGCACTCTGTATGTGTGTGTGTGTGTGTATCTATATATATATATATATATATATATATAGTGAGAGAGAGAGAGAGAGAGAGGAAATATAACATCAGGTCAAGAGGAATAGCTTTTATCGCTTGTCTTTTATTTCATATATATATATATATATATATATATATATACTAGCAGTATAGCCTAGGGTTGCCCGGATGTAATGAAAGCTTTAAAACTAATCCATGGTCCTGGAGCTCAGACTCATCAGACATTAGCACAAAAGACTAAAGAGCAATAGTTGTTTCCAGTTAAAGCAAAACCGTAGACTGAAAGGAAATGAATGGATGTAAGTCAAATTTTGATTTCCTGGTATCGATATCAAATAAGTTTTTTTCGTTGTAGACTGAATTTTGAAGGCTAAATAAGTCCTCTGAGTAAATGGTATGATGGATGAGACTAAGAACTACAATTATACCTACTTAGAGCCAAACCCGAAGCAAAAACTAAAATAAAAGGGCTGAATAAAATACAGACATACAGGCAGATAAACAGACATATACACAAAAATCTTGCCTTTTATATATATATATATATATATATATATTATCGATTTTCTGCACTATTGTAAGAACTGCAATCTTGAAACTATGATTATCGTTTTTTATGTCTTTGTCTATGAGTGTATCAAACCACTCCTTCTATAAACCAATTTTTTCGACTATCGATTTTCGATATTTATCGGGGGTACCTCAACACTAAACCTAGCTAAGAACACTTGCAGATGCTTATAGTACAACTGTGTTAATTTTCAAGAAAATTCAGCCGTTTCGAAGTCTATAGGTAACGGACACACACATACACACAGACACACACACACACACACACACACAAAGTTCCATTTATAAATAAGTTTAGATTTAGATTAGATAGATTTAGATTAGATTATATATATATATATATATTTAGGATGTTTCAAAAATAGATGGCAGAACTTTAGAAAAGACTCCCTATGAACACATGTCCAGAAATGCTTAGTTTTCTAGTTCTAGGCTTTTCTGATATTTACTAACTGGAATGCCTTAATTTTCCATATCCAACACAAACAGTGTTTGCAAGTGCCTTATAGCAAGTGTTCAGAATGTACATCCTCTGTCCTAATTGACATCTCATGGCCTCATGAACACACTCCCAAATTCACGTCATATTTTGTATTGTCTTGCACTCTGCTACATTTAAGTTGCAAAGAGTGTCCATATCATTAGATGGCATAACTTTAACCGGTGACAAATACACGAGTCCATTCAAATGGCCCTATACATAGGGCTTTAGGTCTTGTTAGCATGGAGGCCATGTAATTGGTCCACTTCTTCCTATCCACCAAACAGTAAACCTTCAATCTAGGTACCTGCAGGCTGTGTGACTAAAGTTTGTGTCGTTGTCGACAAGTGATCAGTGGAACATGGTCTAAGAACTCAGGCATGTTGTTTTCCAGGAAGCACTTGTATGCATCACCTGTAAGCCTGTTTGGTTGGACATTAGGTCCTAATAATCTATCACCAACAACACCAGCCAAGATGGTGACTGAGAATTGCAGTTGGTGACATGACAGAACAATTGCATATGAATTTTTCTTTGCACATATTGTGGAAGTTGAATATTCCATCTCATGTAAATTGTGCTTCATCTGTGGAGATAACAAAGGAAGAATTGTTTAGAACTGCATTCAGTTAAGTGCCATATGTGATACACACTTGGGCGATCTGACTGGGCAGAAGATTATCCCGCATTAGGTTGCCATTTGCTTTCTGCAGTAGACTTGTTGCCAACCAAGGCTATAGAACCCAATCTGTCTTGTTATTTGACCCATAACTAGAGGGAAGAGACAGATTAATACCTTTCCCAAGGGTATTTGTGCACATATGATTGCAACGAATTCAACTGGAATTCGAACTCAGGTCTATGATTTCTCGTTCCGAGTCGATAACCACTGGACCACAACACACATCCAAATAAAAATGCAAGAATAATAAGTCTTTCCCAAGAATTGCATTGCATTTCTGTAAAAACTATTGACAGAACACAACTCATGCAGGGTAATCTTCTGGTGACAATGTCTGTACATGTTGTAGATGATATGGATACAACTGTTGTTCTCACAATACTTTCCAGACATTCAAATGGGGAATAGCTACTTGCTTTGGCAATTGTCGTGTGCTGATTTCAGGAGTATCATGCACAATATCCAGTATCTGCTCTTCATCTTCAGGTGTCATAGGCCTTGGTTGTTCTCTGCCACCAGCACAAAGTTTCAAAGTCCCATGTTCATAGAGATGGTGATAGATATTCACAAATGTTTTCCTATCAAGGCATTGCCAGTGTGGGAATCTGTTCAGGTAGAGCTGACAAACTTGTACAGTATTACCATCTGCTAAACCATACATAAAGTGCATATCTGCCCTCTTCTGATTTAAGCACATGTCGAATCAATATGCACTAAAAGTTGTCCAGCAACACTTCACATGTTAGAAACAAGAGGGAAGTCCTGTCCACCTGGCAGCAAAAATTGATCTGACTAGTTATCTGGGTCATTGTTTAACAAGTAAGGTGACACCTGTGGGAAATAAAGGTATTCTGGTTAGAATATATTTGAAAAGCCTGTAACTCAGAAAACGAGTGTTTCTGGACATATGTTCATAGGGAGTTTTTTCATTATTTAGATACAGGAAACACAGTCCTTCAGTTACGCCATCTATTTTTGAAACATCCTATATGTATATATATATATATATATATATAAACAAACAGGAATTTATTCTAGAGTGACTGAAGAGGAACATGTCCAGGAGACACACCACAGAGGCAAGAACTTAGATGTGCCGCTCACGCAGAGCTCATACAGTGAAACCTAAAAACATATTGAATGATCCACTGCACACCAGAAGAATGGATAGCAATATTTTACAAGCAATATTGAGAGGGGACACAGCAGATTACAAACAGTGACAACTGCCATGAATCATGCATCAGAAAAGTTCAGCCGTGGAGCATGAAGACTCTGGAAGCAACTGACAGGAAAAGAAAATTCACCAATTAAGACTTGAATTTAGATCTCAAAAGAAGCAATTAAGAAGAGCAAATGAGATACAATGACCTCTCTCCCCTTTTGGAACTCTGAGACAGATTGAGGAATAAACTTTAAACTTTGCTAAGAGCAAAAAATCACAGAAAGTATGCAAAAGAAAGGTCTAAGAAAAGAGCAGCTTTTACTTCGAACCCTTTTGGGAAGAGATTACTTGGCGGCAAAAGAGATGGTAATCTTGAGTGTATGTTTGAAGAAATCGGTTCCTTTTTTTTTTTAAAGACTCTGAGTGACCAAAATAGAAAAAAGAATCTCAGAAAACAATTGCAATAATGAACACTGAACCACCTAAAAGAGATTTTGACATTGTTATGGTGCACTATCTATAGGAATGAACTCTTCCTTCATCAATAAATAATAACCTAAGTGACTTCCGGGGACACAGCTGTGACACAGTCAAGAGACAGTCGAGACGCAGCATACTATACCCTTTGGACTTATGCTTCTGTTTGGCTGATTACTAACACTTATTATTGTATATATTATTCTGTTATTCTAATACACTGTTTGCACCTACCTTCTTGTTTCTATGTCTTCCTTCCTGGCCCCAAGCAGGCTACAACAGACATGAGGGAACTGACCTTGAAAGAATTAAAGAGGTGGTCATATTGGCAGCTAGATCAGTGTTGGCCCCCAGGACCCATTGGTGTGTCCTGGACTGTGGATAAGCAATGTTTAAATATTCATGTCTATCTTTGGAAGATATTGAGAGCAATTTGGAGGAGAGATAGATTTGCAAAGCAGTGACTGCCAAATGTTTCCCTATAAGGAAACGGCTAATATTACCATTATGACTCAACATTATCTGTAATTCCAGTTACCTGTGGCCAATCTCAAGAATAGGCAATATATAAGTTTTACCTTATAATGATCTAAAAGTGATACTGGCAATTTGCATATGTCAAAGAGAATTTCTACTCTGCGGAGACACACACAGAATCAGCTTCATAGTGAAAAATGCAAAAGATAAAGACACATTAGTATGCAAGAAGGCTTGGCAAAGAACTTCCATTTCTTTTAACTTAAAAAATAAGAAATTCAGATCACATTTTTCAGCCAATCAGAGAACTGCTTATGAAAAAGACTGGATAGTCATAAGGTCCAGCACTTGTATAAAAATGAAAGCAGAATTAACTTCAAGGCATTTTTTTAACCACTACTGCAACAGGTCTGCTTCTTTTAAATGATAAATAAAAGTTCCTTATTTAATAAAGAAAGAAAAAATGGTTCCATATATTATTATTGCATAAGGTTCAAAAGTGAGATAATGATTGTCTGCAATTAATAGACCAACTTGTCAAATAAAATATTTAGAGACAGCTTTATAATACTGAATTTTGTTTAATCCTCATTAAGCTTGGATGTACGTGTGTGGTGCATTGGATATGCATGGGTGGTGCAGTGGACGTGGACATCAGCTCAGAATGAGGAATTAGAGAACTGAGTTTGAATTTCAGTTGAATTCCTTGCATTCACTTATGCACAAATACCCTTGGGAAAGGTATTACTCCACCACTTCTTCCTCAAGCTATGGGTCAAATAGCAAGACAAATTTGATTCAGTAGCTTTAATTGGCAACCAGTCTACTGCAGAAAGTAATGACAACTTAGTGCAAGAAAACCTTCTGCTCAGTCAGTCATGTCTCTTTTGAGACATGATCACCAAGCATGTATCACATATGTCACAAGACTGACTGACTGAAACTTAACGTCATATGGATTAAGAGCCTTGTCATGATTTGGGGTTTGCAAGTTACTCATATAAATATTCACTTATATTCTAAGTTTGGCTAACTACAGTGGCTTTGTGCTCATCTTAGTTTAAATTATCAAGCATAAAAATGAATTCTAATTTTTTGCTAAAATGTCTTATACCTTTTCAGAGTAGCTAACACTCACAACTATGAAGCGTAATCTATCTTGCTATTTAATATATTTTGCAGGTTTAAATTCCTTCCAGATGATTTTTTGTTAAATTTTAATAAAAGGTGTTTTGTGGAAAGCTGAATTAAAAATTGAATGTAATAAGATGGAGAAGTAGAAAAATATGCATTTGATTTTAATGATGAAATGTCCTTGTTTTAAATATTTCTAATAAATGATAACTTCCTCAGTAGACCCAGCATGGGACATAGCACCATATGAAAGCATGTGATCAAGGAGAGAAAAAAGATTAATTTTAACCCATTAATTTCCATCATCTCATTTTGGTGACAGTGGACATTAATATGTTTAAGAAGAAACCTAGAGTGGCTAGACATCAACAAAATTAAAAACAACTGTCAAAAGAGAAATAAAGCTTCTTGTGGGGTCTGTGGCCATCTAGCACATTAGGGTAGACTGGGTTTCATAGCTATGAATGCACCCAGTGTGGTAATGGCATTCCATCACTGAGCAGAGAGCTATCTAGACAGCTAAAGGGTTTCCCCAATAGAATCAATAGCCACATCTCCATAGTCAACATAAACTTTCAAGGTGGAGTCTGTACCATCACCCAGGCCTGTGCCCAAGGGAGGGCACTCCAGTTTCCCCACCGAAAACTGAATTTTGAGCAAAGTAGTTACTACTTCTCAAGATAAACGAATAACTATTTCTCTGGCTTTCAATCCAGATATATAAAGGCGTGTGTGTGTTGTGGTGTAGTAGATATCAGCTCAGAACGAGAAATCGGATAGCTGAGTTTAAATTCTAGTTGAATTGTTTCAATTCACTTACATACAAATACCCCTGAAAAGATATTAATCTGTCATTTCTCCCTCCAGGTATGGGTTAAATAGCAGGACAAATTGGGTTCTGTAGCCTTGGTCGGCAATCAGTCTATTGCAGAAATTAATTGCAACCTACTGCAGGAAAATCTTCTGTCCAGTCAGTCTTGTCTTATTGTGTGTCACATATGGCACTTAACTGACTGATATAGAGAAGCCTGTTCACCTGTACAGTGACCCTGTGATCACACCAGGTGGCGGTGGTTAATAATAATAGTACCAGATTTTAATTTTAATTTCTAGTATTAATAGCAGATTTTGTAGTGGGCATTAATGGGTTATGGTTTCAAAATTATACCACCTGGCTGGGTCTTCTCTTATGGGGTAATGGTAACAAGCTTGTCTTCATCATTGCAACTTAGTTGAGAGTTTGATACATACAAGGCAGCTTACACAGGAAACTTTCACTAGAAACAAAGAGAGTACTAGATTGCTATGTGATGTCAGTCCTTCAATATGGCAGTGAATGCTGGACAATATCAACAAAGATGAAGGGAAAACGTGAAGCAGCTGAAATGTGGTTCTACAGAAGGATGCTGTGGATATCATGGAATGAGCATGTGAGCAATGACGAGGTGTTGGAAGCAAAGAGGAAATTAATATTGAGCATCAGGAAGAGACAACTGAATTTCCTGGGACATGAAATGAGGAAGGAGAGCTTGGAGAATCTGATACTAACAGGTCAGATAGAGGGAAAAAGAGACACGGTAAAGCAACGGATACCATATTTGAAGGGCCTGAGCAGATGGATGACAGAACAAGGGCTGCAAGATGTTACAGGAGAAAGCATGCTAAGAGCCACCAGGGGTAGGGAGATGTGCAAGGCCATGATCCTGTAAGGACAAGGCACATAGAAGGTATTTCTAGTCTTGTACCAAAACCAAGCTGAACTTCATGAATATTAACCTACTTAACAGAAATGTGGATTTCTCAATTTAGTTTTCTAATTTCTTTTTTTAATGCTAGAATTCATCCAATACAAAGCCCAAGAGACATTCAAGGTAGAGAATCAATGTTAAAATGGTTATGATAAACAAGTTGTGTGATATGAATGAATGACAAGGTGATAAAAAGCGAAGATTATTAAGAAGATAGATGACATTTGACCTTTGACTTGCAGATTAACAAAGACTGCTGCATTCCTGAAAACAACCATGCATGATTTCACATACACACAAAAATATTCACTCATTTCTATCCATGGGAAAGAATTCTTTGTGAGAATCAAGCATGACAAATATAATTAACAAGGCATAACTCTTGAAATAAGTTTTGGATAACATTTCACAAAAAATTCTTTTTAAGCAAATTTAGCAAACAGTGTTTCAAATTTTGGCCAGATTTAATAAAATCTGTTTTGATTTTATTAATCTTCAGACATTTGATTGTTAATTACAAACAGGATAAAAAGCAAATGTTTATTTCTAAATTAATCTCAGTCGTTGATTAAAATTGGCAAATAAAAAAGAACATTTTTTTTAATCTAAGCTAATTATTAACTGTTTAAAAAACTTGATGACTGTCTTTGTTTATTAATGCATAAACATTGCATCCATGTGCACATAGTGTTTAAGTGCACATTAATCTTAATTTTGTCTTCAAGCCAAGATAAATGAATAAAAGGCATTGGCCTGGTGGGAACTAAGATTTTATGATTCAAATCTGTCATCGGAATCAAATAAGAAAATTGTGAACATACAAATGTAAGAATAATAGACATGATCAGGCTGATATAAATAGATCACTTTTTCTAATATACACAAATGCACCCAATATAAGGCTCGAAGGCCACTTAAGATAGTGTGTTACTGTTAAAATGGTAATTCCGAATAAAGTGTGTGATGAAAATGACAAATTTAGAACACACTATGACAGACACATATGAATAGAATGAGATAGATAGATAGATAGATAGAAAGAAAGAAAGAAAGAAAGAAAGAAAGAAAGAAAAGACTGTGATAGATAGATAGATAGATAGATAGATAGATAGAGCAGACTGGAATAGATAGATAGATAGATAGATAGATAGATAGATAGGAGCAGACTGGAATAGATAGATAGATAGATAGATAGATAGATAGATAGATAGGAGCAGACTGGAATAGATAGATAGATAGATAGATAGATAGATATGTTATGATTTAGATAGATAGATAGATAGATAGATAGATGTGTTATGATTTAGATAGATAGATAGATAGATAGATAGGAGCAGGCTGGAATAAATAGATAGATACCAACTAAGTTAGGTGTAGACTGACAGGATTATTTCATTTCATTTTTCCATACCATCAGAACATTCTAATTTTATGTAATCAACTAGCAGTATAGCCCGCTGTTGCTCGGGTGTAATGAAAGCTTTAAAACTAATCCATGATCCTGGAGCTCAGACTCCTTTGACGTTGGCACAAAAGACTAAAAAGCAATAGTTGTTTCCAGTTAAAGTGAAACTGTAGACTGAAAGAAAACTGAATGGATGTAAGTCAAATTTTCACTTTCTGGTATTGATATCAAATAAGTTTTTTCGTCGTAAACTGAATTTTGAAGGCTAAATAAGTCCTCTGAGTAAATGGTATCATGGCTGAGACTAAGAACTACAATTATACCTACTTACAGCCAAACCCGAAGCAAAAACTAAAATAAAAGGGCTGAAAAAAATACAGACATGCAGGCAGAACCTCAACCTTGAAACTTCTGAATATCATTTCTTATGTCTTTGTCTACGAGTGTATCAAATTTGATTAAAATCAGACCACTTCTTCTATAACCCGATTTTTTTTATTATTGATTTTTTATATTTATCGGGGGTACCTCAACACAAAAGCTAGCTAAGAACACTCGCAGATGCTTATAGTACAACTGTGTAAATTTTCAAGAAAATCGGTTCAACCGTTTCGGAGTCTATAGGTAACAGACACACACACACACACACACACACACACACACACACACACACAGAAACAAAGTTCCATTTATAAATAAGTTTAGATAGATAGATTTAGATTAGATAAATAAAATGTAAATTTTGAGAAATTAGTATAGTAAATCTCACATGATACCACAAATTATAAAAACAGTCACATTTAAATTTTTTTTAAAACTCTGGTATTAATTATTGACAGAAAATCTCATTTATATAAACCAGTTACTTTTTTATTTTTTTTTATTCCTTTGATTTTGTAACTTTTTATAAAAGATACTATGCAAAATAAAAACATATTTTAGTAGAAAAATAAAACTTCCTACTATCTGGACATTGTATTTCTTCTTAAAATCTGTACGGACTGAGATAGATAAATACAAACTTTTGAGATTTTTTTTTTTTGTAATCATATCACCCCGAGCAAGGCGGTAACGCCACTGATGTGCAGGGGGCTACGTAAGAGTGAAAAGATTGGAAAAGAGAAAGCCGGAAACCACATCCTAAACAGGGAACAAGGGATGAGCCTCTTCACCTGTTCAATAGACGTGAGTGGAGTGTGAACCGGGCGATAGATAGATCTAAAAAAAAAAATCTCAAAAGTTTGTATTTATCTATCTCAGTCTGTACAGATTTTAAGAAGAAATACAATGTCCAGATAGTAGTAAATTTTATTATTCCACTAAAATCTGTTTTTCTTTTGCATAGTATCTTTTATAGAAAGTTACAAAATCAAAGGAATAAAAAAATAAAAAATAAAAAAGTAATTGGTTTATATAAATGAGATGTATTTTCTACTAGTATCTTGTGGATGGAGTTTGGTAGGTTTCCATGTGTGTTTCAGTTTTTGATAAGTATTCCTGTGTTTCAAAGCAGAATATACATATTGTCAAAAATTCGTAATGAATTAAAATTGCAAAAATGGAAGTTAAACATGTAAATTTGTTTTCAGTATGATTATATTGCTATAAGGATTTTTTATCATTCCTAGATCTATGAATAACCTTTTTATGACTTAATGATTATATGTGGCTTGAAGTGAGCGAATCCTGTAGATTTTAAAGAAGACAATACTTCATTAGATCTCATAGAAAATTACTAAGCGCTTTAACAAATAAAACCACATCATTTGAACATTTCCGACAACAACAACAACAACAATAACTAAAATGGCTAACACATATAACTAGATGGGAGAATAATGATATCATCAAAATTCTAACATTCCATGCTAGCTTAGACAAAAAGTTAGGAAGGAAACTTCTATAAATAGTAGAAAAAGGATAAAACTTCTATAAATAGTAGAAAAAGGATAAAACTTCTATAAATAGTAGAAAAAGGATAAAACTTCTATAAATAGTAGAAAAAGGATAAAACTTCTATAAATAGTAGAAAAAGCTATCACAGGACATGAGAAGCTCAATTTCCTAAAGATAGGTTTCATAAATTTCAAGTAGCATTAATACTTTTGGGTCAATGAATACTGAATGTTTACTATGTGAAAACAACTAATATTACTAGTTTGTTGTCTTCCATTTCTGGCCTGCTAAAGACATGCTCTCAAACATCACCATACCTTTTTTTTTTCATTAAAGAGAATACATAAACAAAAATATTACAGTGCACTAGACAAAATATGTCTCTGCAAGCACAGGTAGAAGGTAAGAATAGCATTGTCTTGAGAAGGACAGACTTAGTTTGAAAAGGACAGTTCATTGTATATTATTACTGCGAATGAAGATGGCTGTGGAAGGAAGTCTGTTGGAGCTTGAGGCCTGCTGAAGCTGACTGGAGTGACAGCTGGAAGCAAGTTGAAGATTATGAAAACTGTAGTCATTGTCTGGCTTTTGGCTGCAACTGGAATAGATACTACACTTTGATCCTAGTCTGAATATGCTTGGATATTTACCCATGAACCCCCTTTCACTCAGCTTGTCTTAGCTGGTCTGTGGCACAGAATGCTTGGATATTCATCAATGCCCCTCCTCAATAGGACAGGATGACACAAGATCATGGGGAACTGAGTGTACATGCTCGGGTTAAGTGTCAAAATTTACACAGCACCCACATATGCATGATCTGGCACTAAGCTTGTTTTAGCTGGTCTGTGTCACAAAACACTTGGATATTTAGCCATTTCCCCCACTGGGGCAAGATGAGGCACAAGTTCTTTTTATTTAAGGTGGAGACACTAGCATGTACACTCAGCTTATTGGTCAAAATTTATTTCGCATATATGGGATCAAGCTGTAAGCTTGTCTTGGCTGGTCAGTATTTACCTTGCCCTCCACACCTCTGAAGTGAGTTGTGACACAAGGTCGGTATTTAATGTGGGGGGGGGGGGACACAAGCACATACACTCAAGTGTAGTTTTTATTTTTACCCATCTCCTGCATACATGATAACAGGGTACTAAACTTGTCTGAGCATCTCGTAGCTGATCTGTGGCATGTCATGTTTATCTTTGTTGCTTTTGAGACCTCTTTATAACATTAATCAGTTTTAAAACAATGCTGTTTAAGATTTTCTTTGTCAATTGTTTTTAAAAATATGGAAGTGCTGACAGGATATGACTTGTAGGCCTAATTTTCTGTCCTTTGTGGCTCTTTTATACTTTTTGGCCATCTCTCCTAATACATGTTCTCGATACAAAGATCATTAGGTCAGCTATTCACTGCTTTCTTCTGTCTCTCTTGCTTTTAACATGTCCTGTGAGTGTTGAATTTTCAATTCTGAAGAAAATTTAAGGAAGGAAACTCTTATCAGTGCTAGAAAAAGAGATCACAGTTAATGGAATTGAGAAATTGAGAAAAAGATTTGGACAAAGAATTTTCTAAATTCCAACCGACAGTTATGCTAACAGTTTTAAGTATGGGAACAGCTAGAAAAGAGGATTGAATGCATCAATGTATAACAGTAAAACAAATGAGGAAAGCAGGAGAGTCCATAATAAAAAACATTGTGATAAAAATAACAAAAATGAAGAAACTAGTTTCAATGAATCAATATATAATAGTAAGAAGACAAGGAAGGCAAGTAAATGCAGAGAACCAAATATTGTAAAAAAAAGCAACAAAGATGAAGAACCTGGTTTCAATGAATCAATGTATAATAGTAAGAAGACGAAGAAGGCAAGAGAGTGCAGAGAACCAAATATTGTAATAAAAGCAAGTCATGCAGCCAAGATGTGTTTTATAACATGAAACTACCAAGAAATTATTACTAACAATGAAGGAAGAAGGCTGAGAGAATTTAATACTTACACAATATATTGCAATCAGGAAAACAGAGGAATGCAGCAAGTAACGTACTTGACAAGTTTGTACAAATGGATCTAGAAATAAAAACTACGAAAGTGAAAAGATTCATAAAAGTGTAAGAAATGCTGAAAACAACAAAAGGCATGAAACAGAAGAAACATTTTTTTCCACATGCTCAAGAGTTGTAACAGTGAAGATAATATCAGCTGTTTCCTTATAAAGAAACATTTAGCATTCATTGACTAAAAAGGCAGTGATACCATTAACTTAAATTCATAAAATTTTTCTCTTAAAACAATAGGTTTCTTAATCTTTTGCCTGTTGTTGCTCTTTTCAGTGTTGATAGGGTGTTTCCTTTCTAACCATTTTTTTTTTCTTGGAGAACCTGATACTAACAGGCTAGATACAGGGAAGGAGAGACACGGGAAAGCAATGGATAACATATTTGAAGCAGCTAATAATGATGGAACGAGGATTGCATGGTGTAACAGGAAAAGGTGTGCTAAGAGCGACCAGGGATAGGCATACATGGAAAGGCATGATCACCTATGCCCTGAAAGGACAATTCACATAGAAGAAGAACATATATGTCAACTATAAGAAATTATAATGTGGGTATAAAATGGGGGATCAATTCCATATTATGATCAATATATAAACTGATCCCTCATTTTGTGGCCATGTCAGTTTCTATATATTTATATTCTAGATTTATGGTCTTGAACTAGTGGATGGCAGAGCAGGGTTTTGGGTGGTGTAACAGGAAAAGGTGTGCTAAGAGCCACCAGGGATAGGGAGACATGGAAAGGCATGATCACCTACGTCCTGAAAGGACAAGGCACATAGAAGAAGAACATATATGTCAACTATTTATAAGAAATTATAATGTGGGTATAAAATGGGGAATCAATTCCATATTATAATCAATAAATAAACTGATCCCTCATTTTGTGGCCATGTCAGTTTCTATACATTTATATTCTAGATTTATGGTCTTGAACTAGTGGATGGCAGAGCAGGGTTTTGGGTGGTGTAACAGGAAAAGGTGTGCTAAGAGACACCAGGGATAGGGAGATATGGAAAGGCATGACCGCCTGTGTCCTCAATGGACAGGGTACATAGAAGAAGTCTTGAAAATCACCATTTTGATTATGTTATTATTTTCCCTCTTAAATTAGATGTGCTATCCATTTTAGTTGTTGCTTCTGTTGGATTTCAAGTCTTGTAGTTTCTTTTATTTTGTACAGTTCTTTGTAATTCTGTAATGCCATGTCATAATGTTCAAGGAAGAATATTCATGTCTAAGACCATTCATTCACTCAAAACCATTTTTAATCATTAATCTGAGAAAGCTGTCACATATAGTTGACAGTTTAGACATTTCTGAACAGTTTGGGCACCATGCAGAACACTCACATGAAAGTCCTGATCTGATGACAATATTTAAGGGCTTGAATTATGTTCTTTGGTATATATATATATACCACCTTGCTTTTTTAGACAAAATTATATCTTCTACTTCTTCTTCTATGTGCCCTATCCTTTCAGGACGTAGGCGATCATGGTGGTTCCACGTCTCTCTATCCCTGGTGTCTCTTAATATGTTTTCTCCTGTTACTCCACGCAAACCCCGTTCTGTCATCCACCTGATCAGGCCCTTCAAATATGTTATCCACTGCCTTCCTCTGTCTCTTTTTCTTTCTATCTGGCCTGTCAGTATCAGGTTCTCCAAGCCCTCCTTTCTCATTGCATGTCCCAGAAACTTCAGTTGTCTCTTCCTGATGCTCACTATTAGCTTTTTTTTCAATGCCATTCTTTCTAAAACCTCATCATTGCTCACATGTTTGGTCCATGATATCCAAAGCATCCTTCTGTAAAACCACATTTTCACTGCTTCAAGTTGTTCCTCATCTTTGATGATATTGTCCAGCATTCACTGCCATATTGAAGAACTGACATCACATAGCAATCTAGCACTCTCTTGTTTGTTTCTTGGGAAATTTTCTTGTGTCTTTGTACTTTACTCAGATTCTGGAATGCGTCCTTTGCCATGCCAATTTGATTTCAGATCTCTGTGTCGCGCTTTCCATCTCCTGTTAGAACACTTTCTAGGTATTTAAATTTTTGTACTTGCTTGATTCTAGTATCCCTTAACTGTATTTGTTCTTTTTGCTGATGACAATGCATTCAGTTTTCTTGGAGTTTATTTGTAGTCCTTTTTTGTCACTCTTCTCAACTACCTTCTGTAGGAGGTCTTGTAGTTTTCTTTCCGTGTCTGCAATCAGCACTGTATCATAGCACAGCCTAAAATGAGTCACACCCCTTCATGGAAATTTAGACAGAAATCATATAGTTTTATTTGTGGCAGAGACAACATAAATACCAGTTACCTTATATTTCAAAATCTTTCTTTTCCCATCGATTCTCATTTTTATTGTGCATTGAATTATTTATCATACAAATTTCACTTTCAAATTGTCTTAGTTTCATTTATGAGCAGCTGTCTTAACCCAACCAAATTTCTCCAGAATGAATCTCAGTGGTCACTTAAAATTATTAGACAGTTTGTTCAAATTGCAATTTTAGCTTAAAGATGGCTTCCTTCCTTAATTACACTTCATTTCAAAGGTTAATGCACACATAAGCCCTAGGCTACTTGATTAGTCTTATGTCAGTATAATGATACATATCTCTTTACTTCATATTAATGTTTCTTTTTTCTTTTTTCCAGAGAGCAAAGCTTTTATTATTTCTAGTAAAATTTTTATTCTTTTTGGCATCATAAAAGACTATTATAAATCAGTCACTCAACCAAAATAGAAAATAATGAAATTTTCAACTTATAAAAAGTGATTTTTATTATTTTTGATAATGCCAGTAGGCATGTAGTAAAATCGTACCAAAGTTCAATAATATTATGAAGGAACACAATTTCAGTTGAAAGTAGGAGGTTTAAAAAATTAGTGTGAATATTAGTAAAGAAATATAATAAATTTTGATAAGTAAATTTACTAATAGTTTTTAGAAAATATTGTGTTTTATGGTTTACTGATATATGAAAGAAACATAAAACTTTTTTTTTATAAATACATAAATATACATTGATAAATATCTTAAATCTCTTTGCTGTAAATTTCTTTTTAGGATTATATTCCTTAAAATATACAAAAAAAGAATTAATGACTTTTTTTTACTAGAATAATAGAAATGACCAAAAATATACCAAGTCAAAAAATAGTCATTGTATTTCTATTCTATTTATATTACTTGAAATAGCTATACCTTCAACGACATACGTTCCAGTGACTTCACCCAAAGAGTTGTGGGTTCAATACCAGGCTACAGCAATGGTGAACAAATAACTTAGAGAGTTGGGTTTAGAGGGAAATTATTACATGGCTACCAGAAGTGGCATCGCACATGGAATGAGACTGATATACCCCAGTGATTGAAATAAGGTGTTCGGTTTGATATTCCTAGCATCTGAAAAAGGCCAGAGCATACAAAAGTCGAAACAGTGTAAACATGGCAATAAAGATGAGGACAACAGTCCAGACACTGGAAATGATGTACTGAAATAACTCTACAAAATGTTAGCTCAATAAACTAGTGTCCATGGAGCAGATTAGCCAAAACTTATTTGCTCTGGGATGCTAAAAGGGGATCACACTTTCAAAATCTCAGTGCAAATAAATTTTAGATTTTGCTCATTGTAAATTTTGGCGCTATTTTTCAAATGCAATTGTGTTAAGAGATTCAGACCAAAATTTAATAGTGCTGGATAGTGAAATATAACTTAATTATCCACTTAGTAAATGGCAACATTGAGTTCAGTCTTGTAAATTGGTTGTTTCACTAAGTGAAGGTACATTGGACAAAAAGAAGGACCAATTCAAAGAAAAATTTGTCGATATTTATCAAAAAGATGAAAATGACAACATTTCAATTTGAGTTCACAGTCTGGAAAGTATGCTTCATAAAAAAGAAAGAAATGCCAGAAGCTTTTATAAATTTAGAAAAAAAAGCTACAATATATAAAACATGACTTTGGGTAATTTTACAATAATCTGCCTAAAATCACAGAGTTAAAAATGTTCTATTCTTTGGACTTCCTTATCACATTCTAGTTTATTCATCTTTATTGTTTTATCATGTTTTATTATATCAACAGACTATCTTCCTCATTTTGTTACTATTATACATTGATTCATTGAGACCAGTTTCTTCATCTTTGTTGTTTCTATCACAATGTTTTGCTCTATGGACACTGCAGCCTTCCTCATCTTGTTACTAGTATACATTGATTCATTCAAACCAGTTTCTTCATCTTTGTTGTTTCTATCACAATGTTTTGCTCTATGGACACTGCAGCCTTCCTCATCTTGTTACTAGTATACATTGATTCATTCAGACCAGTTTCTTCATCTTTGTTGTTTTTATTACAATGATTTGTCCTCTGGACACTGCAGCCTTCCTCATCTTGTTACTATTAAACATTGATTCATTCAGACCAGTTTCTTCATTTTTGTTGTTTTTATCACAATTTTTTGCTTTCTGGACACTTCTGCCTTCTTCATCTTGTTACTATTATACATTGATTCATTCATAAACATTTGGTATTCCTAGACTGAACAACCAGCATTACTCAAGTTATGCTTCTTCTTTCTACCTTCTTCTCCTCTCACGATCACAGTGTAGCCTTTGTTCCCCTTATTTTTAATGATAATGCTAACAATAACTATTTCTTTAGAAGTAAATATTCAACATTTCATTAACTAATGGTACTTTTGTTTGAAATTTATAACTCCTTCTGTTGAAATAATTTTTCAGGAATATAGTTTTCTGCCAAGTTTCCTTCCTTACCTTTTATTTGAAGAACTGTATGATATCATTTTGATTATGTCATTAGTTTTTCTTTAAGTTACATGCGATATTAAAGAATACGGAATAAAATGAAACAATTCTGAAAATGGAAACTTTTAAGAAAATCCTAAAGATTGAAGAATTTCCCAGCCGATGGCTTCTTTAATTACTGTGTATTGTCTGCCTTATGAGATTGTGCATATTCATATGAAATCATTTTTCTTAAACCCCAAAAAACATCTTTTCTTTTTCAGCATGTTATTTAAAAGAGCCAATTACTCACTCTAGCATCGGTACAGCAACAGTTTGTTTAAGTTTTAAAAATTTATAATAATGAATTTTTTTTGCATCCAACCAAACACAGATAATGTTTTATTCAGTATCTCTATTTTAAGTTACGTAGTCTTGCATCTGTACAGAATGTTTTCATTTTGGATAAACTTATTTTTCATTGACACACATTTTGGATAATAGTCACAAAGGGTTATTGACATCAGAATCAGTTAATTCCTGTCATAGTTTCTATAGATGTGGGTTTGAACACATAATAAATAGACAACATCTGTAGACACAATAAATTGTTAGTTCTGTGATGTTTGTTGATTTGCTGAAGATCCTATTGTTACTCCTACATTCAAATCTTATACCTTTGAGCATGTATATCACTTTGCTAAGTCTTTTGGTCATAATTCCATCTTCTGAGAACTTTTTTCCACCTTATAATTTCTGAAGAAAATTGTGTCTCCTGGTTTGAAAATTTGGTTGCAAATTTTTTTTTTCTAACTCTCTTTTTATTGCACTAGGCAACATCCTGTCAAACACTGACCGAATTTTTCTCATGAACATCAGTTTGGCTGGTGGTTAGCCTGAATCTATGCTCAGATTAGGAATAATTCTGTAAACTGCTAAAAACTTTTACATATTCCTTTCATCAGTGTCCAAGCCTTGATTCTTTCTTAGAGCTCTTTTAAGTGTCTACGAATCTTTCTGCTTGCCTATTTGATCTTGGGTGGTAAACAGAGGTCATAATGTAGTCTATGGACAAAGATGTGCAGAAATTCTTAAATTCTCTGCTGGTAAAGTGTGTCTTGTCACTAACTAAAGTTTTTGGTACACCAAAATGACTAAAAAACTTATTTTGCACCTTCATAGTATGTGCAGATATTGGATGCCTACACTTGACACCTTGAGAAACTGTCCACATTTATAAGGTAGTAGTAATCATTCATTGGTCCAACATAGTGTATGTGTAATCTCATCCATAGAACATCTATTTTAGGCCATGGCTGAATTTTCATTGGTGGTGCTTTTGCTGCAAGTTGACAACATCTACATTCTTTTACCATTTTGTCAATCTCCTGGTGCATCCTGGGCCAATGCATATAGTTATATATTAATGATGTCATTCTTGACATGCCCGGATGACCTATATAAAATTCCCTCAAGATTATCGTTTGCAGTGTATATGGTATTATTATATAATAGCAATTGCTTGCAGATTGAGAAAGGTGATATTTTCGATCCTTTTTAATTTTTTTTTTTCAGCCATACCTGTTTCTTCATTTTTTTAATGAATTCGTCCTTGTCAGCTGCTTTTTCTCATCCTATCACCAAAGTTAAGCAACATCGTGCCTGGTCAGTACTTAGATGGGTGACCATTTGGGAATACCGGGTGCTGTAAATGTAAGGACCAAGAACGGTCCACCGGTCCTCCAGGTTTGGGGGTTAGATGCAGGGCTAACAACCCTGCCACATAAAAAAACAGTTTGTTAGTGAAACAGTAACAAAAAGTTACTGCCCTACACACCATTGGGTGTATAAAGGGTGAGAGGATGAGAGCTATGGGTAACTCTCAAACTGTGTTGCATAGTAGTACTGATAATCTTTTTCATCCCTTTAAGGAAGCTATCACTGTGTCTTCTAATGGCTCTGCAAATTTTGTAATCAACCTAGACAAACCGTCAATATGTCCTAGTTTTTTCAAGGGTAGGTATTCCATCTTAAAGTCGTAGTTTAACAAGATTATTCCGTAATGCTGTAATCTGTTAGGAGTGGGTGTGAATATACCTTTTCTTGATCCAGTAATTGTTAACAACGGTCTATGATTAGTCTGTAGTATGAATTTCTTTCCATTGATGAATCTGTGAAATTTTTAACCGCATAAATTATGGTCAGGCTTTCTTTCTTGATCTGGCTATAACTTTTTTCTGCAGGAAGCAGGGTTCTAGAATCATTGGCTATGGGCTTTGTAGTCCTATCTTCAAACTTATGTAGAATTACAACATTGATTCCATATTTATATACTACAATTATTTCTTTTTTCGGGTCAAAATGTGCTAACAATGAATCTGATACCAGGCAGCTTTTTATTTTCCGGAAAGCATCTTTGCATTCTTTAGACCAAATCTATTTTGCACCCATTTTCAATAAGTCATTCAGTGGGGCTCTAATATCATACATTTTGTGAATGTAGATATTGTAATAGTTGGCCAAGCCTAAAAACACCTGAAGATAAGTGACGTCGTTTGGTGGTGGCATATTTTTAATAGCTTTGGCCCTTTCTTGGACCAGTCTTCTTCTATTCTCATCGATTATTTGCCCCAAATATTTGATCAGCTTCATGGAGAACTCAGCATTTATCTGAACTTAGCTTGAAGGCATATTCATCAATCTTCTGGAACACTGTTGTGATATGTTTTTTGTGCTGTTCATTGTTTTCGCTCTTTGGCAGGATGTCGTCCAGGTATGATGGGGTAAATTTTAGTCCCGCTAACATGGTGTCCATTATTTGTTGAAACAAACTGGGAGCCACCTTTAACTCAAATAGGAGATGATTTAGCTTTTAGTGTACGTTGTGTGTATTAATTGCTAATAACTTTGAACACTGTTCATCTACGTTCACTTGTAGATATCCGTCAGACAGATCAATTTTAGAAAACACTTTGCCACCATTCAGTTTAGAAAAAACATTTTCCTGTGAAGATAACTGGCATGTGTGGTTTTTCAGACAGTCATTTAATCCGGATGAAAAATCTGCACAAACTCAAATCTTTTTCTTCTTTTTCCATACACACACTATAGGCACAGCCCAATCTGAGTAGTCAACTCCAGAAATTACACCCATTTTCTCTAACCATTCCAGTTCTTGATTTGTGGAGTCTAAAGCTAAAAATTAACGTTTTTTTTTGGTTTGAATACTGGTCTTATGTTGTCTTTAAGTTCAAACCTGACCTCCAGTAAACACACCTAAAAATTTGTTTTTCAGATCAGAAATAAATTTTTATTTTTCTTCAGATTTAATCTTTACTGACACATCCAATTTGTTGCAAAATAAATTTACTTGTAATTCCCATAAATCAAAAAGCACAATCCAGTCTGTACCAAATAAACTTGTTGTGTCTTGAAGAACAAAGACTTTAAATTTGAAAGTCTTCTTCTTAAATGATACGTTGCAGCTAAATTCACCACTGAAGTTTAGCTTTTCCCAAATACTTTTATAGTTATTTTTTTGGTACTCGTCAATGATGGACAACCTATTTTCTTTCATGTTTGTTCCTTCACAATAGAATGTCATTTCCAGTATTCAACAATAACTTCACCATATGACCATTTATTTACATATTTATGTATTTTCGCATTGTTTCATTTTACATTTATCAGCCCCTCGCATTCCTCAGACATCTTCTGTTGCATAATTTTAGGGTCTTGATCCATAATTGTCAGAATCCTTGATCTGATGTCTTTGTCCTTTGCCACTATAAGTCACTGGACAAAGAGTAAATATTTAAACATGTCGACTGAAAGGTCGCCTAATTTAAACAATTCCCATTGACGTTGCCTGCATAAGTCACAAAGTTTTCATTCTCTTGTTTTACAATGTTTAAACTCTTATATCGACTATGGAATAAACTGTTTCTTTCATCAAACATTTCTGACAAAATCTTTATTGTCTCCTTGAATGAGATTTCCTCCAGCTTTTTAGGTAAAATTCAGTTTGTGTCTTCAGTGTTCTCCTCTGTACCTAATTTTTGAACTAACAACATAATTTTCTTCTCCTCAGAAAACTGTTCGAGCCTTTTCACAAAAATCATCTCATGCCTATAAAAATTGAGAGGGAAAGTTACCCTATTGTCTGGGTCATACTTGAATTCTGGTAAAAAATTTGATATTCCTTCAGGGGGAAAAAGTCTGTAGCCCCATTCTTATATTGTTTTAGACATTATGGTTTCACACAATAGCTTAGTGTCTTCTGCTTGTTGTTTATGTAATTGCATCAGTTCATTTTAAAAAAATTTTCTAATTTTTCAAATTTTTCTTGTTGCTGTAACAACTGTTGCTGTTGTAATTGCAAATGCAAACTAGCATGTAATGCTTCCGTCAATTCATCCAGTTCCATTTGCATTGACAAATTTCACTGAGTATTTTCAATGTAAATTGATCAAATCCATAATTACTAATGTTGTATGTTTTTACAAACGGTGTCTTCGGGGTCTTTCTCGCTGTGTGTTGGAATCAAATCTCTTGTTGTTGCTGTCATATCCTTTAAGGAGGTTAAAAACTGATAGGTGGTACTTGAACAGCAACATGTGCATAGATGAAATAATAGTGGTTTATTTTAAAGAGATTAAACTATGGCAAGACAGGGAATCTGGTGACAGGCTAGTAATTGCAAAAGTCAATTACTTGCCTGCCACCAGATTTAAATATTTTAAATGGAACCTTTATATCAATGGTAAATGATCCTCTTAAAAGCTTGGTTGTAACAAAAGACGCAAACACTTTCCAAAACTGAAATTTCACCAATAGATTACCGGAATTACCGTCTGGTGGTCTGCCATTGGCTTTATTCATTACATCTTTCTGAAATCTACCGAGAGCATTACTACCAATGTTTACTATCAGTAACTGGACAAAATGCACATTAAGTTAACTGGTACTGGTTTATCGACAAGGTGTCAGTTCGTGGCAATGCTCAGCTACATGTTGCCGTGATAACATTGCAAAAGCTCACTGACTTTGGATACCAGCATTGGTAAAATCATAATTAACAATTAAGATTTACAAGCTGGTTTGAGTAACAGGGAAGACATGTAATCACAATAATAATTTCTCACCCCCCCCCCAAAAATACTAGTAGATATCAACAGTGATATCTTTTTCAAAAAATCACTTTCTTCTGTCTCCATCAAGAAAAGAAAAACAATTTTTAAAATACTGACCATTTCTGCAAGTTCATTGGGAATTTTTCCAAGGACTTGGGTTTTAGTATAAAGAGCTAGAAATCTCCAAAGATACTTCCAAGATTTCCCTAACATTGTTTAAAAGATGGTATTGGTAACTTTTGCATCAACCTAATTTATGTAATTTGCTAAAACTATAAAAATGATGAGCATTCAGTAATGTTTGAAGATCATTTTAAGTGACTAATGTTTCAGCTCAACTTAAAACATGTTTTTTTTTTGTCAGATAAAACATTTTTCAAAATTTTCCAGAAGGCAAGTTAGATCTTTATTAGATTTTGCTAGATATTTTTATTTTTATGTGTAAAAAAAATAAATATTAATGTGTCAAATTAGAAAAATAGTGCAATATCAATGATAGAATGACAAAAAGCAGATCACACTTAATTCAAATATAAAACTAGTTTCAGGTGAACAGCTCAAGGGTATTGCTCCAATGCTAAGTATGGTTAGTTTTCTGTGTTGTTCAATTTTCTAGTCAAACTTGAAGATGCCATTTTTAGTTATCTCATTAGCCTGTGTCAGTAGCTTGGATTATATGCCACTAAAAATCTCAGACATGTCATTGTTCATTACATAACTCATCCGTGTATATTCACATGTTTCTTGACAGATCAAGATTCTTTGTTTTGGTTTGTGTGCCTGGTTTCTGTCTATTCTGAATACATTGTCATCACCGAGTCACAAGGGAACAAATTTCATTTTGCTTTGCATTAAATACCAAGCCACATGGCTATTGGATAGTATAGAATATGTCTGCTGGGTGAAGCACCTGTCCGTTTATTTGTCAGTTATATATTGTCCACGGTAGTCCCGTATGCCAATACACAGAATATTTCATTGCAACTTGATAGCCTTTTGTAATTGCATCTACTTCCCCTGCTTCCAAGTGCAGTGTTGCTCCCCCATCTTGGTTTCAGGTATCCAATACGAATGTAAAACATGTCTCGAGTCATCAGGATATCCCTGGCCTCATATTTCACAATCAAATAAAGGCCATGAACATATTTTGCCATTCTATCAAAGTACAATCTAACTATGCTATTTCTGATTTAAGAATTGCTATAACTTTTATCCAAGCCACAAAAGTTAAGACACACAATTCAAATCTCTTAAACTTTGATTTTCATTATCTATTCTTTACAGTTTCCATGAAAGGCATTCTGGTATTATAGAATGGAAAACAGGTATTCTAGTATTTTAGAATAAAAAAAATCATAT
Source organism: Ascarosepion bandense (assembly GCA_037127315.1). Lineage (NCBI taxonomy): Eukaryota > Metazoa > Mollusca > Cephalopoda > Sepiida > Sepiidae > Ascarosepion > Ascarosepion bandense. Next base: position 891,571 of record JBBBDQ010000714.1, read on the forward strand.
TTTGATATTATGGAATTAAAATAAAGGGAGAGGATTCTGATATTATAGATTGAAAACAGGTATTCTAGTATTTTAGAATGAAAAAAAGATCATAATTTAATAGAATAAAAAATTGGTATTCTAATATTATTAAAAAAATAAATTCTGATATTCTTAAACTTTGATTTTCATTATCTATTCTTTACAGTTTCCACGAAAGGCATTCTGGTATTATAGAATGGAAAACAGGTATTCTAGTATTTTAGAATAAAAAAAATCATATTTTGATATTATGGAATTAAAATAAAGGGAGAGGATTCTGATATTATAGATTGAAAACAGGTATTCTAGTATTTTAGAATGAAAAAAAGATCATAATTTAATAGAATAAAAAATTGGTATTCTAATATTATTAAAAAAATAAATTCTGATATTAGAGAATAAAAAAAATTAGTATTTTAGAATTAAACAAATGGTATTTCAATCTTATAAAATGAACAATTGTCTTAATTAAAGAAAGCTTAAAAACAATCAGGTATATTCAAGTGGTTTATTTTTACTCACATATATTTTCTAACAACAATTTGTGGCATAATCTTTGATGAGGTATTTTTGGCAGGATAATTAACTGTGATGTGCATTGTGACATATGGGTATTTTTTTTTAATCATTTCACCCCAATCAAGGCATTCCACTGCCACTATTGTGAAGGGGGTTACATAGGGGAAAGGGGCGAGAAAGAGTGGTTAGATATAGGAAATGTCAGGAGGAGGGTGATAGACGGGTAAAGATATAGATGGAAGAGTGTTTGAGAGAATGGATGCAAGTTAGTGTGTTAGGAGGTGTCTATTGACCTTATATTTAAACTCCTGGAGATTGTAGCTGTTGGGGAAGCAATCATGTGGAAGGGAATTTCACAGGCGGTTAGGGTTAGGGGAAAGTGATGAGAAAGAGTGGTTAGGGGGTTACATAGGGAAAGTGATAGGAAATATCAGAAGGAGGGTGATAGACGGGTAAGGATAACCAGGATGAGAGTTGCGTGAATGGGAAAAGTGTTTGAGGGAATGGGTGCGAGTTAGTGTGTTAGGAGGTGTCTATTGACCTTACATTTAAACTCCTGGAGATTGTAGCTGTCGAAGAAGCAAGTATGTGGAAAGGAAATTCCACAGGTGGGAAGTGTGAGAAAAGAAGCTGTTGGAGTAGAAATTGCATTTACATTTTATCAGTTTCACTGTAAAAGGGTGAGACCTAGTTGCTAATCTAGTATCTCATGCAAATTCCTACCTAGGGGACACCAGTGATCTAAGTTCATCAGAGCAGAAGCCATGAAAGTATTTATAGAAGCAGCACAAGGAAGCCACATCACGCCAGTGAGAGAGTGACTGCAGGCGGTCTGCCAAGTCAGTATCGGTCACATTACAGGTTCTCCATTGTACTTTGTCAAGAACCCTGAGGAGAATAGCAGGCAGGGGCACTCGACCAGATGTGGCAGCAGTATTCAATACACAGGCAGATGGTAGATTTTTATATGTGCAGGATAAACTCAGAATGAGAAATCAGAGAGCTGAGTTCAAATTCCAGTTGAATTTGTTGCATTCACAAATGCACAAATACTCTTGGGAAAGGGTATTAATTTCTCCCTTCATCTATTGGTTAAATAACACGACAGATTGGGTTTTATAGTCTTGGTTGACAATCAGTCTACCACAGAAAGTAATGCAACCTACTGCAGGAAATTTTTCTGTCCAGTGAGTCACATCTTTTACATGTATGTAAAACAAAATTCTTGATAATGGCTAAAAGTATAGCTGAAAAAGCTTGAAAGTACAAAACCTTTGGACAATTCTTATATCATTTGAGTTCTGAAAAGAAAAAAATTCACAAGAACACATGAAAAATTATATGCAAACTTAATGATAATACTTTGTCTGTCATTTTTAATAAAACCTGCATATATATATATATATATATATATATATATATATATATATATATAATGGTAGACTTTGAAAAACAAGAGCAACTCTGGCATCTACACTTCATTCATTTAGCAATGAATTAGAACACTCTCAGCTATTGGGCATGTATAATGATAATATACATGCTAAAATGTCTACTTCCTTCTACCGAGCTCCCCTAGCTCAGAGGTAGAATCGCTGACTGACGCCAATTTGGTCAGGTTTCAATTCTTGGTTAAAAAGCAATCGGCTGTCTAACCATATTGATGAGCTGTAATACAGCAAAACTGATCTGTCTGCGGATGACAATATATATATATATATATATATATATATATATATATATATATATATATATTATGATAAATGTTTTTTGTGTGTTTGAGTTGCTGTCCCTGGAATTATTAACAACTGGTGTATTCCAAGAAGTCCTACTAAGAAAAAATTGTGCCTCCCTGCAGGAATCAAACTTGTATCCCTTTTTTTCTCCATCAGCGAAATCACTTATAGCTGAGATGGGCCATTTCTAATTTGGCCATGGGAGACCATCTTAAAGAATCAAAGTAAAATTACTTCTACAAATCTATGTCTGCTAACTTCGTTTTTTACCACAAATATAAGCAATGCCACTAAAATAATTTTTTGCATTAATAATAAATAATAAATTAAAAATGCAATTAAGAAAATATACAAATATATATATCAACTAAGAACATGGCCACAATTTGCTGATCATGCATGACAGTAAAACATTCCTATAACTCTAGATATATACATAAAACAATCTATATATTAAGTTAAAGGTAAAATAAAATTTATTCTTTGGTAATAGCTAAAAGTATAGCTGAAAGTGCTTAGATAAATAAAACATTCAGAAAATTTTTATATAATTTATTTACTGAAAAGAAAAAAAATATAAGATCATATGATTTGGTTGGTTGGTTGTTTTTGTTTTATGGCATATCAGCCTCAGCAGGTCATTTATTGCCAACTAAATTTTATTTATTGTTGGTAATACCTTTTTTGCTTTCAACAATTTATTGTTGTTTTTATATAAGTTTTTTGTCTAGTAATACTTTTTTCTTTTTCGAGTATCAAGATTTATTGGTATTTGTTTTTAAGGGCAGAATCCCCAAGTCCTACCCTGTTATTTAACCCATAACTGGAGGGAAGGGATGGATGAAAACCTTTACCAAGGGTACCAGTGCTTAAAGGAATGCAGGGTATTCAACTGTAATTTGAACTCGGCTCACCGATTTCTCTTTCTAAGGCGATATCCACTGCACCACAACACACATCCATCACTAAATGCTTACAGCACCTGGTATTCCCAAGCGGTCACCCATCTAAGTACTGACCAGGAGATCATATGAAAAATTATGCAAAAAACTTCAGCACTACAACTTGTCTGTCATTTTTAACATAACTTGCATATATATATATATATATATATATAAATCTAAACTTATTTATAAATGGAACTTTCTGTGTATGTGTCTGTGTGTCCGTGTGTTCATTATTAATAGACTCCAAAATGGCTGAACCGATTTTCTTGAAAATTTACACAGTGTACTATAAGCGTCTGCGAGTGTTTTTAGCTAGATTTTGTGTCAAGGTACTCCCAATAAATATCAAAAATTGATAATCGAAAAAATCAGGTTATAGAAGGTTTGGTCTGATTTTAATCAAATTTGATACACTCATAGACAAAGACATAAGAAACGATATTCAGAAGTTTCAAGGTTTAGGTTCTTACAATAGTGTAGAAAATCGATAATATATATATATAAAAGGCAAGATGTTTGTGTGTGTGTCTGTTTATCTGCCTGTATATCTGTATTTTTTTCAGCCCTTTTATTTTAGTTTTTGCTTCGGGTTTGGCTCTAAGTAGGTATAACTGTAGTTCTTAGTCTCAGCCATGATACCATTTACTCAGAGGACTTATTTAGCTTCAAAATTCAGTTTTCAATGAAAACAACTTATTTGATATCGATACCAGGAAATCAAAATTTGACTTTCATCTATTCATTTTTCTTTCAGTCTACAGTTTCGCTTTAACTGGAAACAACTATTGCTTTTTAGTCTTTTGTGCCAACATCCAAAGAGTCTGAGCTCCAGGATCATGGATTAGTTTTAAAGCTTTCATTACACCCGAGTAACGCTGGATTATACTGCAAGTATATATATATATATATAACACACACACTCACACACACTTTTAAATCACTAAAGTTAAGCAAAGTTGAACCTGGTCTTTTCCTAGATGGGTGACCAGTTGGGAATACCAGGTGCTGTAAGCTTAGATGTGCACGTGATGTATGCGTCAAGAGTTGGAAATATTAATCAGAGAGCCAAGTTTCAGTTCCTGCTGATTTTGTTAAATTCCCTTACATGCAAATATCTATGTAAAAGGCATGAAACTCCCTCTTCTCTCTAAAGAAGCCATAGAAAATTTAACAGTTGAAATTTTCTAAGTACCGTTCACAAAGATGCATATACACATGCGAGCTTACAACCACATCAAGTTGACCATTCATTATATGATCACCAAAGTTAAGCAATGTAGAACCTGGTCATTACTTAGATTTGTGATTACTTAGCAATAGCAGATATTGCAAGAATTGATATGGAGGTGATCTAATGGATCATGGCACAGAATTGTTAATTAGTGAATCAAGTTTCTTTTGCTCATATACACTTGTGAAGGTTATGTATACACCTCTTCTTCCTCTAGCTATATGTTAAGTAGCAAGACTTGTATAACTAAATTATTATTTACCAAAAAATGATTTTTACAATCTAAACCTATTTTCTGGCTTTAAATAATTGGCAAAGAGTTCAAAATAACTGAACTGACTGTCAATCAGTCATTTACCTGGTCTTGTTGAAGACTACAAATAAATTATATGCACAAGCTCAGATTTGATTATGACACTTATACTTGGATTAGGAGTAACTACAAATAAATAACATCGACATCAGATTTCATTAGGAAAGTTATACTTGGATTAGGAGTGATGACAAATAAATAATATACACAATCTCAGATTTTATGAGGACACTTATACTTTGATTAGGAATGACTACAAATAAATAATACACAAGATCACTTTTATTAGGACACTTATACTTTGATTAGGAATGACTACAAATAAATAATACACAAGATCACTTTTATTAGGACACTTATACTTTGATTAGGAATGACTACAAATAAATAATACACAAGATCACTTTTATTAGGACACTTATACTTTGATTAGGAATGACTACAAATAAATAATACACAAGATCACTTTTATTAGGACACTTATACTTTGATTAGGAATGACTACAAATAAATAATACACAAGATCACTTTTATTAGGACACTTATACTTTGATTAGGAATGACTACAAATAAATAATACACAAGATCACTTTTATTAGGACACTTATACTTTGATTAGGAATGACTACAAATAAATAATACACAAGATCACTTTTATTAGGACACTTATACTTTGATTAGGAATGACTACAAATAAATAATACACAAGATCACTTTTATTAGGACACTTATACTTTGATTAGGAATGACTACAAATAAATAATACACAAGATCACTTTTATTAGGACACTTATACTTTGATTAGGAATGACTACAAATAAATAATACACAAGATCACTTTTATTAGGACACTTATACTTTGATTAGGAATGACTACAAATAAATAATATATAGAATCTCAGATTTTATTAGGACACTTGCACATAACATCAGAAATTGGCAGTTGAAATTTTTAGGGCATATAATAAAGAACAAGAACTGAAAAACTTTGATACTCACATGGTATATTGAAGTCAACAGGTTCAGAGAAAAACAATTCATAACCTATCATATGAGCTTGTGCAAATGGATGATGGAACAAAGTTTAAGAGAGATAGCAAAAAGAAAATGCTTAACTAATATCTACAGTACTGTGCAAAAGTATTAGGACAAGAATTATTTTATCTTTTATGAGGCACCAAAATAAAGTTTTAAATTACCCCTGTCCTAATACTTTTGCACACTACCGGTAGTGTGCCAAAGTATTAGGACAGGTGTGATTTTCCTAAAAATCTCACTGAAATTCAAATACAGGTGAAAAGCCAAGTAAATTGCTAACAAATATTGATTATTTAAAACTCGGTTTAAAAGAAATGTATTAAAAAGAAGTTATATTTTTCCTATTTTCTATTAAACAAGTTATTTTGAAACTACTCATTATTCTATTATCCTTGGATATGACTAACTTTTTTCTTATTCCCCCCTCTCGAATTGATAAATCTAATGTTACTTTGCAAGACACACTTTGGGAACAAATACAAGCTGCTTGGCATGAGATACCATTAGATACATTGAAGCAGGTTGTGATGTCAATGCCTGACAGAATGAAGGCTGTGATCAAAGCAAAAGGCTATTATACTAAATATTAAATTTATTTTGCAACAAGTATTTTTTTCTTGTTAAAGCATTTTTTGAGTAAATCAAATAAAATTACTTTAATTAAATTGTTTATTTTCTGTCAATATGCCTAATAAAAGATAAAATAGTTCTTGTCCTAATACTTTTGCACAGTACTGTATATATACTAGGTGCGATTGGTAAATTGTCGTAATTAATTTGATGCCTCATAAAAGATAAAATAGTTCTTGTCCTAATACTTTTGCACAGTACTGTACAAAGGAGAGTAAATAGATGGAGAGCCAGCCATGATTGCCTGCAATTCTGAAGGGACATGAAATACAGAAGAAAAATGTTTTCATTGTAAAACTGGTATTAACCAAATCTTGGTAAATTTTTCAGGATATTGTTATTATTCATTACTTATATAAATGAAGTGAATTGTCTTTATAAGGAATTTCAATAATAACTGATTAAGTGGTTTGTTATTTGATTGTGCAACCCAAACATTATTCCTCATATTGTAACTAAACCTTTTTTTTTTTTCATTTCACTCCAAGCAAGGCAATAAAGCCACTAAAACACATGGGGTTACTGAGTGTAAAAGACTATGAAAAAACAGAAAATATTAAGGAGACAGAACAATAAAACAAGAAAAATTAAGAAGAAAAAAATATAATGATTGATATTGCATTTAATTTTTTGAAGATCAAAGTTGACGAGGAAGCAAGAAGCCAGAAGAGAATTCCACAAGAAGTGTGAGCGAAGAAACTGTTACCAAAGAACTTACCATTACATTATTATAAATAATAAATTATTATGCCAATCTAGTACTATGTTTAAATTCATGATATTGAGGAATGAAAGAGGAAAGCACATCAGAATAATCACCATTAAAATATTTATAGAAAAGGCAGAGGGACACTACACTATGGTGGTAGAAAAAGTATAGTTATTAATATTTAATTTTTAATTTCAGAAAGATGAAATTGCCATGGACCATGAGAAAAAAAGAGAAACAATACGATTCCAAGTTATGTGAATACATCATTGAAAATTATTAAAAATGGTCAGAGAACAATCCAAAGCATGAAGTTGCAGGATAAAAGCAAGAAAATAAAAATGCCTTGAGGAATGCCATGGAAAGAAAATAAAAAATTTGATGGGTCATCAGCAATAAAAGTTTACTGACCAGCAAAAAAGGTTTTGCAAAGGTAAACCAAGACAAGAGCTGCAGATCGGAACATTAAAGATCTGGACATGGGCATGATTAAAGAGAATTCAAAAAAGCAACTTCAAACCATGGAAAAAATTATAGAGAATGGAATAAGGTACTTAACAGTGACCCTAAAGAAGGATGGTGACTCTAAAGGAGGAGTCTGCAGGTTTAAAAAATGGAAGGGATAAGTGTATGAGTGCCATGGGACAAAATTGTGATAAGGACTACTGGACAATTGTCTAAGGTAGGTTACTTTTGTTTTAATACTAAACTGCTTGATACTTTCCAAACAGACCTTGAGTTTAACCTTCTATATTTTAATTTTATCATTTGTTTCAATCTATTTACATATATTTAATATATGAAGAATAACATACCTATTGTGAATATTGTGGGATTCTTTTTTCTGTTAATAACATACACAAAGCCACTTAAAATTTTCTTAACATTCATTATTTGTTTGTAAATACTAATACATCGGTTTGATATTCCTTGCCAATTTAATTGATAGTCTTCAATGAATGTGATAAGATTAGGCAATGTATAAAAATTTTCACTTATATGGTAATTAATTCCTGAAACATGTATAAATTAACTTATCTGCCATAACAACAGAATATATTAATTAAAACATTTAAGATGGTTGCAGGGTATAATACATATAAAATGTAGCAGGATAATTATAATAATAAAATGTGCATAAAAATATGTGCACTGTTGTGCAGTGGATATTGGCTTGGATTGATAAACCGGAGAGCCGAGTTCGAATTTCACTTGAATTCATTGCATTCACTGACACGCAAATACCCTTGGGAAAGGTATTAATCCGTTTCTTCCCTCCAGTTATGGGTTAAATAACAGGACAGATTGGGTTCTATAGCCTTGGCCAGCAACCAGTCTACCGCAGAAAGCAATGGCAACCTACTGTGGGATAATCATATGCCCAGTCAGTCATGTTTCGTTTGAGACATGATCGCCCAAGCGTGTATCACCTATGGCAGATAAATGATATAAAAATATGAACTACTTCTTTATTCAGTCAGTTAATTGCCATATATGATACATGCTTGGGCAATCATGTCTCTTGTGAGACATGACTGACTAAGCAGAAGATTTTCCCAGAGTAGGTTGCCATTACTTTTTGTTATAGACCAGTTGCCAATCTGTCCTGCTATTTAGCCCATGGCTGGAGGGAGAGAGATGGATTAATACCTTTTCCAAGAGTATTTGTGCATAAGTGAATGAAATGAATTTAACTGGAATTTGATTAGTAATATTAAATTTATATTGTTGTTGTAAAAGCTCTGATATAAATAATAAATAAAGAATTAGTGAAAGCAAAGAAACACAGTGATGTAAAGGATTGTGTTCAAGAGGAATTGAAGAACTGACATCAGATTATAGTAGAGTTCATTACATTCACTTACATGCTTATATCCTTGGCAAAGGTATGAATCTGTAGTGTAGGGAGCTGGTTAATGTTTCTTTGATTCAGCCTTGTGTCAGACTTAACCAAAACTACCTCCTGCTTACAAGATTTATGCAGAATTATCATCAGAATATTGTTGGCAGGTTGGAATATATGGAATTGTGTGGAATATTATAAGAATAAGATACACACTTTGCATTTTAAAATGGAAATTTATTTAAGGGAAATACTAATATAAGTTGTAGGAGTTAATCTAAACTTATTTATAAATGGAACTTTGTGTGTGTGTGTGTGTGCGTGTGTTCGTTACCTATAGACTCCGAACTGGCTGAACCAATTTTCTTGAAAATTTACACAGTTGCACTATAAGCATCTGTGAGTGTTCTTAGCTAGGTTTTGTGTTGAGGTGTCCCCGATAAATATCAGAAATCGATAATCAAAAGAATCGGGTTATAGAAGGTTTGGTCCAATTTTAATCAAATTTGATACACTCATAGACAAAGACATAAGAAACGATATTCAGAAGTTTCAAGGTTGCAGTTCTTACAATAGTGCAGAAAATTTGATATCGATACCAGGAAATCAAAATTTGACTTACATCCATTCATTTTCCTTTCAGTCTACGGTTTCACTTTAACTGGAAACAACTATTGCTTTTTACTCTTTCATGCCAACATCCAAAGAGTCTGAGCTCCAGGACCATGGATTAGTTTTAAAGCTTTCATTAAGCCCGAGCAACGCCGGGCTATACTGCTAGTATTCACTAAGAAACATTATTAAAAAGTTATGAGTAGAGCCCGTGTTCAATGATAAAGTTGGTTTAAGGGTATCAAGCTTTGTAGAAAATGTTCATAGTCATAATTGTTGAAAGGGAGAAAGAGAACAAGATTCAACCTGACCTTATCTCTGGGGGGTTGATTTGAAGTTGAAGTCACATTTTTAGTTCTTTCGTCTTGCAGCTTCCATCTGTCGCTTTGTGATTGTAGCTGACTGGGCCTTTTATAGTATTCATGTTTTCACATTTGCTCACAGAGTCCTCAAATCTTGTAAGTCGCTCACATTGGTCAAAAATCATTTTAACGCCTACTTGCGAAATCTGACTTTTTCATTAAGCACATGTTCAATCCTTTTTCTATTTAGGAAAACCAGGATTTCACACGTCATTGTGAGTTTTTGAAAAAGTGAAGAAGGTTGATTTTAATTAATTTCTTATCTTTCTACAAATGCATCTCTTCTTTCACAAGCTATGGTTAAACAGCAGGACAGACTGGATTCCATAGCCTTGCATAGTAACCAGTCTAGTAGGAAAAACTCTGAATTAAAACCCTCCAATTATGGGTAAAATAGTAGGGCAGTCTAATGAAGTCTGGGCTCCATAGCTATGGCTGGCAATCATACAATGAGAACAACAACTCTGAATTCAAATCCAGAGTCGGAGTCTCTAAGACAGAAAGTAGTAATGTTCAGTTTCATTCTGGCAACTTCTGTTATAGCGCCAGCGCCAAGATGTATTGGCCTTTGCCTTTCCCTTTAAACAACAATGATAGCATAGAGAAGGAAGGCATGTAGCATGAGAAACTGGCAGACTCTCATAAAAATTTTCCTGCCTAGGCCTGTGTTCTGAAAAGGACACATAAATCTTTAGGTGCAAATCCAATGTCCCTTGAGACCGATAGATGCCATACTAATAAAGCAAAAATAGTATTGGTACTTTAAAATCATTTCTGGAAGTACATATTAGTCTGAGATACATTTCAGAAAGTCACAGAAAATATTACCATGAATTTCAAGAGAGGTAATTGATGAATAACTTTATGAAATGGAAAAATACCTTTTTTTATCACTTGCTAAACCACGACAGTCTGACATTGAGTGACTCTAGGCACTTTTCAATCTTCACCACTAACTCAGTTCTTAACTAAGTTTGAAACAATTTACAAAGTGAGATAGGATACCTCCTTAGCTACATTTTGAAAAAAAAATTAATTTTGGTTCAATAGAAAAAAAGTCACATGAAAATATATGAGGTCCAAAAAAGAGACTAAGCACATATGTAAGGATTGAATAAAAATACGAAATAAAATAAAAAACACAAAATAAAATAAAAATACAAAATAAAATAAAAACACAAAATAAAATAAAAGTGCAAAATAAAATAAACATAAAAATCTCCCAGGAGTCCTCTGACTGGAAAGACAATTCACACATGTGCAAAAAGAGAGGCCTCCTGGTGCCAAAAATAAACTCTAGCTCTTTCTCTGTTGGACTTTGGATGGTAAAGATGTGTCAAACTGTTCGGGAAGGAATTTCCCCAACAAGAGGTTGTTGGAACCAAAAATAAAATCAGTGTCCAAAACTGTCCCTCTAGTGTCTCTGTATCTTTCCTTTTCTCTTTGCCTATTTATTTCAGCGGTGAAAGCCATTCAACAAGTTTTGGATGTTTAGGTGAAAGAACCAACCCAGCAGTCATAGCCATAAAATTTCATACTTAAGTGACTGACTAACGCTTCTAATTATAAATCTTATTCTTTTTAACATTTTTTTCTGTTTGATATTTTTGCATGTGGTTTTCAACATTTAAATTCTGATGACATCTTATATCATTTTTGCCAATTAAACTTTGCTTACCACTTATCATTTTATATCAGAATTGATTATCAGACTTAATTATAAATAATCAATTTTTTTTATTGTTTTTTAAATCAACTGCATAAAATTTGTTTTCTTTTTAATATTTTTTAATGAAGTTTTGAGCATTAAATTTAGATTGAATTAATAAAAATGCCTGAAAAATCATGGATTATATAGAAAAATATGTGCATGAAAAGTAATATTCTTAAGATTATATTAAATCTGAAAAAAGAACAGGACAAGTTATTAAACCTGGAAAAGTAAAGGACAAGATATTATAGTGAAGTAAAAAATTAAGAAATTTCTTACTTAAAATATTACATTCAAATTTTATTTTTAGCTGCAATATTTTAAGTAAGAAATTTTTTCCAAATCTTAGATGTAGCACAAGACTGAAAGCATGGAGAAGAGAAAAAGAGAAAAGGAAAGATACAAAGACACTAGAGGGACAGTTTTGGACACTGATTTTATTTTTAGTTCCAATGACCTCTTGTTGGGGAAATTCCTTCCTGAACAGTTTGACACGTCTTTACCATCCAAAGCTCAACAGAGAAAGAGCTAGAGTTTATTTTTGGCACCAGGAGGCCTCTCCTTTTTTTGTGCATGCATCAATTGTCTTTCCTGTCAGAGGACTCCTGGGAGATTTTTATGTTTATTTTATTTTGTGTTTTTATTTTATTTTGTATTTTTATTTTATTTTTAGTTCCATTTTAGTGAGGATCAAACAATACTCAGTCATAATTGATGTAGTCAGACGAGCTTTCTAATCACTGCTAAGCAAAGTGCTTCTGTCTACTTATATAGTTTCCAGTTGAATGTGTTTGTATAGAGGTACAACGCTTGAATCACTTTGGCTTCTTCAGTTATATTACTGCCACTACAAAACAACAATCATCTTGACAGACAACAAGGGAAAAACCTGTGTGTATATAAATATCAACTCAAATTTTTAGTCTTTGTCAATAACGGTTGTGCAGAGGAGCAGCGGCTAGAGAGAGATTGTGCATGTGCAGAACCTGTCAAGTAGTTTTTATCCAGTGGGAATTCTCTGCCCCCCCCCACTCTCTCTCTCTCTCTCTCTCTCTCTCTCTCTCTCTCTGTTTTGGCTTCTCTCCTGAAACCCCTGACTTATATAACCCAGAAATTTTTATGCATTTTTTGCCTTTTCTGAATGTCACAAGTGATGTCAGTCATATCTTTGTTGGTTGTTGCATTTCAAAACTTTGTTGTTCCACTTCACTGCCACCATCCATGACTGGAATATATTTTTTCAAATCATATTTTTGTCAACTCTTACCTGTGTTTTCTGCCTTAGATGTCCATCATATCTTAGTCAGCTTTCACCTTCTAAGCTTTGTTGTTACACGCCACTGCTACCATCTCCGGATGGAATATATTTTTATCAGTCTTATTTTTGTCAACTCTCATCTGTGTTTTTTTTTGTTTTTGATGTCAGTGACATGTTGTGGTGCAGTGGATATCGGCTCGGAACGAGAAATCAGGGAGCTGATTTCGAATTCCAGTTGAATTCATTGCATTCACTTACATGCAAATACCCTTGGGAAAGATATTAATCCGTCTCTTCCTTCCCGTTATGGGTTAAATAACGGGACAGATTGGGTTCTATAGCCTTGGCTGGCAACCAGTCTACTGCAGAAAGCAATGGCAACCTACTGCGGGATAATCTTCTGCCCAGTCAGTCATGTCTCGAAAGAGACATGATCGCCCAAGCGTGTTTCACATATGGCACTTAACTGACTGACTGACATCTTTCTCAGTTATTGCCTTTCAAGCTTTGTTGTCATACTCTGCCACCACCATCCCCGACCAGAGTATATTTCTGTCAATCAAAGTTATATATTACTCTTCATCTTTAAAAAAACCTGACCCCTTTGACACACAGCAATGATACTTCCTCGTTAGTCTTACTCCTGCACTGTGCATCAGCCCCTCAGGGACAATCCTAACTGATTAAAATCAGGCAGCTACAAGTAAATCTGTGTTATCAGATGGGTTATTTACCCTATCTCATTTTAAAACAACAAGAAAAAATATATGTTAACCTCTTTATTTATTTGAGATCAGAATCAATGAGAGACATCAGAGCATTTATCAATATTATGATAAATTATGACCTTTGTTTTCATTTTCTCTTAGATCCAGAGACTTAAAGCTAGAAATGGCATCATGATATTTTCCATTTCTCCTTCAAATGCATATGTATCTGATAAGAGGGGCAACTCATGTGTCTTTACAAAAATAACATTGCCTGCTGAGGATGTAAACTAGGATGTGCAGGTGGTGCAATAGATAATGGCTTGGAATTGTTAATCAAAAAGCAGACTTCCAATGAGAGACATCAGGGCATTGGGATTAAGTTTTACCTTTGTCTTCATTTCCTCTTAGATCCATAGACTTAAAGCTAGAAATGGCATCATGATATTTTCCATTTTTTTTTTTTTTAATCACATCACCCCAAGCAAGGCGGTAAGGCCACTGGTGTGCAGGGGGCTACATAAGAGTGAATAGATTGGAAAAGAGAAAACCGGAAACCACATCCTAAACAGGGAACAAGGGATGAGCTTCTACACCTGTTTAATAGACATGGGTGGAGTGTAAATCGGGCGATAGTTCAGTCTATCTACTCCAATTGAAAAAAAATAAAGCAAAAAAGTGAAAAGATTGGAAAAGAGAAAACCGGAAACCACATCCTAAACAGGGAACAAGGGATGAGCCTCTACACCTGTTCAATAGACGTGGGTGGAGTGTGAACCGGGCGATAGTTCAGTCTATCTACTTTCTTCTTCAAATGCATACGCATCTTACAAGGGGGCCAAATCGCACATCTTTACCAAAATAACATTGCCTGCTGAGGATGTAAACTTGGATGTGCAGGTGGTACAATAGATAATGGTTTGGAATTGTTAATAAGTCAGTTTATGTACGTTGTGGTACAGTGGATAGCAGCTCGGAACAAGAAACTGGGGAGCCGAGTTCGAATTCCAGTTGAATCCATTGTATTCACTTATGCGCAAATACCCTTGGGAAAGGTATTAATCCATATCTTCCCTCCAGTTATGGGTTAAATAACAGGACAGACTGGGTTCTATAGGCTTGGTCAGCAACCAGTGTACCGCAGAAAGCAATGGCAACCTACTGCGGGATAATCTTCTGCCCAGTCAGTCATGTCTCTTTCCAGACATGATCGCCCAAGCATGTATCACGTATGGCACTTAACTGACTGACTGACTGGGAAGAAGAACAACAACAGTAATAATAGAAGTGGTGGTTGTAGTAATAATAATAATAATAATCAGTATTATTTACAGAGAGAGAGAAAGAGAGAGAGAGAGCAGCTTACTAACAAAGTAATGCTGAGGAAAAAATATATGAAGCCCAGTACAGCCATTACAGCACCCAGTTTCACAAAGGTATCATTCATTTAAGAGCCATACGTAATACACACTTAGGTGATCATGTCTTAAAAAAGTCAAGGCTGATTGAACAGAAGTTTTTCCCATTATTTTGCCATTACTTTCTGTGGTAGACTGGTTGACAACCAAGGCTATAGAACCCAATCTGTCCTGCTATTAAACCCATAGCTCGATGGAGAATTGATGGTTTAATGCTTTTCCCAAGGTTATTTTCATGTATGTGAATGCAACAAATTCCACTGGAATTTAAACTCAGCATTTCAATTTATCATTTCAAGCTGATATTCACTGCACTGCATTGCAGATAAAGGTGTACAAGGCACAAATAGTACATAACCTTGCAAGAAGGGCCCAGTTACTAAAATCTTCAGGTTCGACAACCCAGGTTATTCAAACAGTTATTGACTGATGATTTTCCTGAGTATCTATGTATGGCTTCCAAGCTGCCTTGGCTGCCTCAACCTTCAGCCTTAGTGAAAAAGACACTCTTGATACACACCCATGGTGCTCTGCCAATGACTCCTGCTCATGAGAGTGTGTCACTCACAAGACGACATCACACAACTGGTTACAGTCAGGCATCTGGCAAGCCAATGTGTGGTACTGGTAACCAATTTTAATTAACTAAGAGAAAACATGAAAATGTTTGCAATTTCTACTCCATCAGCTTCTTTTCTCGCACTTCCCACCTGTGGAATTCCCTTTTGTATACCTGCTTCCTCGACAGCAACAATCTCAAAGAATTTAAATGTAAGATCAATAGTCATCTCCTGTCTCACTGACTTTTATCTCAAGCTCTTTTCTCTATCCATACTAGTATTCTCATCCTTCTATTACCCTCTCCCTGACACCCCTTATAACCTTCCCCTCTTTCTGATCACTTTTTCCCTATATCTTCTGCGCACTAGTGGCAGTAAAACTGTTTTGCTTGAAGTGAAATGATTCAAATAAATTACTACCGATAATTAACTGCTAAGAAGGTTGGTTTACAATGTCATGCTACAAAATCTTTCTCACCAGAATATATTTTACATATTCATAGGTCTACCAGACATCCACGCACTGAACATTACTGCCAGAGACAGTATGGTGCTTCTACTGTATATTTACATATTCCTAATAAATTCTTTATAATCTGCCATATTATTGACATCTCGGCTTCAATCACTTTCGCATGACTGTAACATTGCTTACCTGTGCATTCCTATAAATACTATCACAGTAATTGTTCTGATAAACATTTCTCTAGGGTACCTAGACTTTGTTAGGCAATTAATAGTACCTTTCCCAGTTGACAGATAATAAAGAAAAGTAATCTTCAATATGGCCATGAATGCTGCACTGTTTGCTAACATGTTATAACTGCATCCGGCAGCAAGGCCTCTGATTGGGAGATTGTGAGGAGCATGGAACCATCTCTTAATTGCTATTGTTCTCAGGTTCACCCCGACCCGGAGTGGTAGTACATGTTAGGGTCCCAGCTAAGAGCAAATAATTAACCCCCAAACTGGGGTCAAAACACTATCAAAGTATAAAAATACACTTTTATAGAAATATATACATAAAAATACACTTTTATAGAAATATATACATAAAAATAAACTTTTATAGAAAAATATTAAATTTTGAAGGAAAAATATTAACAACAATTCATTTTTGAACAAAAAATTAATACCATAACACATTTTTGAAAGAAAAAAATTATCCTCAGCAAAATATTTTTTTATACAAAACTATAAGACATTTTCAGTTTCCTAAAATAAAAAAGAATAAAAACAAAAAAAATTAATTAAAATCTGACTACATCAACCTTCTCACTATGACCAAACAGTAAAAAGAAATACCTTAAACCCCCACCTTTTTGGTATTAAATAACCCACAGAGGTGTTGATATGCCATCTTTCTTTAAAACAATGTTGAGAATAGTATTTTTCTTTTGCTTTTTTTTCCTCATACTCTCTGATACTCTCAGTGATTCCTTGTGTCATAAGAGCCCAATGTAGAAGCAGGACATTAGTTGCTATCTCACCGGCGTGACGTGGCCTCTCTGTGTCTCTTCTATAAATACTTTCACAGCTTCTGCTCCAATGAATTTAGATCACTGGTGCCCCCTAGGTATGAATTTACATGAGCTACTAGATTAGCAACTAGGTCCCACCCTTTTTCAGTGAAATCGATAAAATGTAACTGCAATTTCTACTCTAACAGCTTCTTTTCTCACACTTCCCGCCTGTGGAATTCTTTTCCATATACTTCCTTCCCGGACAGCTACAATCACCAGAAATTTAAATGTAAGATCAATAGACATCTCCTATCTCACATCCATTCTCTCAAGCTCTTTTTTCATCTACTCCACCCCCATTCTCGGTATTCTCATTCGTCTATTACCCTCCTCCAGACATTTTCTATAACTAACCACTATTTCTCATTACTTTCCACTATGTAACCCCCTGCACAACAGTGGCAGTAGAATGCCTGGCTTGGGGTGAGATGATTAAAAAAAAATTAGGATTGTGATATTTATGATTGTTATGATACAATTACTCTTAGAAAAAAGTAGCTAGCCCTCATGAAAATAAATGAATGTTTACAAATATATCTGTGCCAATTAAACAGCAAACTTAAATAAAACCAACTTCAGCAATTTTTTCGGGTTATGGAATTGTCATCATTTGCTGTTCTATGATATAAAGATCTTTTGATAATGAATGATTCCAATACACATCATTCAAACAAAAGCCGTTTTGTCACAGGGAAATCTTGATTCTAATTCCTGATTTGCATTAAATCAGATTTCAGTTTTTGAGAGAGAAAGCAGGTGGAATTTTCTGAAATACAGGTTCTGAAACTTACCTCAACACAAAGTACTTTACTGAAAATTAATACGAAACTACAGTCAGACTTAAGAGATATTGATAGCTTGATCTTCTAATTGATGTCTATCAAGGACTAATGGAATTAAAAAGGTTTTGAATGAGCAACTTAGGGACTGGAACAGAATGACGGACGACTGTTCAAAGTGAGATTACAGTGAAGACTTTGAGCTTGTATAGTTGATTTTCCTCGCAGTTGTCATAATGAGGCTACAAAACCATTCAGACAGTATCAATCAACTGTTAGATGTTTGAACAAACTTTGTGCATCTGAATTTAAGGAAATGGAAAATTCTTTTAATTAAGTCAATGTTTACCACATGTCATAAATCAATGGAATGATTGCCTAAGCATTAAAACTTTGAGATATGCTCAGATCTAACTTTCAAGTGGTTCTTTTCCAGAACTGATCTAATTAATGGAAATAAAAATCTCATCAAATATATATAATCCAAGTATAAGGTTGGTATGGATGGAATAAAATTTTGATATTCAAAAAGAAAACACTACAAGAAGTGTTGATACAAAATAGCTACTTTGTAGTGATGTTATAACATACATATGTTATAAATTTGAAACAAATATATATATATAGATATATATTTTTTTTAAAACTGTACAAAAGTAAATTTTTGTCAAGGATGTCTACAATACTATTTGCCTGGTTAGTTCTCAACAATGACGAATGTATGGATTGCCCAAAATTTGTAAGATTAACACTCCGTTTATGTTGATCTTGCCTATAATTGGATCAGCACAGCATGAATTGGTGAAAGGATTGTTGGACTTTCTGGATCCAGTCCTCTGACATTATTCTATTTTTTTATCCCTGACAGCTATTTGAGACTTTCCTTGTGATGCAAACTCTTTTTATCTTGCTTCTTTTGATATCTGTAGTTTGTTTACCAATGTTCTTTTGATGGAGGTTATCAATATATGTGCTGATTATTTATATAGGGGTCTTGTTAAGGCTCCTTCTTTTCTCAAAAAGGTCTTTGTTAAACTAATGAAATTGGCTACTAAGTTTGTTTTGTTTAGTTTCAACAATATAATGTACCACCAAATTGACAATATTTCTATGGGTTCACCCCTTGGTCTCACTTTGGCAAATATTTTTGTGAGCTTCTTTAAAAAACAATTATTTGATAAGCACCCTAATCCAGCATTTTACGTTCGCTGTGTTGTTGATACTTTTGCCTGTTTTTTGTCACACAGTGAAGCTTTGTTATTCTTTCATTTCCTTAATGATTTGTACCCTGTACTTAAATTTACTATGGAAGTTGAGAAGAACAACAAAATTCCCTTCCTTGATGTTTTGGTTTCAAAATATAACTATTTGATATGAATGTATAGGAAACCCACATTTTTGGTGTTATATCTAGGTTGCGAATTTTTTGCTCCAAGGGCCCAAAAGATCAATCTCATTAGAACCCTAACACATCACTCATGATTTGCTCTAGTGCAGCTTTTGATTGTAAGATTAACAAGATTAAGAGTATTTTTATAAGAAACAGTTATCCTCTGCTAGTTTTCGCTAGGATAATCAACTGTAAATGTTCACAGATGCCCGAGTCTGCCATTGGTGAAGACTTCTTCTATGTGCCCTGTCCCTTCAGGACATAGGCGATCATGGCTTTCCACGTTTCCCTATCCCTGGTGGCTCTGAGCACGCCTTCGCCTGTTACACCGTGCAATCCTCATTCTGTCATCCACCTGATTAGGTCCTTCAAATATGTTATCTATTGCTTTCCCTCTATTTGGCCTGTTAGTATCAGGTTCTCCAAGCCCTCCTTCCTCATTGCATGTCCCAGGAATTTCAGCTGTCTCATCCTGATGCTCAGTATTAATTTTCTTTTTGTTTCCATCATTTCCAAGACCTCATCATTGCTCACATGCTCAATGCATGATATTCGCAGCATCCTTCTGTAGAACCACATTTCAGTTGCTTCAAGTTTTTCCTTCGTCTTTGATGGGATTGTCCAGCATTCACTTCCATATTGAAGGATAGACTCCATGTAGCAATCCAGTACTCCCTTCTTTGTTTTTAATGAAATTTTCCTGCCTTTTAATACTCTACTCAGCTCCCAGAATGCATCCTTGTGCTTTTGAATCTTAGGAATATAAATGTATAGAAACTGCTGTGACCACAAAGTGAGGGGTCAGTTTATATATTGATTGTAATATGAAATTAATCCCCCAATTTATATCCAGTATGCTTTTGTAGAACCACATTTCAGTTGCTTTCATTCATCTTTGATGGTATTATCCAGCATTTACTGCCATATTGAAGAACTGACGTCACATAGCAATCCAGTACTCTCTTCCTAGTTTCTAGCAAAATTGTCCTGTTTCTTAATACCTTACTCAACTTCAGGAATTCTTCCTTCAAGACCAGTTGACTATAAAGAAAGTTGGGGACTCTTACTCTGCAGATTGCTTCTCTGTTCTGCACAGAAGTCATTCTTCATTCCGTCTCATTGTCCTGGAGACTTTGATGATACAGTGAAATCCTACTTCTCTGTTCAAACAAATAGATCTCAAGCTTCAATTGAATTTATTCAGGTTCCTTGGTGAAGGTTTATGACAGGGAATTTTTTTCTTTAAGTGCCATAATCATGACAAAAATGAGATAATCTGGCTCTCCACCACTTCCATATTTTTTCTGCTCTGACACTGTAGTTGTGACAATGTAACTATATCTCTTAATTTTTGTGGTACCTGTTTTGACATGCAGTTTACTTGCTGTTTTTTAGTGGTTTTTGCTTTCAGACTGTTATAAATCTGTTGAAGTAGAAGTGGAAGTTATATTTATATATTTAAAACCAGATTTACATGATCTATGGTAGCTTATAGTTGGCAAACGGAATATAATCAGTAGAACACTGCAACACCATGGGTTAGTTTTTTTTATATATATTTATACATCGATTATATACACAATTATAAGTAAGTCAAAGCTAGTGACTTACTGGCTTACTTGTAAACTGGTGGGACCTAGATGCCAACCTAGTAGCATGCATAAATTCATATGGATGAGCACCAGGGGAAAAAAGCTTGTAATATGCATTTATATTTATGTGTGGTAATATTATAACATGATCCCCAGGCGTAGCTTGACCAGTCCTTCCTGACCTTTAACCAGTCTGCCTATGTTGTATTCTTTGATCTCAGACCGGCCAAAGTAGAACTGCCCATAATCACCTGGCTAGCTTAGCCCTGACACGCGATAGGTCAAGTATATATATAAGACCAGATTTACATGATCTATGGTAGCTTATAGCTGGCAAACGGAATATAATCAGTAGAACACTGCAACACCATGGGTTAGTTGTTTATATATATTTATATATTGATTATATACACAATTATAAGTAAGTCAAAGCTAGTGACACACAACATTTGGCTGGTATTTCAATAATACATTCAGTTACAATGTTCTTGTTACTCAGTCATCTTTAGCAGCGCACCAATCTCAATTTGGCCACGTCATTCAAATCACAGGCCATGAATCTGCTAATTTCAGTTTCCACCTCAGGGTGGTAAAGGGTAGCTACAGTGGGGTTCAATTTTCCCTCACTGTATAATTCTTACTGGCTCAAAATGAAAACAATATCAGTTATCCAGCCCCTTCAGTGATGAGAAGGAGAGAACTTACTGTCTCTTATCACTTGCCTGTCCATCCCAAAAGCTCAGTAGCCCAAGACAGGAAATTCTCACAGTTCAGTTTTGACTTAGGGTAAACAATTTGTCAAAACAAGATGACAATATTGTGGCTATGATTGTTTTATCCAGATTCAATGGATTCACTTACTTTTCTAGTCAAAAATAATTGTATTCTTCCATTTGAGAGAAATTTCTTCTTATCTTTAAAATTAATAGAAAATTAATACCAGCCATCTGGAAATATGGTTACAGTCTATAGGGGCTAAATCAGGTGAATATCATGGGTAGCAAAATTTCCCAAGTGAGCTTCTTAATTGCACATTTGGTCATGTTAGTGACATTTGGGGTGAGCATTATCATATTAAGGATATGTGTAGTAGTGCAGTGGATATCAGCTTGGAACAAGGAATCGGAGAGCTGAGTTCAAATTCCAGTTGAATTTCTTGCATTCACTTATGAGCAAATACCCTTGGGAAAGGTATTAATCCATCTCTTCCATCCAGTTATGGGTTAAATAACAGGACAGATTGGGTTCTATAGCCTTGGTTAGTAACCACTCTACCGAAGAAACCTATTGCAGGATAACCAGTCAGCCGTGTCTCTTTTGAGACATGATCATTCAAATGTTTATCACGTATGGCACTTAACAGACTGATTATTATATTGAATAAACACACTGTATTATTGGTCAGGTTTTTTCAACTAAATTGCATCTTTCTGTCAGTTCATTTGTTCAATATACAGCTTAGCACAGAGTTTGTCTTTTTAAGCATTTTTAGGGTGTTATCTGCTTGTCAGATACTTCTGGCACGAACCGGTCACTACAACTTTGCAGCGTTTAAATTCTTTTTGGGTTTTTCCAAACTTTCTTATTAAATATCTCAGACTTTTTTCACTTTTTAACATATCTTTCCCACTAAATATATGTCTATAAGGGCTTGGTTCAAAATTCCAACGTATAGCCCCTGAAGAATGCCAGAGCCTACAATGGCTGAAATGTTGTGAATATGACAAAGATGAGGACAACAATCTGAACAAGGTAAATTGTGTAAACAAATTTATATTCTTGTTTCATAATTTATGAAGACTAAATTAAACATGTTTAGTGAAGGGGCATGTAGAGGTCATGATCACCTACGTCTTGAAGGGACACAGCACATAAAAAAAGAAACAGTAAGTTAAAAAAAGAAAATATATGATGGGATGTTTATTATATTTTCAGACAGATGAATTAATTTAATATTTACGAGAATAAATATGGCTTCCTTTACCCATAACAACTTTACTTCCATTCACTTTGAATTTGATTTAATTCTGGAAATTAAGAGTCAACCTTAAAACGAAGTTAATGCCTGTCTGATTAAACTGGGTTGATGCCTGAAGTAATGTTTGTTTTCTGAGGCAAAGGTTGTGTTTTTATTTTAATAAAAGCAATGATGACAAATATCTACATTATTGTTTAAGTATGAGTTTTGTTTAACAACATATCAACCTCTGTGGGTTATTTAATGCCAAAACGGTGGGGTTTTAAGGTATTTCTTCTTCAATGTTTGGTTATAGTGAGAAGGTTGATTTAGTCAGATTTTAATGAACATTTTTTGTTTTATTCTTTTTTTATTTTAGAAAACTGAAAATGTCTTCTAGTTTTGTATTAAAAAATGTTTTGCTGAGAATAATTTTTTTTCCTTCAAAAATGTGTTATGGTAATATTTTCTTCAAAAATGTATTGTTGGTAATATTTTTCCTCCAAAAATGTATATTTTTCTATAAAAGTCTATTTTTATATATATATTTCTATAAAAGTGTATTTTTATACTTTCATAGTGCTTTGACCCCAGTTTGGGGGTTAACTATTTGCCCATAGATGAGACCCTAACAGGTGCTACCACTCCAGGTTAGGGTGGACTTGGGAACAACAGCAATTAAAAGGTGGTTCTATGCTCCTCAAAACCCCTAATCAGAGGCCTTACTGCCGGATGCAGTTGACTGTCATGCCCAGGACCACTACATTATTGTGTATAACTACAAGAAGGGTCATTAAGTTATTAGACAATGTTCAGATAGTCAAATCAGTTTTTTGTATTGTTTTTTTTTTTTTGTTAACACTATGGTTCAAGTAATTTATTCTTGATAAGCCTGTGCATTGTGATGCAATGGATATTAACTCAGAACAAGAAATCAAAATTAAATTCCTTACATTAATCTTACACACTAATACCATTGGGAAAGGTATTAACCTATTTATTTTCCTTCCAGCTATGGGTTAAATAGCAGAACAGATAGGGGTTCTTTAGTCTTGGTTAAAAATCAGTCTAGCACAGAAAATAATGGCAACCTATTTTGGAAAATCTTCTGTCCAGTCAGTCATGTTTTTTTAGACATGATCACCCAGGGGTGTATCATGTATAGCACTTCATTGACTGAATATATTCTTCATTTTTTCCCATCAGACCTGAAAAAGCATCCCTGAAAAGCTTTATGAGAGAAAAAGCTGTTCACTTCAAGTCAGATTTGAAGAATACTAGAAAGGGTTAGTTGAAAATAATTGACGATATAAGTGGAGAAAAGTGTACACATTTTCTTCACTGGAATTTCAATGCATCTAAGATGAAGCTGCTGTCTGTCAATCATCACAGGCAACCTCTCCTGTCTCCCATAAGCATGGACTAAACGAGTCTCTCTGAGAGCAATATACTGCGCCTCCTTGGCCTTGCCCTATTTTCCGATCTCAAGTAGAACCATGACATTCAGTCAATAGCTAAATCCACTGCTAGGAAGGTTGGATCAGTGTTGGGCCAGGATGGTCATTCTGCCTGAATCCCTCTTGCACATATACAAATTAACCATCAATCTGAGCATGGAATACTGCTGTCATATAGGGTCAGGTGTTCTCGATAGGCTCCAAAAGAGAATCAGTAATGTGATAGGTACCGACTTGGTGGCTCAACTCCAGCCACTTTCTCACTGACAGAATGTGGCTTCCTTCTGTCTGTTCTATCAATATTTTCAGGGCTTCTGCTCTGACGAACTGAAGTCACTGATGCCCCTGCCACATGAGTTTACTCATGCAACCAGACTGGCAACTGGGTCCCACAGTTGGATCAACCAAATGCAGCCGACAATTCTACTCCAGCAGCTTCTTTTCTCACACTTCCCACCTGTGGAACTCTCTTCCATATTCTTGCTTTCCTGATGGCTACAACCTCCAGGAATTTAAATGCAATGTCAATACCCATCTCTTAACCACTTGACTCCAGTTCTTTCTACACCACCCTGTATATATTTTCCTTTCTTTCTACCTTTGCAACTGTCATCACACCTGTATTCCTATCCTTCTCTTGCTCCTTTCTCTGACTCCTCCTGTAACTAGTTTGTCTTTTTCTTTAGTCTCCTATCTAATCTTTTTCTCTTATGTAGCCCTCTGTGCATCAGTAGCATTACCGCCTTGCTTGGGTAAAACATTAAAAAAATAAATGGATATAAAAAAATAAAGTTAAGATAATGAAAAAGAGACTCCTTGGTGAATATAGCTTATTAAAAATGCAGACAAATTATGATAGGGAAAATTTCTTGGAATATATGAAGTTCAGAAATTTCTTTTCCCTCCTTGGTATAATTTGGAATCAACCATCTGGCTACTTGGAAAGGATGACACTAAAAAAATAATCTGGTAGTTAATGAATAGTTTGTGCCACAGCCCTAAATACATTTAATAGATTTAACTTGTCTGAGTGTCTTAGATGAAGCATTGTCATTGTTATTAATTTTTGACTCGTATTTCTTTCATCTTATTTTGTTGCTTGTTGACAATTAGAGGTAAGTTGATGTCATTGTCTTAAATTGTCTAAATATTATACATGAATCAGTGTCATTATAATTAATTCATCAGTGTTTTGCATGTTTATTGTCAATAAAGATCAAATCTTTTTTGAATAATTTTTTTGAGAAAATTTTGTTGGTTTTTAGATTCATAAAATCTAATTGCACAAAAAATCTGAGAAAACACATATATATCTTTTCCACGATCCAATTAAAAAAGCATCCACATATTACTCTTACACCCATTAAAAAGCTTTTTTCATGTGACAGTTGGTTTACAAAATTTACCATGTGCAGACAACTTCATAAACAAATTGAATACATTTCTCATTTACTAACCAGTCAGGATTCAAAGAAAAACTTAGAAATCAGCATATCCCATTTTTCTGAAACACATGAATAGCATGAAGTCTTGCTTTCTTACCAGAGAGAATTTAGTTGTCAACTGGACTCTATGTCCAAGAGACATGCATTTGCTTACTCTCTCACTTTGTCTTTTTCACTGCAACCATTGATTCTCCTTCTTCCCTTTTACTCATTTACTGTCAGCAAAAAAAAAAAAGAATATCAAAGACAACATTTCTGTCCTTTTTCTCAATAAGGAAATGACTTTTTTACTATTTGATACGCTTAGATGTGCATTGTGGTCAAGTGGATATCGGCTCAGAACGAGAAATCAAGGAGCCGAGTTCGAATTCCAGTTGAATTCATTGCATTCACTTACGTGCAAATACCCTTGGGAAAGGTATTAATTCGTCTCTTCCCTCCAGTTATGGGTTAAATAACAGGACAGATTGGGTTCTATAGCCTTGGCCAGCAACCAGTCTACTGTAGAAAGCAATGGCAACCTACTGCGAGATAATCTTCTGCCCAATCAGTCATGTCTCTTTTGAGACATGATCGCCAAGCATGTTTCATGTATGGCACTTAACTGACTGACGCTTAGACACACACATTCACACACACACACAGCAAAACAGAGACTTGTTTTCTCTTAAACAAGTTCATTTCACATCATTCAACTGACTTTAAAAAATGAACTGTAAAAACACACACGTTTGAAAGAGACACTTTTTCACACTTTCAACAGATTTAAAAATCAACCAAATAACATGTTAGTTTATCTCGTGAAATAAATTTTACATTTATTATTACAAACAATACATTTTTTACCCTTTTTTTAAGCTTGTTCAACAAAATTTCTTTCGATGATGGTGGGCTTGGTTTTATTTGACACAAGGCCATTCATGAGCAGAATTGACCCCAAACTGTAGATTTACCAGTGTTATGCATTTTTGTTTTTTAAATCACTAAAAATTTGATTTTTTTATGTTAAAAAATTTTTTTTTCAGCTAAAATTGAACAAAATGATTTCAGGATGATGATTAATTGTAATTTATTTGAATAAATTTATTTCAAATTCAGAAACTAAAGTTCTTTAAGTTAAAAATGAATGTAACTCTCTAAAATTTACTCATACGTTATAAGTAAACATCAATAATCACTTTTGATGTTTCATTGTTTTCTTACATCATCATTAGACAATCTTTTTGAGGTATTTATTTTCATAATAAATCATGAGAGTAACCTATGAAGATAGTATCTTGTTTATTTTGGTTTCCATTTCAGTAAAATGCTTTTTGAGCTGAGATTAAAAATGAAAATATTAAAAACAGATTCACTTCTTACAGAACATTTTTCTTGGTATTTTTGATTCCAACCTTTGTCAGCCAACAATTCCTGCTTAAATTCATTACCTTGGCCCATGTTTCACTGTTGTTCAAACTAAATATTTACCCAGAACTGTATTTCATCTCATTTTTTTTTTTTTGTGTGGCTTACTCTGTTGTAGTGTTTGATGGTAATAAATAACAAATGGTCTTCCAGATTATTTATCTTTCCTGGAAGTCAGTGGTGGTCCTCCTGCAATAACTGTTATAAGCTGTGCCTCTTCATGATTCAGTAGACATACACAAAATTAACTTTCTCTCTTTTGTTGTACTTAGAAACAAGATTGTTGAAAATAAATCTGATTTTATATATCTGTATATATATCAGTCAGTTAGGGAGGATGTGCATTGTGATGCAGTGGATATCGGCTCAGAAGGAGAAATCAGGGAGCCGAGTTCAAATTCCAGTTGAATTCATTGCATTTACTTATGCACAAATACCCTTGGGAAATGTATTAATCTGTCTCTTCCCTCCAGTTATGGGTTAAATAACAGGACAGATTGGGTTCTATAGCCTTGGCCAGCAACCAGTCTACTGCAGAAAGCAATGGCAACCTACTGCGGGATAATCTTCTGCCCAATCAGTCATGTCTCTTTTGAGACATGATCGCCAAGCATCTATTGCCTTGGCTGGCAACCAGTCTATTGCAGAAAGTAATGCCAACTTACTGTGAGATAATAACCTGCCCAATCAGACATGTCTCTTTTGAGACATGATCGCCCAAGTGTGTATTACATATGGCACTTGACTGACTGATATATATCAATTGTCTATACATTTTTTTACATAAGTTTGCTCTGATTTAAATACATTTAAGACATTTTTAATAGGTGTAAAAATAATTTTTTTTCCTTATTTATACATTAATTCCTGTTTCATATTATGTGTGTTTTCAAAATAGGTACATGGTTATTTTGATTGTTTTTTCCATGTTTAGTTTAGGTTAAGTTTTTCATGCAAATAATCAACACCTAAGAAGAAAATAGCTGGGAGGATTTGATTTGTGGGCTAGTATTTTATGCAGTCATATTATAGAACCTTTAAAAGTTGATGATGGCATAAATACAGAAACATTATTGTTCCTGACCAAAATTATATATATATGAGTTATATTCCTTACCACACAATGCTACTCAAAGTTTAATGAACATTGCAATCATCAGGTATAAGTCTCTGTCTGATGATTGTCATGTGCATGAAACTTTGAGTAGCAACATGTAAGGGAGGAAAACAATTATTATTATTTATATATATATATTATATATATAACTGCCATTTATGGTCAGGTGCCCCTGCCGTTCTCCTCAGTGTTCTTGACAAGCTCCAAAGGAGAGTCTCTAATGTGATAGGTACTGATCTGGCGACTCGACTGCAGCCACTTTCCCATCATCGAAATGTGGCCTCCCTCTGTCTCTTCTATAAATATTTACATGGCTTCTGCTCGGATGAGCTTAAGTCACTGATGCCTCCTCAACAGGTGTTTACCCGTGCAACCAGACTGGCAACTGGGTCCCACCCATTCACAGTCAGGTTAGCCAAATGCAGATGATAATTCTACTCCTGCAGCTTCCTCTCTCGCACTTCCCACCTGTGGAACTCACTCCCATATTCTTGCTTTCCTGATGGCTACAACCTTCAGAAATTTAAATGCAAAGTTAATACTCATCTACTAACCACTGGACTCTAGCTCTCTCCCCTCCCCTGTATAACCTTCCCTTTCTCTCCACCTATGTATCTGTCATCGCACCTTCTTTCTCAGCTTTCTATTGTTCCTTTCTAACTAGTTTCTACTCCTCACTCTTTTCTAATTAATCTTTTTACATTTATATAACCCCCTGCACATCAGTGGCATTTCCACCTTGCTTGGGGTGAAATGATTAAAAAAAAAAAAATATAAATTATGCTCTCAATATGATTGAGCTCTCTAGAGAGGAAAACTTATAAACAGTTAACACTTCTGCAATTTACATATTACTCTTCAGTAATGAATTGAGTTCTCTTGGCAACTGGTGTGTTTAAACACTGCATATATATGACATGTTAAAATTTCCTCCTTTCTCAACAATGCGCCAATAGCTTAGGGAATAGGCACTCAAACTGACAACAAATTGGTCGAGTTTCGATCCCAGCTGGAAGCAAGTGGATGTCTAACCACACTGATGAGCTGTGATACAGCAAAACAGACTTGTATATGGATGACTAATGAATATATATATATATATATATATTCACTAATGAATTAGAGCACTCTGGCTATTGGGCATGTATAAGGATAATATATATGCTAAAAGGTCGGCCTTCTTTTACCGAGCTCCCATAGCCCAGAGGTAAAATAACCAACTGACGCCAATTAGGTCGGGTTTCAATCCTGGGTTAAAAGCAATCGGAGTCTAACTGTACTGATGAGCTGTGATACAGTGAAACAGATCTCTCTGCGGATGACTATATATATATATAGGAGAAAATGCCAAACCTGTTAAAATGGAGAGGATAATCAAAAACATGTTATCTAATTAATATAAAATATTAAATATTGAGAGGAAAACTAAATACATAATTCAACGGTTATAAATCTAGAATTTATTTTGGCAGTTGTAAAAAATTACAATATAATTGTTATTTTCACTCAGTATATTCTAAAAACAGTTTTTAAATGGTGGGGATATAGGTTAAATGAGATAAAGATTGTATCATTTTAGCCAGAAGTGTAACAAATTTAAGAATACTTACATCAAATCACACGTATACATAATACATACACAGAATAAAAAATACATCAAATCACAGAAAGGCACAAAAGAATTTTGGATAGAATCTATGCAGACAAAAAACAGGTGGATAGGTATAGACATACACAAAATAAACACAGACATAAATTTAGAAAGAACACATAAGCACACAATAATAGCACATACAAATATATATATATTTCTTTTTCCTACACTTTGAATAATTCCAATGCCTATGTACGTGATTTTACCATCTTTTCAAAGAATGCCAAAAGCTTTTAGTTTTATACTTCGCTACAACAAATATTTCTATCTACAACCCATTCCAGGCCAGAACATTAAAACTCCTATTTCTTTGCCGATTATGATGTCTTTCTCACCTCTCTCTTCTTTGCCCATTCTCTCTCACTTTCTTCCCCTCACTATGCATTTTTTTACTTCTTCCTCTTTGTTAAGCTCAGAAGCCATGTCACCAAAGGTTGTATATGACTATACTTTACTTCCTATCTAAACCTGGCACCTTTCTTTGATTCTTTCACGATGTCTCTTTAGTTCTTTTTCTTTTTTTCTCTCTCATTTTGCTCTTTTTTCATTTCCTTTGTGTCCTTTTCATGATTCCCCATTCTGGTTTCTCATTTTCCCTACCCATTTCCTCTTGTACAAAAAAAAAAGAAACCTCTTTGCCAATAAAAAGAAAAAGCTTTAATTAAGCCTTATAAAAAAAAGCTTTAATTAACAAAACTTCCTTATTTTTTTGTAATGCTCTGTTTTTGTCTTCTAGAAAAAGACAATTTTATTTTACAAAATGTTATGAAATGGATTAATTCCAACATATTGTTTTAAATTTATTTGTTTAAACATTATTTTTAATGGATACTCATATTTAAGTAAATACATTTTTACAATTAAGCAGTGTATTTATATATATCTACCATTTTTAATATTTGAGAAATCTTGTGAGGAAAAAAAAAATATATATATATATATATATATATATAAATTTAGTGTATCGAGGCAGCAGATAATTTTCTAAACATATACTTTTAAATATAAGAGACAATGAATGTCTACTATGTTTAATCATGAGCCATTCTGAACATCATATTTTGGCTTTAATTTCAGGTGAAAATAAAGACAAAAATTCTTTTTACTGTATGTATGAGTAAGGATTATTGTATTGTTGACTAAAATCTGTCTGATATTACCAACATGACTATGTTTTTCTAAGAAATGTTGTTTAATTCTACTCTGATCAGAAAGGTGACAGGTAAGTCTACGGGAGAACATGGTTGTAGTAAAACCAATATATGTAGTGGGTTTATTATTAGTACCAAAGATACAATCTCTGAACGGGCGTGTAAATTGATACACTACATTAGTTCTCTGTAGAGGATTTAGTTGAGTACTTGTAGGGTTATTAGAGACTATGAGGGCAGTATATATATATTTATATTTATATATATTTATATATAGTAATTTTGTAATTATAATAATTTATAAAAGCATTATATCACTACACAAAAATTTTCATGTTTCAAAACAATACTGTTCTTCTGCAGGTGATATTTTGAAATAAATGAAGAAAATGAATTATTTAGAAAATATAAGATGAATTCATGGTTTCTTAGAAAATTAGTGAGTGTTAGTTGATAAATATGCTTGTAAATGTGTCAGTATTGTCTAATCAAAAATGAGAATAAGGTTGAACTATGAGGTTGAAGATTTGGGTCACAAAAGAAAACAGAGTAGCCTGATGTCAAGGTATGGCACTTTTAATTTTGTTTGGGTAAGAGACATGGTGGGACCATACATTATTTAAATGGGTAGACAATAATTTTTAATAGCAGGTTAGATTTCAGGTTTGTTTAAAATTTAATTTTGTACTCCCTCATAAGTTAAAGGGCCGAGCATGTTTAGGTTTAAATTAGAATTAAATAATTATAGTCTACTCAGGTATATTGTCATTATGAAAACTAAATAAGTATTGTGTTTGTCATTTACTTTAGTAAAATAATTTTTAATTTTTTTTTAGTTATATTTAAGCATAGTTACATATATATATATATATATATATATATATATATATACACATATATTGTAGTATCATATGCAAATGAAGAGACTAATATATATATAGAAAGAGTACTTGGAGAAGAAGGAAAGTAAATAGCCTGTCGTCACAGAGGACATGTAGAACTGTGCTATGACTACTGCTACTCATATTGATATATAAAACATGACAATGGTGCTACCAATAGGATCCATGATTTCACAGAACACGTAGAAACATGGATGAGAACTTTTGCGGCGTTTGCAATAGTAAAGGAATTAAAAGACTCAAAAACCTGTGGAGAAGAAAACGAGATAACTGATTTATTTCTTGTACAGGGGAATGCAAAGATCTGAAGAAAATTTCAACAATGTGCTGTCCAAGTGATTTAGAAAA
This sequence comes from Ascarosepion bandense, assembly GCA_037127315.1. NCBI lineage: Eukaryota > Metazoa > Mollusca > Cephalopoda > Sepiida > Sepiidae > Ascarosepion > Ascarosepion bandense. Next base: position 923,908 of record JBBBDQ010000714.1, read on the forward strand.
AATGATATTTGAGCAAATTATGAAAATTTTAATAAAGAACATGAGACCAAAAAAGATTGCTAACAGTGGAAAGAACCATGTTTTTGGAAACAAGACCACAGGCAGCCATTATGCAATACTTATATAAATTGAAAGAACGAGAAAAATCTTGTGAATTTTAAAAAATGGGAGCACATGAAATGACAACAAAAGATGAAATAATTCTCCTGAGATTAATTAGTTGCAAGACTAGAACCACAAGCACAAAATACTAGAATGTCTACAGAGTAGCCGAATGAGTTTGGAAGCGAGTGTCGAGTTTTTGCAACAATTAGAGTCAATTAGAGAATTTAATCAACCAAAAGAAGAATTCAAGACATTAAATCAAGCATAAATGTCCAGCTTTGAGAAAAATATGCTCAATTTTTCTCATTTTCAGAATGTAAGCAAATATGAAAAGCAAATGAGTGAAAACTGTTCAAGCCCTCTCTGAAGAAGCTAAAGTATTTATAATGAATACACAAAAAAGAGGTAGATAAAAAATAAGGATATATATCCAAGTATTTCATATGCAAGTTGATATGGGCAGTGAAATTATGTTGATACCAAAATATTTCTGAATAAAATTAGGATGACTGAAATTAAGAAAAAAAAAGTGTACATCTAAAGCAATTTGATGGAATAACCATAAAAACAATGGTCACATTTGAAGGCAATTTTGAAACCAATACACATTTTGAAACAATTTTCATTATATAATGGTAATTGGGAATATATACCAAGATACAGCGACATAAGGGAACCATTTGAAAAATTACACAAAAAAACAATGAATTTGGGTAGACACAAAAGTAAATCATCGCCTTTGAAACACTAAGAAATATTCTAAGGAGTAAACCAATAATAAAAGTTTTTGGTTCTCAAAAAGAATTAATGTTAAGGATGCAAGTAAGAAGGTGATTACTGATGTTCTATTACAAGATTATCCAATTATGTACATATCAAGAAGGTTAATGTCAGCAGAAACTAACTACCTGAGTATTGAAAAAGAAGCACTAGCAATAGTATGGATCATGGAGAGGGCACAAAATTTTTGTTAAGAAATTCTTATTAAAATTGAACCACAAACCATTAGAATTCATATTTAACCCAAGAAAAGAATTGCAAAAAGTCACACTGTCAAGGATTTTAAGATGGGCAATAAAAATCATGGCATTTGATTTTGACATAGTGAACATAAAAGGAACACTATTCCTCATGTAGACACTTTATCAAAATTTTAGTTCAGGAATAAAACAGAAGAAAGGCAAGAAAATTTGAAGATAAAATAATACACTAGTAGAAACAGCTGTTCTTCCTCAAAGTAGACTCAAAATAGAAACAAAGCAAGACCCAGTATTAAGCAGAATAGTTGAGAGAATAAAAAATAATATATGAAGCAATTGTTCAATGGCAGAGGAACCCTTTAAAGAAACAAAGAACAAACTAACCATAGAAAATGGCATTATATACAATAGGGGTGTAATAGTAGCTCCGCAAATACTGAGAAGGAACATATTAAAAGGAATACATAATGACATACATTATGGCATAACAGCAATGCAAAGAAGACTAAAGTTGCAAGTGCGGTGACCAAGATATTCATAAATTGTCGAGGAATATGTTAAGAGATGTCCAAAATGTGTGGAAATAAAGAACTTCAAGCAGCAAAATTTCACTCATGGCCCAATAAAACAGAGCCATAGGTTAGGGTCTGTATGAATCATGCACATATCAAAGATAATAGATTATTCTTAGTATTAGTGGACTCCCATTCAAGACAGCCAGAACTTGTCAGAGAAAAAGACAGAAAAGCCACCACAATAAAATAAATACTAAGAACCATATTCCCAAGGAATGGAGTATCCCAGACACTTGTCCCCAACAATGCAGATAAATTTTATGACGTGAACTTATGTGTACAGTTAAACCAGATTGGATGCATCCCATACAAGTCACCACTATACCGCCCACAGTCTAATAGTATTGCAGAAAGAATGGTACAAATCCTGAAAATGGGATTAAAAGCATTCTCACTACTAAAGAAAAACACAGAAGTGTATTTGTGAAAACTGATTCACAGCTACAGATCTATTCCACATGCAGGATGGAAACTGAGCCTGTCCGCATTAATGGGAAGACAAATCAGAGACCTTGTAACTATGTTTTTTGCAACAAGAGAAAAAATGTAGTATTCAAGAATAAAGAGACAAATCTAGAAGAAGCAAATTTCCTGATGCAAAAAGAACATAAGGCCACTATAATAGAAAAGAAGGGAGAAAATATACTGGCCCATGGAGAACAATTCAGAAGCACAAATGAGCTGGAGGATATAGAAATGAAAGATCAGGAATAAAGGCCTCATATACTGGCACATGGGGAACAATTCAGAAGCAGAAATGAGCTGAATGATGCAGAGATGAAAGATCAGGAATAAAGGCCTCATATACTGGCACATGGGGAACAATTCAGAAGCAGAAATGAGCTGAAAGATGCAGAGATGAAAGATCAGGAATAAAGGCCTCATATACTGGCACATGGGGAACAATTCAGAAGCAGAAATGAGCTGAAAGATGCAGAGATGAAAGATCAGGAATAAAGGCCTCATATACTGGCACATGGGGAACAATTCAGAAGCAGAAATGAGCTGAAAGATGCAGAGATGAAAGATCAGGAATAAAGGCCTCATATACTGGCACATGGGGAACAATTCAGAAGCAGAAATGAGCTGAATGATGCAGAGATGAAAGATCAGGAATAAAGGCCTCATATACTGGCACATGCAGATCAGTTCAGAAGCAGAAGTGTTTGACCTCTCCAATTCAAGGAGGTATATGATCGTATGCAAATGAAGAGACCAGTATATATAGAAAGAGCACTCAGATAAATAAGACAGAGAATAGCCTGTCATCACAGAGGACATGCAGAACTGTGCTATGACTACTACTTCTCACATTGACATGCAAAACACACACACACACACACACACACACATATACACTACAGGCTATAATTATTAGGCCACCCCAGTGTTTTAAAAAAAATTATGTATTTCATACTAGTTTTTAGTATTTATTGCCAAGTGAACAATTGTAAATGAAAATAGAATGTTTCTTTTCTTAATACTGCACAATTACATGTGCATCAAATGAATTTATAAATATTTAATAATTGCCTATATTGCAGTTTCATCAATGAAAGAATGAAGAAAATTTAGGGTGATTTAGGACAAGTTCATCTTTACTTTTATGCCTTGTAAAATTTTACAAAGTAATATTTGACACTACAATATACTCCTGCACCAGTAAGAAACCTGTCGTGGTGGACAGACATAATCTCGCTGCTGACCTTGAATGGGATCTTCACTCTGTGGTGAACTGGGGCAAGAAGTGGCTTGTCAACTTCAATTCATCTAAGACCAAGCTGTTGTCTGTCAACCATTACAGGCAACCTCTCCTGCCCCCCATAAGCATGGACCAAGCGATTCTCCCTGAGAGCAATACACTACGCCACCTCGGACTTACCCTGTCCTCAGACCTCAAATGGAACCACTATATTGAATCCATAGCAAAATCTACTGCTAAGAAGGTTGGGTCACTATGTCGATCCAGGATGTTTTTTATGCCTGAATCCATCCTGCATATATACAAGTCAACCATCCATCCATGCATGGAGTACTGCTGCCATTTATGGTCAGGTGCCCCTGCTGTTCTCCTCAGTGTTCTTGACAGGCTCCAAAGGAGAGTCTCTAATGTGATAGGTACTGATCTGGCGGCTCGACTGCAGCCACTTCCCCATCGTCGAAACGTGGCCTCCCTTTGTCTGTTCTATAAATACTTTCATGGCTTCTGCTCGGACAAACTTAAGTCACTGGTGCCTCCTCAACAGGTATTTACTCGTGCAACCAGACTGGCAACTGGGTCCCACCCATTCACAGTCAGGTTAGCCAAATGCAGATGACAATTCTACTCCTGCAGCTTCTTCTCTCGCACTTCCCACCTGTGGAACTCACTCCCATATTCTTACTTTCCTGATGGCTACAACCTCCAGAAATTTAAATGCAAAGTTAATACTCATCTACTAACCACTGGCCTCTAGCTCTCTCCCCACCCCTGTATAACCTTCCCTTTCTCTCCACCTATGTATCTGTCATCGCACCTGCTTTCTCAGCTTTCTATTGCTCATTTCTAACTAGTTTGTACTCCTCACTCTTTTCTAATTAATCTTTTTACAGTTATGTAGCCCCCTGCACATCAGTGGCATTTCTGCCTTGCTCAGGGTGAAATGGTTAAAAAAAAACAAATAACAAAAGAACCATTCTATTTTCATTTAGAATTATCCACTTGACAATAAATACTAAAAATAGTATGAAATACATCATTTCTTTTAAAAAACTGGGGTGGCTTTAAATGATTGATGAATCATGTTTTGTAACATTTCTAATACTTGTAAAGGCCAAGATACGAGATGATCTTATTTTTCTTTATTCTCTTGAAAAGGTTCAAGGCTCATTTTTTAACCCTTAGTCCCCTGCATTATTAATATTATTCCCCTTTCCACTGCATTCTTTTTCACGTCCTCTCAGTTTCAGTCACCCTATTGTTAATTTCACTCAAATGTGTTTTCTGTTGTAATAGCAAAATATCATAACACAATTACAAAATTCAGACAAATTCAAATTCAGGAATCAGAATCACTTTCAGGACCTTCATAAAATTTTGCACATCAAATGGAGTCACATACAAAGTGATAAAGGTTAATTGAAATACAAAACTGTTCTGATTGGCTGAAATACGCACCATAGCATTTCTAAAGTAACTTGCTGGCGATCACTGTCTAGACAATAATCTTGACTTGTCATAATTTGATTGTTTTGATTATAAAAGGTAAAGCGGAATTTATGAAAATTTGATTTTGCACTGATGATTCTAATTGAAAAAAATTTTCCAGAAGTTATTTTTTAAAGGACTACATACAATTTTTTTTAAATTTACAAATAATGTATTTCGTAATTGTTTATTTTTTTTTATCTACTATGGTTTTATAACATTTATACCAGATGTTATTTACAGTTTTTTTTTGTTTTGTTTTAAACATTTAACCTAAAGCAACGTGGGAATGCCGCTAGTATGCAAGGCCTTACGGGGATCAAAAGTGATAGAAAAGACTGAGTATGATGGAGGGGGAGGCTAATTTATTATTTATTTACTGGTTATTATTTTCTCCATATTGTCAATGCAACTGCAAATTAGACTGACTGTTGTGTTTTTATTGATGATTTTTGATAGTTTGTTGTTTAGATCAAGAAACATTTCACCATTTCATATATATTCTGCCCATTGAAAATCCTCACATCTCTTCCAGTTTTTAAGAAGCCAAGTGAAACATCCAAATTCTTCAACTATCAGCTTATTTTATTAATATTTTCATGGCGATTGTTCAGATGAACTCTTTGCTTTAGTACCTGGATTTTATGAATTTAAGTGTAGTACTAAACTGGCAACAGTTTCTCATCAATTTACATTTTGGTTTGCTAGATGTAAACATAAGTTCTAAGATAACAGTTACTTTTCTCACGATTCTCACTTGTGGAACTCTTTTCTGGCTCCATAGTCTCCAGTTAAATTTAATTTTCAATAATTTAAATCCAATATCATTATCTATCTGCTGTTCTCCTGACTGATCATCTTCTCTATTCACTTAGGTCTTAGTATCTTTACCACCTTGCTTGGGGTGAACTCAATATATATATATATATATATATATATATATATATATATATATATATATATATCCAGCTAAAGAGAACCAAATGTTTTAGAATTCTGAGTTCTCCAGCATTTACCTTTTTAAAAAGTGTACAAAACAACATATATTGTAGAGCAAAATTTAATTATGATTAATTTTTTAAAAACTTAATTCAATTTACATTGTAACCTGTAAATTTTTATGTTTCAAGATTTTACCTCATCATCAGGCAGATTTGACTTATTGTTGTGAAAATTATTTACATTTAAATATAATCATATATATATTAATTGTATATGTATATATATATAAATATGTGGTGTAGATATAGAAGAATCCAAAGGCGTATCCTGTACATAAAGTGGTAGGATAACTCTCTCAGAGAGCTCAAAATATATAAATACATATACAGCAAATATATGTAAAAATTAACAGACACGTTATTTTATGGTGAAGCAGAAATATAGGCCTATTTCAGGCAAACCATCTTCAGCTTCTGTCTTTATTGTACAGAAAATTTTACATAAATCTATCTCCTCATATGTAACTGATAATCTTAAATCACGTAAAACTCCTCTTAGTAATAAACATTTAAATGCTTTTGAATCGGATATGTTAACTTAATTAGAAAAATCTCTTTTAAAAAACAATATAATAATTTCCAACGTAACTTAGACAATGATATTAAAGATATAAAAAAAAATCTAGTACAATTTGAGTCAAAGCCAACAAATCTCATGATATTTATAAACTCAGTCCATCAGAATATAACAAACTAATGAGAGACATTGTCACTAAATCCTACAAATTGGATACTTCTAACATAATCTCTAATTTAGATAATGAAATCTTTAAACATGCTAGAAAACTGAAAATTGAAGATAGGATGGGAAAAATAGAATTAAAAAAATGAATATATTTTACTGAAAGACCACAAAGAGGACATTCCTAATTCGAAACCAACTAGATTAATTAACCCCACTAAATCTGAATTAGGAATAATTTTTAATATATTATCCAAGATATAGTATCACAGATGCAAACCTCATTGAAACTTAATCTGTGGAAGAACTCTGACAATGCTATTAACTGGTTTAAACAACTATGCCACAAAGACAAAGCCTCATTTATTCATTTTGATATCAGAGATTTCTACTTTTCAATGTTCAAGGAAATATTGATTAATAGCATCAATTTTGCTAAAAATTTTGTAACATTCATGTAAAATCCTCTGTACAATAAAGACGAAAGCTGAAGATGGTTCGACTGAAATAGGTCTATACTTCAACTTAACCATGGAATAACGTGTCTGTCTTAATTTTTAAGACACAAACTCATTCAGACAGACACACGCTTTTCTGCCATTCTGAAGATGAGATTTTGATCTCGAAATATTAATGTGTAATAAATAGGTAATACCCAAAAACTTCTTTACCTTCCTTTATTTCACTAAACGCATTGTAATAGCCATCAAGACCTAACCATACACCTAATATACACAATGCTTCAAGCAAATTACAAAACTTAAATAATATATATATATATATATATATATATATATATATATATATATATAAATCTAAACTTATTTATAAATGGAACTTTGTGTGTGTGTGTGTGTGTATCCATTACTTATAGACTCCAAAACGGCTGAACTGATTTTCTTGAAAATTTACACAGTTGTATTATAAGTGTCTGCGAGTGTTCTTAGCTAGGTTTTGTGTCAAGGTACCCCCGATAAATATCGAAAATCGATAATTGAAAAAATCGGTTTATAGAAGGAGTGGTTCGATTTTGATCAAATTTGATACACTCATAGACAAAGACATAAGAAACGATATTCAGAAGTTTTAAGGTTGCAATTCATACAATAGTGCAGAAAATTGATAATATATATATGTATAAATCGACACCAGGAAATCAATATTTGACTTACATCCATTCATTTTTCTTTCAGTCTATGGTTTCGCTTTAACTGGAAACATTTTAGTCTTTTATGCCAACGTCCAAAGAGACTGAGCTCCAGAACCATGGATTAGTTTTAAAGCTTTCATTACACCCGAGCAACGCTGGGCTATACTGCTTGTATATATATATATATATATATTACACTTTTCGCAAGTATCAGATTTTGATTTAGAGATGAAACATAGAATACAGATACACTTGTCTTCATCAGAAGTCAGAAGTGTATATCCATATTTAAATAATGCCATAATATTTGACAGGTAATATGTACAGACACACACACATATATCCCCATTTTCTTTACTTAAAAAGGCAACACAGGAATAAATTGCATTTATCTCATTACCCTTCTATATCCAACTATATATATATATGTGTGTGTGTGTGTGTGTGTGTGATTTTGTCAGTATATATATATATATATATATATATATATATATATATATATATAAACACATATGCTTGCACTACACAATATGGTAAATTTATCCTTCCAAAAATAGTGGCATCATTTGCACTTGATGTCAAGAGACAGTAACATCATATCAGACATCATCATGATGATTCAATTAATATAATAAAGGGAGATAAATCACCAATCCTTCAAAATATTATCTTAATGAACTCTGAAATGTAATCTTGTTTGATTACAAACCAAACAAGAGAAGTCTAGAACTCTTAGACAAGCAGGCCAGAAAGCACCTGCAATCAATACCAAAATACTACAGAAGCAGCAGCATTAAAGAATGGAAGAGTTTTATTTATAAATCTCATTATCCAACTCTTTCACAACCTAGATCCCTTCTTGTTTCATCTAGTGATAAGCTTCAAGTAGAAAAAAATAATGGCTATTTATTCATTCTTTCATTCTGTGTAAAATAATAACAACTTTAGTAAAGAGTTACTTGAGTGAAATGTAATTTTCTCTTTTTATGTAAACATGATTCAAAAAATTATCTTCAGTCTTTGAGAGCCTAATTTTTACTAAGTATAGAAACTGTAAATCAGTCTTTATTTCAAAATGGTTCTTTAAGGATCTCTGTAAAAAGACTTGTGAAAGTGAGGACCATAATGTAGAGAGTTTCAAGTTATTGAATTCATGAAAAAATCCAAAGATTCCAAAGGAGTCAAGACAAGAATTGCCAGAGGCAATATTTTCAGAAATAAGGAAATTATGCAAATGAGTTGATATGTTGAGAGAAAAACTCAGTTATATAAACAGTTGGTGAGAGAAAAGAAAAATATTGGAACAAATGCCTTCTTTAACACTTTATTCATATACATTTCTCATTGGAGATGATTTTGTTAAACTAGGAGGTAATTTCATTTAACTCTCAATTCATAATTAAAAACAGATCTCAATTATTCCATTTCTCACTGAGGATATGTGATGTTCACCATATCTTTTGGTTTAACACAAAGGAAATCACAGGTAATATATCCCATCATCATATATCCCTGTAAGGTTGTTACACCTCCCTGTGCCTCAGGGATCATGTGTCCAAATCACCATCTAACCTCATCTCAACTCACATATGCTTAGTAGCAGATCTACTATGAAATTGTTGTAATATTTTCTTTGTTCGAAATAGCTGAGAATTAGGAAGGCGATAATTAGAGAGACTATCAAAGGAACACAACTAGGAAGAGGAAACAAAGAAGAGGTTTATTAAATCTTCTTCTTCTATGTGCCCGGTCCCTTAAGGACGTAGGCGATCATGTCTTTCCACGTTTCCCTATCCCTGATGGCTCTGAGCACGCCTTTTCCTGTTACACCACACAATTCTCGTTCCGTCATCTACCTGATTAGGTCCTTCAAATATGTTATCCGTTGCTTTCCCCTGTCTCTTTTTCCCTCTATCTGGCCTGTTAGTATCAGATTTTCCAAGCCCTCTTTCCTCATTGCGTGTCCCAGGAACTTCAGCTGTCTCTTTCTGATGCTCAGTATTAATTTCCTTTTTGTTTCCAACATTTCCAAGACCTCATCATTGCTCACATGCTTGATCCATGATATTCACAGCATCCTTCTGTAGAACCACATTTCAGTTGCTTCAAGTTTTTCCTTCATCTTTGATTATATTGTCCAGCATCCACTGCTATACTGAAGGACGGACAGCATGTAGCAATTCAGTACTCTCTTCCTTGTTTCTAGCTAAATTGTCCTGTTTCTTAATACCTTACTCACCTTCTGGAATGCTTCCTTTGCCATGCTAATTCATCTTCAGATCTCTGTGTTGCACTTTCTGTCTTCTGTTATAATGCTTCCCAGGTATTTAAATTTTTGTACCAGCTTGATTCTAGTATCCCTGACCTGTATTTGGCATATTGGGCTGCCCTTTTTTCTGATGACCATGCATTCAGTTAAATAACTTGAGTAAATCAACTACTTCTCTAATCCTACTCTAATTTTGCTCCTTGCCATATTTATAATTAGGAATGATTCATTGTCACAGTAACAGGGAAGAGCAGGATGTATGCTGAGTCCTACTCTGCAACAGAAATGAAACCTAAGCTTCATGGCTCCTAATCTCAGAGGAGTTCCTGAACCAGTTTTCTTTAATGAATGCATTTTTGAACAAAATATATTTTTTTAAATTTTGTTATTAAAATAATGTCATTTTACACTATTTACATTATTTAAACTATTGTCCTCATTTTTGTTGCCATTTTTACAATATTTTGGCTGTTGTACACTCCAGCCTTCCTCATGTACTTGGAATTTCAAACTGAACCCTTTATTGCAATCACTGCAGTATATAATTCTCATTCCTTGTGCAAAGCCTCCTCTGATAGTCATCTGAGTTATTTCCTTTAAACCCAACTTTCTGAGTTAATTTTTCTTAACTGTTATTGCCTGGTATTAAACTCACAACTCTTTTCTCACCAGTGTAATGTGGCTTCATTATGTCTCTTCTATAAATATTTTCACAGCTTCTGCTCTGATGAGCTTAGCTCACTGTTGAATTTCTGGATGAATTTACTCAAACTACTAGACTAGCAACTAGGTCTCACTCTTTTACAGTGAAACCAATCAAATGTAACTGCAACTTCCACTCTACCAGCTTCTTTTCTCGCACTCCCCGCCTATGGAATTCCCTTTCGTATACTTGCTTCCCTGACAGAATTTAAATGTAAGATCAATTGCCATCTCCTATCTCTCGGACTCACATCCTTTTGCTCATGTTCTTTTCTTTGTCCACTCTACTCTCATCAGCTCTCATCACACCAGTATTTTCATCCATCTTCCACCCATTCTCTGACACCCCCTACAACCTGTTCCTCTTTCTCATCACTTTCCTTATATACCAGTGGCAGTAAAACTACTTGCGTGGGGTGAAATGATTTTAAAAAATTCATACTAAATGATACTAAAAATCCAATGGATGGAGGGAATGAGCAACAAAAAAGTTTTTTTAAGAAAATGGTAACAGAAAGAACGATTCTAATTAAAGTCAGAAAAAGACGATTGAAATTTCTTAGGCACATACTGAAGGAGGGTTCGGAAAATTGACTCTCATGTGGCATATTGAGAGTAAGAGAAACGGTGGGGAAGATAACAAGTTTGTGTGAATAGATTACAGAATGAGGGAAATGCCTTAGCATAGGGAGAAAACTGGTAAGAGCTACAAGAGATAGGAAGTTGTGGAGAGGAATGTGTTTATATGTTTTGAAGGGATGTGGCACTGACAAAAGAAGTCCACTCCAAAACACCATACAACACACCATTAACACAACAAGGATGATTTTGTCAGTTGTCATCCAGCCTTTGATTTATTCATTTTCTCCCACTGAGATTTAATTCTATTTTCCATATGTCAAAGTTATTCTTCTTTTTTTAAGCAAATACACAAAATGCAAACAAGTGCTGTTCAAAAAAGTCATTGGACTCAATATTCTACATTAAATCAATAAACTTGTAGATAAAGAACATTGTAAATGATTATATTTATTATATATTAATTCATTTTAGCCAAACTTAAACTAAAGGAAAATATCCAAATTGCCATATTTTCTAATGAATAACAATAATTTGACAATGGATATTTAATCAAAAAGTAATATTTTATTGATAATTCATCCACATTATATATATATATAAAGTAAAGAACAGAAAAAAGTGTCTAATCTAACATGTTTCATGTTAACAAGCTTCTTCAGAGATTTTTTAAAAAAGAATGAATTGAAAAAACATTTTAACAATTTTTCTGATGACACTAGAGGATCTGTGTATCAAATACTGTTGGTCTCATCCCAATATCCAGCAGATTGATCTTTTATCTTTATAAGAATTATGAGCAAATTTTACAGAGCCACAAGCAATAGGAAATGGTGGAGAGGTATGTTTTGAAGGGATGTGGCACTGAGAAAAGAAGCCCACTCCAACACACCACTAACACAACAAGGATGATTTTGTCAGTTGTCATCCAGCCTTTGATTTGTTCATTTTCTCCCACTGAGATTTAATTCTATTTTCCATATGGACATCTTTTAAAGAAGCCATGTTTTGGTACTTTCAAAAATTTATAATAATAACAAAAAATAATAAAAATAACAATAATAACAAAGATAAATATAAAAAAAATACTAATAATCTTAATAATGAAGATGACATACAATGATAAGTGAATATATATTAATAATAATCATTTATAATATAAAAACTAATTTAAAAAATATAACTTGAGTAAATCAACTACTTCTCTACTCCTACTCTAATTTTGCTGCTTGCCATATTTATAATTAGGAATCATTCATTGTCACAGTAACAGGGAAGAGCAGGATGTATGCTGAGTCCTACTCTGCAACAGAAATGAAACCTAAGCTTCATGGCTTCTAATCTCAGAGGAGTTCCTGAAGCAGTTTTCTTTAATGAATGCATTTTTCAACAAAATATATTTTTTAAAAATAATAATAAGTGAAAATAATAATAATAATAATAACATATTAGTAGAGTATCTATGATAGCAATAATGATATAAAAATTTTTTGAAAGTATAAAGTCTTAAACGGGACATTCTAGATTATATTCAAAAACAAACTTTTAGTTAAATTTTAATCTTGTTAAGTGATTCTATACCTATTTTTATGTCTACATTAAAATATCAGTTCATTTCTCTAGTTCAAAAGTTCATTTGGATTTTTATATTTGAAGGTATATCATATATATATCATAGGTATCATATATATATATCATAGTCTTAAAATTGATAAAATAAAAAATTGTGTTATCTCAGACTTTACTAAAAAAATATCACACAAATCTATAAACACAGAAAAATAACAATTATATCTCAAAGCTAGAATATAGAATTTATATAAATAAGTTATTAAATTTGAAAATAGTTGCAAGATAAACCTCATGATGAACAGTTAACATCCTCACAAGTCAGTAACAATGCCCCCACTGTGAATGCAGAAACTATACTACCTAATATATTTTTCATTTAATAGAATTGAGATATCCATATTTTATCATTGTTTATTTTCAGAATATCTCATGAAAAAAAATTATTTTAAAAGAATTTTGTTTTTGCTGAAACTAATTTGAATTGTTATTTAGGATTGTCCTGTTTTTACATCTCATACATTTTTCAGTGCATTTTCTTTTCTAAAAAGAAACTTCCAGAAATATTCCATAAAAAATTTTTTACGATATAAAAATGGAAATATAAGAAAATGTTATTTTGTTTTCTCTAGGAATTGGACTCTTCTAGTTCCCACCAAAAAAAAAAAAGTTCACAGAAATGTTTTTTTACAAAACTTACCAATTATTCTTTGATATAATCATTATTCTTTTGCTGTTTTTTTTTTTAATTTTTGAATGAGTGAGGGGCAAACAGAATCTCATAAAAAGAATTTAAACATTTTTTTTTAATTTTAATCAAAGACATGTACAAATGAACAATTTTTTTTGGTTTGTTTGCATTTTTATAGTTCATTAAAAACTACTTTTCTGTATACTTACAAAATGCAGACAAAAGTAATCACGTCAAATATATTACATTAAAAAATTCATCATGATTGGAAATTATCATTCTTCTCAGAATTGGTTAACGAATACCTTTCAATTTGATGAATGTTTATTTCTGACATGATTAGCATGAGTTATTAATGTAAAGAATTACATTTTAGAGTTATTACATTTACTAATTCTGTTCAAGAAACAAGAAATTGTTTCTGTCAATCTCGCTTATTATTTTCAACAGACAAATTCTTTTATTCTATTTATTTCAGTTTTTGTTCAAATTGAATAACAGAAAACTTTTTTACATTTTCGTTTTTTTAACCTAAATTTGCATATTTTAAAACATGTTTAACCCCCTGCAAATTCATATCTGATCTTTAATATCTGTATGAATGAAAGAGAAAAGAAAAATGAATATGACAAGTTATCATTTTCTAATAAGTTCATAAGATTTTTATCATGTAACTTCAATTTGAAATATTAAATTTACTTTGTCCCAAACCTGAACAAAAAAAAAAATTCACCTAATCAATTGTTCCAATATAATCCGGATATAAGAGAGGTTTTCTCTGGGCCCCAAATTAGAGCCTGTGGTAAAATTAACCAAACCCGGACATAAGATAAACCTGGATATAAGAGAACTTTTATCCAGTCCCGACAACTCTCTTATATCAGGGTTACACTGAAATAGGACTCAAGATAAACTTTTCCAAAACAAAAATTATAATCTGGAATTTGAATGAATCAGTGATGGCACTGAATTCAACATAAAAATTTAGGATGTTGAACGAATAAGTACAACTGACTTCAAACCTTAGTGTATGGACAAGTTATGAGAAATTTAAAATAGAATAAAGAATTGAACATAGAATAGGCTGAACTATGTGTAGTTTTGCACAACATCTCAAGTTTCTACAAAACCACAACATTAACCTAAAACCTTGAGTCATGTTCTTAAATTGCCTTCATATCAAGGCTTTTATATGGATGTCATGCTTTTTACCAAACCCATTCAGAAATATCTAAATCGTCAGCTGTATAAGACTACTTTCTCAGATTCACATCACCACATAAAAGACTAAATAATATCCAATGAAATAATAAATGATTAAAATAAATAAATTAAAAGGTCAGAACTGTTAATAATCTTGAGGATTAAACCTAAACAAAACAACAGGGAAGAGTCAGTTTCCACTTCCTGTCCCACCCTCTTAAGGAACAAGACTCCAACCATTCCAAAAGAGAAACAGTGATCTGGAATGAAAGCAGTCACGGCACCTACCCTAAATTCATTAAAAGAATTCAAGATGGGGACTCTGTAAATAATCTATATATATAAAAATGGATGTGTCTGTCTGTTTCTGTGTGTATATGTGTGTCTCCAGTCTAACAAACCCTACTCCTCCGAAGCCCTTGGTTCAATTTACACTAAAATTGGGTTACTTGTTGATCATGATATGAACCTTTGATGTACACAAAAGGTTTTTTAGTCAATTTACAGATTACAGCAAAAATCACTGAAATGCTTAGAATTTACAAACTCCTCTTCTCCAAGATACCTAATCTGAATTCAACCAAAATTGGATAAATTGTAGATCAATGTCTGAAACTTTGATGTACACAAAATTTTTTTAAATCAATGTATGAGGTTTGTCAAAAATCAATGACAAACATAATTTCAGGTGCCCTTTTGTGCACTTTTATGCAATTCTCCAAGATGCTTCACTCAAATTCAACCAAAATTGAGTCACTGATAGATCAATGTCTGATGCCTTGATATGCAAACAAAAATTTTAATTAACATTCTGGGTGTGGCAAAAATTAATGGAAAATGTTACTTTTTGCAATTGTTTATTTCTCCAAAATGCTTAGTTGTATTCCAACAAAAATCGAGTCTTTTTGTAACTTCTACCTTATCATATGCCGCAACAATTTCACATTTTCTACAAAGTGCTAAACCTTCTGACATTTCAGAGACAATACATTCACTCCTTCTGCATCACAACGTCATCGCATCATATTACAGGCTCCTGTTCTGCCCACCACCATTCTTCCAATTGTACATATATCATTTCCTTTCATTGGCAAAATTAACCAACCATGAATCCTGTTTTACAAATACCACAAAAACCAATACTAACTTTGCATTTTTTTAACTTACTCATCATGGCAACCTTGTACTGGAGCTTTTTGAATAAGCACTTGACATTACCATTTTAATATAACCACTAAAAAAACCCAAGCAATGCCAATCTATACAACTAGTAAACACATAAAATACCTTAGTGTAAAGAATAGTTATAACATAGGAGATAAGGAAATTGAACATGGATTAGGCTGAACTATGTGTAGTTTTGCACAACACCTCAAGTTTCTACAAAACCAAAACATTAACCTAAACTTTTGAATCATGTTCTTAAATTGCCTTGTTATATCAAAGCTTTCATATGGATGCCATGCTTGGTACAAACCCATCTAAAAATATCTAAATTGTTGGCTCTGTTTAACTGCTTTCTTAGATCAATGTTCAGAATGGCTTTGAGTGAGTGAGGCCTATGTGCTTTAGCAGGGCCCATCTCTTTTCAAACCTCATGGGCTGGTGCTACAGAATCACAAATAAAAAGACTCTACAAAAATCCAAATGCAACCTTTGAAGCTATTCCAAGAGAGCTGGAGACACTACCAGGATGTATTGTCAGAGGCTGCGATCTTAACACAATAAAATATGCAGGTAACACTGTGTGGATTGCTGGCTCAGAAAGGAAACTACAGGACATCCCAGACAAGTTAGTAAAGGAAAGGTAGAAAAAGTTATTAGCCATCAGTGTAAGAAGACAAAAAAGTATGGTTGTTATCAGCTAGAAAAAAAGCCGTAAATGTGAACTACAAATTCAAGATGTCAACATCAAGAAATGAAAGAAGTATAAATATGTGAAAAGTGTTTCAACGGGTGAGGGGGAGGGGAAAAAAGAGACACTGAAATTCAAAGTGCATTGGATAAGTAAAAACTGAATTCCAAAAGCTAAACACAGTACCAAGAAACAGGAAAATCTTTTTATAAACCATGAAAAGAGTATGAGTCCTGGGTATGACAATAAACTACATCTTGCAGCAAGACCTCTGATCAGGAGATTGGAGGTTTTAGGAGAGTGTAATCACCTCTTAATTGAAGCAACAGAGGTATAGTTCTTTGCTGTGAATATTGGTAGTCATGAGGAAGTTTTAATAAAAAAAAAAGAAACAAAATCGACAATTATACATAAAATCAGAAAAAGCAGTGAGACACACCATGAGAAAAGAAGGCTTTGAAATGTTGATATTTACAGGGATGCATTGAGAGCAAGAAGGACAAAAAGCAATGAATAACCTACTTAATGAGCTTGTATGCTGGCAAAATAGGGAAGAGGGAGGGATGAAAAAATGACAAAAGATTGCTCAGAGCTATTAAGGATAGGAAGTTATGGAGAGACATGAATCCCACACCCTGAAAGGACGCAATGTATCAAGAAAGGAGGTCATCAAGCACAGATAAAATGAAAGGAATCAATTTTAATAATGGACAGATCACGCTTGGTATTGCATCCTAGTTTTTGTCATTGTCTTATTGAGTTTTAATGTATTTTCATCATTTCTGTGATCCCTTATATAAATCTAAAATATGATTCTTAGGTCACTGATAGCATTTTCTTCTTTTAACAAGCATCTCTCTTCTGGTTGTAAAGGATCATGACACTTCATTGCTTTCATCAGATGATAATCAACCCAAGTAAACCTTTGGGAATTTCAAGTTGAACTCTTTATTTAACTGACAGAGGTAAATTCTTCAGTGTCAGCTGCCCATGTCCTGAGATGTCATATACTGCTCAGTTGTTGTTCGCCCTAATTCCAATGAGTCTAAGCACACCCAGGCATTAACCTCACAAAATTACTATGTCACTAAATTTATAAATAACTGAGAATTCATTTGTTAGTTCCTTAAAGTTTACCCTGATGAAGGCCACAGGGCACAACAGCTGAAATGTTGCAAGATGAGAAGAACAATGTAAATAATGATAGCACCTCATTCCAGAACTTTTATTTGGATTATCTTATTGTTATATTCGTCATTTTGTTATTGTTCTTCCAAAATTCCAAAATCTTGAAATATGTTTCAGCACACACACACACACACACACACACACACACACACACACACACACACACACATATATCTAAACTTATTTATAAATGGAACTTTGTTTGTGCATGTGTGTCCATTA
The DNA here is from genome assembly GCA_037127315.1 of Ascarosepion bandense. Taxonomy (NCBI): domain Eukaryota; kingdom Metazoa; phylum Mollusca; class Cephalopoda; order Sepiida; family Sepiidae; genus Ascarosepion; species Ascarosepion bandense. The sequence goes on from JBBBDQ010000714.1 coordinate 941,866, forward strand.
CCTATAGACTCTGAAATGGCTGAACCAATTTTCTTGAAAATTTACACAGTTATACTATAAGCGTCTGCGAGTGTTCTTAGCTAGGTTTTGTGTTAAGGTACCCTCGATAAATACCAAAATCAATAATCGAAAAATCGAGTTATAGAAGGAGGGGTCCGATTTTAATCAAATTTGATACACTCATAGACAAAGACATAAGAAACAATATTCAGAAGTTTCAATGTTGCAGTTCTTACAATAGTGCAGAAAATTGATAATATATATATAAAAGGCAAGATGTTTGTGTGTGTGTGTGTCTGTTTATCTGCCTGTATGTCTGTATTTTTTTCAGCCCTTTTATTTTAGTTTTTGCTTCGGGTTTGGCTCTAAGTAGGTATAATTGTAGTTCTTAGTCTCAGCCATGATATCATTTACTCAGAGGACTTATTTAGCCTTCAAAATCCAGTTTACGACAAAAAAAACTTATTTGATATCAATACCAGGAAATCAAAATTTAACTTACATCCATTCATTTTTCTTTCAGTCTATGGTTTCACTTTAACTGGAAAAAACTATTGCTTTTTAGTCTTTCGTACCAATGTCCAAAGAGTCTGAGCTCCAGGACCATGGATTAGTTTTAAAGCTTTCATTACACCCGAGCAATGCCAGGCTATACTGCTAGTATATATATATTGTGTATTTATACACCAATCCCTCTTTTATGCAAGTTTTATTAATATAGACAGATAAAATTCTATGGTTAAGTTTTTTGTATAATTTTTTATGTGATCTTATAATTATTTTTCAGAACAAAAATTATTTGAAAATTGTATGAACGTTTTACTTATCCTAGCACTTTCAGCTACGTCTTTTGCCATTACCAAGAACGAATTTATCAATGTATCAGCATAATGTGACCATGTTTATAATTGATATTGCTGATTTTTAGCTTTTTCTTTTTTGTTAAAAATGATTACATCCTATTTTTAGCTTTTCTTTTACATGTGGATGATGCTATGAAATTTCTGTTATCAATGAGTACGTTACAGATAGAGTTTGGTAGATCTCCATGTATATTTATATATATAAGGTACTGTGCAAAAGTATTAGGACAAGAACTATTTTATTTTTAATGAGACATATTGACAGAAAATAAACAATTTAATTAAAGTAATTTTATTTGATTTACTCAACAAATGCTTTAACAAAAAAAAATACTTGTTACAAAATAAATTTAATATATAGTATAATAGCCTTTTGCTTTGATCACAGCCTTCATTCTGTCAGGCATTGACATCACAAGCTTCTTCAATGTATCTAATAGTATCTCCTGCCAAGCAGCTTATATTTGTTCCCGAAGTGTATCTTTATTAGCAAAAAGCAGAGAGAGCAACACAAACATATGTACTCCCAAAAAATAACATTTATAGTAATAATTGCCCTGTTCATACTCCTACCTCTTTTTGAAATAGAGGCTCATCTCTTACTTCCTATTTAGGAAAGGTTTCCAGCATTCTTTTCATCTCCTCAAGCTTTAATAGTGGTGCTTTTGCTAATTTTCTGTTGTGTGAGTGAATAATGGCAACGTCTCTTCATACTGAGAGTACCTGGTTGGCAGTTTTCTGGTTGCTGCTTAACTAATAGTTAAGAGCCTGAACTCTTGACAAAATCCAAAAGAGGATCTGCAATATAATTGATCCTGACTTGGCAGCTTGACTTTAGTAGCTCTCTCACTATCGGAATGTGGCTTCTCTGTCTTTTATACAAATATTTTCACAGCTTTTGCTGTGACAAGCTTCTTTCCTTGGTTTCCTGACCATATGACTTTACTCATGCTACTAAATTGGCATTTAGGTCCAGCCTTTTTACTCTTAAAACATTCAACTGTAACTACCACTTTTACTCTAACAGCTTCTTTTCTTGTACTTCCCACCTGTGTTACCCCACTTCCATATATTTTTTAACCCTGATAGCTACAATATCTAAAAGTTTAAATGCAATATCAATTGCCATCTTTTATCTTCTTGATTCCCATCTTTCTCTTATTCTTTCTTTGACACCCCCCCCCCCCCGTATGTTGTTTCCTTTTTTCTTTTTCTCTCACTGTAACCTCCTGCTTTGCTTGGGGTGAAATGATTATAAACAAATATATATATATATATATATATTAAATAAAGTGTGAAACTCAGGATTAGTTCATGGCAAATTCTCTAAGAATATAGTCTAATGTTAGAAGTTACTTTTTCATCAAATATTTTTGGAACTGTTGTTTACCAAAGCCAAGTAGCAGGTAAATTCTATTCTTAGCTTACCATTTCCATCTGTCTCAGCATTTAAGCCAATCTTTGCTGAGTTAATTCCTTTTCTTTTATTTTTTACCTTTGTTAAATCGAAGACATCACTAATTTGTTAGATTTGAACCATAAGCCTTGCAACTTCAATTCACAATGTAGTTTAACCACCACACCATCTCTTTTTTTTCTATTCATTCAGTATAAAAAAAGTGTGAGTTGATAATATGAAAAAAGGCATTTAATATAGTGGCAATTTTTATCTGATTAGACTCACCTAGTTTATTTCAATGGCCACAACCTTTCATATGAGAATTTATCAACACTTTTTTCTTCATTTCATATTCTTATTAAAAATGAAAACAATTCCTTTGGAGCATGCATAATGCCAAGAAATCCAAGTACTATGATATATAAAAAAAAATATATATATATATTCAATAGCATTGTCAGTAAATGAAATATGCCAGCATCTCTATTTATTTAGTGGCTGCAATCACAAATAGCTCCTGGATAAATTTCTTTTTATTGTAGAAATTTGACAAGCACTTTTCTTTTATTCCATTTATTTTTACCAAAATTCCTTAGATTTATGAGAGCTTTACCATTCTTTGTTTAACTCTGATCTATGCCTGGAACGACCAACTAGCTAGATGAAGTTTCAATAAGAGGACAATTTGTTTTGTTTATTTTGCTTCAACAGAATATTAAAAAAAAAATAGAATTTGATACCAATGTTAATTGTTTTGATGAAAACATATAGGTTGCAACCTGAAAAATTTGAAAGGTTTTGAAAATATTAAGAAAGCATTAAAGTTCTTTTTCACCTTTATTTTTCTCTCAATATATAAATAGATTTTGGTATTGTATTTTTGGTACTAGTTCTTCTAGTCTTTTAGAAGGATTCTGGTACTCTTCCATTAAAACCAACAGACTTGATTTTGTTTGATCCAATAATTCCTTTTTACTCCTTTTCTTTGTAATTGTTTCCACATTATTATTTTTTTGCGGGGTGGGGGTTGTTTTTTTTTTCACTTTCTACCAAGTCTTCTTTGGTTTCATTGCCTTTTTGCATTTTATTTCTTTTTTTGATCTTTTATTCTTCTGCGGATGTGCATTGTGATGCAGTAAGTATCAACGAATCAAGGTGCCGAGTTCAAATTCCAGTTGAATTCCTTGCATTCACTGATGCGCAAATACTCTTGGGAAAGGTATTAATCCATCTCTTCTCTCCACTTATGGGTTAAATAATAGGACAGACTGGGTTCTATAGCCTTGGCTGGTAACCAGTCTACTGCAGAAAGCAATGGCAACCTACTACGAGATAATTTTCTGCCCAGTCAGTCATGTCTCTTTCAAGACATGATCGCCCGAAGCACGTATCACACATGGCACTCGACTGACGGACTGACTGATTCAGCAAAATGTTCCTATTCTTCTGTTTAATTTTCTGAAATCCCTGTGACTTTTTGCTGTCAGTTCACATTAAATTATTTTTTTACATTCCTCTTTTACTTTTATGTTTGATTGTTCATCCAATGCAAGAGTCACTCAAGGTAGAGGGTTGCTGAATGAGATTTTTATATGAATGTAAGAAGAGGAGGTAAGAAGTTTAGATTATAACGTAACCTTATACTTGAAGTTATTAAGACTGTAGCAATTGGGGAAACATACTCTTGCAAGTTCCACAAAAGTAACCATCTTTGGAAATACCTGTGTATTTTCCTTCTTACTCATGGAACATGAAAGAATTGAGAAAGATTGAATGCTGAGACCAGAAATGTAAAACAACATAGCCATATAAATATTTAAGATAGAAAATCTAGAAACAAAATTTTTCATTGTGTGAACTTAGCATTTTTTAATCGTCTCACCCCAATCAAGGTGGGAATGCCACTAGTATGCAGAATGTCACAGGGAGTGAAAGTGAAAGAAAAAACTGAGAATACGGAGGATTGAGAAAAAAAATAAAGATGAATGGGAATCAAAAAGGTAGAAGATGGCAATTGACATTGTATTTAAATTTTTGAAGATTGTAGCTATTGGGGAAGTAATTAAGTAGATTGAAGTTCCACAGAAGGGAAGTTCAAGAAAAGAAACTGTTAGAGTAGTAGAGGCAGTTACATTTTAACTATTTCAACAGTAAAACGGTGGAACCTGGAAACTAGAAGCACATTTAAATTCATGTAGTCAGAGCAACTGGGAAAAAAGCATGTCAGAACAGTTGCCATGAAAATATTTGAAGAAAAAAGTGAGGAAGTGCCTGAAGTTAAGATACCTGGTCAATTTCAGATCCAAATTTCTATCTTCTTCATACCAATACTGTGACCATATCTAGTCAGGTGCTCCTACTATTCATCTCAAAGTTCTTGACAAAATTCAAAGGAGGATTTGCAATGTGACTGATCATGATTTAGCAGTTTGACTTTAGTCCCTTCTTCACTGACGGGATGTGGCTTCCCTCTGTCTTTTCTACAAATATTTTTACAGCTTCTGCTGTGAAAAGCTTTTTTCCCTGGTACCCTGACCATATGAATTTACTTGTGCTACTAAATTGGCATCAAGGTCTCACTCTTTTAACATCAAAATAGTCAAATATAACTGCCACTTCTACTATATCAGTTTTTCTTGCACTTCCTGCCTATGGAACTCCTTTCCATACACTTGTTTCCCTAACGGCCACAATCTCCAAAGGTTTAAATACAATGTCAATTGCCATCTTCTACCTCCCTAAATCCCATTTACCTTTCTATAGCATCCTTTTTAACCTCACTGTAGCCCTCTACACACCAGTGGCAGTCATGCCTTGCTTGGGATGAAATGATTATAAAAAAAAATAAAAGTAAGAATTCACAGTATTTGGAGCAAACAAAAATGCATGTACACATCAAAATGCAACAAGATCACAGTGAATATAAACTTACGCAAGGAGCTTTTCGTTTGTCTATATTTCTGAGATAAAGTAGTATTTACAGTATTTACATTATTCGGACTATTGTCCTCATCTTTGTTGCCATTTGTATGACATTTTGGCCATTGTATGCTCCGGCCTTTTTCAGGTACTAGGAATTTCAAACCAAACCCTTTATGACAATCACTGGAGTATATCATTCTCATTCCTTGTGCAGTAGTAATTCCACAATTGGAAGTCATGAGCTGTCTCCCTCTAACTCTTGCAAGTTACTTGTTCACCACTGCTGCAGCCTGGTATTGAACTCACAATTCTAGTCAGGAACTAACCAACATCTATATCCACTGGGCTTTTTGTTTTTTCTATATCCACAGATATTGGAAATCTGACAGGAAATTCCTGAAACAATTCCGGTAAAGGCATTGAAAAAAATGCTGCACTGCACATTGAATACACTGGATTAGTTCTTTTTGAGAAAGGAGACGATGACAGTGAAAATGACAAGGACATCCACACATGCTCACGTACATTCATGCACTCATATATATGTGTGTGTGTGTGTGTGTGTGTGTGTGTGGTTTTTCCTTTGACTTAAAGTGGAATGATTATATTGAATAATTTTTAGGTCTGCTTCTAGGAAGGTTGGTTCACTGCAACAAATAATTTTTCTTGCACATTTATAAGCCTACCCATTTGTTTATGCATTAAATATTACAATAAAATCCAAAGAAAAATTTGAAATCTTATCAGTCCCGATCTGGCATCTTGGCTTCAGTCACTTCACCACCACTGTAGCTGTTATGCACCTACCTATGAACAGTAATAGGTATGCCCCAATCATTAAGTAATACATTCGACTATTGAGAGAGTAGTGTTTTCTTACTGTCTAGTTGTTCTCTACTAGCAATTGTTAATTATTTCATGCAGCTTGAAAATCTTGTATTTGATAATGATATGAAAATAACTATTTATTGCCAACCTCCATTTCAGTTGTTACTCATGCAGTCATCTTTTAGTTTACAACAGTAACATAGCCTTTTCTATAAATATTTAAAAAGGGAAATGTTCTAATGAGCTTTCACCTCAATTTTGCAAATTTAAGCAGATTGATCTTACTTTGGAATTGAAATTACAACATGTAACCAGTTCCAACAGTTTCTTCTTTGACAGTTTTCAATTGTAGAACTCTTCCAATTTTTTGCTTTCCAATGAACTTAAATCTTCAAAAATTTAAATGCAATGTCATACATTACCTTCTGTCTTCTTAATTCCTGTTCATTTATAGTTCTATCTCTCTCAATGTTTTTTTCTTTTCCTCATGTTGTTTCCATCGTGGATCTTTGTCACAAATCTGTTGTGACAAATCTTCATTACACAGTAGTAGTGACCGGTTTGGCCAAAAGTAAGACACGGAACACAGAAGGTAAGTTTAAAACAATGTATTAGTATAACAAGAACATATGTAGAATGTAAATGTTAGTACTGAACTATCTGTTATGCATATACCTATAGACAATAATGGATATATCCCAATCCTTAAATAATATGTTGGTCTCTATTGAGAGAGTAGTGTTTTCTTACTGACTAGCAGTTCTTTACCAACAGTGGTTATTTACTTCACACAGCTTGTGTGTCTTGTATTTGATGATTAAAAATTACTAGATATTTTCAACCTCTGTTTGGGTTATTATTCACACAATAACCTTTTAGGTTTTATTTCATTTTTTTTATGTTCGTATATGCATTTTCTTTGCTGGAAATAAAGCATAAAAATTCTCCAAGTGTTTTGTATATCTGAGTGTTATCAGCTATTTTTTCAGCCATTATCAAGGATTTTATTTTATTGTTAACTGAATGGTTAGATTTTTCTGTATGTATCCAGAATTATAGCAATGTTTTCTGTTGTGAGATCTCCCCTTTTTATGGAATAATGAACTCTTCTGATGTGGACATATAATCCTTCCTATAGAGAGAACAAGGAGGTGTAAAGAGTAGTTGTACAGAGTTTAGTAAGGAGTCAGTTGGTCTGTAAGTTGATGCAGAGTTAGTTGGAATTGTTTGGATATAGACTCATTATCTGGACATACTATTTCACTACAGGACTGCATATATTGATTTCTACTAATAGTATTCCTGAATTGACTAACCTGTGTTCCAGTTTGTATATTTTGTTCAATATAACTTACATTTTCTATCTCCATATCTGTTTTTGTTATTTATTATTTTGTGTTTTTTCTCAACCGGAATCCACAACATTTTTCCCTCTAAGTTTTATCTGAATTTACAGATATATATATATATGTGCCTATAGACTGTAATTGGTATGTTCCAATCTTTATATAATATATTGAACTCTATTGAGAGAGAGTAGTGTTTTCTTACTCTCTAGCAGTTCTCTACTAGAAGTGGTTATCTACTGCACACTGCTTTTGAGTCTTGTATTTGATGATATTATAAATATTACTATTTATTTCCAACCTCTGTTTGGGTTATTACTCACGCAGTAACCTTTTAGCTTACAACGCTATCATAACTTCTATCTTAGAAATAGCATGTCTGAGTCACCCACATTTGAGGCGATCGCAGAGGTCAGCCGTACCGGAGAGCAATGGTTAGGGCCTCACTCTGGGAGAACGGTCTTGCTGGTCACCGTTTCTCCTATATCAGGTAAGTATCATAATTTCTATCTTTTATCCAGTCTCAAGTATAAATCTGACCAATGTTTACTTTTAAAGGCAAACATAAACTATTAATTCCATGTGATATTTTTTCTTATATTTTGCATTAAATAACACAACAGGTTTTGATATGTCGTTAAATTAACTAACTTTAACTTGAGGAAATGAAAGTTGAAATTTCTAGAGAATAGTGAGGAAAGAGGGCTTGGAAAATTTGATACTCACAAGACAGATAAAAGGCAAGCAAAAGGGAAAACAATGCAAAACCTACCAAGTTAGCTTGAGTCAATGGATGGTTGAACAAGGGTTAGGAAAGATAACAAACAGACAAAATTTATTGAGAGCTACAAAGGACAGGGAATCATGGAGAGCCATGATCGCCAACATCCTAAAGAGACACAGCACATAGAAGAAGAAGAATGAAATTGAGTAAATGGATTGAGTTTAGACGAGATAACAAAAAGACAACTTTCATTAAGAGCTACAAATTACAGGTAATTGTTGCAAGTCTTGATTGCCAAAATCATGAAGGGACACAGTACATAGAGGAAGAATGAACATGAGTAAATGGAGTTTAAAAGAGATCCTAAAAAGACAAAATTTACAAAAGACAGGAAATTGTGGAGAGCCATGATCACCAAAGTCATGAAGGGATATAGCTCACAGAAGACGTATGATTGGATAGTGATTTAAGATAATTTACTATGATAAAAGCACTGAGAGAATTGCTTAAGATCAATTTAAAAATATTTATATCACACATTGATGATATGTAGGAACCGTAGGGTGGGGAAAATTAAATTTTTCAATTTTTTTTTTAATTTAAAAAAACAAAGCATGAAAGTAAAGACACAAAAAAAAATCCTAATTTCAAGAAGTTAATCTTTGCTTAAAAGCATTTTCATAATCAATTGTTTCATTGAAAAATAAGAACAAATGCAGGAATAATTCTAAAAAAATGAATATGGGAAAATGGCTAAGGGAATTAAAACCCAGAATTTGGGTTTTTGTCATCTAACAAATTAAATGATAAGGAACTTCATAGAGAAATTTCTTAGCAGAACAGATAGAGAAAGAAAATAGAAAATGTTATTTTAATATCATAAAAAATATTATTATTTCAATGAATTGTCAAATGTTCTATTCTTTTCATCTGAAATATCTTTAATTTCACATGAAATGATTTATGTACAATATAGATTTATCTCTGGTTCTTTATGGTTAGAGAATATAAAGAGAATCTGAATGCTAGCATATGATTCAAGAATTACTAACAATGACGAAGCTATGTGTAAGAAATTCAGACAACTTCAGACTATTACATCTACTTACTACAAGGTATAAACAAGCAACAAAATAAAATGGAAGAAATACGATTCAAAAATGAATAATAATGACAATGCTTCATTTAAGAAATTCAGATAACTTAAGACTAATACATCTGCCTACTACTAGGTTTAAACAAGCAACAAAAATAAGATGAAAGAAATATGAGTCAAAAATTAATAACAATGACAATGCTTCATCTAAGGAATTAAGCTAACTGAAGACTATTACATTTTACTACTAGGTGTAAACAAGCAACAAAATATGATGAAAGAAATAAAAATCAAGAATTAATAATATTGAAAATGCTTCATATAAGAAATTCAGACAACTTAAGACTCATACATCTACTTACTACTAGTTATAAACAAGCAACAAAAATAAGATGAAAGAAATATGAGTTAAATATTAATAATAATGATAATGGTTCATGTAAGAAATTCAGACAACTTAAGACTATTATATCTACTTACTACTAGGTGTAAACAAGCAACAAAATATGATGAAAGAAATTTTTTTTTTTTTTTTATAAGCGTTTCACCCTGAGCAAGGCATGTCTCTGCCACTACTGCGCAGGGGGCTACGTAGAGTGGAGAAAGGATGATTAAATATAGGAAATGTCAGAGGGTGGGTGATAGGCGGGTAAGGATACCGAGAATGAGGGTTGGGTAGATGAGAGTGTTCTGAGAATAGTTGGGAGTGAGTGTGATAGGAGGTGTCTATTGACCCTACATTTAAACACCTGGAGATTGTAACTGTCGGGAAAGCAGACTTGTGGAAGGGAGTTCCACAGGCGGGAAGCGTGAGAAAAGAAGCTGTTGAAGTAGAATTTACGGTTACATCTTATTTGTTTAACTGTAAAAGGGTGGGACCTAGTTGCTAATCTAGTATCTTGTGTAAATTCATGCTTAGGCGGCACCAGTGATCTAAGCTCATCGGAGCAGAAGCCATGAAAGTACTTGTAGAAGAGGCACAGGGAAGCCACATCACGCCGGTGAGAGAGCGGCTGCAGCCGGTCTACCAAGTCAGTATCAACCACGTTACAGATCCTCCTTTGTATTTTGTCAAGAAGCCCAAGGAGAGCAGCAGGGGCACCCGATATGGAATATGGCAGCAATACGAGTCAAAAATTAATAACAATGACAATGCTTCATCGAAGGAATTAAGCTAACTGAAGACTAACACATCTACTTACTACTAGGTGTAAACAAGCAACAAAACATGAAAGAAATAAGACAAAAATTAATAATTATGACAATTCTTTAGAAAAGAAATTCAGGCAAATTTAATTATTACACCTGCTTATGAGTTAAAGATTAGAAATAAAAACAAAATAAAAAGTCTTGTGCAAACTACAGTAAATCTGTTTTTCTGTGTCTTTTTATATTTTACAGGTAAGTTTGAAGGTTTTTTATTATTCATGGGTCTCTTGATTAAACCCTTGGTTTGTCAGTGTGTAAAATAATACATACATTAATTTTGATTCTTTATTTCATTAAAAATAAATGTTCCTGATTGATATGTTGTGAAGAATTTTGTCCTATTTTATTTACTTTCAACATCTCTAATCTGTATTCATAATTGCTTTTTAGTGTTTTCTTTTTCTTTTTTTTTCCAGTATAATGAAAAAAATAGTTTCAAAAATTTTTATTTGACAGTTGCAATCTTTCAAGTACCATTCACACACATGCAAGCACTCATGTGGTCTTATGGTTACATTCCATTCAAATACCAATTCCTATATGGTCACTGAAGTTAAGCAACAATGAACTTTGTCAGTATCTAGATGGGTGACTACTTGGAAATGTCAGATACTATAAGCTTGGATGTGCAGATGGTGTAATAGTGTTGTGGAGTAGATTTCACACTGAAGGTTATAATCGTGCTATGTTGGTTGCTAATTGACTTAGCCTATCCAAAATGTTAGAAACTTGGTAATCTTCCACTGAAAGCTGACTCCTTAATATTCTGCTAACTGCCAACTATTATCAACTGCCTAGTAGTTCTACTGAACTCCAATAGAACTCTAAAGAACTTCCCAAGAACTTCTCAAGAAATTCTCCCATTAACTTCCTGTTAACTCTTATTAATATAGGAGGGAGAGTCCATTATCTGAGGAATAGGGGTGTTTCCTCATAACAAATAGATAATAGCTCAAAATTGGAAAATTACAGCAAAGTTCCAATTACCATTCTGTTCATTGTATTCACTTACATACAAATACCCTTAGGAAAGGTATAAATCTATCTATTCTCTGCAGTTGTGAGTTAAGGAGTAAGAGATTATTATCTACCCAAATATTTGAGTTTCATGCACAATGCAATCATCAGATTTTGCTGACAATTGCATTGTGCTACCAGTGAATAAAAAATAATAGTTTCGTTATTGTACATCATGCAGTATTTTATTAGAACCAGCACTCACTGTGTGATATTATGTGACACTTCTCAATGTTCCCAAGTACTTTTAATCTCCTTCCGAGATCATCTTCAGGGGTGTGAATTGTGGTGACAAAAATAACCACAAAACTGTGTTGCTAAAAATTACTGTAAATTTTCTTTTTGCAATTTATTTAATCTGACATGTCTAAAAGAAAATTTGTTGCCTAAATACACAAATATATATATATATATATATATATATATATATGTGAAGGTTGCACTGTACAAGGGCCAAGAGCAACTTGAGATAGAGTGTTTACCATGTCAACTATGGGGATATATGGGAAGGATAATGATTAACACTAGATATTTTTGAGGTTACCAAAAAGTTCTCAGTCTAACCAACAAAACTTACAGACAAATTCTAATATTTAAGCCATTTGGCAGGTTTTGAAAAGTGGGTTGGGCCAAGAACTTTACAGCACATTTCATATCTATCTAGATATATGAAAATTATATAGATATATATTTAAATATGCCTCCTTTAATTGTATATATATATATATATATATATATATATATATATAAGAACGCATACACATATGCACATTTATACACACATATTTTTTTTAATCATTTCACCCCAAGTAAGGCATTTCACTGCTACTATAGCGCAGGGGGTTACATAGGGGAAAGTGATGTGAAAGAGGAGTTAGTTATAGGAAATATCAGGAGGCGAGTGATAGACAGATGAGGATACCAAGAATGGGGGTTGGGTAGATGGGAAGAGTGTTTGAGAGAATGGATGCAAGTTTGTGTGATAAGAGGTGTCTATTGACCTTACATTTAAATTCCTAGAGATTGTAGCTGTTGGGGAAGCAAATATATGGAAGGGAATTCCACAGGCGGGAAGTGCAAGAAAAGAAGCTGTTAGAATACAAATTGCAGTTACATTTTATCTGTTTCACTGGAAAAGAGTGGGACCTAGTTGCTAATCTAGTATCTCATGCAAATTCATACCTCGAGGGTACCAGTGATATAAGTTCATCAGAGCAGAAGCCATGAAAGAATTTATAGAAGAGGCACAGGGAAGCCACATCATGAACAGACTGATTCTCAATATCTTTCCATACATTTCTTAATCTTGCATATTTTAATGGTTCTTTGATTCAATTTGGTATATTTGGGTTTTGTTAGGTTTTCAAAAGTGATTTGTAAATCAAAGCTTTACTTTTTTATTTTGTTTAGAGATAAAAATACTAAACATTTTTTCACCAATATCTCAAGAGACTTTCCACCCATTAGATTATATTTTTCACAGACTTGTCAAATGATATAAACAATGAACAATTGAACAGAAAATAATTTGTTACATTGCAAATGGCAGTCTTTCTGACAATTTAATCTCTGCAGTAATTCCATCATGAGAATAATAATAATAATAATGCTAATGATTACAGCAAAATAGCCATTAACATACAACAAACATTTGGCGTCATTGACCAAACAGTTCTTCTTGATTGAAATTTATAAAAACTTTCTAGTAAAAAAGTTTTATTAATTAAATTTCTCAAGTTCACTGTTGGTACTAATTTTAGTATTTTTTTGTCATTTCACCCCAAACAAGGTAGAAATTCCACTAGTATGCTGGGAATTATAGTGAGAAAAAAGGCTGGGTACAGTTGTCATTGAGGAAAGGATAAAAGATGGATGGGATTCAAGAAGATAGAAGATGGCAACTGACATTGCTTTTTAAGTAATTAAATAGAAGAGAGTTCCACAGAAGAGAAGCATAGGAAAAGAACCAATTGAAGTAGAAGTGATTGTTGCATTTAACTATTTGAATACTAAAAGAGTGGAACCTAGATGCCAATCTAGGAGCATGTTTAAATTCTTATGGTCTGGGCATTATGGAAAAAATATCGTTAGCAGTAGATCTTTAGCAGCTAAAGATCAGACATATTCGTTCCACTTCAGGTCAGTTGAATCAGTCAGTTAAGTGCCATGCGCGATACATGCTTGGGCGATCATGTCTCGAAAGAGACATGACTGACTGGGCAGAAGATTATCCCGCAGTAGGTTGCCATTGCTTTCTATGGTAGACTGGTTGCCGACCAAGGCTATAGAACTCAATATGTCCTGTTATTTAACCCATAACTGGAAGGAAGAGATGGATTAATACCTTTCCCAAGGGTATTTGAGCATAAGTGAATGCAATGAATTTGGTTGGAATTCGAACTCAGCTCCCTGATTTCTCGTTCCGAGCCAATATCCAATGCACCACAACACACATAAGTGAGGCAAAGGAGGCATGGGGTGTTGCTCTCAAGGAGACTAGCATCAGCTATGCTGATGGCTGGCATGAAAGTTTCTCTATAGTGGTTAAAGAAGAGGAGTTTTGCTTTGGAAGCATTAAAATTTACAAGCCATTTTCTGCCCCAGTTAACCACTGATTGGAGGTCCGTTTCAAGAACAGCAGCCAAGTTCACTTTGTCAGACTTGGCAGATTTTCTATGGAGATGAAAGAAAATGGTATTAACAAGAGTTCCCTTTCCAAACCGTTAAGTTTAAAGCAATGTGGCATGTCAACATTTTATTTATATAATTTTTCCTTTTCTCATTGCATGATCTATCCATTTTAGTTGTTGCTGCTGTTTGAAGACTTCAAATGAGGTGGTTTTTGTTATTTGGTAAAGTTCACTGTTGTTCTGTTGTATCAGTATATAGTGTTTGACAAAGGATTGACTTGGTTAAGATCCAAAGAATTCATGAATTTTTATTATTTGATAGAGTTCTATATTTGCGATTCTGAAACGAGTTCTGAGGAAAGTTCTTTAAAAGCTAGAGAGAGCATTCATTTGTTTGAAGCCATTTTAATCCTTGATCTGGGAAAACAGTTTCTGATTGCTGATGATTTAAGCATTTTTTAACATTCTGGATATCATGCATGACATCCACATAAGAGTCTACATCTGACAAGGCTATTCAAGTCTCAACATCTCTTTATATTTTTTATTCTTGCCTCTTTTCTTCCATCTTTTTCTTTTATCCTCAGTCAATACATTTCAACAAACTTGGAGATAACATGGAGACAAGGTGTGCCACGCATACAAGGTGTGACGTCTTTAGTAGGCCAGAAATGGAAAACAACAAAATAGTGGTGATAATGATGAATTAGCCATTTCCATACAGGAAATATTCTGCATTCATTGACCAAATTGTGAGTATTATGGCCAATTTAAATTTATAAAATATTTTTCTTAAATTTTGTTTTTTTGTAAATTAAATTCCTCAAGTCCTGACCATGACTGCTCTCTCTTCCAAACTTTTTGTTCAAGGTAGTATTGAAAGGTGACATCTTGATTAGATTCATATACTTTCTTTTAATGACATATGCTATCCATTTTATCTGTTGCCAGTCTTTGAAGTCTTTTAGTGAGGATGTTTTTATTATTTAGTAAAAGTCTTTGTTTGTGATTCTATACTGCCAGTTTGTAAAATCTGATGAAGAATTGTCTGCTTTAAGATGACAAAGATTCGTTCATTTGAAACAATTTTTAATCATTTTTTTATCACTGATCTAAGAAAATGTTTGTATATACTCAATAGCTTAGATATTCTGTATAAATTAGAATACAGTGGAGTAATGGATAGTGGCCCGGATCGGGGAGTCGTAGAGCCAAGTTCAGATTCCGTTACATTTACTTATGAGCTAATAATAAAGGTATGAACGCATCTCGATTTCTCTTCTCAGCTACGTTTTAAATCATAGAACAGATAACCTATAGCATTTGGTTAGTGACTTGTCTATGAGAAAGAAAACTAAATTCAAACAAGCCTGGAGAGGTTTGTGTTCCATCAAGCTATCCTGCCCAGGAAACACCACTGCTACTGTTGCTGCAATACGGGTGGCACCACCACAACCCTAATAAGTTACGGGTCTCGTGATTGTTGAGATCAACACGATGCATGGCATAATTTTGCCAAAATATACTTTCTTGATTAATGTCGATTGGCTAAGTATCACAGAGCATTCAACTGATGTTTATTTTTATTGCACCCATTGCCTTTCTCCTAACTTTGACCTCTAAGCTTAAGCAAAAAATATGAATAACGCAAATGTGACATGCATATTAAATTTGATGTATAGGTAGTGTAATGGCTATCAGCATTGAAATTGTCTTGGCATGCTGAGTTAAATTTCCCCCCTCACAGGCTACCTCATAGTTTCTAACAGTGCTTATGTTATTTGCTGTTTCTCTCTTGCCTTCAATATCTCTTTTGAATGTTAAATTTTTCAAACTTTATTATGTGTTTGAGAAATTTAAACTATTTTTTTTAATTTTAAGTGTCTTTTCTGTTTTAGTTTTCTTTAAATCTTCCTCATTGCACACATGTCCTATCAATTGTATTCTCAATATCCTCCTGTAGAGCCACTTTTCTGTTCCTCCAAATTCTTTCTTCTTTTTCCAGGCACTCTTTTCTCATTATGTGCTCTATAAATTTTGCCTGCCTCTCTCTGATGTTTTGTTTACATTTTCTCTGAACTTTCATGTTGTGCACGTTTGGTTCATGGTATTTTCAGCATCTTTCTGTGGAACTACATCTCTGTTGCTTCAAGTTTTTTTTAATTTGTGAGATTTTCCAGCATTCACTGCCAAATAGAAAGGCTGATATTACATAACAGTTCTGCCATTGCTTTTTTTGTTTCTAACAAAGTTTTGTGTTTCTTAATACATTGTTTAGCTTTGGAAAGATATATTTTGTGATTCAAATGCGCGAATTTTCATACGTAAATAAATTTTAAAATCACATTCTGTCCTCTGCTAGAATACTTTCTAGGTATTTAAATTTCTGTATCTGCTTGATTTTAGTATCCCTAGCCTATAGTTGTTATTTTGGGCTCTACTTTTTACTGATGATCATGCATTCAGTTTTCTCAGAGTTTATGTTTTGTCCTTTCTTTTTGCTTTCATTAGCTACTTTCTGTAGGAGGTCTTCTAGTTTACTTTCAGTGTCTGCTATCAGCACTGTGTCGTCTGCATATCTCATATTGTTTCGATTGTGGCTGCTAATGACAAATCTGGCAGGACTTCTGATTCTCCCAGAATTTCTTCACTGTATAGGCTGAATAGATCTGGTGAGAAGACACATTCTTGTTTTATTGAAAAGATGAGATTAATCATCCTGCCCAAAAAACTCAGAAAGTTTGACTATTGCAATTTTTAGAATTATGTTCACATATTTTGAAAACAAGGTTTTATTTCATTTTAACCATATGTTCATCATGACTCTTCTCAAATGACATTCATCAAGAAATTAAAATTTTATTCTGAAATTTTAAGTTGAACTCAGAAAAATAGTAGCAGCCTAACTCAGTACCACATTCAGTACGAATTGACAAGGTAAACTGAACAACCTACGGAAAAAGCTTATGAAAATGGATGGCAGGGAAAGATAATAAGAGGACAAATATTGCTTAAAGTTACAAAAAATAGAAAGATGTGGAGAGTCGTGATCAACCTACTTAAATTTGGATGGCAGAACAGGAATGGGAGGGATAGTAAAAAGACAAACAATCGCTTAGAGCTGCAAAGGATAGGAAACTGTGGAGAGCTATGATCCACCTATTTAACAAGCTTGTTTAAATGGATGGCAGAACAGGTTCTGAGAGGGATAGTAAGAGGAGAAATATTGCTTAGGGCTATAAAGGATAGGAAGATGTGGAGAGTCATGATCAGTCTACCAAACTCATGGAAATGGATACCAGAACAGGGTCTGAGAGGAAAAGTAAAAGGACAAATATTGCTTAGTGCTATAAAGGATAGGAAGATGTGGAGAGTCATGATCAGTCTACCAAACTTGTGGAAATGGATGGCAGAAAAGGGTCTGGTGGGGATAGTAAGAGAAAAATATTGCTTATAAATTGCTTATAATTACAGAGAATAGGAGGATGTGGCGAGCCATGATCAGCTTAACAAGCTTGTGGAAATGAATGGCAGAATAGAGAATAGAAGGAATAGTAAAGGACAAACATTGCTTAGAGCTACAGCGATAGGAAGTTGAAGAGAGCCATGATTATTCTACTTAAGCTTGTGTAAATGGAAGAAAGGACAGAGACTGGGAAGGATAGTAAAAAGGCAAAAAATAAATTATAGACAAGATAGAACACTGTACGTCCCAAACGGACACGGCACGTTGAAGAAGAAGCATTATCACTAATCATATAAATTCTGATTTATTACCGAAGCATTACAAAATCCTTGTGACCTTATGTCAAGCTACGGACCTTGATATGCACGTATGTGCAATGTACAAGTAAATGTATGTCAGCATTATATAATAGATAGCCATTATTACTAATGACATAAATTCTTGTTATTATTGAAGCGTTGCAAAATCCTAAATCAACAAGCAGTTCACTAATCATTTTACCTGATAAGTTTTATACACAAGTAACGCCTGTAATAATCAGATTTCTGTGTTTATACACAACCCTAAGCCGAATTATTCTGGGATAACAGTTACTTGTGAATGATTTACTTCTTGTTATTTGTCTCTCATCCATTAATGCGCTACCCTCTCAGGGGTCAGAGGTTGCAACAACTAATATGCGAAATAATGCCCAATGTCATCATTGGTACTTGCAACATAATCCTCACCACCAATGTATCCATCCTCGTCATGATTGTCAATTGTTCCATCAGATCCATCGTCAGTGGTATCAACAACACTTATTTAATATAAGAGTTTGATGGACGGTATTGTGATATTCATCTCAGTGGTAGGGATGTTGAAATGGAATTTGATCTTCACTCACTGCAGTTATTAGTTCTCAGTTTGGAATTTTGGTTTCAAAGGGAAAATTACAAGTTGTGATAATAGATCTTCCAAGAAAGGTAAAACATTGTGAGAAACTAAATGCAAATTTACTGTTGATGATCTAGCGATTAAAGCACTTTCTATACATTTCATCTTAGTTAAGTGCTTGCTCTTTTTATTTCAATTGAAATTATGGCCAGACTCGTTACATAGAGTAAATGATGCATTTAATGTGTTATTTTTGTAACAGATCTCTTTTGTGGTCATATAATCTTTTATTTAAATTCCTTAAGGTTTCTAAGATGTATTCCTAGTGGCAATTACTACAGGTGACAGAGTAGATTCTGCCTTCAAGTTTTAGATAATTATTTTTTGTCTTCTGTTATTGTTTTAAAAATAGTTGGGACAAATTTTATGTTGAGTTTAGATAATTTCTATTCACTTGTGGTTGTAACAGAGTTTGTGGGTGGAACTATATTTTAATTCGTTAGGTGTGTCCTTTCCACTGTTAAATAGTGTAAGCTTGATGGTAGGAGAAAATTGTTTGATATATAGTGCCTCTCTTATCATGAGATGCTTTTGATATTTTGATTTCAAAAGCATTTTTGTATTTTCAACCAAAATTTTTCTTTAATTTTCTTATAAATTATGGGTATTGAATTTTTTTATTGTACTGTCGTCACAGAGGTGGCATGTAGAGTGTTTATTCAAAGAAGTAATAGTATGGCCAATATAGGTCATTATTACATTATTTAACAGTGGAAATGTCATTTTGAATGTTTTTTAAAGAATAGAAATTCCATCAAAAATTGTCCAAAGTTCATTTTGAAAAAAATATGGTCCAAGCTTTTGACTTTCTTAAGTCATCATCAGGATGGATAGAGACAAATAGTAAGTTACATGGAACTTGTCACTTTAGTGAAATGGACAAGGAGTTTTGTGACGTAGATGGAGTGTGACATGTGTGTTTTTATTTTGCAGTTAAGGTTGTGGTCTCTAAAATTATTGTAACATACATACATACATACATATATATATATATATATATATATATAGTGAGTTTACTCATGAAACCAGACTGGCAACTGGGTCTCACCCATTCACTGATCAACCAAATGCAGCTGACTATACTACTCCATTAGCTTCTTTTCTTGCACTTCCCACCTGTGGAACTCTCTTCCATATTCTTGTTTTTCTGACGGCTACAACTGCCAGGAATTTAAATGCAATGTCAATACCCATCTCTTAACCACTTGACTCTAGTTCTTTTTGCATCACCCTGTATAGCTTTTCCTTTTTCTGTACCTTTGCAACTGTCATCACACCTGTATTCCCATCCTTCTCTTGCTCCCTTCTCTGACACCCCCTGTAGCTAATTCGTCTTTCTTTTTACTCTCCTCCTATCTAATTTTTTTCTCTTATGTAGCTCTCTGCACATCAGTGGTGTTATCCGTTTGCTTGGGGGTGAAAAAATTAAAAAAAAAGTAAATTAATAATAAATATACATATTAGGAAGGTGTACATATGTATAATATGATTATTCAGATGCTTCCCTGTGTCTTTCACGGCTTCTGCTCCGATGAACTTAGATCACTGGTGCCTCCTGGGTACGAATTTGCACGAGATACTATATTAGCAACTAGGTCCCACCCTTTTACAGTAAAACCGATAAAATGTAACCACAATTTCTACCCCAACAGCTTCTTTTCTCACACTTCCCGACTGTGGAATTCCCTTCCACATGATTGCTTCCCCAATGGCTACAATCTCCAGGAGTTTAAATGTAAGGTCAATAGACACCTCCTAACACACTAACTTGTATCCATTCTTTCAAACACTCTTCCCATGTACCCAACCCTCAGCCTTACCTGTCTATCACCCTTCTTCTGACATTTCCTATATCTAAACACTCTTTCTCTTTACCTT
The DNA here is from genome assembly GCA_037127315.1 of Ascarosepion bandense. NCBI lineage: Eukaryota > Metazoa > Mollusca > Cephalopoda > Sepiida > Sepiidae > Ascarosepion > Ascarosepion bandense. Next base: position 962,180 of record JBBBDQ010000714.1, read on the forward strand.
CCCCTATATAACCCCTTGCACACTAGTGGCAGTGGAATGCATTGCTTGGGGTGAAATGATTAAAAAAAAAAAATTAATAAAACAGTGCTTAATGTACAAGAGTTTTATTATATATATTAATAAATGTGCATATGTCAAACTGACAGTTTAATAGATTTGAATTTATATACAGTGTCGCACAAAAGTTTACAACGCATTACAAAAAATGTTTTTAATATCTCTTGTACAGTTACATTAATTAGTACATTATTACAGTTATTTTAATTATATTTTTACTGCTTGTGTAACATATATTTAGGTAATTAGTCAAACAATCAGATTTTAGAAAACTTCCAAAAAGTATCCCATGAAGAAAAAACGATAAGTAGTAACTCAAAAGCTTACAACACATTATTTTATTTACAACAGCTTTTTTGATAAAAAAGTACGAAATTTACTAAAATGTTCTAAATTAGGATGGGGCTGTTTTTTAGAACATTTCTGATTAATTTTATAATTACTTTTAAAAACGATTAAAAGTATTGCATCATTCTTTTTCTGTCAACTGTCCTTTAAACATTGATGAAATGGGGAAAAGCGAAATAATTGGTCAAGATCTTTGTTAACATATTGTTGAGCTTCATACAAATGGACTTGGTTATAGGAAGATATCTAGTCAATTAAATGTGCCATTGAGATCAGTTGGTATGATAGTTTGTCACTGAAAGACATGTCATTCAATTCATACCAAAATAAGTTCTGGTCATCTTAGAAAGGTAATAGAACGTATGGCAAGGTTATTGGCAAGCAAAGTTGGCAATGAACACCAAGTAAATCTTAAAGAACTTCAGAGAAGACGAGAAGTAAATGGAGTAAAAGTGAATACAGATACTTTTAACCATTCCCTTCATTGATATGCCATCTTTTTCAGGACTCCCAAGAAAAAATCACAAGTGAAAATATGTTCCTGCTAGACTCAAATTAGCAAATAAATGTTCTATGAAACCTTCAGAATTTTGGGAAAATATACTTTAGTCAGATGAAATGTAAATTGAATTTTTGGCAGAAATTCTGTGGTAAAGGTTTAGAGGACAAAGATTACTGAATATTTCCTGATGAATACTATCCTAACAGTAAAATATGGGGGTGAATCAATCATGATCCAGGGTTGGTTTAGTACCCACAATGTAGGGAATATTGAAATAATAGAAGAGGGTATGAATGGAGCATATTATAGGGATATTTTGGAGAGAAATTTATGTCAGAGTGCATATTCACTTGGCTTGAAACCTAACTCTTAACAAGACAGTCAGTCAATTAAGTGCCATACGTGATACACGCTTGGGCGATTATGTCTCTTTTTAGAGACATAACTGACTGCACAGAACATTATCTCGCAGTAGGTTGCCATTGCTTTCTGTGGTAGACTGTTTGCCAGCCAAGGCTATAGAACCCAATCTGTCCTGTTATTTAACCCATAACTGGAGGGAAGAGGGTATTTGCACATAAGTGAATGCAAGGAATTCAACTGGAATTTGAACTCAGCTCCCTGATTTCTCGTTCCAAGCAGATATCCACTGCGCCACAACACACATCTACTTATGACCTTTTAGACATATGATGATATAGATATCTTGTTTTATAGGATTGTTGTCTGAAATCAGCTTATATGCATGACTATGAGGAAAACATTCTACAGGATGTCAGAGACAATCCAGTTATCTGCAAACTTCAAGTGGCCCTTGCATGTTGTACATCTCATAGAATAGCATAGAGGGTAAGTCAAAAACAACTTCTGTATCCATATCATTTGCAATATGCACAGGTTCTTTTTGCTCTCTGATCACTCAACCCAGAGGAACTTTAGCTGTTGGTTTATTTCACAAAATGCCAATTCATTGTTTGTCACTTCAGCTTTGTTTATAGTTAAAGCAACATTATAGGCCACAATAAAACAAGGTAAGATATCTATATAATCATATGTCTAAAAGGCCATTGGTGTACCTCAACATAACAACTCATAACAAATGTTCAAAACATCCACGACTTGCTTCTACACATGCATGCACCTATTGGATCATTGACTGGCAAACACTTTCAAATACACCCACATGATGTTGACTGCTTTCACAGGACCTCATCACATGTTAATGAAGTGTCTTTGTATTATTAATGTCTGCTGCATAACCCAATTGTTTTAGGCAGCCCCACATATAAAACTCCAAAGGATTGAGTTTGGGGGAATGTGCAAGCCAAGGAACTGATCCTTTCCTACCTAAACATTTTTCCTTGGCAGCTCAGCTGCAGTCTCTCTCTCACCGGCGTGATGTGGCTTCCCTGTGCCTCTTCTACAAATACTTTCCCGGCTTCTGCTCCAATGAACTTAGCTCACTGGTGCTCCCTATGTATGAATTTACATGAGCTACTAGACTAGCAACTAGGTCCCACCATTTTACGATGAAACCGATAAAATGTAAAGTTCATTTTTCTTTCAATAATTAAAGTTCATTTTATTATGAAAACAATCCCTTGTAAATTTGAAGACCTTACAAAACCCTATTTTCTGTTATAATCATTTGTTTTACTTCCTCATCTAAAATGTTTTCTTTTCTGTTTGCCTTATATAACTTATAGTCCCCCCTCTCCACAACTTACTTGATCCATGTGTTCTGTGCTATCTGAAACATCTTTTGCCTATTCTCCAAGAATTTAAATGTAAAGTCAATAGTCATCTCCTATCTTACTAACCTGCATCCTCTCTCTCATACTTCTTTCTCCATCCACTCCACTCTCATCAGTATTCCTGTCCTTCTCTTACCCACTTCCTGACACCCTTTCTTATAACTTTCCTTCTATGTAACCCCCTGCACAACAGTGGCAGTAAAATGCCTTGCTTGGGGTGATACGATTATAAAAAAAATGTAACCACAATTTCTACTCTAACAGCTTCTTTTCTCGCATTTCCTGCCTGTGGAATTCCTTTCCATATACTTGCTTCCCCGACAGCTATAATCTCCAGGAATTTAAATGTAGGGTCAATAGACATCTATCTCACTAACTCACATCCTTTCTCTCAAGCTCTTTTCTCCATCCACTTCACCTCCATTACAACAGTATTCTCATCCGTCTATTACCCCTCTCCTGACATCCCCTATAACTAACCCCCCTTTCTCATCACTTTCCCCAATGTGCAACAGTGGCAGTAAAACTGCTTTGCTTGGGGTGAAATGATTAAAAAAAACAGATGCCAGCCAATGAATTGTGACCAGTGTAACTAAACTCTGCTTGAGCTCCATCATGCATGAACCACATGTGTTTTCGTATTAGCAGGGGTACATCCTCTAGCAAATTTGGAAGTGTGTTAGAAATAAAGTTCCTGTAGACAGCTCCTGTAAGATATGCTGGGAGAACATATGGACCTACCAGACAGTCATCTTCAATTCCAACCCACTCGTTAATTCTAACCTGTATTGTACCATAGGGATTCCGATTTATCCACAAATGATGGTTTATAGTTTTGTAATTCCATCTCTTTCAAATGTTGCTTCATCTATAAACAAAGCTGATTTCAGCATTCGTCAATCTATAGTTTGTGGAGCCATGGCTTCTGTCTCAACAACAGGATGATAAACAGCAGCAAAGTTGAGATGACTTTGCTGCCTTTAATCTGGAAACTAGCAGTATAACCCAGCATTGCTCGGGTGTAATGAAAGCTTTAAAACTAATCCATGGTCCTGAAGCTCAAACTCTTTGGACGTTGACATGAAATCAGTAGTTGTTTCCCGTTAAAGCGAAACCATAGACCGAAAGAAAAATGAATGAATGTAAGTCAAGTTTTTATTTCTTGTATCAATATCAAATCTTCTGCACTATTGTAAGAACTGCAACCTTGAAACTTCTGAATATCATTTCTTATGTCTTTGTCTATGAGTGTATCAAATTTGATTAAAATCGGATCACTCCTTCTATAACCTGATTTTTTCAATTATCGATTTTCAATATTTATTGGGGGTACCTCTACACAAAACCTAGCTAAGAACACTCACAGACGGTTATAGTACAACTGTATAAATTTTCAACAAAATCGGTTCAGCCGTTTCAGAGTCTATAGGTAACACACACACACACACGAAGTTCCATTTATAAATAAGTTTAAATACAACAACATATAGGCATACAGCCTCGCATTCATTACCATTCATTTGGTTGTATGCCTGTTCACAATATGAATATGCTGTCTTTGTTAAATGGAACACTTCTCAGTTAATTCACTGCTACAAATGTACATGAATGACAAAGATAACCTAGTCTAGATGGCTAAACAGCACCCTCTACCATAAGCTTTCTTTAAATTTAATCACTCAAAAGTAAAGGATTTGCCAACATATGTTTATATGAGCTTTTGTCTTTGTTTTGGTGTGAGGAACCTGCTTCAAAAATTTGTAAAAATATTTTTTGCTACACCCTGTATATATTTGTGTGTGTGTGTGTGTGTGTAATTACAATCAAACAAATAGAAATTTATACCATCAAAAGCACTTATCCTTATATATGCATGCATAGGACCTTCTGAAAATTAGTTTTATGATACTAAATAATTTAAATAAAAATATACTAGCAGTATAGCCCAGCGTTGCTCGAGTATAATGAAAGCTTTAAAACTAATCCATGATCCTGGAGCTCAGACTCAGCCTAAAGAATATTTGTGTGAAGTTTGGTGAGAATCAGATAAAAATTGTGGATTTGTATAAAGGACAGATAAACAGACACACACACAAACATCTTGTCTTTTATATATAAATATATATTATCACTTTTCTGCACTATTGTAATAACTGTGACCTTGAAACTTCTGAATATCGTTTCTTATGTCTTTGTCTATGAGTGTATCAAATTTGATTAAAATCGGACCACTCCTTCTATAACCCGACTTTTTTGATTATCGATTTTCGATATTTATCAGGCATACCTTGACACAAAACCTAGCTAAGAACACTCGCAGACACTTATAGTACAACTGTGTAAATTATCAAGAAAATCGGTTTAGTCGTTTCAGAGTCTATAGGTAACAGATACACACACACACACACACACACAGACAAAGTTTCATTTATAAATAAGTTAAGATTTAACTACAAATCAATACTGACACATATATATACTCTTCTTGTGTCAGTATATTTGCCAATCTGATAACAGCTCTATATTACGCAAAGTTCATTTTAGTCAAATGTCCTACAAAGATATATACGTATATGTTCTGTGCAATCATTTTTTTCTCTACTCTTTTCACTGTCTTGTTCTCACTAAATGCCATCTTTTCCTATGACAAATATAACATCATCTTAAATTAGAATCCATTTGACAGATGGATCATCGAGATTTTTAATCTGTGTAAACCTTACACACAACTCTTGAGAAAAATGTTTGTTTGTTTTTCCTTTTCTGTCTAACAACGACACAATAACTGTTTACCATTTTGAAGAATATCAGGAACAACAGAATGGTTTGACATTCAGATGCCATCGTTGTGCTATTCTCAAGATGTGGCATATTTTCAAATTTTGGACCATCCGTAGAATCATGATGGTGGTAGGGGAAGAAATGTCAGAAATGGCAAGTGTTTCAAATCTCTAATTATGAGAAAAGGTCAACATGAAAGGGAATAAATAATTCTTTGAGGAATTGTATAAACAGGCAATTTGCTTTAACTATTTGGTAAAGTTTAAAAACCATGATATTCTTTCTCATTTATTTCTAAAAGAACAGAAAGGAAGGTTGTGTTTAGTTGGCAAACCACCTTCCAGTCCTTACAATACTACAAATAGATAAAAACTCATTATCTCCCTTCTCTCTTATTGCTGCACATAAGAGTCCTGCTTTACATGATGTGACAAACAAATTATGAGCAACCCATTTGTGGAAATACTTCTCTTTTATAGGTTTCAATAACCAGCTTGCAAAATATATAAAAAAAATCCTTCCTAATATTTATTCACAAAGCCAAACTATAAAAATAGTTTTTAATTCTATGCAGCAGTCCTGGGCATGACACTAAACTGCATCTGACAACAAGGCTTTTCATTGGGAGTTTGTGAGGAGTATGAAACCACCTCTTAATTGCTGTTGTTCCCAGGTCTACCCTGACCCAGAGTGGGAGCAAGGTATCTGATTGGGAGGTTGTGAGGAGCATGGAACCACCTCTTAATTGCTGTTGTTCCCAGGTCCTCCCTGATTCAGAGTGATAGCACTTGTTAGGGTCCCAGCTATAGGCAAATAATTAATCCCCAGACTGGATCAAAACACTATGAAAGTATAAAAAATACACTTTTATAGAAATATATACATACAAATGGATTTTTTATAGAAAATACACATTTTTGAAGAAAACATTAATACCATAACACATTTTTGAAGGAAAAAAACTTATTCTCAGCAAAACATTTTTGAATACAAAACTAGAAGACATTTTCAGTTTTCTAAAATAAAAAAAAACCAAAAAATTTTCATTAAAATCTGAGTAAATGAACCTTCTCACTCCAACCAAACATTTAAAAAAAGTACCTTAAAACCCCACCTTTTTGGTATTAAATAATCTACAGAGGTTGATCTGCTGTTAAACAAAACTCAAACTCAAATTTTATGCAGAAGGGTGTATACACGTTTCATAGACTTTGCAAATAAATTTTATAAGGTGCAACACAAAGATGTATTTGAAGTGCAAGCAAGACTTTATTTAATTGGGAAAAATATTAGAATAATCTTGGAAGTAAACCGCCTTCAACATTGTGTAACTTATTTATTTCTTCTACTTATAGTGACTTTTTAGCACTACCGAATCTAGAGTTTGAACTCACAACTGCTAAAGAACTGGATACATTTAATCAGCGCTTTAATCCACTAGAATTAATCCATGTGTCTCTTGAATATTCAGATGGTGTCATTTTAGAGCCTTATACTTAATAACTGTTCTCAGAGGGTGAAATTGTATGAGTGTCCTGACACAGGTAGGAAGGCAGACAATATGATAATAGTAATATTAGCCATTTCCTAATAAAGAAGCATTCAATATTTTCTGACTAAGCAGCCATTACTGGTTTTGATTGAAATTTGTTAAATGTTTCCCTTAAAATAATTTTTCTAGGAAAATAAGTTTCTCAAGCCCAGTATTTGTTATTGCTGTCCTCTGTATTGACGGGTGTTTCTTTCCTAATCTTTTGGTTGAGTCAATGTGGAATCTTAATATCTTAATTATATCATTATTTTCTTTGCAAGTGACATGTGCTATCTAATTGTTATTACTTCTGTTGGAAAATCTTCAAGTAATGTGGGTTATAATTGAATAAGCTCATCTTTCTAAATAAGGACCAGATTTCTTTTAACATTTAAGTAGGAAGAAGTCATAGTATTAGATGGGATCAAATATTAAATTGTAAAGAATATTGAAGTAGGAGGAGGGAATAGTTTTACATGAGATCAAATATTAGATTGTTCTGAATATTGAAGTAGGAGGAGGGCATAGTTTTACATGAGATCAAATATTAGATTGTTCTGAATATTGAAGTAGGAGGAGGGCATAGTTTTACATGGGATCAAATATTAGATTGTTCTGAATATTGAAGTAGGAGGAGGGCATAGTTTTACATGGGATCAAATATTAGATTGTTCTGAATATTGAAGTCGGAGGAGGGCATAGTTTTACATGGGATCAAATATTAGTTTGTTCTGAATATTGAAGTAGGAGGAGGGCATAGTTTTACATGGGATCACATATTAGATTGTTCTGAATATTGAAGTAGGAGGAGGGCATAGTTTTACATGGGATCAAATATTAGGTTGTTCTGAATATTGAAGTAGGAGGAGGCCATAGTTTTACATGGGATCAAATATTAGATTGTTCTGAATATTGAAGTCGGAGGAGGGCATAGTTTTACATGGGATCAAATATTAGGTTGTTCTGAATATTGAAGTAGGAGGAGGGCATAGTTTTACATGGGATCAAATATTAGATTGTTCTGAATATTGAAGTAGGAGGAGGGCATAGTTTTACATGGGATCAAATATTAGATTGTTCTGAATATTGAAGTAGGAGGAGGGCATAGTTTTACATGGGATCAAATATTAGGTTGTTCTGAATATTGAAGTAGGAGGAGGGCATAGTTTTACATGGGATCAAATATTAGGTTGTTTCGAATATTGAAGTCGGAGGAGGGCATAGTTTTGTTGTATATCAATAAACAACAAACACGTCTATATATAAAAATATGAGTTATATTTTTATTAGTGACGATGGACCGTGTAGAATAGAGGCAGGAGTGAGAGAGAGAGAGCACTTCTAATGGGTTGACGAATGCGTACCCCGCAATAGCAGCATGCTATTGGGGGCAGCTGTGAACTGCCTTCCTTCATGTTCTGTGGTTCTGCTGCTACTTCTGCTCTCACTTCTTCTGACTGGCGAATCCGTGTTTTCGCGGTCTTTATATATCTTCCAAAACCGGGACTTGTTTCTTCCGGCTTTGCCTTGATCACGCGACGCCCACGCGACGCCTACATAATTCTCAGAGTCACCTGTCTGTTTGCCTCTGAGTTATTTCCGCATCTGCCGGAAATAGGGTCAAAGTGACATCCGTTACTTTTCACCGACCGGAAACAACACGGCTTGTATCAGCCTTTCTTGGGTGGGCCAGACCGTTATATTACAGTTTTACATTGGATCAAATATTAGATTGTTCTGAATATTGGAGGAAGATGAGGGCATAGTTTTAGATTGGATCAAATATTAGGTTATTTTGAATATTGAAGTAGGAGGAGGGCATAATTTTAGATGGGATCTAATATTAGGTTTTTCAGAAAATAATGTCCAATTTTAGAGTAAACTTTTTAATTGTGTTCTATTTTTATTATTATAAAAGTATATGAGCAAAGAACATGCATTGTGGTGCAGTGGATATCGATTCAGAATGAGAAATTGGGGAGCCAAGTTTGAATTCAAATTGTATTTCTTTCATTCATTTACATACAAATACCTTTGGGAAAGGTATTAATCTATCACTTCCCTCTTGGTATGGGTTAAATAACAATACAGATTGGGTTCTATAACCTTTACTGGCAACTAGTCTACGTCAGAATGTAATGGCAATCTACTGCAGGATAACTTGCCTTGTCGGTCATGTCTCTTTTAAGACATGATCACCCAAGCGTGTGATCACATTAAGCACTTATTAGCAAAAATATATTACTCATTTTTAATGATTAAAGTGTTCTCTTTATTAATTTTATATCAATCTCTTTCAAAATTTAACTTAAAATATTACATGCTTCTCATCTTGTTTGTTCCTGTTTAACAGCCTATCAACATCTAACGGGTCATTTAAGGCCAGAAACGTATTTTTATTTTAAATCTCATTTGTTGGTAACATTTTTCATTCAAAAAAGTTTTGTTGGTAATATTTTTCATTCAAAAACGTGTTTTGTTGGTAATATTTTTCATTCAAAAACGTTTTGTTGGTAAATACTTTCATAGCATTTTGACCCCGGTTTGGGGGTTAGCTATTTACCCATAGCTGGGACCCTAACAGGTGCTTCCACTCTGGGTCAGGGTGGACCTGGGAACAACAGCAATTAAGAGATGGTTCCATGCGCCTCACAACCTCCCAATCAGAGGCCTTGCTGCCGGATGCACTTTCCAGTCATACCCAGGACCTTCTCATCTTAAAAATGAAAAAACAAAAGGAGTAATGAATTTACATTTCAGTACAAGTTCAGACTCGGTCATAATGCTTCTCAAATTGTTGCCAACATCAGCACAGGGTGAAAAATTCATTTATAATTGGACAGAACAGTGCTGGTTTCTGAAGTTCCATGGTCAAAATACAAGATCAAGGTGGTATAAGACACCAATCAATAATTGACAATCAACAATCTAAAAAAATATTCAAACAAAATGCATACCTCCATAAAGTGAACAAAAGCAACTTCATCCCAATCATATTCCTGAAGAAATGTACCTTTGAACTTTTCTCTCCAAACTATATAAGACTTGTTTCTCTGCTTCTTGCTTTCCTGCCTGCTGGAAGTCCACCTCTGTGGTTCCTGTATTTAAGAATTCTGGTGAACCCTCAGACCTCTCCAATTATTGCCCTAGCAGCCTCCTACCAATTTTTGGCAAAGTGTTCAAGGTCATTATAAACACCGAGTTAGATCAACATCTCACAGCCCACAGTCTCTTCTCTGACAAACAGTATGGTTTATGCTTCACCAGGTCAACTGCTGATATGCTAATGACCATCACTGAGTATATATACCAGGCTCTTGATAAAAACAGCGAAGCTTGAGCTGTTGCCCTGGATATCTCCAAAGTGCTTGACAGAGTCTGGCATGCTGGCCTTCTATGCAAGCTACAGGGCTATGGCATAACCAGACAATTGTTTGATCTAATCCAGTCATTTCTTTCAAATAGTGTCATGTTCTATGCTTTTTCTGATCTTCATCATCGATCTCCCTGATCTAATCAGATCCCAAGTAGGAATCTACATGAACAACACCACCATTTACTCGCATCTCAATCAGAAATCAAATGAGGCTGACAAAGCAAACCTCATTACTGAGCTTAAAAAGGACCTCCATTCTGTGGTGGACTTGGGAAAGAAATGGCTCCTGAATTTTAATGCTTCTAAAACAAAGATGTTATCTGTTAACCACTGCAGACAAACACTCTTTTCCCCATAAGCATGGATCAAGCTAGCCTCCTCGGCCTAACTGCCTCAGCAGACCTCAAGTTGAATGACTACATTGAATCCATAGCTAAATATTGAATCTGGTTGGGTGCCCCTGCTATACACCTCAGGATTCCTGACAAAATCAAATGAAGAATCTGCAATGTGATTAATCCTGACTTATTAGCTCAGCTGCAGTCACTTTCTCACCAACATAATGTGGCTTCTCTCTGTCTTTTCTACAAATACTTTCATGGCTTTTGCTCTGACAGGCTCAGCTCCCTGGTGCCCCCTCTGCATGAATTTACTTGAGCTACTAGACTAGCAACTAGGTCCCTCCCTTTTACAGTGAAACCAAACAAATGTAACTGCAACTTCTACTCTAACAGTTTCTTTTCTCACACTTTCTGCTTGTGGAACTCCCTTCTGTATACTTGCTTCCCTGAGAGTTCCAATCTCCAAGAATTTGAACATTGCAGATTCTTCGTTGGATTTTGTCAAAAGCCCAAGATAAATAGCAAGAGCATTCAACCAGATGTGACAGCAGTATATATTTATATATGTGCAAGATAGATTCAGACGAGAAAAATTTCTTACACAGTGAACCAACCTTCTTAGGAGTACATTTAGCTTTGGATTCAATATAGTCATTTCACTTGAAGTCAGCTGAGATAGTTAGGCTGAGAGGGCACTGTGTTTTGCTTTCAGCAAGACTAGCCTTATCCATGTTGATGGGGTAATTGTGCTTTTTGACCATACTCAGACTAATACTGTAGAAACCCAATTTAGGATTCAAGTCTTTGCCATATCCAACATATTCCCTTAATCTCTCATGTAGTACCACTTTCGTAAGCATCTTGTGTTATGATGATACACACCTCTCCCTCCTATATGAATAAGAGTTAACAGAAGAAGTACTTGAGAAGTTCATGAGGGTTTTTTAGACTTCTATTAGAGTTCAGTAGAACTACTAGGCAGCTGATATTAGTCGACAGTTAGCCGGATATTAAGGAGTCAGCTTTCAGTAGAAGATTACCAAGTTCCTAACATTTTGGGTGCGTTAAGTCGATTAGCAATCGGCATAGCACGATTATAACCTTCATTGCAAAAACTACTCCTCAACATCTTGACAACTTGAAGGTTGGGCCTCTGTTTCGGACCAGAATGTTTTCCTCATCAGAATCCATCTTGCACATTTATAAATCTATCATTCGTCCGTGCATTGAATACTGTTGCCATATCTGGTCAGGTGCTTCTGCTATTCATCTGAAGGTTCTCAAGTCAATCCAAAGATTGATCTGCAATGTAATCGATCCTGACTTGGCATCTCAACTTCAATCACTTTCTCACCAACGTGATATAGCTTCCCTCTGTCTTTTCTATAAATATGTTCATGGAAACTAATCTGACAAGCTTTTTTGTCTGGTACCCTGTCTATGAGAATTTAAAGATGCTACTAGAATAGCATCTAGGTCTTTTACCATTGAAATACTTAAATGTAACTACCACTTCTACACTGATAGTTTCTTTTCTCACACTTGCCGTCTGTGGAACTCCATTCTGCTTACATGCTTCCCTGATAGCGCCATCTCCAAAAATTTAAATTTGTGTATTTAGGCAGAAAAGTTTATTTTAGACATGTCAGATTAAATAAATTGTAAGCATTGTGTCTGCTTGTTTTTATTAAAATCTGTTCATACTTACCAATAATCTTTCCTGTATTATTATTGAAAGCTCTCAGAAATGTGTTGTAATGTTGACAGATGTTATTATCATTCATTTCTCAATGTACCCAAGTACTTTCAATCTCCTTCCAAGATCATCTTCAGGAGTGTGAGTTATGGTAACAAAAAATAATCACAAGACAGTGTTTCTAAAAATTACTGTAAAATTTTTTTCTTCTTCAAATATAACGGTTGACAATTTGGTTTATTTATTGTTCTAATGAATGCTATGCATTTTTAAGCATGAAATGATTAAAAAAAATGTTTAAGTTTTCAGCTAAAAGACATTCTATTTCAAAGAAGAGTTCAGTAGAACTACTAGGCAGTTGATATTAGTCGGCAGTTAGCCGAATGCTAAGGAGTCAGCTTTCAGTGGGAGATTACCAAGTTCCTAACATTTAGGGTGCGTTAAGTCGATATAGCACAGATGTGCATTGTGGGCAGAGATGTGCATTGTGGTGCAGTGGATATTGGCTCGGAATGAGAAATCAGGGAGCCAAGTTTAAATTCCAGTTGAATTCATTGCATTCACTTACGCGCAAATACCCTTGGGAAAGGTATTAATCCATCTCCTCCTTCCAGTTATGGGTTAAATAATAGGACAGATTGGGTTCTATAGCCTTAGCAGGCAATCAGTCTACTGCAGAAAGCAATGGCAACCTAGTGTGGAATAATCTTCTGCCTAGTCAGTCATGTCTCTTTCGAGACATGATCACCCAAGCGTGTATCATGTATGGCACTTAACTGACTAAGTTGATTAGCAACCGACATAGCACGATTATAACTTTCAGTGCGAAAACTACTCCTCAACACTTAAAAAACCAAATAAAATCAAAACCAGATAAATTCTCACAAGTGTTTGAGTTTTCTGGTATTAACAACAACATACAGCTTTTGTTTCATTGGCATTTCCTGAATAATCAAGTAAAACTTTTTCAAATCTGAAATAAACTCACTGACTATCTGAGTATTTTTATGACCAGCAATGTGTGCTCCTTGAGAAGAATTGGCAGCTATTTTCTTAAGACTTTTTATTCTTGTTCTCATTTATCAATAACTATCAGTATAGCCCGGCATTGCTCGGGTGTAATGAAAGCTTTAAAACTAATCCATGGTCCTGGAGCTCAGACTCTTTGGACATTGACACCAAAGACTAAAAAGCAATAGTTATTTCCTGCAACCTTGAAACTTCCGAATATCGTTTCTTATGTCTTTGTCTATGAGTGTATCAAACTTGATTAAAATCGGACCATTCCTTCTATAAATCGATTTTTTCAATTATCGATTTTCGATATTTATCAGGGGTGCCTTGACCTAGCTAAGAACACTGGCAAACGCTTATAGTACAACTGTGGAAATTTTCAAGAAAATCGGTTCAGCCGTTTCAGAGTCTATAGGTAATGGACACACACACACACACACACACACACACAAACAGACAAAGTTCCATTTATAAATAAGTTTAGATAGATTCAGATTTAACCAAAAGTCCTAGCCACAAGGAAGCTAATGCAAGGAAATAATTAATTCCAGCAACTCAAAATGGAGCAGAGTCTAATAACATGAATTCATCTGATTCAAAAGATACAAGTATAAACAGATAAATGTAAAAATACAGATATATGTATGTATGTATGTATGTATGTATGTATGAATGTATGTATGAATGTATGTATGTATGTATGTATGCATATCAAGATGTATAGTCATATAAGTAAAATAACAATTGCTCTTTCTCTTCGGATGTGAATTGTGGTGCAATGGATCTCAGCTTAGAATGTGAAAGCGAAGAGCTGAGTTCAAATTCTAATCAGATTCATTGCGTTCACTTACACACAAATAACATTTGGAAAGGTATTAATCTATCTCTTCTCCTTCCAGCTATGGATTGAGTAGCAGGACAGACTGGGTTCTATAGCCTTGGTTGGCAACCAGCCTACTACAGAGAGTAATGGCAACCTACTTTTGGAAAATCTTCTGCCTAGTCAGTCATGTCTTGAAAGAGATATGATTGCCCAAGTGTGTATCACATATGACTGTCTGATTTATACATACACATATTCAAATATAGCATACCTACCTACATATATACATTTGAATGGGAAGTTTCTGCTTATCTTCAGTAATAACACTTTGTATCCTTGTGTATATATATATATATATATATATAGTTTTAGGTCTGTTATATTTATAGAATAAAGTGCTCAATATCAGAGATAGAGTGTATGTAAATATAAAAGAGTAAACATTGAAGTCAACACTCAGGGGCTCCTGAGTGTTGACAACAACGTTCACTCTTTTATATATATATATATGTAAGCATGTGGTGTAAATATATAGAAGAATCCAAAGGAGTATCCTGGACATACAGTAGTAGGATAACTCTCTAAGAGAGCTCCAAATATATATGTATGTAAATACATATAGAGCAAATCTAAGAAAAATTAAGGCAGACAGGTTATTTCATGGTAAATCAGAAGTATAGGCCTATCATCAGCTTCTGTCTTTATTGTACAAAAGATTTTACAAACATTTGTGTAAAATCTTTTGTACAATAAAGACGGAAGCTGATGATTGTTTGCCTGAACTAGGCCTATACTTCTGATTTACCATGAAATAAGTTGTCTGCCTTAATTTTTCTTATATCTAAACTTATTTATAAATGGAACTTTGCCTCTGTGTGTGTGTGTGTGTGTATCCGTTACTTATAGACTCCGAAACGGCTGAACCAATTTTCTTGAAAATTTACACAGTTGTACTATAAGTGTCTGTGAGGGTTCTTAGCTAGGTTTTGTGTCGAAGTACCCTCGATAAATAACGAAAATTGATAATCAAAAAAATCAGCTAATAGAAGGAGTGGTCCGATTTTAATCAAATTTGATGCACTTATAGACAAAGGCATAAGAAACAATATTCAGAAGTTTCAAGGTTGCAGTTCTTACAATAGTGCAGAAAATCGATAATATATATATATAAGGTAAGATGTTTTTGTGTGTGTGTCTGTTTATCTGCCTGTATGTCTGTATTTTTTTCAGCCCTTTTATTTTAGTTTTTGCTTCGGGTTTGGCTCTAAGTAGGTATAATTGTAGTTCTTAGCCTCAGCCATGATACTATTTACTCAGAAGACTTATTTAGCCTTCAAAATTTAGTTTTTGATGAAAAAAACTTAGTTGATATCGATACCAGGAAATCAAAATTTGGCTTACATCCATTCATTTTTCTTTCAGTCTGCGGTTTCGCTTTAACTGGAAACAACTATTGCTTTTTAGTCTAATGTCCAAAGAGTCTGAGATTGAGGACCATGGATTAGTTTTAAAGCTTTCATTACACCTGAGCAACACCAGGCTATACTTCTAGTATAAATATATATATATATATATATTGTGTGTGTTGGAATAAAACAGAAAAAAACTAATCTTAGCAGATATATTTTTGTGGTCTAATGTAATGATTTTATTTTACCACAAGTATTTATAAACAAAAGCAAAAATGTCATTAGTTTTTCAGGATTATTAAATTTACAAATGCTCATGAATATACATCAGGCTAACTGAAAGGTCAAGGTAAATTATGAAGGATCTTACAGACAACAATTAATCCTGTTTCTCTCTCTTGGGTTAATATATTGGCTGTAAGCTTCTATTTTTCAATCTAGCATCTGTTTGCTGAATGAATATTGCTGAAAAAGTTAAATCTTTCAATTTGTTATTTGTTTTCATTTTTATTTTATCTTAAATTTTTGTTTTACTTTAAATCAAGTTTCACTTTACTCAAATATTCTGATTTGAAGCAAGACTCTCTGCGATCTGATAAGCTTTTTTTTATGAAGGATTTATATTTTTGATAACATCTTCCTAGTTTCTGCCGAAATATGTCGAATGGTTTTGGTCCTGGGCATGTTGGTAAACTGCATCCAGCAGCAAGGCCTCTGATTGGGAGGTTGTGAAGAGCATGGAGCCACCTCTTAATTGCTGTTGTTCCCAGGCCCACCCTGACCCAGAGTGGTCACACCTGTTAGGGTCCCACCTATGGGCAAATAATTAACCCCCAAACTGGGGTCAAAACAACATGAAAGTATAAAAATACTTTTATAGAAATATTTACATAAAAATAGACTTTTATAGAAAAATATACATTTTTGAAGGAAAAATATCACCAACAATACATCTTTGAAGGAAAGAAATATTGTCATAACACAGTTTTAAAGGAAAAAAAATTATTGTCATAATATATTTTTGAAGGAAAAATATAACCAACAACACATATTTGAAGGAAAAAAACATTATTACCAGCAATACATTTTTAAATACAAAACTAGAAGACATCCTTAGTTTTCTAAAATAAAAAGAATAAAAACAAAGAGTTTTCATTAAAATTTAACTAAATTAACCTTCTCACTATAACTGAACATTAAAATAAAAATACCTTAAAACCCCACTTTTTTGGCATTAAATAACTCATAGAGGTTGATATGCTGTTAAACAAAATTCAAACTCAAACTCGAATGTTTTAATTTTCAAACACTGATTGTATATCTATACATATTTGATCTTCTGCATTCTGGCAAATCTTTGTAAGTACAATATAGAAGATGGTGCAATCTACTTTATTGTTCAGTAATAATTTTGTAAGAATCATTATTTATTATTTATTATTTTTTTACCAAGAGGAGTAGATAGGCTCACCTACCCTCTGATTAATACTCCTCCCATTTTATTAAACATAAGTAGAAACTCACCTCTTGTTTCCTGCTTAGGAAGGGGTTCCCAAATCTTTTCCTCTCCTCAAGTCTTAATAGTGGTGCTTTCGCTAATTTTTTCTTGTGTGTGGGTATAGTGTCAACATCTCCTCATACTGAGGGTACCAGGTTTGGCAATTTTCCAGTTGCTGTGGCTGACTGGTAGTTAAGAGATCAGTCAGTTAATTGCCATAAGTTTGGGCGATCCTGTTTTGAAAGAGACATAACTGACTGGGCAGAAGATTATCCCACAGTAGGTTGCCATTACTTTCTGAGGTAGACTGGTTGCCAGCCAAGGCTATAGAACCCAATCTGTCCTATTATTTAACCCATGACTCAAGAGAAGAGACAGATTAATACCTTTCCTAAGGGTATTTGTGCATAACTGAATGCAAGAAATTCAACTGAAATTTGAACTCGGCACCCCGATTTGTCATTTCAAGTCAATATCCACTGAACCACAACGCAAGTTTTCAAAGTTATGGAAAAATCTGAATTTCATGTGACATTTCTTTCTGATGGGAAAAAATACTGTTCAAACAAAGCAATGGCTTTTTAAGTGTTATTCAAATTCTTCTCCATTAGAAACAACAGTTAAGAGGTGGTATGCTGACTTCAAATGTGATTGTACAGACACAAACCATTCTATTTTCATTTATAATTATCCACTTGGCAATAAATACTAAAAATAGTGTAAAATACTTAACTTTCTTTAAAAAACTGAGGTGGCCTAATAATTATGGCCTGTAGTGCACATATATATATATATATATATATATATATATATATATATATATATATATATAGTTATGTGAATTAATAAATATACATATGAGAATACACACATGTTATTTTTTGTTACCATAACTCACACCCCTGAAGATCATCTTGAAAAGTGATTGAAAGTACTTGTGTGCCTTGAGAAATAAACGATAATAACATCTGTCAATGTTACAGCTCATTTCTGACATTTTTCAATTATAATACGTGAAAGATTATCCGTGAGTATGAACGGATTTTATTAAAAATAAGCAGACACAATGTTTGTAATTTATTTAAAGAATGGAAATTATGACTAAGTGTGACCATACTAAAAGATACCTATTAGGTTCATACAACCATGGATGAAAACATTATAATTTCTTGTAATTTCATAAATTGTGTGTACAAAAATTCCCTGTTACATGAGCGTTCAAAAAAACACCGATATATGAGCTTTCATAAAAAAATAAAAAACCGGTAAAATCAGTTATTGAAAATCGCCTGAAGACACCACTCATGGTAGAAACTAGGTCACATAACAGTTCTACAATATAATTGTATTGAACACTTTTTAATATAAATGTGCACTTACTGGTCTAATTTTATTATAACCAAAAACTATTTCATTAAACAATTAATATATATATATTATAAATTATAGTTTAGAACATGTATAAATTACAAGCTACTCTGAATTTTTTATTTTTTTTCTTCCTTATTCACTTGGATATATATATATATATATATTAGAACACTCTCAGCTGTTGTGCGTGTATTATGATAATATATACACTAAAACGTCTGTCTTCTTCTACCAAGCATCCATAGCTCAGAGGTAGAATCACTGGCTGACGCCAATTCAGTTGGGATTCAATCCTGGGTTAATAGCAGTCAGTCTAACCATACTGATGAGCTGTGATACAGCAAAACAGATTTGTCTGCGGATGACTATATATATATATATATATATATATATCAGTACATCTCTCTTGTTTGGTTTCCTGAAATTCATAGCTGTTAGTATTAAAATGCAGTGACATGAATTCAAAGAGTCTGATTTTAATTATTATTATTATTATTATTATGTCATTTCTCATCATATTTCAATTTCTGCTATGGTCGCACTACCAACTAAGTCTGCGGGAAGATCTAAGGCAGATTGTGGCGTGTTGTTATGGCTTCATTTCATGTTTTTTCTATCTCCCCTATCATCCCTAGTGTTATATAGACAAAGTTCTCCTTAGTGTGTGGGCTATACTTAATAAGATAATTTTTTGTATATCTCTTAAGCTGGGGTTTCCAGGGATTCTTTCAATGTGTTGTTTTGTTCCTTTTTATCACTCTAAGCGCACCTAGTGATATAATCCTTGTTTTCAATTTCCACATTTTTTCTATTTCGATTTCCAGGTCTTTATATTTTGACAGTTTTTCAAATTATTATTATTATTATTTATTTATTTATTACTATTATTATTATTATTAATATTATTATTATTATTATTCCCTTCTCCTGTATCTAACCAATACCACTGGTTCATTGCACTGATTTCTTCAAATTAACCACCTTGATTTTGTTCTAGTGTCTTGAACACATTTCAGCCACTTTACATTTATCGGATCATTATTTAAGAAGAAATTCGATTTTATTTAATCTCAGAATAAAACACTTGGCTAAGAAGTCCGAAGAGATAATTTTGACTGCCAGGTGTTGATTAAAGTTCTATTGTCCTTATTCTATGAATTACATATATATAAAATGACAATGAAACATCTGGAACATCAGGTGGCCTGAGACATTCAATACTAACCTATGGAAGAGAACTACTAATCAGAATGCCATCTCTCAGAATGGGAAGAAGCAAAATTGGGGTGAATCAGACACAGACAATGGAAACCAGCTGGCAGTGTTCAAAGATAGACATGGGAATGAAATCCAAAATATGTCAAAAACCAAAAGGGATGCGGAGAAGAAAATACAGACAAGAGTTGGGCAAAGGTGTCCAGACAGACATAGGCACAGTCAATTTGCTGGCATTGTGTGGGTGTAGTCCTATTCTACACTGAGAGTTTACAACATTAAGCTATACAAACAAAAACACCAAATAGTACTCACAAACTCCAAAGTTGTAACCCTGAGTCATGACAATTGTCAGACAATTTCTTTTATCAGATGAATATCATAACAAGAAAATCAGAATTATGGTTTGAATGAGAGTGCCTGAGAAATGTTGGGTGTTTCTTAGTGGTACTGCTTTGTCTTAGTAGAATTTCTTGAGGCATTTTGCACTTTAAGCTTTGCTGTAGGTCAGTGTTCTTTTGTCTTTTTTCATGTTTTCTCTCTTGAGATTCTTGCTATTAGTTGAATTGTTCTTTGATGTTTACCCATTTCATGATTTATTCTGGAATCGTGCTGTTGGAGTCATTGTTAAGTCGTTATATAAATATATACAACTGTACAAGATTTGGTTTAGTTTTTAATATATTAATTAACTGTTTTGAAATATAAGTCAACAAGTAAATACAGATTTTGGCATGCAAGTAGATTTGGATATAGAGTGCTGCTTTCTGCGATACATCATATTGTCTACCCAAAACTTCAGTTTGGTTTATTATTAATGTCAGTCAGTTAAGTGCCATATGTAATACATGCTTGGGTGATCATGTCTCTTTTAAGGCATGACTGACTGGGCAGAATATTTTCCTAGACTGGTTGCCAAACAAAGCTATAGAACTCTATCTATTCTGCTATTTAAGCTGTGGCTGGAGAGAGAAGTGACAGTTTCATATCTTTCCCAAAGATATTTGCACACATGTGAATGCAATGAATTTAATTAAAAATTCAAACTTGGCTCTCTAATTTCACGGACTAAGTTGATATCCACTTCCTGACAACGCATATCTGCAGCACTAATATGATTACAACTGTTGATAATATTCATGTCTAGTTTATTGTGCCATCTTGTTTAAAAGTGTCATACATATATATATATATATATATATATATATATATATATATATATATATATATCCAGTATATTTGAACAGAAACTGTTCTTAGAAAAATGTATTAAGAACAATAGACATTTTGTAATGATTATATTTAATGATTGTCTTTTATTAATGTACATATAATCACTAGAAGTTCAATGGGATTTTTATATAATCACAAGAACACAAGCCTCCTTGCAACTGCATTAACAGAACCAACTTTCCTGTTGAAGGCATGTGCAATTCTGACAAATCAATATATGAAGCCAACATTTTTCCAGAAGAGAACCCCAACAAAAAAAGAACATACATCGGGATATCCACAGGAAGTTGGAAACAAAGATTTCATAATCATCGACACTCATTTTCCAATGCCTCCTTAAAACATGAAATTGCCCTATTGAAACACTACTGGAAATTAAAGGACAGAGGACTCACTCAACAAATTAAATGGATCATCAAACATGCTCAGACTCCCGACAACTTCAGAGACAGATGCAATCTTTGCTTGGTGAAAAAGTAGATATAATCAAATATAAAAATCCCAATGAACTTTTAAACCAGAGGAATGAACTAATTTTTAAATGTAGATATAAGTATAGGTGTAGGATTCCATAACAAAATTGAAGTTAAACTTAAAAGTTTGATTTGGAAAAAAATCTAGAATTTCCCGTTAAAGACTTTATATTCTTAGAATTATTTTTTTTATCATTATTGTTATCATGTGTATTTTACTATTATTGTTTTTATTATTATTATTTTTATATTTTTATTTTTACCTATAGTTTTTATATAATAGTATTTTTACCTATAGCTTTTATATAATAGTATTATTTTAATGTAAGTATATTTTTAATAGGTTTTATGAATTATTATTTTTTATTTTTATTTTCATAATTTTTATCAAATATTGTTATATTTTGTCTTTATTATTCGTATCTGTATTATTATTTTTATTATTATTATTACTTTAAGGTTTTTAAATATTAGTTTCTTTATTATCATGTTATTATTACTACCAATAAGTTTTATGTAATAATATAATAGTATTATTATTATGGCTAGAATTAATAAGAAAAGCTAACAATTCATTTTTTCTAGCAAAAATTCAACCCCTAATTTTAATTTTTAATGTCATGCATCTTAGAATAGACATCTAAAAATCCAAGTCAAGATTCACTGACTTCCATAACTGCTGTCATTGTAAATCTAGGCCAAGGCCATCTTGTCATCTAGATATAATATAGATGCTAATATCTAACACAGTTAAGTTAACCTCCTCTCACCTATGTTTTTTCTTCTCTCTTTCTTTTTCTTTTTTTACTTGATTTTTTTCTGGATAATTTTGACCCATTCATTGTTGTGGGAATTTGATCTGATGAGCAGTCTATAAGAGAGCCGCAAAATATAATATTAACAATGGGTTTATAAAAACATCCAACTTATGTTCCTTATATATATATATAATCCCAAATCACTTGAGGACTTTGATCCAAATAGAAAGTCTGATTTTAGCACAACGACAACTATCACATTAGTTGTAAGTCAGTTGATCTTCTTTTGATCTTGACATCTGATGATCACCATTGTGTGAATCTCAGAGTTGCTGAGTGTTATTTTTTAGTGTTACTGTTCTGTCGTAATTGAATTTCTCAAGACATTGTGGACTGCAGGTTTTTTTTGTAGATATTTGTCTTTTTTTTATGGTTTACATTCAGAAAAAGATGTCTTTCTGTATTTTGTTGGATGTTTGCTATAAATATTTATCTGACATTATCTTGCATTAAATGCATAAACAGAACAGTTTTTGTTAAGAAACTAACTCACCTATGGAGAGTTCTACAGTTAAGCAATGTCAAGGACCATCTTTACCTGTGAACTTCACCAGATCAGGTGGGTGTTTCTATCGCAAAAGTTTTATCGAATCTTGCCAGACCATCTACTCAAATACAAATTTCTACAAAGAAATGTTAGAAATAACTTAAAATAAATCCGGTTATTTTTCATATATATATATATATATATAATGTGAGCATTTCTGTATATATATATATATATATATATATATATATATGAAATGAATTGTTTGAACATTATTTTTTATCGATACTCGTATTTAAGTAGATATTCTGTTTTTAATGAAACAGTATTATATATTTATTTCTACCAGCCTGATTATTTACAATAAATTTTTATTACGAAAATGTATTGCATTTGGCAGGATTCGAACCTGCGACCCCTATCTATATAAGGGAAGCTACCATTTGATCTGGTAATGTTATAGACCTCTCAACCACGAATAGCCTCCAGTCTAAATGAGGTTTTTATCAAGCCTATATAACACAATTTCCGATCCATCATAAACAAACATATCTGCTCTGAAATGTATTGTAATGTCAACAAATGTAAACATGTTACGGAAATCAATGAATTTTAATGAAACTTGGTTATAAGCAACCGACAATTTGAAATGAATTGTTTGAACATTATTTTTTATCGATACTAGTATTTAAGTAGATATTCTGTTTTTAATGAAACAGTATTAAATATTTATTTCTACTCACCTGATTATTTACAATAAATTTTTATTACGTAAATGTGTGCCATTCAGCAGGATTTGAACCTGCGACCCCTCTCTATATAGGTTCAAATCCTGCCAAATGGCACATATTTTCGTAACAAAAATTTATCGTAAATAATCAGGCTGGTAAAAATAAATATAAGTTCTGTTTGATTATAAAACAGAATATCTACTTAAATACGAGTATCAATAAAAAATAATGTTCAAGCAAATCATTTCATTCATATATATATATATAAATATATACATGCACACATATAGAGTTATTATGAGTGTTAAAACACTAATAATAACTATATCTCTATAAAAGCTCTACATCTGTATTAAGTATTTTATAAAATATAAAAATTATCAAACGATGGAATATATATTAATTAGTTTATATCATTATCATAAATATTTTTACTGTTATACAGCATTGAGCACTGTTTCATTCACACCTGATGTGTATATGCATGGATACAAATATATATATTTATTTACACTTATATATATATATTTGTATGTCCAATCCGAAAACGGTGAGGATAATCCAACAAGACAACTTAATATAAAATATTAAGTGTTATATCTGTATAGAGAGCTCAATGGATGTTATCCAGAGCAATATGATATTTATAAAGGAAACTCAACACATCATTTCAAGTGGTTATAAGCTATAGTTCATTTGTGTGATATATATATATGTGTGTGTGTGTGTGTGTGTGTGTGTGTGTATAGTTGTTATTATAACAATAGCATACTACAACTTAATAGCTATAAAGTTTCAGAGTTTAATACACCATGATCATGCGTGTAGTTAATTTACTTGGTTATAGATATATATTTGATAAAAAATCTTTTTCAAATCAAATGAAATTAAACTAAAATAAAGAAGGCCATCAAATGAGATGAATAAAGTAGGGTGGGAGGTTCTTACATTTTAAAAGAATTAAATGTGTAAACTCATAGACAAAATGTACCAATATTTTGCCAAAAAAGACGAGACTTGTAAAAGGTTTAAGCTACATATAAGGCAGTAGAAAGAAGTGAAGAATTGGCAAAAAAATATTAAAACATAAAGGATAATAATATAAAAAATGTTCCTTAAAGAGTTTTCTTAATATAAAAACAATCAAATACAAAAGAAAATAAGTGAAGTTCTGGAAACATATATTTATATATATTTATAGATTTAGATATATGTACATATAATGTTTGTGTGTGTATATATATACATAACATATATCCTGGGTTAAAAAGCAATTGGAGTCTAACCATACTGATGAGCTGTGACACAGCAAAACAGATTTGTCTGCGAATGACTATTTATGCTCTCACACCCTGATTGAGCACTCTGGAAGAATGGTAGACTTTGAAAAACAGTAGCTACTCTGGCATCTACGCATCGTTCATTCAGCAATGAATTAGAACTCTCTCAGCTATTGGGCATGTATAATGATAATATACACGCTAAAAAGTTTGCCTCCTTCTACCAAGCACCCATAGCTCAGAGATAGAATTGTCGACTGATGCCAGTTTGGTTGGGTTTCAATCCTGGATTAAAAAGCAATTGGAGTCTAACCATACTGATGAGCTGTGATACAGTGAAACAGATATGTCTGCAGATTATATATATATATATATATATATATATATATATAAAGTTTGTGTTTGTGTGTGTATATATAAATATATACATATAATCACAAAGAGTTATTCACTTTAACTGAGCAGGTTCATGCCAACTTGGAAGTTTCATGAGGACACTATTATGTTCTTATCACTCATCAAGGGTGGTTTGCAAAAATCCCTTGATGATGTTCTGAATAATGCTCATGTTCTCAATGATCCTCATCATGTTCTCACTCATCAGGGCTGGTTTGAAAAATTCACACGATGTTGTTCTCAGCGTTGTACACATTCTCAACGATTTTCATGATGTTCTCACTCATTAACACTGGTTTGCTCTGACGAGTTGGAACATCATAATGGTGTCCTCATGTAACTTTGAAGTTGGCATGTAGCTGCTTAGTTAATGTGATAAACTATTTATGCTCATCAACACTCTATCTCCACCCTGATATCAAGTACTTTACAAGAAAATTTTTCTTGCCAAAATAAATTTTATCAGTAAAACCTCTGAAAATCAACAACCTTGCTGCTAAATATATGCACAAAATATTTTTTTGAGTTTAATTATATTTATAAAAAAAGTGCTATAAAAAAATTTCTTGCAGAGTATATCTTTAAAAGGACAAAATGAATAAAGACAAAAGGAAAACTTATCTTAGCCAAAATGTTTGCCTTGAGTAATCCCTCAGAGTACGAAACATGTCAGCTAAGATAAGTTTTTCTTTCATTTTTATTCATATATACAAGTTGTATTGGATAAATTGTTGCCATTTTATATTTTTAATTTTGTGCATGCATGTTGCTTGGCTTTGATTTTGTTAACTGCAGAGTATAGTATGGTCAGTTGGATGCCCCCTGTGAGAAAAACTGTACCATGATGCAATTCACTTAGCAGAAATTTGGAAACAGCATTCTTTGTTACTCAGCATTCATGTCAGACACTCCAGTACAAACATTTCATAGTGCTTGGGTTTCAATCGGATGACAGTGCACAGGATTCAGAAAGAGTTGGATGAGTCTAATACTGATTACGAAGCTATTTGGACAAGGCTAGTAGTGATTATAAAGTTACAGCAGCTTGAGAAATTTATTCTTTTGGTGTGGGCCTAATTGGTCAGTTAAGTGCCATACGTGAAACATGCTTGGGCGATCATGTCTTGAAAAGACATGACTGGCTGGGCAGAAGATTATCCCACAGTAGATTACCATTAATTTCTGTGGTAGACTAGTTGCCAGCCAAGGCTATAGAACCCAATCTGTTCTATTATTTAACCCATAACTGAAGGGAAGAGATGGATTAGTACCTTTCCCAAGGGTATTTGCCTGTAAGTGAATGTAATGAATTCAACTGGAATTTGAACTCAGCTACCCAATTACTTGTTTCGAGCTGATATCCACTGCACCACAACACACATCCATATTTCTCAATACAAATCCCTGAATCAAGTTCCTTGAGAAGGTAGTGCTTCCCTGGATCAGAAGAATGGTTGCTGGAAGACCCTATATCTGGCAACAGAACTCTGCACCATGCCACACAAGAAGGAGAAGACAGTCATGGCTGTCAGGTGATTTCTGCAACCACATCACCTCTTACATCTGGCCATCTAACTCCCCAGACTGCAACCCCCTTGATTATTATATGTGGGGCACAGTTGAGCAAGAGACCAACAAACACCTTGTTACAGCAAAAATGAACTGAAGGCAAGGCTTAAGGCTGCATTTACCAACTTAAACAAGATGACTGTCCAGAAGAGATGCAGGAGATTTTTGCATAACTTGACAGTTTATCTATTACACTATATATATATATATATATATATATATATATATATTCAGTTGGATTGGTGTGCATTTGTGACCCTGGGCTTCATGCTTTTGCAATCATCAGACAAACTCTTCAACAAGCAAGAAACCAGAAGAGTTCCACAAGCAAGAAGCCAGAAGAGTTCCTCAAGCAATAAACCAGAAGAGTTCCACAAGCAAGAAACCAGAAGAGTTCTACAAGCAAGGAACCAGAAGAGTTCCACTAGCAAGAAGCCAGAAGAGTTCCACTAGCAAGAAGCCAGAAGAGTTCCACAAGCAAGGAACCAGAAGAGTTCCACAAGCAAGAACCCAGAAGTGTTCCACAAGCAAGGAACCAGAAGAGTTCTACAAGCAAGAACCCCGAAGAGTTCCGCAAGAGAGAAATGCAATAGAAGAAACTATTGACCATTTCAAAAGTAAAATGATGATATATTGCCACCAATCTAGTCAGTCAGTTAATTGCCATACATGATAGATGCTTGGGTGATCATGTCTCAAAAGAGACATGATTGACTGCACAGAAGATTTTGCCATTAACTTCTGCAGTAGACTGGTTGTCAACCAATGCTATAAAACCTAATCTGTTCTGCTATTTAACCCATAGCTGAAGGGAGAAATGATAGATTCATACTTTTCCTCAGGGTATTTGCACATATGTGAAGGCAGTGAATTAAGCTGGAATTCAAACTCAGCTCCCCAATTTCTTGTTTTAAGCCAATATCCACTGCACTACAAAGCACATTTGACTAACTGACCAATTTAGTACTGCTATTAAATTCATAAAGTCTAGTTACCATTAAGGAAAGTTCATCAGGAAAGTAGTTAGAAAATTACTAAATTAGTTTTGAAAACAGTTTGCAACCTTTCAATTTTTAGTTAATTCTTCAAAATCCAGATGGTGGCTCTAATCTTTTGGAAACAAATATTTTCTTTTTGATTTTTTTTTTCTGGCGCCTTGACCTCATCAATTTACGCATTCTACTAAATTGGTTAAATGTAACTGCCATTTCTACTGTAACAATTTGTTTTATCGCACTTTCCGCCTGTGGAACTCCCAACCTTTTGCTTCCCTCATAGCTACAGTCTTCAAAATTTGAAATGCAACGTCTTCTGTCTTATAAATTGCCATCTTCTATCTCCCTGAATTTCATCCTTTTATACTTTCTTCATTGTGCATTATGGTTCAGTGGATATCGGCTCAGAACAAGAAAGGTATTAATCTGTCTTTTCCCTCCAGTTATGGGTTAAATAACAGGACAGATTGGGTTCTATAGCCTTGGTCAGAAACCAGTCTACCGCAGAAAGCAATGGCAACCTACTGCAGGATAATCTTCTAGCCAGTTAGTCATGTCTCTTTCAAGACATGATCACCCAAGCATGTATCACGTGTGGCACTTAATTGACTGATCCTTTCGTTATCATTCCTCTCTGTAAATCTCTGTACACTAGTGGCAGTCCTGCCTTACCTAGAGTGATATGATTGAAAAAAAAAGAGATTAGCCTCACCTATCCGGTTGTTTAATTTCAATTTTTAATTTTTAATTAAACTGCACTGCAACATTCTGGAGATTTCAACCCTGAACAGTAGCTCCTTTTTTTATGCATATGCCCCTTTCATATTAAACTACTTATATGTCCAATTCTACCCTTGTGGAGAGAACAGGTTGCATTTTATTTATTCTACTCCTGTGAAGAAGTAGTCAAATATTTGATTAAAGTATAGCATCTGTGTACATGATATAAAGGAGGTACATACTCCATTTCTATGACCAAGTGGTAACTTCATTGTTCCATCAGCCTGACTCTGACACAGTTTTTCCTTTTTTTTTCTTCCTTTATTTCCTTTTCTTTCTTCCTTTTTCCTTTTATTTTTTGGTATTTTTATTTCCATTTTTTACTCTCTCTCACACACAATTGTATTTTACCATTATGGTTTGTTATCACTGATGAGACAAATGTTAAATTTACTCATTGAAATGGCCATACGCCTTTTGAAAATTTGAATATTTTTATATGTAATAAATACTGGCTCTGTAAATAAATATATTTAATTACATTGAGCCCTGTGGCGAGATCAATTTAAATCAGTTTTGGGATACTAACAATTGCCCACTGAGAAATAGGTATCTAACAAATTCTATTGTGTACCAATGTACTATAACATCAAATGAAAACCAAGTTATTAAAAAACTTTACACTGGATCTACTGAGAGTAGTTTTAAGTAGCATTGGTATTCGCATTTAACTTCTTTCAAAAAGAACACATACTGAAACCAAATTTCCTTTTCTGCATATTTTTGGAAGTTAAAATATGCAAATAGGACCTCCAAAGTGAAATGGAAAATTCTGGAAAAACATGAAACTGTAAGTCTTTCTATGACATTTGCCCTCTGAGCCTGAATGAAAAGCTGCAGATTATAAGGTTCTTTAAAAATAAAGTACGACTGAATCATAGGGGTGAATTGATAGTTTTATGTAAATATCGAAAATATTTTTCTCCAAAATATAATTAACTATAATTGTTCATTTATAACTTATGCTCTAATATTACTTAAAAATTATTTTACTAAATTAAATGCCCCACACAATACTTATTTGGTTTTCTTAACGACAATATACCTTAATATAATATAATCATTTAATTTGAAATTCTAACTTAAACATTCCAGCCTCTTTAACTCAAGAGGTAGTATAAAATCAAGTTTAAAAAACCCCAAAATCCAACCTGCTGTTAAAATTATTGTCTATCCATTTAAATAATGTAGGGTCTTACTATGTAATTTACACAAACAAAATTAAAAAGTGTAATACCTTGACATTAGGCTTCTCTGTTTCCTTTTGCGACCTAAATCTTCAGCTGCATAGTTCAGCCTAATTCTCATTTTTGATTGAAAAATATTGACACACCTGCAAGTATATTCCTCACCTATCAATCTTTAATTTTCTAAATAACCATGAATTCAGCTTATATTTTCTAAATAAATTATTTTTACCATTTATTTTAAAACATCACCCAAAGAAGAACACTATTGTTCTGAAACACAAAAATTTTTGTATAGTGATATAATGCTTTTATAAACGATTATAATCACAAAATTACAATATTAAGCTCTACTTTGTATTGAGCACTTTTTATAAAATTAAATGCATGAAAAAGGATTTTAATCTACTTCTTCTTTCCCTTCCTTATAATATATATATATATATATATATATATATATATATATATATATATATATATATAAGTTGTAATTTATATATTCTACTTCTGTGAACAGCTAGTTAAATATTGGATCAGAGTGTAGTATCAGTGTACCTTGTGTAAAGGGAATATAAGCACAAATATAAAATATAAAATGCAATCTATATATATATATATATATATATATATATATATATATAAATGAGATTATAACTATACACGTGTCAAAAAACCTTCCACAAATCTACGAAGAAGGGAAAAACTCATTTTAAAAAAAAAGAAAAAGCTAAGTACATGAACATCAGTTAAAAGGGTTTGGACCAAGTCAGCACGTAGCCCAAAGAAAAAACCCCAACACGAGTAATCAACTTACAAAAACTGCTCAATACTAAGTTAGAGCGAATTAATTAAAAAACACTTAGTGACCCAGACAGACCTACCTAGGTCTCACCTAAATGGATCATCAGGGAGAGCCAGCTTTCTCTGACGATCTGTTTATGTGAAACCTAGGTAGGTCTGTCTGGCTCACTAGGTATTTTATATATATATATATATATATGCCGTACTTATTTGAAAGTGCTCAATATCAGTGATAGAGAAACATATTCAGTTAGATAGGTGTGAGTTTGTAACCCTGGGTTTCACGCTTTTGCAATTGTCAGACCAACTGCTTAATTTTTTTAAATATTGGATACATATAGGGCCTAATTAAAAATTAATCAGTTTGCCTGGTGATTGCAAAATTGTGAAACCCAGAGTCACAAACTCACACTTATCTAACTGTATTTTTATATTTAAATAGATAGAGAAAGAGAGAGACAAGTTGTATTTTATATTTTCTACTCTTGCTTGTAATTACTTTAAACATATTTTCGTGGATATATATGTTTGAGTAGATGCCTTATTTTTTTTTTCAAAAAATATTGTCCATTACATCTTCCAGTTTTTGCCTTTCTGAGTCATAATGAAGAGAAATTTGTCTATTGGAAAGGTTCAATCAAGTGTCTCTCTTTGTAGGCAGAAGTGATTGTCTGATCTAACCTGCTTTTGACTCCTTAACTATAGAGTTTCACAGCTCAGCAATGTTCAATTAACCTTTTAAGGATTGCACATCTTCTCATTCAGATCTTGAAAGCCCATATCTGATCAAATGTCCATATTTATTTTCAGGTTTGAAAATAATTCCTAAGCGTTTAATAAATTTTTAACTTTTTACCAATGTGGATGTGGAGTGGGTTTCATGAATAGCAATGGTTTAATAGCAATGCCAAAAGCAAAATTGAAGCACCACACTTAAATTCTAGTCAAGTTCATTACATTCACTTAGACACAAATATCTTTGGGAAAGGTATGAATCTATCACTTTTGCCCCCAGAAATACTAGGTGTTGTATTTGGAAAAACTATTATCTCAAAAAAATTAGTAATGCAATATTCACAGTCCCAAAAAAAGAATTGTAATCTGAAAAATATATTTTGTCTCTAAATAACCCAAAAGCATTGATACTCTGTGGAAAACAAGCCAATGGGAAGATTTAGTTAAATATTTTTGATCAGATAGTAATCTCTGTCAACTCTGTGAAAAGATTTACATACCCAATATATATATATATGTGTGGGGGGGGGGTGGGGGGGGGGTTGTATTTTATGTGTGGGAATGTTTCCATTTTGGACCAAAATCTGAAGAATTTCTAAAAATCAATCTTTGGTTAAGAATAACATCCTTTATTCTTCTGATTCTTTCACTTCATCAACTTACGTACATTCTTGCTGTTCCAGCCTGGGTTTCATTCTACATCCAATCATCCTTGCTAAATAAAGTTTTTGGCATTATCTCTTTTTGAATTTTCTCAATAAAAAGAGGCTAATCTTTTCTATTGAATTGCAGGAATCACTTTGGTATTTCTGAGCAATGGAATCAGATTTGTCATATTAATAATGTCAAAAATCATCCCAAATTCTTGTCTATAAAATCAAAGATTAGAACAAGAAACTCTTCATTTTTTGTTTGTTTATTTTTACCTATTGGGTAATAAGAAAAACATTCTGACATTAACCTTTGAAACGGTTTGAATCCAATCCTAAGATAAAAAGAAAAATTCCCAATTTTGATACCGAATTCTTCTCTCTTAAATCATTCTTCCAAGAAGTGCAAAATTACTTTTGTCAACTTCATTCTCTTAGGAAGGGCTCGATGCTAAATTTTGTCTTGTAAATTTTGCAGCCGGATTGAATACTAAACAGAGGAAGATGGCCAGGTTTCTGACTTTCTCTGGGGACTATTGCTAAGTCCTTATGGTTGTTTCCCAGAGGTCTAGTAAGCTTGTTGCAAGTAATGGTAAGCTGACACAAGCACTGACATGACACCCTTTGGGATAGTTGCTTTTAGCAACATCATGAGATTGTGAATATGTGTGTACTTATAAGACTGTATGGTCATCGATGAAAGACAAGAAGAAAACAGAAAGGAAATAGAAAATACAAATCAGGGAAGCAAGATGGATTTACATTTTTTTTTTTGTTATTATTTTCTTGCTTTTTTTTCTCTCACAACATCTCTTTTCTTATTGTTTGCCATAAATATATTAAATCTGCAAGCATTTTAAAACATTTCAGGGAGAAAACAAAGTTTGTTGTTTCTTGTACTCATTGTCATTTAAGTTTCATGATATATTTTCAAATCATCTTTACATAATAAATAATGAGAAAACTGATTAAATTTAGGTATATGGTTAGGTTTTGAAGGCTCTCACAATTCATTTAGTAAAATAAAGGAGGGTGAAGAAGTTGTTGGGTATTACCTATTTATTATGCATTAATATTTCGAGATCAAAATCTTATCTACAGAATGGTAGAAGAGGTTTTGTCCAAGTTCGTGCCTTTCAACGAATGGTCATTCCTGGTTTCTGCTGCTGTCATTAATTATAGTGTGTGTGTGTGTGTGTGTGTGTGTGTAAGTGTGTTAGAGCATGGATGCGTGTGTGGTTATGGTATACATATATATATATATATATATATATATATGTGTGTGATTGATAGTTGGGACCTTTTTCTGATCTGATGGTATCAGTCTGCTTTGATATGTGGTTTATCTAAGTATGTGTTGACCTGACCATTAGTTTGACTTTTGCCAAAGTAGAAGAGGGCTTTTTATGATTGCTGTTTTATCTATCTGCTTTATCTCATATGTGCATGTCCGTGAGCATGTCATGTGTGCGTGTTTATGTGCGTATACTTCTTGTCTTTTATTTTACTTTATTTTGAGTATTTATATATTTTTTTTAATTATTTTACTTTATTTATTTCATTTTTTTTCCTTTTCTGATGACCAAAGTATTTTTGTAATTATTTTTTTTAAATTTTTTTTAATCCTTTCTAACAAACAGCATAGTGTAATGAAAAAGGCAACAAATTTACTAAAAAAGGCCAGCTTGCAGCTTCTTCTCTTGCACTTCCCGCCTGTGGAACTCGCTCACGTATTCTTGCTTTCCTGACAGCTACAACCTCCAGAAATTTAAATGCAAAGTCAATACTCATCTACTAACCACTGGACTCTAGCTCTCTCCCCTCCCCCGTATAACCCTCCCTTTCTCTCCGCCTATGTATCTGTCATCGCACCTGCTTTCTCAGCTTTCTATTGTTCCTTTCTTACTAGTTTGTACTCCTCACTCTTTTCTAATTAATCTTTTTACAGTTATGTAGCCCCCTGCACATCAGTGGTATTTCCACCTTGCTCGGGGTGAAATGATTAAAAAAAAAAAAATATTTAAGTTTTCTAACGATGGTAAGTTTATTTATTTTCTGAGTTTGATGTACTGTTTTTCATTTTTGTTCACTCAATACGAAACCCAAGATCCAGTGGTTTACTGAATAAATTTGTTTAAAGTAGATAACTCTTGACTCAAGACTTGAATAGCGTAAAATCGTAGAGATTGAGGAATCATCCTCTAGGGGGTCTGCTTCCCAAAATAGTAATTCTTGGGGAAAAAATTGTTCATTACTAACGTAGCCCATTATAATATTTGCCATGGAAATAACAATATAGTCGTAAAAGGCTTGTGATACTTCATCTGTGAGAAAGAGGTCGTAGAATAGAAAAACATTAATCACAAGGCTGTATAAATGCATTTGAATTGTGTCAAAGCTGAAATGAAAATTGTGTAGATTCAGATTTCTCCATTTTTGATCTGATCTGATTCTTGTAATGATGAAGCATGACAGGATTCTATCATGGTTGGAAAGTGAGGATTGTATAGCTCCAGCCTAGATATGAGAGCAATACTCCATTTTTGATCTGATCTGATTCTTGTAAAAGGAAAGCATGGTAAGATTGTATCATGGTTGGAAAGTAAGGATTGTGTAGCTCCAGCCCAGATATGGGAGCAATACTCCATTTTTGATCTGATCTGATTCTTGTAAAGAGAAAGCATGGTAGGATTGTATCATGGTTGGAAAGTGAGGATTGTATAGCTCCAGCCCAGATATGAGAGCAATACACGATTTTTTTTGTCTGAGCAGATTCTTTTAAATAGAGAGCATAACAGGAATCAGATAGTTTCTGGATCATTAAAAGAAACCAATCAATTTTACAGGCTCTTGAGTCACTTACTTGTATTTTGCACTGAGTATTTGATGTGTGTTGTGGTGCAGTAGATATCAATTTGGAACAACAAATCAGGGGGTCAAGATCAAAATTTCAGTTGAATTCCTTGCATTCACTTATGCACAAATACCCTTGAGAAAGGTATTAATCTGTCTTTCCCTCCAGTTATGGGTTAAATAATAGGACAGATTGGGTTCTATAGCCTTGGTCAGCAACCAGACTATCACAGAAAGCAATGGAAACCTACTGCGAGATGATTTTCTGCCAAATCAGTCATGCATCTTTCAAGACATGATCGCCCAAAGCATGTATCACATATGGCACTCAGCTGAATGATTTGATATGCATTGTGGCATCATAAATAACAACTCAAAATGAAAATTTCAGAGAGCAGAATTCAAATGTTCATTACATTCACTCACACAAAAATACCCTTGAGAAAGGTATGAATCCATTTCTTCTCCCACTAGCTATGGGTTAAATAACAAAACAGACTGGGCCTATACCTTTGATTAGTAATGTCTACTGCAGAAAGAATTCTGCCTTGAAAAAATTTTCTACCTAGTCAATCATGAATCAAAAGAGACAATTTCACCCAAGTCTGTATCATATATAGCACTGTATCATATATAGCACTTAACTGTATCACATATAACACTTAACTGATTTCAGTTCTCTCTCAGTTGATTTAATAAAGTGTGAAATAAAAAATGTTTCAATGATTTTCACACACTATATCAACCCCTATATTGTTTCTTATATTAATCCAGTGGCATGCCTTAATGTTTGTGTTAACCAAGGAGATCATAAAATTACTGCTCCTCTAAACAATATTCCAAAACAGGACAACATATCCAAAAAATAATGAAAGGTTATAATTATGGCTATTTATTTGGTTTTAATTGCAGACACAAAAAGTAGCAACAAAAATAGTAGCGAAACAATGGCAACAAAAAATTAGCAACAAAATAGTAGCAAAACAATGGCAACAAAACATTAGCAACAAAAATAGCAACAAGAAATAAATGGCAACAACAAAATATGTAGCAATTTCAAAGATTCATTTTTCTGGACTACTCTCCACAAAAACTTAAATCCCAACATCAAAATATATTTCATGAAATGAGAAGAATATATGGCACAAATAATTATAGTAATACCCCTAATAATTATAGTAATACTCCCTGCTATGGAGGACCACTTATTCTGCTCCCTTCTAGGGTCACCAATACATTCATTATATGCATTTTAAACTACATTTAGAAATATATTTTGTCTGTATTTCATTATAAATATAACATATCACTCAATAAATTCTGTGCTGAATTAAGAAAACAACAACTTTTAGGCAAAATTCAACTTTATTCATGAACATAGTCTCTTTCTAGGGTGATACACTGATTTCAACACTTCTCTAACAGTTCAATGCTTTTTTGTAGAACAATTTGTATTTGGCCTCAAAATACACCTCAGTTTCTGATATCACTTCTTCATTGGAGCCAATTCTCTTTCCCTGGAACATTCTTTTGAGGTCAGCAAGTAGTCATTGGGGGCCAGATCTGGAGGATAGGGTGGATTCAGAAGCAGTTTGAAGTGCAGTTCATGTAGTTTTGACATTCATGTAGTTTGTGACAGTGTGTTGTCTTGGTGAAAGATCACTTTTCTTTTTCATTTGTTACCGTTGTTTGGTGATTTCTTCTCTTACACACACCAATAATGCTATACACTATCTGCTATTGATGGTTCTTTCTTTCGCAAGGTAATCAATGAACAAAATACCTTGCACATCCCAAAATATGGTGGCCAAAACCTTGCCTGCTGATGTTTTTGTCTTTGGTCACTTTGGACGGCTTTCACCTGCTGCTGTCCACTCAGCTGGCTGCCAA
Organism: Ascarosepion bandense; assembly: GCA_037127315.1. Classification (NCBI taxonomy): domain Eukaryota; kingdom Metazoa; phylum Mollusca; class Cephalopoda; order Sepiida; family Sepiidae; genus Ascarosepion; species Ascarosepion bandense. Next base: position 998,774 of record JBBBDQ010000714.1, read on the forward strand.
TTTGACTCTAAAGTGAAGTGGTGAATCCATGTTTTATTCATTGTCACATATTTACATAAGAACTTCTTATTGTTCTGTTGAAACAGTGACAAACAACGCTCTGAATCATTGACGTGTAGTTGTTTTTGATTGACTTTGAGTAAATGTGACACCCACTTTGAACACAGCTTTCTCACTGACAAATGTTCATGTCAAATAGTGAAAACACTGCCTTCTGATATGTTTAACTTCTCTGCTATCTCACACAACTTCAATTTACAATCGGTCAAGTTTGGGCAACCTGAGTGTTCAGCATCATTTGTGTCTGTAGGACCATGTTTAAAGTCTGCATACCACCTCTTAACCATTATTCCAACAGAATGGAGTTCAAATAACACTTATCAAGCTATTGCTTTGCCTGAACAGTATTTTTTCTCATCAGAAAGCAATGCTTTATCAACACATGAAATTCAGATTTTTCCATTGTTTTTAAAATTTGCAACAGTTGCTTCACTTAAATAACAATAATTTGTAAACTGATTATCTAATTGGGCCCAAATTTTGTCACGTGTTATTTGAAGGTTCGTACTTTATAAAAATCATATGGATTTTCTATTAGTGGTGCCATCTATATGTCAGGCTCGGGATTATTGAGTTATTTATTATATATAATTGTTTTACAATCACAATAACTTATTAGAGTCATATGGGAACTGCATAGACTGCAGCCACAGCAGCAGTGTTGTTTTCTGAGTGAGACAGCCAGACAGAATGGTTTGGAATTCAGAGTTTTTCCTTCTCCTAGAATGGTTGCTAATCAAAGCTATAGAATGCAGTCTGTTCTGCTATTTACCCACAACTGGGGAGAGAAGAGATGGCTTCATACCTTTCTCAATGATATTATCATATAAGGGAATGTAATGAACCTGACTTGATATTCAAACTTGATTCTCCGATTCCTCAATTCAAGCCACTATCCATACCCAACCATGTCTCCATCTTTTACAGGTAATTAAATATTTATTGTTTTTGCAGGAATTTTGTTAAGGAAAAGGCTTAGATGCAAGTTATAGTAATAACAATGTTTATTATTATTAGGAAAACTAATACACTGCCCTCCCCTACATAAAATATGTGACATGACTTAACAGAGGATTCTATTGTTGACACAGGTAACAGGTATTTGCTTCATCAGAACAGATTCATGGTTCCTTTCATCTGGAGATGGTCCTTTGGCCAAGAAGAATATCCCAGATATTTGTGTGAGCCTCTGCCCTCCATGCCAGTTCCTATATCTCTGAAACTCAATATCTGTTGTGTGGTTTTCTACTTCTATGTAAAGGAAGACAACCTTTTTCTCCAATATTTTAAATATGAATCAAAACTTTCTGCCATAAATGTTTAGACAAGATTATTAAATATTAATTTGTTCAAAATTTCATCCTTATCTTTCTTGTTCTTATGATATTGTTTAGACAAGGCATTGCTGTTATTTTTATACAGTAGATCTTTCAGATTTAAGTTCTTACTTTGCTTGTCCTTATCATAATGTTTCTCTGAGAAAAAGTATTTTTGTTTTGACTATAAAGTATTTTGTATAGTCCAGCATCCTTATTCAAATCTACATTTAACTAATGGTCCTCGTATTTTTCTCTGAAGGTTCAATTTCTATCAAGGGCAGGTAATCCCTCCTTTATCCAAAAAAGATGTAACTAAAATATCAACAATCCTCTTCGTGGCTTATATCATCATAATGATTACAAGTCGTATGGATTCCCAGAATTGTAGGTGCACCATAGTAATGCAGCTGCAGTAGAACTAGTGCATCTTGGGAATGACAGCCTGAGGTAACCCAAACCCCCACCAGGCTGGTTCTTAATTCAATTAATTTTGCTTTCTCTTAGACCAGTTGCCACCAAGGCTATAAAATCCAGTCTGTCTTGCTATTTACTCATAGCTGGGGGGAAAACAGATGGATTCATACCTTTCACAAGGGTATTAGTGAATGTAATGAACTGGATTTGAATTTAAACACAGTTCTCTGATTCCTCATTTCAAGCTACTATCCATTATTCCACCATGCCTCTTTTTTGTCCTTATATTTTAATTATTATGACTTTCTTTACTGAGAATAAAAACAAGGAGAAAAGTAACCATTTTTTTTTTGTAACACTATATTCCTTCAGAACTGTGACAGAGAACATGAGTGAAAGGGTGGAAATGAACAGGATTTACCCTTGCAAAAAGAAGGTTAGATTTAGTCTGGCATGTAGGACTTTGGTTGAAGATCTGTAGTGGATAGGAAATTAATTAAAATCAACTCTCTTCTTCATTTTTACAAAAATTCACAATGACGTGTGAAATCCTGGTTTTCCCAAATAGAAAAAGGATTGACCATGTGCTTAACAAAAAAGTTCAGTTCAAACCAGATTTCGCAAGTAGGTGTTAAAATGATTTTGACCAATGGGAGCAACTTGTAAAACTTGGAAGGACTTGGCGATCCAGTGTGAAATTTAAAAGGACTATATAAATGACCTCAGAGTCAGTCAAGAGACACAAATGGGAGCAGAGATGAAAGAACTGAAATGTAACCAACTTCAAATCAACCTGGAGATAAGGTCAGGTCGCACCTTGTTCTCTTTCTTCTTATCTCTTTCAACAATCCATGTCCTTTTGAATGTAAGAAATGCAACTTAAGCATAATGCAGATGCTTAGTTTAGTTGAAGTGCCAGGATGTTTGGTTTCATTCACATGCGCAGATGAGTGAAAAACTGCAGAAACTCTGGCGTCAATGAAAAGAGAAGCCAGACATCCCATCCCAAGCTTCACAAGATCTGAAAAGCAGAAGCAGAGAGCGAATTAAAGACAAGTGAAAAAAGTCGAGTAAAGTTTTAAAAAACAGGACAATTTTGCTAGAAACAAAGAAGAGAGTACTGGATTGCTATGTGATGTCTGTTCTTCAATATGGCAATGAATGCTGGACAATATCATCGAAGATGAAGGAAAAACTTGAAGCAACTGAAATGTGGTTCTACAGAAGGATGCTGCGAATATCATGGATTGAGCATGTGAGCAATGATGAGGTTTTGAAAACAATGAAAATGAAAAAAGTTAATACTGAGCATCAGGAAGAGACAACTAAAGTTCCTGGGACATGCAATGTGGAAGGAGGGCTTGGAGAACCTGATACTAACACGCCATATAGAGGGGAAAAGAGACAGGGGAAAGCAGCGGATAACATACTTGAAGGACCTATTCAGGCAGATGATGAAATGAGGGTTGCATGGTGTAACAGGAGAAGGCGTGCTAAGAGCTACCAGGGATAGGAAGACATGGAAAGCCATGATCGCCTACGTCCTGAAAGCACAGGGCACATAGAAAAAGAAGAAGAAGAAAGAGGCAGTTGTGAGACTAAGAAGAAGAAAAAGGAGGAAAAACAGCAACAACAACTGACAAAATTGATCTTGTGGATTCATTTATCTTTTAAAAACCTACAAAGACATAAATTATCTTGGTGCCAACTAAGGCTATAGAACCCAATCAGTTCTGCTATTTAACCCATAGCTGGAGAGAGAAGAGATAGATTAATACTTTTCCCAAGAGTATTTGTGCATAAGTAAATGCAACGAATTCAACTGGAATTTGAACTCGGCTTTCCAATTTCTCATTTCAAGCTGATATCCACTGCACCACAATTCACATCTCTTCCACATATATCTCTATATACTGTGTAAGTGATGCTTCCACTAAGAATAAGTAGGTTCCCATCAACATTCCTTTAGGTTAGCAGATTCAACTGACGCCCAAAGTTTGATATAAACAACCAAGATTAAGATTCAACTTTGCATGACGCACTTGTTAAGCAGAAAAAAATTCTCTGAAACATTCAGAAGACCACAAAACATGTTCAGAATGTAAATCCTGTAAAAACATTTTCCCTTAAGAAATTTTTTGTATCAAGCAAAATTAGTTTTGTTTACATTTTAGTTCAATATGGAAAAATTCAATTTTCTCTTTTTTTAACTCGTAAGTACTTAGTAATCTCAATTTTAAATTGCATCAGCTTTCAAAAGGCAATGAATTGATCATGAAATCAGTGCTGCAAAATAAATGGGTCTAAAGATTAAATTCAGTAAAGAAATTAATGAAATATTGCCTTGTGTACTAACTAAGTCAATTTAACAGCAAACAATTGTTACACACAATTTAACTTTTTGCTCAAGTTAATTTAGACTTTAATTGCTTTTACAATGTTTATAGCCAAAGGTTCAGATTTTTGGATCAGGAACCATAAGGTCTAGACTTTAAATGTCAGAAGTAGATAGGTGAGGTAGTTTAATTCTTGTCGACTAGCAAAAAGCAAATTGCTAATTTTCCTAATTAGTAGTTTGTAAGTACTTATAACAGAACATTGCATAAAAAATACATAGGGCGATCAGTTTAAATTCTAGGTGAGTGTGACAACTTAATTCTGAATTGCAGAGCAAATAACTAATGCAGTTTCAACAATTAACTCTTTATCAATACTTTTAGCTTAACAAGACTTTGCATACAACAAAAAGCAAAACAGGTGTACTTGCACAGCCAGTCTTCTCAAGTGTCCCCCAGGTATATATCTTTGGGCCTATGTTGTCCTAAAATTTCATCATTAACATTCCCAATTTCATCAATTTGCAACTCAGTATCAATGTTGGTGGCATAAATATTTGCTACTGTCTTAATGGTTGAGTCAGATCGATTCAATGAGGTGAAATTGATGGCTGATCTCAAAAATGACATACAATCTGTTGTTAAATGAGGCAAGAAATGGCTTGTAAATTTTAACACCTCCAAAACAAAACTTTACTCTCAAAAATAACATACAATCTGTTGTTAAATGAGACAAGAAATGGCTTGTACATTTTAACACCTCCAAAACAAAACTTTACTCTCAAAAATAACATACAATCTGTTGTTAAATGAGACAAGAAATGGCTTTTAAATTTTAACACCTCCAAAACAAAACATTGCTTTTAATCATCTTAGAAAACCCTTTTTGCTTTCCATCATCATGGTTGATGCTAGCCTCTGAGTGAGTGACTCATTGTACTGTCTTGAAGAAGAAGGTTGATTTTAATTCTTAATTTCCTATCCACCACACGCTATACATTTTTCACTCCAAAACTGGGTTAGTGAGATTAAACCTTAAATTTTAACTTGCCTATGTAACTGAAATCACTAATTCAATAATATTTATAATTAACAGAACTTTATATCAAAAACTATAAGTATTCAGTTTTGAGCTATAAAATCTTGACTAATTCTTGAAAATAGTGAGTTAAAATGAACTTGATAAGAATATAGTTGATAATTTATAAAGATCAGATAGCAATTAAATTTTAAACTGTCTTTATCAACCAAGCCTTAAATAAATCAAATATGTTGTTGAGATTTTTAACACGCTGCAATAATTTTCATTATCTATTATGATAAAAATGGAATTATTTATTTCTAATATTCATGTCTATTTATAATTAAAATTGACTGACAGGAATAATAACAGCAGATAAAATGATGACTCTTATCTCTGTCCTATAATAGTTGTTACATTTACATATACATTTCATATATTAAATATATCATCTATTACAGGACAGAGGTAGTAAATTATATTGTCATACAATCTCTGTCCCATTTACAGGCAAGTTTCAGACGATAAATGTAACAACTGTTATGGGACAGAAATAATATTTATTCATGTATTAAGAAAAGGTTACCACCAGTACTATATTTATTTATATGTTTACAGTTTAGGCCTAGGGCTTCATGATTTAGGGGGCTTCCAGCCAATAGGTATAATAATTTTGATGCAGCTTACACATGCTGTCATAATGCATTGTAGACTCTAAATAAGCTTTCAGTAATTTTAACTACCCATCATTATCCTGGGCTTTATTCAAACTGTTTAATTTTTCCTACTCTGAGATTTTTCTCAGTTTGTGAAAATGGGGGATTTTAATAGACTATGGCTTCTCTTCTTCTAAATTTAGCCCTGGTTACAGAACAACCACTGAGATTGGAAAATAACAACAAAAAAAGGACACCCTGAATTTGCCCCACAAATCAAAAGTTTTGGTTCTTGAGTCTATGAATTTTGGTTTATTGTGCATTGTGCTGCGGTAGATATCGACTCAGGACAAGAAATCGGAGAGCCAAGTTCAAATTCCAGTTGAAATTACTGTATTCGCTTATCCACAGATACCCTTGAGAAAGGTATTAATCCATCTTTTCTCCCACTAGATATGGGTTAAATAGCAGGATAGATTGAGTTCTATAGCCTTGGTTAGTTACCAGCCTACTGCAGAAAGTAATAGCAACCTACTGCGGGAAAATCTTCAGCTCACTCAATCATGTCTCTTTCAAAACATGATCACCCATGTGTGTGTATCAAGTATAGCACAACTGACTGACTGATTGAATCAAAACTAGGATAAAAGAAATCAAATTAACAAGATCCTATTTCTTTAAAAGTAATCATTTCTTTTAACAATAAATAAACATTATAACATCTTCTTCTCTTTGCCATATCCCTTCAAGATGCCAGTGATAATGGCTTTACAAAATTCCCTGTCCTTTGTAGCTCTTGATAAATTTAATGATGCCTTTCAGAGGCTAAGCAGGGAATTGAGAGACAGGAAGATTTTGTTGGATACAAAGTGTACTGGACTTGGATTGCTACGTGATATTTATCCTTCTAAATTGTGGCAAATGCTGGACGATCTCCTCAAAGATGAAGGAGAGACTCAAACAAGAGGTAGGTGCAAGTAGAAATCCATGATTGCAAGACCTACTTGATGGGCTTAAAGCTGATGGATGGTAAAGCAGGGTTTGAAAGAGATACCAAGAGGAAAAATATTATGGGTAACAAGGGATGGGTTAAGCTGAAATTCAGGATCTTTCAGACAACTTGAAAGGACATGGCACATAAAAGAAGAGGAGGAGAAGAAGAAGGATCAAAACTTGAATAAGAAAAATCAAATTAACAAGATCATATTTCTTTGAAGGTGATCATTACTTTTAACTATATGTTGTAGAATGGCTGACACCCATGCAGCACTCTCAATGATGGAATAGCACATGGTCTGAAATGGTCTATTTAAGTAAAGAATAGTAGCATTAAAGGCATAATATTTGGGTGTCATTTGAGTAATATTCAGACTGATTACTTTGGCAACTATTGTGAACTAAACCTTTCCTCTCTGTGTTGTAAGTTCTGTCTTGTCTGTCATAGTAACTTTTGTGAATTCTTGTTGAGAAACCACGCAAAATAATAAATAATAAAAGTGGAGATGGAGATAGAAAATGTAAGTTATATCAAACAAAAATATACAAACTGGAACACTGGTTAGTCAATTCAGGAATACTAGGAATACTGTAAGCAGGAATCAATATATGCAGTCTTGTAGTGAAGAAGTATGTCCAGGTAATGAGTCTATATCCTTACTGACCAAATAAATAGCAGTGGTACAACTACTCAATTCTATCACTCCCTTTGACAATCACTGCTGTTCTCTGTATAGGCAGAATTATATGTACCTATCAGGTGAGTCCATGCTTATGTACAAAAAGGGGTGCTCCCCAACAGTAACTATTCTACAGTTCTGTGTATATCTGTTTAGCACCGAATATCGTGATGAATAATACCGCAGTACAATTTCTCTGTGTATCATATCCACTTCGGCAATGCAATGCTAGAAATAAATGTGATAAGATTTTCTTCTTTTTCTCTGTGCCGTGTCCCTTCAGGATGTAGGTGATAATGGCTCTACAAACTTCCCTGTTCTTTTTAGCTCATAATAAAGTTTCTCTTTTTGTTATTCTTCCTAAACCCTGTTCCCCGATCCATTTACTCAAACTCATTGTTTTTCTCTAATCCATCTTGTCTTCAATCTGTCCTGTGAGTGTCAGATTTTATAAGTCCTCTTTCCTCATTATGTGCCCTAGAAATTTCAACAGTCTCTTTCTGATGTTAAGCGTAAGTTTCTTTTTTGTTTCCTTTTTCTCTAAAACTTTGTCATTGTTTGCATATTTGATTCATGATATCCTCAGAGTTTTTCTGTAGAACCGCATTTCTGTTGCTTTAAATCATCTTTGAGGAGTTTGTCCAACCTTCACAGGAGGATAGATCCCTGAATTTCAGTTCTTAAAATGCTTCCTAAATACTTATAGCTAATTATTTATAAATTGCAATCAATCCTGACTTGGCATCTTGACTTCAGCCATTCTCACTGATGCGACATGACGTTTCTCTGTCTTTTTTTACAAATATTTTCATGGCTACAGCTATGACAACATTTTTTATTATGGTTCCCTAACTACATGATTTTAAGTGGGTTAATAGATTGGCATCTTGGTCCCACAATTTTACTATTGAAATAGTTAAATGTAACTTCACTTCTACTCCAACAGTTTCTTTTTTCACAATTCCCAACTGTGGAACTTCTTTCCATGTTCTATTTTTTTATTCACCCCAAGCAAGGCAGTGCCACCAGTTATAAAAGAGGAGAGTGAAGAAAAAAAGAGGAATATTGTTTCTTGTTCATTACTTTAAGTTGAAATCTAACTTTAAAAAATCCTGTAACTTTTTCACAATGACTTTTCAGACTTGCTAAATGCTATATATGTAACATCCAATTTATTTCATCACTGGCATAGAAAACGTCTGGGTCTCAAGTCATTTCAAGTCTCTACCCACCTTTACTCTTACAATTAAATTTTTCCTATCCATCATGACCTGATTTTCTATTAGTTCATTGAGACAAACCCACTGAAAAATGCCCCCCTTAAGTGTCTGGATTTGGTAAAAATTGTGTTGTTTTTAATCTTCTATATATAATGTTTCATCACAGAAAAAAATATTTCACTGGTTGACAAGGTGCTAATAAGATAGTACCAAAACACAATGGCTTTTGTGTTGCAGTAAACTATATTTTTATTATAAACTTATAATAAAAGTATTAACATATATATATATATATATATATATATTGTGTGTATTTGGCAGCATTTTTTCATTAATATAGGTTTCATTGAATAATATAGACAAGTTCTGTCTATTTATTTTGTGTAAGATCCGTTCGTATGATCTGATTAGCTTGATATTGGGGAGAGTGATTGTAAAAAAACTAAATTCACTATACAATGGCACGATCACTCTCCCTAATATCAAGCTAATCAGATCATACGAACAGATCTTACACAAAATAAATAGACAGAACTTGTCTATATTATTCAATGAAACCTGTATTAATATATATATATATATATAGTATATTTAAGCAGCAATCCCTCTTTTATGTAAGTTTTATTAAAATGGTTCTTGTTATTATTACTTTGCAAAATTTTACAAGGCAGCCAAGAAGCCTTTTCTTTGTCCAGCTAATAAGAAGAAGAGACTAGCATGGAGAAGAGAGCACAATAACTGGACACTAGAAAGTTCATTTGATGAACATATTATTGTGCAGTATTAACAAAAGAACCATTCTATTTTCATTTAGAATTATCCACTTGGAAATAAATGCTAAAAATAATATGAAATACATAATTTTTTTAAGAAACTGGGGTGGCCTAATAATTATGGCCAGTAGTGTATATATGTATTTAAGTTGGGGAGATTGGCCGAATACACTACTATGGTTTAGACCTTTTCAGTTTTGTCATGCAATTTGTATCAGCATAATCAGCTGATCTTTCCACCTTAAATATCTAAAAGCTCTACATGTTAAAGCTTCATTTCACTTCAAACCTCTACTGAGCACTTTTTAATACAACTGTTTATCAATCTAATTTAAATCTGACCTATTACTGTTTAGTGTGTATGCATGTATATATACATATATATATATATGTGTGTGTGTGTGTGATTACGCATGATGTTTTATATATGGTAATCGCTTATCATCATAATTATTTTTTTCTAATTTCTTAAAAGCATGAAAGAAGAATCACTTTCCAGACAAAAACATAACATGTCTACAAGACTCTAATCTGCAAAAACACACATCCAAACCCAATATAGTGAATCTAACTCATAAATGGTTCCTCTTGCTATCAGTTGATTGAACCAACAAATGAGAAAATATTAAAAACAGTGTGAGAATTTACCAAATGTTTTTTTCCATAACTCTAAAAATATTTGTTTTGTGAAAACATTTGTATAAATCACTCACTTTTTTGTTGTTTATCTTTACAGGTAGGATTAGCCATATAGTTAAATGTTTTTATAACCTATGTTTTCATGGGCAGCGTTTATTAGACAGATACCTCCAAAATTTTATTCATTCTCATAATTAGATAGCACATATATATATATATATATATATATATATATATATATATATATATTTAGTATATCGAGGCAGCAAGTAATTTTCTAGACATATGCTATTAAATATAAGAGACAATGAATGTCTATTATGTTTAATCATGAGCCGTTCTAAACGTCGTATTTTTGCTTTAATTTCAGTTGAAAATAAAGACAAAAATTCTCCAACATTTGGATAATTATTTATTGGTTTTCTTCTAAGCTTTCGGCTCACATGAGCCATCTTCAGAGAGGTAGTTTAAACTGAAATATTATAAAATCCACCATCACCGACGATTTTATTTTGTGTTGACATAAAACTCCGCTTGGCAATGGCAATAGTTACCAAAAATAATAAACGCAGTTCTTAAGTTTGCGATGCGGTTTTATGATGTCACACCGCGGGATAGCACGAAATGACAACAAAACCATCTAGTCAAATGCAATGTAATATGTTATTTCCTGTTTTAAAGTTGATTTTATTGAGTGTTGGTTGTTTTGATTTGATGTACATGGCCTCCAATATCTGCAGGTTCCTCTTACTGTGTGTATGAGTAAGGATCACCGTATTGTTGACCAAAATCTGTCTGATATTACCTACATGTTTATGTTTTTCAGAGAAATGTTGTTTAATAGTACTCTGATCAGAAAGATGACATGTAAGTCTACGGGAGAGCGTGGTTGTGGTAAAACCAATATATGTACTAGGTTTTTGAGTAGTATCAGAGATGCAATCTCTGAATGGGCATGTAAATTGGTACACTACATTGGTTTTTTGTAAAGAATTTAGTTTAGTGCCTGTTGGGTTATTATAAACTATGAGGTCAATTGTTTTAAACTTTTTATAATATATAATAAGTTAAATTTGATTATTACTATCCACTGGTTTAACATTTCTACGTATTATGTTTTTGAGAGTTTTTTCATCTTGTTTATAATTATTATGTATTTGGTTGCAATAGTATAAGTTAATAGTGTTATGTTTATTTTGATGTAAACCATTATTATTAATAATATTATCATTATTGTTAGAGCTATTGTTAAGTTTGTTGAGATACATTTTAATTTGTTGATCAATAACGGAGTTAGGAAATCCATTATTGACTAGTGTTTGCTTAATGTTGTGTAATTCTTTATAAAAATTCTTTACACAAAAAATTCTTTAATAGCATATGTCTAGAAAATATATATATATATTTTTTTTTTTTTTTTCATTTGCAAATGAGTTATTTTCAAATGATAAATATTCAAAAGTTCTACAATAGAAATGTATTGAACACTTTTAATACAACTGTGTACTGGTCTAATGTAATGATGACCAAGCACTAACTAATATATATATATATATATATATATATATATATATATATATATTCTACATCTAAAGCACAACTCAAAGTTTCATGCATTATGCAACCATCAGGTGCATATTATGGAACTGACTGTTTTTAGATTTTAATTTTTAATTTTTGCTACTAGCATTGATTAAGGTCTTTATAAATTATAAATCTGGGGTACCATTTTTTTTTATTCATTAAATGTATAACTTAATTATACTTATATCAAAACCTAAAAATGAAATAGAAAACTAAAATCATAAGAGTTATATAATATATATTTATGAGGCTGAATTTTTTTTTTAAGGAAGGTCAATTTTGTTTATATATTTTCTGTGAGCAAATGCATTAAAAAATAAGAAGTAATAAATAAATATAGATATATGTGTATCTGTTATGGACCAGGTTAGGGTCCAAAAAGAACAACATGACCACCAGGACAAAAATAATGAATATATATTAACAAGAAATAACAATAAAAAATGTGGAAAGTGTTAGTATGACTGTCAGTCTGGTTTGGAGTAAACTACTACCAACTCAACTCAACTCTCTCTCTCTCTCTCTCTCTCTCTCTCTTGAGAGGCGTAGTATATATAGAGTTCATTCTGGAGTTACAGGTAAGTACCCATGACAGTATCAGAAATAAATAGATAAATAAGTAAATAAAAAAGAAAAAGTTAAATGTTGTGTCAGAGTCTAAGAATTTAAGCAGAATATTTAAGTTACATCTATTTCCTATTATAAGATTTGATTTTCGTGGTGATGTTGGGTTTTTGTTGTTGTGTTTTTAAATGCCAAAAATATTTGGAATGAGCAGTACTATTTTTGTATCTATTATTATTTAAAGCCAATTTATTGTTATAGAATTGGAATTTCCTTTTCTTTTCGGTTGAACCAAAATTATATTTGACTGCAATGTCAGAATAGATGCTAGCTTTGTAAGTTATATATGTAGGGAACAAAACAAGTTCTAGATTTAAAAAGTCAAATGCTAAGCACTGATTCCTTGATTTTGTTAGAAATAAACAAATTTACTCAAATTTAAAAACCTTGCTTAGCACACACACAAAAAAACAAATCCAAAATCTCATTAAATTTTCAATAGAAAATGAGGAAACATCTAAAAACAAAATTCAAATAATCTTCATTTATCAGAAACAAATTCTTTTTACAGACCCTTTTCACAAGTTGATGCAAAGTTTGTTCATCATCCAATAGAAAGGCCAGAATCACATCCTGAAGTGAATTCTTAAATGACCTTTTTGAGCCCCACAAATGAAATAAAAGACGAAGCAAATTTGACTGTCACCAGAGAGCAGAAGACAATCGTAATTAACATGTACTCTAGGCAAACATTGAATTATCATTATTATTACTACCTGTCTCTTTCTCTCTCACCTCTTTCTTTTTCACCATTCCCCCTCAGTGATAATTTTAAAGACAATCCTACCCAACAATAGGGCTCATACATATATACACACATACGTTCATGCGTACGTACACATAAATTTCCTGCAAGTTACTACGATGAACTCTTGATACCCTTAACTTCCTAATACTGTTTCTCATTGAACATTAACTTCTACCAATTTATGTTATTCTTTTCTGTTAATAAACTTCTATTTAAACATGCAAAAGGTAGACTTTTATTCTTCCACAAATCACCCTGCTGATAACCTTCTGATAAATCTGGATAAAACCTGTAAGTTGGAGGAAGTTTGGTTATGTTTCACACAAGGCCAATTCAAACTAATCTGTTTCAACACACATACACTTCACTATTACTGATAACCCACCATAAATTGCTGACCTCCCTACTTCTACATATATTCATTCATGCACTGACCATTAATTGGGTAGATCATGTCTTTTCAGTACTAAAAATTATTTTTGGTCGGGTTAATGTTATTAGTGGTGGAGTTACTATTATTTTGTAAGTTGGACATGTTTTTATTTAATATCATACTGTTATATAGTGATATATATATATATATATATATATATATATATATTGTAATTTTGTTATTAAAATGGTTTATAAAAAGATAATATCACTACATAAAAATTTTCATGTTTCAGAACAATCAGTCAGTTAAGTGCCATATGTGATACACGCTTGGGCGATCATGTCTTGAAAGAGACATGACTGACTGGGCAGAAGATTATCCTGCAGTAGGTTTCCATTGCTTTCTGCGGTAAACTGGTTGCCGACTAAGGATACAGAACCCAATCTGTCCTGCTATTTAACTCATAACTGGAAGGAAGAGAAGGATTAATACCTTTCCCAAGGGTATTTGCGCGTAAGTGAATACAATGGATTCAACTGGAATTCGAACTCGGCTCCCCGGCTTCTCGTTCCGAGCCTATATCCACTGTACCACAATGCACATCACCTGAAGAAGAACAGTATTGTTTTGAAACATGAAAATTTTTTGGTAGTGTTATTATGCTTTTATAAATCATTGTAATAACAAAATTACAATATTAAGCTCTACTCTGTATCAAGCACTCTTTATAAAAGTAAATGCTTGAATAGTGGGTTTTAATCTACGTGTTCTTATATATATATATATATATATATATATATATATTAAAAAAGGATTAATTCAAAGATGTTGAATGGCCATTTCAATATGAAGATCCCCACGGGGGACAACACATCACCTCAGCAACAGAAAAATCCTTTCCTTTTTCTGTTGCTGAGGTGATGTGTTGTCCCCCGTGGGGATCTTCATATTGAAATGGCCATTCAACATCTTTGAATTAATCCTTTTTTAATATATATTTGCTCTGTAATATGGAGCTCTCTTCCTGTATCATTTTTTAATATTAAAATAAAATTTTTAATATTAATTAGGATCGGGTTTTTTTGGAATTTACCTTCCTGCTTTTTTCCCTTGGATTGAAGTATCTGAATTAAAAATATATATATATTATCACTTGAAAGATTATTTATTGACATTCTTTTTTATTTGTTTTTGTTTATTTTTTAAATCATATTCTATTTTTATCTACCAGCCTAAATTTTTGAGAAACCATATTAAAGAAAAATGCACCCTCCAGCAGGGCATTGATTCAGCATTTTCCTTTGCAGGAGAAACCATTGTTAGATTTGTCATAGCAGAGTCGATTGGATCTTATGAAAATGTAAATTTGCGCCCCAGATTTCTTTAAAAATATATAATTAATAAATTTATCCCATACCAAAATAATTTAAATATTAATTGCATAAAAGATAAAAAAAAAGAACACCATCATTTATTCATTTTGATTTATTAGACATTAAATTACATCATTTAGCATCCATAATTTACTTTTCATGTGGTTTATCATATATCTAAACTTATTTATAAATGGAACTTTGTGTGTGTGTGTGTCCGTTACCTATAGACTCTGAAATGGCTGAACCGATATTCTTGAAAATTTACACAGCTGTACTATAAGTGTCTGCGAGTGTTCTTAGCTAGGTTGTGTGTGTGTCTGTTTATCTGCCTGTATGTCTGTATTTTTTCAGCCCTTTTATTTTAGTTTTTGCTTTGGGTTTGGCTCTAAGTACATTTCCGCTGCTTCCAGTTTTGTCCTCATTTTCAATGATATTGTTTAGCATTCACTGCCATATTGAAGAACTGACATCACATAGCAATCCAGCACTCTTTTCTTTGTTTCTAGTGAAATTTTCCTATGTCTTAGTACTTTACTCAGCTTCTGGAACGCATCCTTTGCCATGCCAATTCACCTTTGGATCTCTGTGTCACACTTTCCATCTCCTGTTAGAACACTTCCTAGGTATTCAAATTTTTGTACTTGCTTGATTCTGGCATCCCCCACCTGTATTTGGCATTTTGGGTTGCACCTTTTGCTGATGACCATGCATTTAGTTTTCTTGAAGTTTATTTGTAGTCCTTTTTTTATCACTATCCACCGCTACCTTCCGGAGGATGTCCTGTAGTTTCAGGGATGCTAAAATCAAGCAAGCTCAGAAATTTAAATACCTGGGAAGTGTTCTAACAAAGGACAAAAAGTAGGACACTGACATCCGAAGGCACATTGGCATGGCCAAGGGTGCATTTCCAAAGCTAAGCACCATATCAAGAAACAGCAAGATTTCATTGGAAACAAAGTAAAAAGTAGTTGAATGTTATGTGATATCTGTCCTTCTATATGACAGTGAATGCTGGACGATATCCTCCAAGATAAAGGAGAGAGGTGAAGTAACAGAAATGTGGTTCTGCAGAAAGATGCTGAGGATGCCATGAACTGAACATGTGAGCAACAACAAGGTTTTGGAGAGGATATAAACTAAATGGAAACTTATACTTAGCATCAAGAAAGAATATCTGAGGTTTCTGGGACACAAAATGAGGAAAGAGGGCTTGGAGAATCTAATACTCATGAGATGGATGGAAGAAAGAGAGACAGAAGAAAGTAACATGAGACATACTTGATGGGCTTGAGCAGGTAGATGCCAGAACAGGGTTTGAGAAAGATAACAAGAAAAAAGGCATTAATAGATAGTGAAAGTCCATGATCGCCTACATCCTGAGTGGACACAGAATATAAAGAAGAAGAATTTGTTTTTAAGTTTACAAATGGAATTAATTTTCGTTATTTAAGAAGATTTTATATTTTAATCGTTTACCAGTTGATCTCCCATTTAGTCCCTTCAAGTTGTATTTGGCTGTTCCAGTTAAAGAAGAAGAACTGTTTTGCCAATGTTTTTTTCTCTCTGATGAAGAATTGACCAAAAGGTTTCTAAGATATATTTTTCCACACTTTTTTTAGTATTAAGATGTTTGCATCAGTTCTGTTTAAGGCAATAATAAAATGTTGTAGTCTCAAGTCTTTGTTTATATTTATATATTGTAAAAAATGATTGATAAAGTCAGTTTGTTGACTTTTTTATTGTATATTTCTTGAATGCAAACAAGAGCTTTCTTTTTTTTCTTTTTTGAGTTAGCAAGTGCAAAAATTGTCCAAACCTTTTTTTCTGAGCACTTTTGACAAATCTGAGTTAACTTTTTGTGATTTTCATTGTTACTGATGGGTGAGTGCTATTATTCCCAGTTCAAAAGTTGCTGAAAGCAGGACATATTCTTAATTCCTGAACATGGCCAGTACATTGTGACCATATTCTTAGTTAATATAATTGAGGTGTTTCTTTTTTATTTTCATCATAACAGCTTTAATTATTTTTAAGCATGTTTCACAGTTGAAAATGCATTTCACATTTGTGTATTCGGCAAGTGGGTTGCATATTGAAATTGACACTTTTCAATACTAAACTAGAATTGAGTTCTGGATAGTTGTTTTGATGAGTGGTATTATGCCCAATATAGATAGAAATAAATTTGTTTTCACTGGTAACACAGTTCTCTGTAGGGCATTTAAATTATATAGTTTTGGTTATTGAAATATTTCAGTAGCCAGACATTGTGCTGAAAGGACAATTGGTCCACACTTTAAGTCTTTACAAGTTCAATATCTTATCCAGTATTTTCTTTTTAAAACAATCTTTCTAAGCTTTCCAGTCACCATCATGGAGTTTGTCATGACAGAATGAGGGGAGGAGCAGAAAACTTTTATTTGAGGGATACGCCTATATTGTTGACAAACCTAGAAAATCTAAAAGTTACAGGAGGTGTGAACAACAAAAACTGTGCTACATGAGATTGACAAATGTTTCTGAAAAAAACAAAAACAAAGAAGAAAATTGCATGAGAGCTAGAAGTTGAAAAGACTCAGAGTGTCAACCAATTGTCCTCTATGTGAATTGTCTTTTGGCAAACTGTCAGTCAGTGAAATGTCTTTTGGCAAACTGTCTACACACACAGTAGCAACATTGGAAAGAACCAGAAAACCATACCATTGATTGACCCAAGCATTATGAGTGAAAACACATAGGCAGTACTGTTCGGAAGTCGTACATGTTAAAATGAGATGTCAGTGTTTTTTCTCATTTTTGCATCATTGAAACAACAATTTACCCATCACATCTTATATAATAGTAACAAGATGAAGAAGGCTGCAGTGTCCAGAGGACAAAACATGGTGATAAAAACAACAAAGATGAAGAAACTGGTCTGAATGAATCAATGTATAATAGTAACAAGATGAGGACATCTACAGTGTCTAGAGGGCAAAACATTGTGATAAAAACAACAAAGATGAAGAAACTGGTCTGAATGAATCAATGTTTAATAGTAACAAGATGAAGAAGGCAGAAGTGTCCAGAAAGCAAAAAATTGTGATAAAAACAATGGAAAAAGCTGGTCTGAATGAATCAGTAACATGAAAACTAAACAAGATGAGGGAGGCTGCAGTGTCAGAGGAGCTGGCTGTGATAAAAACAACAAAGATGAAGAAAATGGTGGTGAATCAATGTTTAATAGTAACAAAGATGAAGAAGCCTGAGTGTCTAGAGGGTAAAACATTGTGATAAAAACAACAAAGATTAAGAAACTGGTCTGAATGAATCAATGTTTAATAGTGACAAGATGAGGGGAGGGCTGCAGTGTCCAGAGGGCAAGGCATTGTTGATAAGCAGCAAGATGAAGAAACTGGTCTGAATGAATCAATGTATAATAGTAACAAGATGAGGACGTCTAAATGTCTAGAGGACAAAACATTGTGATAAAAACAACAAAGATGAAGAAACTGGTCCTCGAATGAATCTAATGTTTAATAGTAACAGAATGGGAAGACTGCAATCACAGAGGGTAAAACATTGTATTAAAAACAACAAAGATGAAAACTAGTCTGAATGAATCAATGTATAATAGTAACAAGATGAGGAAGGCTGCAGTGTCCAGAGGGCAAAACATTGTGATAAACAACAAAGATGAAGAAACTGGTCTGAATGAAACAATGTATAATAGTAACAAGATGAGGAAGGCTGTAGTGTCCAGAGAAGAGCTGGCTCATATTGTGATAAAAACAACAAAGATGAAGAAACTGGTCTGAATGAAACAATGTTTAACAGTAACAAGATGAAGGCTGCAGGTGTCCAGAGGGCTTCGTGGTGATAAAAACAACAAAGATGAAGAATTGGTCTGAATGAATCAAATGTATAATAGTAACAAGATGAGGCTGCAGTGTCTAGAGGGCAAAACATTGTGATAAACAACAAAGATGAAGAAACTGGTCTGAATGAATCAATGTTTAATAGTAACAAGATGAAGAAGCCTGCAGTGTCTAAGAGGTAAAACCATTGTGATAAAAATGACAAAGATGAAAAGAGCTTCAAATGATGACAATGTTGTGATAATAAGATGAGGAAGGCTGCAGTATCCAGAGGCCAAAACATTGTGATAAAACAACAAAGATGAAGAAACTGATTACGATGTGGATGTGTATAATAGTAACAAGATGAGGACATCTGCAGTGTCTAGAGGCAAAACATTGTGATAAAAACAACAAGATGAAAGAAGCTGGTCTGGATGAATCAAGTATATATGGTAACAACAGTGAGGACATCTACGAGGTGTCTAGAGGGCAAAGCATTGTGATAAAAACAACAAAGATGAAGAAACTGGTCTGGATGAATCAATGTATAATAGTAACAAAGATGAAGACATCTACAGTGTCCAAGGCCAATATTGTGAAGAAGAGTAAAAACAACAAAGATGAAGAAACTGATGAATGAATCAATGTATAATAGTAACAAGATGAGGACATCTACAGTGTCTAGACAGTAAAACATTGTGATAAAAACAACAAAGATGAAGAAACTGGTCTGAATGAAACAATGTATAATAGTAACAAGATGAGGACATCTACAGTGTCTAGAGGGTAAAACATTGTGATAAAACATGTAAGATGAAAAACTAATTAGATGAATAAATGCTATATTATTAACAAGATGAGGACTTGTCAGTGTCTAGAGGGGCAAAACATTGTGATAAAAACAACAAAGATGAAGAAACTGGTCTGAATGAATCAGTGTATAATAGTAACAAGATGAGGACATCTACAGTGTCTAGAGGGAAAAACATTGTGATAAAAACAACAAAGATGAAGAAACTGGTCTGAATGAATCAATGTATAATAGTAACAAGATGAGGACAATCTGGTGTCTAGAGGGCAAAACATTGTGATAAAAACAACAAAGATGGAAGAACTGGTCTGAATGAATCAATGTATAATAGTAACAAGATGAGGAAGGCTGCAGTATCCAGAGGGCAAAACATTGTGATAAAAACAACAAAGATGAAGAAACTGGTCTGATTGAAACAATGTATAATGGTAACAAGATGAGGACATCTACAGTGTCTAGAGGACAAAACATTGTGATAAAAACAACAAAGATGAAGAAACTAGTCTGAATGAAACAATGTATAATAGTAACAAGATGAGGAAGGCTGCAGTGTCCAGAGGGCAAAGCATTGTGATAAAAACAACAAAGATGAAGAAACTGGTCTGAATGAATCAATGTATAATAGTAACAAGATGAGGAAGGCTGCAGTGTCCAGAGGGCAAAACATTGTGATAAAAACAACAAAGATGAAGAAACTGGTCTGATTGAAACAATGTATAATGGTAACAAGATGAGGAAGGCTGCAGTGTCCAGAGGGCAAAACATTGTGATAAAAACAACAAAGATGAAGAAACTGGTCTGAATGAAACAATGTATAATATTAGGTAGCCAGACAATTTGCCAAAAGGCAATTCACTGAAGGACAGTTTGCTCACAGACGGTTAACAGACTAGACAACTAGTCCAGACTTATTTCTTTTTCAAGTCCAAGCTCTTATCTAGTTTAAATTTTTTTTTTTTTTTCAGAACATTCTTTCTAAACTTTTCAGTCATCATCATGGAGTTTGTCATGGCAGAACGAGGAAGCAGAAAGCTTTTATTTGAAGGATATGCCTATATTGTTGGCAAAACTAGAGAATCTAAAGACTACTGGATGTGCAAACAACAAAAACTGTGCATTGCAATGCACCAACTGTTTCTGAAAAAACAGTTTGCTGACAGGCAGTTTAACAGACAGGATACTAAACCCTTTAGTTATCATCAACAAACACTGTGCAGCACAAGACTGACAAAAATCAATGATGTATTCAGCAGAACATCTTCGGAACACTTGCATCCACCAATGCCTAGACAGTTTGTTGACAGTTTATAAAAAAAATGGATGCAAGCATGAACTTGGAAAAACTTAATGTGCCAACCACTTGTCCTGCCTATGAATTGTCAGTCAGCAAATTGTCCATTGGCGAATTGTTGTTGGATTTCGTATACATTTCCATGAGCCAATAAAACAAATTTCCCACAGTAATGTTGCCATTACTTTCTGCACTAGATTGGTTACCAATCAAGGGTGAAGCGTGAAGTGATGGATTCATACCTTTCTAAAAGGTATTTGCAAATATGTGAATGCAACGAATTCAACTGGAATTCAAACTTAGCTCTCTGATTTCTCATTCCAAGTTAATATCTACTGCACCACAATTAGATAATATTATTCTTCAAGATGAGATTGTGACAGTTATCTAATTGTGAGCTAGCCAGGTTCCAAATATTTAAATGTAAAACATGTAAATGTTTTGAACAATATTATATAAGGACATCAAGACTCAGGCTCTGGCTTTAGATATCTCAAACATATTTGACAGGGTTTGGCATGTTGACCTTCTTCACAATCTCAAGGACTGTGGTGTCTCTAGACAAATGTTTGTCTTAATCCAATCATTCTTAATAAATCATGTAATGAAATTCATGTTAAATGGCCACAATGTCACATTAATGTGGGGCTCATCTTAGACCAATATTGTTTCTTATCCCCGTCAATGACCTTCTCAATGTCATTCGTTCCCAACTAGGTATTTATGCTGATTGTATAAATATTTCCTTCAATAGTAAGTCTGATAGATCCAACAAAGTAAAATGGGCAGATGTTGAAAATGACATCCAGTAAGTTGTTAAATAGCTTGTAAATTTTAACATTTCCAAAATGAATCTTTTAAACATCTTAGAAAACAATTTTTACCTTTTTTTATCATGGCTTATTCTCCTTGTGTGTTGAGGCAGTGACTTCTGATTGTGTCAAGTGGAGGAGTGTGTGCATGAAAGACATGTCAACCTATAAGAGGTCACATATTAAATATCTATATGAAACCTAACATTCATGTAACAGATGATGCTGATCCCTGTTTTACATACTGAATATTGTACCGGTTTCAGGCTGGCCTTAAAAGTCATCAAAGGCACAAAGACAAGTAGGGAATAAAGAGCAAAACATGCTTTTGAATGCTGCTACATTGTAAACAATGAGGGAGTCTAATACACACACGCACACACATATGTATACTAGCAGTATAACCCAGTGTTGCCTGGGTGTAATGAAAGCTTTAAAACTAATCCATGGTCCTGGAGCTCAGACTCTTTGGACGTTGGCACAAAAGACTAAAAAGCAATAGTTGTTTCCAGTTAAAGCGAAACCGTAGACTGAAAGAAAAATGAATGGATGTAAGTCAAATTTTGATTTCCTGGTATCGATATCAACTAAGTTTTTTTCATCGAAAACTAAATTTTGAACGCGAAATAAGTCCTCTGAGTAAATGGTATCATGGCTGAGGCTAAGAACTACAATTATACCTACTTAGAGCCAAACCCAAAGCAAAAACTAAAATAAAAGGGCTGAAAAAAAATACAGACATACAGGCAGATAAACAGACAGACACACAAAAACATCTTACCTTATATATATATTATCGATTTTCTGCATTATTGTAAGAACTGCAACCTTGAAACTTCTGAATAACGTTTCTTACGTCTTTGCTTATGAGTGTATCAAATTTGATTAAAATTGAACCACTTCTTCTATCACCCGATTTTTTCGATTATCGATTTTCGATATTTATCAGGGGTACCTCAACACAAAACCTAGCTAAGAACACTCGAAGACACTTAAAGTTCAACTGTGTAAATTTTCAAGAAAATCGGTTCAGCCGTTTTGGAGTCTATAGGTAACGGACACACACACACACACACACACACACACACACACACACACATACACATACACAGAGACAAAGTTCCATTTATAAATAAGTTTTAAATAGATTTAGATTTAGATATTTAGAGAATAGAGAGAGAAAGAAGTAATATGAAGAAATCAATTCTATTCATGCTCTCTCCTGATATCAAGCACTTTGTGACAAAAAATTTGCTGGCCAAAAATGACTTTTTACTAGTAAACCAATAAAAAAACAGTGTTAAGCATCATCACAATTTAACATTGTGTGTGTATGTGTGTGTACAACTGGACATTAAAAGTGAAGTATAATGATATAATGTTGAACCCTCACAGGAGAGTCTATCTATACCTGACAGTTTATTGTTTTGGATCTTATATATATTGGTCAGGTTAAAAATTCTGTTGCACATTGACTTTACGGATACTCCCTCTCTTAGCTTTTGTTTCATTGTAAGTGAAAAACTATGATGATTATGCAAAAGGTTTTGTAAATGTAAGGTCAGTCAACATCTCCTCTCACACTAACTCGCATCCATTCTCACAAGCTCTTTTTTCATCTATTCCACCCCCATCCTCGGTACCCTCATCCTCTATTACCCTCCTCCTGACATTTCCTATAACTAACCTCTCTTTCTCATCACTTTACCCTATGTAACCCCCTGCACAACAGTGGCAGTAGAATGCCTTGCTTGGGGTGAGATGATTAAAAAAAATTGAAAAATCTGGGACAAAGTTATAGTTAGCGGTCAAGAATAAAAATAAGAGTTATTTTATTAGTGACAAAATAAAAATATCATGTTTGAAAAAGCTGTTGAGAACTTAGACTGAGGGGAGTGTTTGCTCTCCATTAGCAGTTGCTTGATGCTCATTAATTGTCATACAAGGAGGGATTTTTCTGAATTCAAAACTCTTGTACATAATATGATGGATAGAGCGCTGGTATTTGATAGATAGATAGATAGATAGATAGATAGATATGGATAAAAATAGATAGAAAATGAACAGACTGAAGTAGATAGATAGATAGATAGATAGATATGGATAAATAGATAGAAGATAGACAGATAGATAGATAGATAGATAGATAGAT